>CM035124.1:89129055-89829282 GCA_020205555.1 Panax stipuleanatus
AAATAAATTTAGGTCTTTATTTTAAATTGGTATCTCCCACTATTTTCATCAAACTATATTACCCTCACTTATATAGTTCGGCAACATGTAATTAAAGATTTGCTAGTGAGATTAAGGATCCCATTTCAAATGTATATAACCTTGTGGATAGTACAACAAGCGATATACAAATAAATAGGTAGACAACTCTTGTCAATTACATCACCATGTAACTTCTTTTATTTTGCCTCTTAAATCATAATGGTCATGTGTGTGCACATCCGAACTGAAATGATTTAAATTAAACCCAGCCTAGCACTTCCATAAATTCAAAAAAGAAAAATGTTCGTCCTTGCGGATAGCATAACAAGACTAGATCGTTTAATTTTCTTGATAAGCATCAAATGTGATTAATTAACATCTTAAATACTCAATACTCGCCTTGTGGATAGCACAACAAACTCATATTAAATATTTAATACTCTATTAATTAATCATGCTAGAAGGCGACGTTCGATATTCCAAATATCATTTGAACGCTTCAGACTTAATATTATTTCTTTGAGGGGTTTGTTATTATTTGTCTCATCTTGTTTAGCGCGCATGCACATATATATATATAAAATACGCGTCGTTTTATTAAACATGTGAAGCATGTTTGCATAAAATATAATATATATAATATTTAACATGTGATATAGAATACTATATTCTACCCAGATTGATTATGGACTTTTATTCTATTTTGGTTCACTAGAGCCACCAAATGAACCAAAAGGTCAAACCTAGGAGTGCAAGAATTTAAATTTTAAATGTAACTATTACATTTAAACCTGGGCTCCATACAAACGGGTCTTCACGCGCTCCTTGCTCCTTGGTCTCTAGTTTCTTCAAGATAATTCTAACTATCTCTATTACATAAACTATTAAATAGAAACCTTGATCAGCAGTCAAGGAGAAGTACATAGGAGGGAGAGATAGAATTTTACACCGAGAATAAAACCAGAGAAGACGAGGTACGCAGACCCCATTTTATAAAATCCATACATTCAAGCATTCATCCAAAATAAAATCCAATCACATTGGTCATAGTCCATAATCAACCTCATTTATTATCATACACATCAACATATGCATCAATAAATATCCATTCATCTCATGAATAATAAAGCTATTCCATATATGGATCGATGTCATTTAATGGACAAAAGTTTTGCTAAATTTTATTTTTGAAACAAAATAAACTCTTTTATTTTAATTAAAAATAAATCCAAATTAAACTCCTTTAATTTTAGCAATCTGAAATCATATTTCAGATAAAATAAACATCTTTATTTTAAAACTTTATTAATTAAATAAACAGTTTACTTAATTAAAAAAAATCAAATTTCAGGGTCTGTTCAGGAACCGGCGTAGCTGCGCAGGAAGCCTGAAGCTCCCGTTTTTGCAGACCGGCGCAGCTGCGCCAGTAATGAACTGGGCAGCTGCGCCGTTCGTCGTAGAAACTTGCAGAAAATGATTTTGTCCAGAAAATTGATCCAATTCTCACATCAATTCATACATGGAATCATAAAATTAATAATTAGCACAAAGTTAGGCTCTGATACCACTGTTAGGTTTGTACGTAACGCAATCATGCAATCAAATCACATAAATAGGGCGGAAGCGCGAAACATAGGTTTTCAAAAATTTATACAAACCCATAACCATGATCATGCTTTGTGTTAGTTATCAATAACAGAAAAGAGAGAACATGGAATTATACCTTTGAAGATCTAAGTTTCCTCAGATACAAGTTCTACTCCTTTGATTCCTTTGATTCCTCTGTAGTGGCTCCTTCCCTTGATCAATGTCAGCCACCCAAATGTTTGGCCTCTAACGGTGATCCACCAAGGAAGATGAAGAACTCAGGAAGATGGGTTATTAGCTTAACCCTTGTTTCTATCTCTATAAAATATGTGTACTCCCAACCTTTAGAAAAATTCACGTACCTTATTTCTGATATAAGACTCTCTTATATAGATATTAGGTTAACCCTCTTAATCCAATTAGAATAGGTTTTTATTTAATTAATTAATTTAACACTTTTAATTAATTTATATCCTAATCTTATTAGGATTGAGAGAGAGTACTGATATTATATTAATTCCTAAACTCCTTTAGAATTAAAATAATAATAATAATAATAATAATATTAATAAGACTCCTCTTATTAATTTATATTTAATATTTCTAAAATATTAAATAATAAATATTAAGCTATTTAATTTATTCTATCACCATAGATTAAATTAATTACACTTAATGTATTATTACTATCATGCCATTTTCTTCTTAAATAATTCTTCTTCCTTTTATGGTGTGACCCTTTAGGTTCTCCATATTAAATCGGCTGTGAATAAATCAATTAGAACAATTCTAATCTTATTTAAAAAAATAAATTAAACTAATAATCTATTTAAATAAATAACATTTATTCTACAATAGGGATAAGCCTCCCTAGCGATCAACGACTTTCCAAATAATATAGATTTCAACATTAATCATAAAAGAACCTGTGAGTTAATAGTTACCGTACAATTCAATCCTTCCACCATACAATGTCCCAATTAAATATAAGACATGAATTTACTGTCAAGTCTTAATTTATTTAATCATATGTATTTCATTTAGAAAACGCACAACTCCAAATAATGCAAATTAGAAACCTCTTTCTAATTTTATTCCACCTTGGCCAAGGATTCCTGGGTTACGAATCACATAGGACATATCTCCTCTTTTACTAGAGGTGGTAGATTCTTTATTGATCATACATTATCTCTATATGCAACTCATTATACCCAAGCATACCCTATATATGCCTTAAAAGGCCTTAAGGAATAAGTCAAAGTATAATTTGTTGCATACAAGATATTATGATGATCTCAAGTCCAAGGATCACTTGTACTACTATCACATTAGGAATTTCTATTGACAGGCGAGTAAAACTCCATTAGGTATTCCATAGCGAGTCACGTTCAGTGAACTTATTCTCCAATAAGCACCTACATACTTGCTTTAGTGTCTCCACATAAATAACTATGAGATCAGTCATCCTCATCCAATGAGCAAGCAACATATGTACCAATCTATCCGGATTTACTAATCCCCATTTTAGTAATCCCACAATTGGGAACTATTTTAGTTTTTAAGCTTTCTAAGAATTTAGATCTCATTAGCATGATCTCATCATGATTCTAAAAGCATTGCTTAAAACTATGGGTTATTTACATATTATAAAAATAGCACCATGTAGACAATTAAATGCTTTAAATGAATATTTTATTAATAAATAAATAAGATTATTTACAAAGTATGTGCTTTATCATCATACATGATTGGCTTGTATGCACACTACTATCAAAATGTACATCTAAAAGACCTTAAAACGGTTATTCGGATTTAAGGTCTCAACATAGTGAAAATATGATTTGTCATGTCAGAGTCCCTCCGATGGCTACCATGCCCATGAGGAGACCGACACTTGTATATATATTGTGGCCGAGGATTCTTCGCAGCCCGACAATCACCATTTCAATTGTGCCTTAAGGTTAAAAAAGATAAAACAGAAGTATCAATATGCTTCAATTCCGATGTTAGCGTAAGGGTTTGAAAACCTTCTTCTAAAATATCATTCAATATTCATTTCAAAAAGAAAAACTTTTGCAAATTAAGTCAAACACTCTTGCAAATCAAATCAAACACTTTTTGCAAAGCAAATCAAACCCTTCGCATATAGGTTCAACGATGCATAGACATGCTTTCCATCAAACATAGGCCCTAATTTTCGAACAACATTCACACACACATCTCACTTTTTAAGAAAAATATTGAAAAGATGTGGTACCGTGTTTACACGGGAGTTATGGGGTTCTTAACACCTTCCCTACACTTAAACAAGCCCCCGAACTCAAAACTTTGTTTTCAAAGATCAAGTTTCGACAGTGTCCAACAATTGGGCCTCTTTCAAACAAAACTCGGTTGAGTTGGTACAACCATTTCAAATATACCAACTGGCGATTTTGTAAAACGTTCAAATCGTCGACATGATACATGTTGGCCTTTTCCTAAAAAACTCTTCAAAACCTTTTTCGAAATAAAAAGAGTGAAGGTATAGATAACTTAGGAAGAGAGAAAGATCCGGGTTGTGACCCGATCCGCGGATTATTTCCCGACGTCGACACCTTGCATACCTCCTTTAGCGACGGATCGAGCGACGATTTGGTCCGTCGCTATATGTTGTCCGTCGCTAAAAGCTAAGACGATAGCTCTCTTATATAGCGATGGATCGAACTGTCGTCCGGTCTGTCGTTAAAGGGGGTGAGCATGGTATATAAAATAAGGGGGTGGACTCTTAAAATTGACTGTATATATATATATATATATGTGTGTGTGTGTGTGTGTGTGTGTGTGTGTGTGTGTGTGTGTGTGTGTGTGTGTGTGTGTGTGCGTAGAGGGCTTGTGATAAACGAAAATTTTATAATTTAATTTGAATATTTATTAAATTAAATAAATATTTTTGATGATTTATTTATTGAGTTAAATAATTATTTGATGGAATGGTGGTAGATTAATTTAATTATATGTGTTACATTAATTAAATTAACGTGGATAATTTTTATAGTTCAAAGTGTGAATTTAATTGAGTTCATTTAATTAAATGATTTTTTTAATAATTATAATGTTATTCTAATTAATTTAATAATTAATTAGAGATTTAATAATTTGACATAATTAATAAATAAGAATTTTAATTATGTGATGATGTGATTTAATGTGTAATGTTATCTTTTATTTAATTGAAATTAAATGATATTATTTGATTAATTAAAGTGTGACAAATAAACTATATACTAAACACTTTAATTAAAATAATGGGAAAGGAGTTAATAAAGGAGACAACCAAACAAGGCCTAAGGATCATGGGAGCAGTTAAGGCCTGATGCGCCTAATTGCTACCCATGACTTCTACGGTTAATTAACTATACGTATATTATATCAGACCTTATATAATATATCAGACTCCATATATTCATCAGAGAAGAACTTAGAGAGAAAATTGAGAGGGAATTTGTGAATTGAAGAAGAAGTAGTGAAGATTTCTTTCATTTTTGAATCATCTTAACAAGTAACAAGGGTAAATTCTTCAACCCAAGCTTTTAATTTCACGTTCTTATATTTTTCTCCATGTAAACTATTTTCAAGTTCTCTGTAACTAATTTTGTTGATGATTATTGGATGTATGATTGTGTACATGTAAATAAATGTGTATAACATGATTTACAACAATTATAAATTGTTTTAGAGTAATCAAAATCATGAAATCATGTTTTAATTGGAGTTTTATGAGTTGCATAGTATGAAAAAATGAATATGGCCTTTATGTACAAAATTTCATGCTTTAATTGTTTATTAAACTTGAAATTGATGGTTGATTATGATTATGCATGTTAAAACGAAGAGAACGAACTTTAAATGGACAGATTCGGAGTTATAACGAATCTGTAATGAGAAATTTCATGATTTTTGACGAAACCTTGAAAAATATCAAAAACATAAAATTTATGTGTTCTAATTTGATTGATTATGTGGTTTAAGTTGTTAAAAATATGCTAGAAACGTTATATGATATTTTTGTTAAGTTTGTAACTCAAGGGTAATAGTAAAATTGTTGTTTGAGCTTAATTTTGGCATTTTTGGCCTTTTCCCTATGTTCTTCACGAATTGTCAGACTTCACTGCGACTCGGCGCCACATCGCCGGTTCTGTGAAGGAACGCAACATTGCAGTGCTAGGTCAAGTCTTGGCTGACGTAGTTACGACGTCGCAGCGCCAGTTCTGTGAAGGAACCCAAAGCTGCAGCGCCAGGCCAAGGAGCTACTTGACGTGGGCTCAGCGCTGTAGCACCGGTCCCCAGTACAAACTGGGCGCTGCAGCGCCGGCCAGTAGAATGACCCAGAAATTTTTGTTCAAGTGTTCAAAGTTCAAAAATGTATTTTAAAATGTTAGATAATGAACATGATGACATGTTAAACATATGTTGAGTTGTTAAAACAAATTATTAACTTATTTTATATGTTTAATTGATAAGTTAAATACGTGATTTAAACTCGTTATTCGCGAAGTCTAATAACGTGTTCATGAACCGATGTTTTGTGATTTGATGTGTATAATTAGACTTAGAATTAATTGGTATTGTAAATGTAATGATATGTAGGGTTAGTTGAGGAACATGAATTATAATTGTAGTTCATGCACGAGATAAGTTTTCTAACTATACTCTTTAAATTGAGCAAGTGTTCTATCCCTAACTCATTATCGTAATGCAAGTTCTTATTCATTGAGCAAGTCCTAAACTCATGTTTCATATTGAACAAGTTCTTATTCTTATTTATCCAAGTTCAAGATTTCATATGAGATGTATATTTCCTTTAAGCAATACTTCGGTTATACAATACTTATTCAATTGTATACCTTTGAGATTCATTGTTGATTTAAGTATCAGTTTATTGTTGAACCTTATAAGACTAGCAAACCCTTATTGATTCGACTAGTCCATAGTTGATGAACGTTCTAAATTCTAGAACCATTATTGAACTTATCCAAACCAAACTTCCTTTGGTGAGGACTCTGATGTCAAACTGAGATGAACAACCCTTATAGGGGATTATTTACGCGCTAGCGTTGAGATGATGTGCACATTCATGGTACTAAGGGCTGATCCCCCTAAGTACGAGTAGTAAATTTCATATAGTCTTATGACTATTAAAGGTTTAAAGTAGAAATACTTGATAACCTGGGACATAGTTCTTGATCTTATGACCCTCAGATGTACTTTTGATTTTGTATTCATTCTTTATTCAAAAGCTGAGCTTTTTATTATTCAAAACTCTTTGATTTCTCGCATGTTATTATTACTGTTATATTGTTATACTTGTAGGCAATCGTGCTCACTCTTGCATAATAACATTGCAGCTAAGATTGAAAGGATTGACGAGCCTTCCACTAGCAAGGGAAAGAACAAAGTTAACAAATGATGAAGACTTGTTATTTTATTTGAGAATATTATTTTCAAGACTTATAATGATTATTTAAGACTTATTTGTTTATTTAGGTTTCCGTATTTGATGTTTAAAGTTAGTTCAACCTGGAATTTATTTTTTTCATATGTTATAACCCCTTAAGGGGAGGATTTCTATTTATTTCATGAGTTGCATTTATTATGGGTAGATAGATATATGATGATTGGACAGTGAGCACCAAATCCTATGGAAATGAAGTACCCGGATTTGGGTGTGTCACAAGTTGGTATCAGAGCTTTAGGTTATGAACCTTAGGTGTGGGGAAACCTTAGTGTAGTAGCCTTTCTAAGAGATCGATAACATAGTGGTGATAAACTCTTATCGAGTTCTAAGAAAGATAATAAAAGACTTTATGTGCTCATTTGATTACTTATGTGCTCGTTAGTATCGATTAGCATCACGTAGTAACTAAATACTTAAAATTTTAATTGTCAGGATGTCGGATGTTGGAGGATCTAGTCAGCCTAGAGAGGTTGAGCCCCGAGTGGCTATTGAGGAGGAGCCCCAAGACATTCATACTGTAAGACCCCAACTTTTATGAATAAAGATTTAATTTTCTTTATATATTATTTCGAAATAGTAAGGTGTTGATTTGATAAATATGAAAGTTATGGGTGAAATGTGCAAATATTTTTAAAATGAGCAAGTGGTTATAAAATATTCTTGTTGTCGGGGAATATTCGTTTGGTCGTGGAATATTCTTGTTGTCGGGGAATATTCATACGACGGCGCAGCTATTTGTGGGCCCCCACAACGGAATAACTGTCGGATATAGAAAGCGACAGAAATAACTTTTTACAAAATAACGGCGTGGTTGTTACCGTTAGTACTGTTGAAATACCCGGTGGTTAAAATACAGTGATACACAGTGTTGCATAGTAGCACACGGTATTGCATAGTATTTCGAATTATTGAGTCTTACGTGAGAAGCCATTACTCAATTATTGTTACAGTAATTACTGTTCAATATTTTATATTATTGACTCAATAATTGCTACGTTGATATTTTACATTATTGACTCAATAATTGTTACAGTGATATTTTATTGACTCAATAATTGCTACGTTGCCATTTTATATGATTGATTCAATAATGGCTACAGTTGATATTTTGTAGTATTGATTCAATAATTGTCGTTGCACAGTATTTCACGTTATCAACTCAATAATTCATATTATTTTATTAGATAGCATTATTGACAATGTCTAAGGAAGTTCTGTCTAGGAGGGGTTATTTAATTGCGCGCCAGTAAGGAGAAGTCCTTATCGGAAGGCCCCCTCTTTCCTGGGAACGACCTGGTTGTTAATATTGTAGTTCTATAATATTATTTGTGAATAATTAATTATTGATTTATATGATAAGGAAATATTTATTTTGTGGATATTAAAGAAGGAATTGGCGCTGGTGAGTTTTTATCAATATTTTGGTGTGAGAAATCATCTGTTTTTGGATTTCGGATAATTTATGTTTGGAATTTGGAAAAACTTCCTTCTGCAAAGTTGTAGAGAATTAAATTTCCTATGGAAGGACATAGAATCTGTATTTTTCTGACGAAGGGGCTATTTGTTATGAATTATTGAAGTTTCGGAAAATATATTTTTTTTTATGGGCGGGCCCCACTTTTGTTGGAAAAAAATTTAGCCGCCAGGCGGCGGAAATTTTGAAAAAAATAATAATATTATTTTATTATTTTAGTCTCCTTTGGCATCCTAAGCTTTTCCTATAAATAGGGTGCTTAGGTTAGAATTGAAAATCACACCAGAATCAGAAGTTTTCTCTCTCTATAATATCGAGCGTATTTTTGTTAGTATTTCTATGCTTTGAGTATTAGTATTCAGCGCAAGTTTCCTTCGGTATTATATCCGATATTCCAGTCAGAGGTACTATCTTTTTGAGGTAAGGGATGTTATTTTTTTCTTAAATGATGTTATTCTTTGCAATATCATTATACCGAAATATTGTCATGGATTTTATGTTGAAATTCTTACTTTTTCCGTCAGGGTTACTATTCACGTATACGGCACTATTCACGTATACGGCACTATTCACGGGAAAATTAAATTTTCTTCTATTTGTCCAAATTGCTTGTTAAGGTTACTATCTTTGATTGTATCCAAGTTTTGAGCTCTATTCTTGAATTTTGCTCCATAATTGATTATTACGAGGTATTTTTGAATTGGATATACTAAAATACGAATCCTTAGTCTTTGTCTTTTATCTCACTGGATTCGTTTTGTTTAAAATGTTTTTCATCATCCTCAATCCTAAAAGGTGATGTAACTGAATATCTTTGGCCTGTAGAGCAAAGATGAATGATTACTTGATGAATATCTTTGGCCTGTAGAGCAAAGATGAATGATTACTTGATGAATATCTTTGGCCTGTAGAGCAAAGATGAATGATTACCTGATGAATATCTTTGGCCTGTAGTGCAAAGATGACAGGTGTTGAGATGAATATGACCACTGATGATACAAATGAATATCTTTGGCCTGTAGTGCAAAGATGAATATTTGATTCGAGATGTATATTAATTGATGTTACAGGGATAAAATATTGATGATGGACTTTTAAATCATAGAAGATAGTAGACTTGATTCTCTGCTTAACTCTTCTAATGAATTGTTATTTCCGCTGCGAATATTGATCTAAAGATTGGTTGTCCATTATATTTTATCTGATTTGTTGAAGACTAACGATAATTTATTTTCCATTATCTTAGTCATAATATTCTTTACTGAGCTAGTTGAGCTCACCCTTTTCATCTGTTGTCCTCTTCAGGAAATAAGAATGTTGCGGGAACTAGTCGGGGGACAGAGTGATGGTCCGAGTTAGAGCAGTAGTAGTCCTCACTATTTCTGATAAATAGTGTGATAATAATTGTAATGAGGACTCAGTTTGAATCTTAATATTTTCTACATATTTGTATTGACACTCACAGTTGTGTGGTCATATTTTGCACGACCGTATGATATAAAGTTTGTATTTGAATTCTGTACCATGTATTTGGCGACTCAGAATAGGTTGGGTTGAATGGACCTATTCTGGGGGGCGTCACAGTTGGTATCAGAGGTTAGGGATATGATCTCTGGCGGAGATCGGGGAATAGAACTAGGAGGGGAGAGACGAGTAAATCCTTCGCTAGTATGTCCTACCTAAGCTTATGTGGTATGTAATTGGTCAGTCGGAGCATAGGGTTAATATGTGATATGTTGATTTGTTTAATTAACCCTTGTTTTATGGCAGTATTTGAGAATGGCAGCTGAGAACGTTAACAACGAAGTGAATGAGACCGTGGAGACACCTTTAATCGTTAACCAGGAGAACGTGCAACAAGAAGGCAATGTTCATCCTGAAAATAACGCTGGTCAGACGATAAATGATGAGATGTTCAGAAGTTTTTTGCAGTTTATGCAAAATCAGACGAGGGAGACTCGTGTGCAACATATAGGTGGCGATAATAACAACTCGCGAATTGTTACTGCCAAGCAGTTCAAAGAATTGGGACCACCAGAGTTTCTGGGAAACCCAGATCCAATCAAGGTGGAGACGTGGATTAAACAAATTACCAAGATATTTGATGTCTTGGGATGCACGGAGGAACAGAAGGTTCCATTCGCCACGTTTATGTTCCGTGGAGAGGCAGATTACTGGTGGGAATTCGTGAAGCGTACCCAGCCTGCCGCACTTAAGATATCTTGGGAAGCGTTCCAAAAACTGTTTAATGACAAGTACTTTCCTGAAAGTATTCGTCATATGAAGGAAGTAGAATTTATTAGACTCGAACAAAACAACATGACGGTATCCCAATACGAGGCTAAGTTCGCGGAGCTGTCCAAGTTTGCACCTCATTTGGTGGAGAATGAGGAACGTATGACGTGGATGTTTCTAAGAGGTTTGAAACCCGAAATACGTCAATACCTCATTTCTCATAAATTTTCTTTATATTCGGATGTAGTAAATAGGGCCCAGTTATTAGAACGAGATAATGATTATGTTCAACCGAGGGACCACAACCAAGGTCGTACCGGTGGCAGCAGTCATCGGAGCAATGACAACCAGCGAGGAGGAAAGAATGACAGAAGCGGTAACCACTCCAGTGGTTATCGTGGCCATGATAGTAGAAGAAGCGAATCGGGAGGAGATTTCAAGAAGAGAAGGTATAACAATGAAAACGCGAAGACGTCAACATCAGCACCAGCATCAACTGTTTCGAGGGGAGGAGAACGACCACCGGTCGTATGCTTTAAATGCGGGAAAGAGGGACATATCAGCCCAAACTGCCCACAACAGTTCAAAGGATGCTATAACTGTGGAAAAGAAGGACATATAGCTCGAGATTGTCCTGTTGCGAAACCAAGTTCAGCGGGGGTGGTGATTCCAAAGGCGGTTGCAGACAAGTCAAAGTCGGTGATTCCTGGAAGAGCGTTTGTCGTGACAGCCCAAAACGTGAGGAATCCACACGAGGTGATTACGGGTAAGCTGATCATAAACTCTTGCGAAGTTTATACCTTGTTAGATACCGGTGCTACCCATTCTTTTATTTCACCTGCTTGTGCTCAACGTTTGAACTTGACTTCTGATAAATTAGACTTTGACTTATCTGTTGAAACTCCGTTAGGAGAAACCTTTGTTACATCTACAGTTTACAAATCTTGCTTGATTCAGATTGGTACCCTTACCTTACCTGTTGATCTTATATCTTTGAAAATACTTGCATTTGACGTGATTTTAGGAATTGACTGGTTAACCACTTACGATGCCAAAATTGATTAGTTTTCGTAAGGTTGTTAGTTTTCATATTCCTAATCAACCTGTTGTACGAATTCAAACCACCAAACCACTAAAATCAGTCAATATCATTTCAAATCCCAAGGCTATTCGTTTATTGAAAAACGGATGTCAAGCTTTCTTAGCTCATGTCACTGATCTAAATCAGAATACATCAGATTTGAATGATATTTCCGTTGTTAATGAGTTTCCTGATGTATTTCCCGAAGAACTTCCCGGTCTACCCCCATAACGTGAAGTTGAATTCTTTATTGACCTTGAGCCCTGGTACAAAGCCCATTTCTAAAACCCCATATCGAATGGCTCCTATTGAACTTCAGGAATTAAAGATCCAATTACAAGAGTTGTTAGATATCGTTTTTATTCGTCCTAGTACGTCTCCTTAGGGTGCTCCTGTTTTATTCGTAAAGAAGAAAGACGGGAGTATGCGACTTTGTATTGACTATCGGGAGTTGAACCATGTCACCATTAAGAATAGGTATCCGTTACCTCGTATTGATGACCTGTTCGACCAGTTGCAAGGAGCGCAATTCTTTTCAAAGATTGATCTTCGTTCTGGATATCATCAGTTGAAGATTAAAACTGAGGATATTCCAAAGACTGCTTTTAGAACACGGTACGGGCATTATGAGTTCTTAGTCATGTCTTTTGGATTGACTAATGCTCCTGCTGCTTTCATGGATATGATGAACCGTGTATTTAAGGAGTATTTAGATCAATTCGTTGTTGTCTTTATTGATGACATCCTCATCTATTCTAAAAGCCGTGAAGATCATGAACACCATTTGAAGTTAGTACTTCAAAAGCTTCGTGAGAGCAAGCTATATGCCAAGTTGAAATGCGAGTTTTGGCTTGAGGAAGTAGCATTCCTTGGGCACGTGGTATCGAAACGTGGAGTATCTGTTGACCCGGCGAAGATTGAAGCAATACAAAGCTGGGAGCAACCTAAGTCGGTGACCGAAGTACGAAGCTTTCTGGGCTTAGCTGGTTACTATCGGAGGTTCGTAGAGGTATTTTCTCGAATCGCTACTCCATTAACTTAGTTGACCCGGAAAGATACGAAATTCGTTTGGAGAGAGGAACGCGAGAAGAGCTTCCAAGAGCTCAAGAGGAGACTTATTTCGGCACCTATTATAACAATACCATCTGGTTCGGATGAATTTGTTATTTACAGCGATGCTTCAGGCAAAGGGTTAGGATGTGTTCTCATGCAACATGGGAAAGTCATAGCCTATGCCTCACGACAACTCAAAGAATATGAGAGGAATTATCCTACTCATGATCTAGAGTTGGCAGCAGTCGTTTTCGCGTTGAAGATCTGGAGACATTACTTGTACGAAGAGAAAGTGGAGATTTATACGGATCATAAGAGCCTTAAATATTTCTTCACTCAGAAGGAACTCAACATGCGGCAACGACGTTGGCTTGAGCTGTTGAAAGATTACGATCATACCATCCAATACCATCCTGGAAAAGCGAACGTGGTAGCTGACGCGTTGAGTAGAAGATCATATGTGGGAACGAGTGCGATGATGTCAAGTATACGCGTAGAACCAGCTTTGATTGATAAGGTTAAAGCTGCTCAAGCTACGGATGCGGAGCTGATGAAGATGAAGAAGAAGGTGCAAGAAGGTGCAATTCCAGAAGCGAGAATCGATGAAGATGGAATACTTCGAGTCAACTCCAGACTTTGTGTTCCTAACGATTCCGACTTGAAGTATAGAATCATGATGGAGGCACACAACACACCGTTTGCAATCCATCCTGGGAGTACTAAAATGTATCATGATCTTCGACATACATTTTGGTGGAGCAATATGAAGAGAGAGATCGCGGAGTTCATCTCGAGATGTTTAACTTGTCAACGTGTAAAGGCGGAGCATCAAGTGCCGAAGGGTGCATTGCAACCACTGGAGATTCCGAAATAGAAGTGGGAACACATTACGATGGATTTCGTTACGGGTCTTCCCAAGGTTTCTCAAGGCTTAGATGCGATTTGGGTTATTGTTGATAGATTAACCAAGTCTGCTCATTTCTTGCCGATACGAGAGACTTATTCCCTTGAACGTCTTGCTCATATGTACGTGAATGAGATTGTGAGGTTGCATGGCATGCCAGTATCCATAGTTTCGGATCGTGATCCCAGATTTACTTCACGATTTTGGATCAGTTTGCAGAAAGCTATGGGTACGGATTTACGATTCAGTTCGGCTTATCATCCTCAAACAGACGGACAATCGGAAAGGACTATCCAAACTCTTGAAGATCTATTGAGACTTTGTGTTCTAGACTTCAAAGGGAGTTGGGATAAGTACTTACCATTGGTGGAATTCTCCTACAACAACAGTTATCAGGCAAGTATAGGCGTAGCTCCATTCGAGGCATTGTATGGGAGAAAGTGTCGCTCTCCAGTATGTTGGAACGAGGTGGGTGAAACAACATTATTGGGACCGGAGTTAGTACGTATGACTATGAAAAAGATCCAAATGATTCGACAACGTATACAAACCGCACAAGATCGACAAAAGAGTTATGCGGATCTTCATCGAAAGGACAGTGAAATTTAATGTGGGAGACCATGTGTTATTACGTATTGCTCCATGGAAGGGAGTTACAAGGTTTGGGAAGAGAGGAAAGCTTAACCCACGATTCATTGGTCCATTTGAGATTCTTGACCGAATAGGAAATGTGGCTTATAGACTCGCTTTACCTCCAAGCATGTCTCGTGTTCATAATGTGTTTCACATATCCGTGTTACGTAAATATGTGAAGGATCCAAACCGCATTATTGAGTTAGAACCAGACGAGATAGCCGAAGATTTAACGTACGAGGAGGTACCTGTCAAAATCTTGGATAGGAAGGAGCATGTCCTGCGCTCGAAAATTATACCTCAAGTTAAAGTTTTGTGGAGAAACCATGCAATTGAGAAAATGACCTGGGAGTTGGAATCAGAAATGAAAGCGAGGTATCCTCACCTTTTCGACATACCAGGTACGTACGTCAATTTCGAGGACGAAATTTCATAAGGAGGGGAGGTTGTAAGACCCCAACTTTTATGAATAAAGATTTAATTTTCTTTATATATTATTTCGAAATAGTAAGGTGTTGATTTGATAAATATGAAAGTTATGGGTGAAATGTGAAAATATTTTTAAAATGAGCAAGTGGTTATAAAATATTCTTGTTGTCGGGGAATATTCGTTTGGTCGTGGAATATTCTTGTTGTCGGGGAATATTCGTACGACGGCGCAGCTATTTGTAGGCCCCCACTACGGAATAACTGTCGGATATAGAAAGCGACAGAAATAACTTTTTACAAAGTAACGGCGTGGTTATTACCGTTAGTACTGTTTAAATACCCGGTGGTTAAAATACAGTGATACACGGTGTTGCATAGTAGCACACGGTATTGCACAGTATTTCGAATTATTGAGTCTTACGTGAGAAGCCATTACTCAATTATTGTTACAGTAATTACTGTTCAATATTTTATATTATTGACTCAATAATTGCTACGTTGATATTTTACATTATTGACTCAATAATTGTTACATTGATATTTTATTGACTCAATAATTGCTACGTTGCCATTTTATATGATTGATTCAATAATGGCTACAGTTGATATTTTGTAGTATTGATTCAATAATTGTCGTTGCACAGTATTTCACGTTATCAACTCAATAATTCATATTATTTTATTAGATAGCATTATTGACAATGTCTAAGGAAGTTCTGTCTAGGAGGGGTTATTTAATTGCGCGCCAGTAAGGAGAAGTCCTTATCGGAAGGCCCCTCTTTCCTGGGAACGACCTGGTTGTTAATATTGTAGTTCTATAATATTATTTGTGAATAATTAATTATTGATTTATATGATAAGGAAATATTTATTTTGTGGATATTAAAGAAGGAATTGGCGCTGGTGAGTTTTTATCAATATTTTGGTGTGAGAAATCATCTGTTTTTGGATTTCGGATAATTTATGTTTGGAATTTGGAAAAACTTCCTTCTGCAAAGTTGTAGAGAATTAAATTTCTATGGAAGGACATAGAATCTGTATTTTTCTGACGAAGGGGCTATTTGTTATGAATTATTGAAGTTTCGGAAAATATATTTTTTTTAATGGGCGGGCCCCACTTTTGTTGGAAAAAAATTTAGCCGCCAGGCGGCGGAAATTTTGAAAAAATAATAATATTATTTTATTATTTTAGTCTCCTTTGGCATCCTAAGCTTTTCCTATAAATAGGGTGCTTAGGTTAGAATTGAAAATCACACCAGAATCAGAAGTTTTCTCTCTCTATAATATCGAGCGTATTTTTGTGAGTATTTCTATACTTTGAGTATTAGTATTCAGCGCAAGTTTCCTTCGGTATTATATCCGATATTCCAGTCAGAGGTACTATCTTTTTGAGGTAAGGGATGTTATTTTTTTCGTAAATGATGTTATTCTTTGCAATATCATTATACCGAAATATTGTCATGGATTTTATGTTGAAATTCTTACTTTTTCCGTCGGGGTTACTATTCACGTATACGGCACTATTCACGAAAAAATTAAATTTTCTTCTATTTGTCCAAATTGCTTGTTAAGGTTACTATCTTTGATTGTATCCAAGTTTTGAGCTCTATTCTTGAATTTTGCTCCATAATTGATTATTACGAGGTATTTTTGAATTGGATATACTAAAATACGAATCCTTAGTCTTTGTCTTTTATCTCACTGGATTCGTTTTGTTTAAAATGTTTTTCATCATCCTCAGTCCTAAAAGGTGATGTAACTGAATATCTTTGGCCTGTAGAGCAAAGATGAATGATTACTTGATGAATATCTTTGGCCTGTAGAGCAAAGATGAATGATTACTTGATGAATATCTTTGGCCTGTAGAGCAAAGATGAATGATTACCTGATGAATATCTTTGGCCTGTAGTGCAAAGATGACAGGTGTTGAGATGAATATGACCACTGATGATACAAATGAATATCTTTGGCCTGTAGTGCAAAGATGAATATTTGATTCGAGATGTATATTAATTGATGTTACAGGGATAAAATATTGATGATGGACTTTTAAATCATAGAAGATAGTAGACTTGATTCTCTGCTTAACTCTTCTAATGAATTGTTATTTCGCTGCGAATATTGATCTAAAGATTGGTTGTCCATTATATTTTATCTGATTTGTTGAAGACTAACGATAATTTATTTTCCATTATCTTAGTCATAATATTCTTTACTGAGCTAGTTGAGCTCACCCTTTTCATCTGTTGTCCTCTTCAGGAAATGAGAATGTTGCGGGAACTAGTCGGGGGACAGAGTGATGGTCTGAGTTAGAGCAGTAGTAGTCCTCACTATTTCTGATAAATAGTGTGATAATAATTATAATGAGGACTCAGTTTGAATCTTAATATTTTCTACATATTTGTATTGACACTCACAGTTGTGTGGTCGTATTTTGCACGACCGTATGATATAAAGTTTGTATTTGAATTCTATACCATGTATTTGGCGACTCAGAATAGGTTGGGTTGAATGGACCTATTCTGGGGGGGCGTCACACATACAGTCTGGGAGCAGTTGATTCGGAGAGAGCCATCTCCTTTGATCACTGTTGTTGGTCAGGAGCATGAGCCAATATTTGATTCAGAGGAGGACTCTGAGGAGATTGAGGTTGAGGCAGCTAAGGAGGAGGATGAGGACCCTGATAAGTTTCCATAAAACTCTATCAGTGCTGAGATGTACGACAAGCTGTATGACCATAATATTGAGTTACATGATACTGTTCCAGAGCTGAAGGAGCAGACAGTTGTACATCGGACTACCATCGAGCTGAAGGATGGCGAGATCAAGACTCTGGATACACGTCTTGGAGACGTGGAGTGGGAGTTATTTCAAGAGAAGGGCCAAAATGAAGAAAAGTCAGCTGAGATAGAGAAGCTGAAGAATGAATTGCAAGAGGAATCAGTGAAACGTGCTAGAGCAGAGGACGCTTGGATGAGGGCTTCACGACGTGCAGATCTTGTCGAGGATGACGATCAGGCCAAAAAGGCAAAGATTAAGGAGACGGACTATACGTTCCAGACAGTGATTGATAGGGCCCAGGATCGAGTTGTTTACTATCCGGTTCAGTTCGAGGACTTACCTTGGTACATGCTGGACCGTAGGACGATGTTCCTATATTATGGAAGAAGAGCGCAGAAAAGTTATTCGACGTCTTAGTAGGCCGTGATAGAAACAACATGCTTATGTGAATATTTCTTTGGTAGTTAATAATGTAAATTCTGATGTGATTATAAACAACAAAATATGATGATGATTTAAATCCTGAAGATTCCTTATCTCGGGATAGTTGATGTAAATAGCAGTGATGCTATATTGTTTTGTTTAAAACTTTTTGAATGAATAATTTATCAGAGTTTATTTGAGATGATATGTGTAAAGTGATTTTCTTAAAGAATTTAAGTTAAGTCTTAAATATTTAAGGAATTGAATAAAGATCTAATAAGTGTATATCTTAACAGAAATATGCCGCCAAGAAGACGCCCAACTCGTCAACTAGCCCAAGAAGGGTCGACTAATAACAACGATGCCAATGCCAACGCTAATCATGTTTAGGAGTTGGTGAATCTATTGACGGGAGAACTTAACAATCAGCCGCAAGCTCCACCTAACACGTTGTTCAAGGACTTCAAAGCGATGGGACCCCCAGAGTTTAAGGGATCTATGAACCCAATCAAAGCTCAAACGTGGGTTATGGAAATAGAGAAGGTATTAAACGTCTCTAGATTCAACGAGGATCAGAAAATCGCTTATGCAACGTTTATGCTGAAGGCAGAGGCCAGCTACTGGTGGCAGGCAAACAAAGTCCGGGGAGGACAGGGCGTGATAACCTGGGAAAGGTTTAAAGAAATATTTTTCGAAATGTACTTTTCGACGAGCTCACAGAACAAGATGGAGGTTCAGTTTTTGGAGCTAAAGTAAGGTAATATGTCTGTGCCAAACTATGCAGCGAGATTTAATGAGTTGGCTAGGTTCGCCACATATCAAGTGCATACTGATGAGAGGAAGGCTAGGAGATTCGAACAGGGACTGAAGCCCTGGTTGTACAACAAAGTGTCAATGTTCCATTTGAACACTTTTGCAAGAGTATTGGAGAAGGCAATCATCGCTGAAGGTTGGAGCGATGCTATGACCAAGTATAACCAAGAGCTGAAGAAGAAGAAGAGTGAATGTGAAGGTAATAAGGCGAGTGGCAGTAATACGGGAGGAGGCAGTAATTAGAAAAGAAGATGGAATGACAGTGTGTCGACCGAAAATCAACAAGGAAACTAGAAGAAGATAGTTGAAGCATGTTCGACCTGCAGGAAGAATCACCTGGGGGTCTGCATGAAGGGGAAGAGAGTCTGCTATAATTGTGGTCAGGAAGGCCACATAGCACCGAACTGCCCTAACCCTAAGAAGGGCGCTTGATTCACATGTGGGTCAAAGGACCATCTGGCCAGGGTTTGCCCCAAGAAGGTATCAGGAGGGGCAGGAGCAAGAGGAAGTAGAGGAACTAGTGGTGGCAATGCTTTGACTATCACGGGACCGACACCAACCAACATGTAAGACCCCAACTTTTTATGAATAAGATTTAATTTCCTCCATATATTATTTTAAATAGTAAGGTGTTGATTTGATAAATGAGATAAGTTATGGGTGATATGTGCAAAATTTTCAAAGTAAGCAAGTGGTCATAAAATATTCGTTGTGTCGGAGAATATTCATTTGGTCGGAGAATATTCGTTTTGTCGAAGAATATTCGTACAACGGCGCGTTTATTGGTGGACCCCACAACGAAATAACTGTCAGATATAGAAAGCGACAGAAATAATTTTTTTATAAAAATAACGATAAAATTGTTACCGTTAAACTGTTGAAATAGCCGGTGATAAAAATATAGTAATACGCGTTATTGCACAGTAGCACACGGTATTGTACAGTATTTCAAATTAGTGGTTCTTACGTAAGAAGTCACTCATTCAATAATTGTTACAGTAATTACTGTTTAATATTTTATATTATTGATTCAATAATTGCTACATTGATAATTGCATAATATTTTATATTATTGATTCAATAATTGCTGCATTGATATTTTATATTATTGATTCAATAATTATCACAATAATCACTGCACAGTATTTCACATTATTAAATCAATAATTCATATTATTTGATTAATATTATTAGATAGCATTATTGACAATGTCTAGAAAGTTTTGTCGAGGAAAGTGGTTAGGTCATATAATTGCGCGCCAATGAGGAGAATCTTTATCGGAAAGCCCCTTTTTTCTTGGGAACGCCCTGGTTGTCAATATTGTGATTCTGTAATATTAATTGTGAATAATAATTGATTGTTGATAAATAAGATAAGTAAATATCTGTTCAATTTTGATATAAATGAATGAATTTTTATCACGAGACGTTTGTTGAAAGTTGACATTTTATCTTCTCTGATAAAATTAATTAATTCAAATATATTATTATAATATTACATTATAATAGTATAATGCGATAATATAATAGTATAATTTTATAATTTGAATGGTAACATGATTATAATAAATTCATGGTATAAAAATAAAATGAGGTGGAAAAGACCAAATTGAATTCGAATTCATTTTAATAATGATAAATTTTTTAATATATATATATATATATATATATATATATATATATATATATACAGTCCCCTTCAGTTGAGGGATCCCTCAAATAGTGTTATTTGAGGGATGGGTCAACAACCGTTAGATCTGTTTGTGGTAGGACAGGAGTGTCTGAGATTGTTTTACATCTTTTAACCCTTTTTCATCCTATCCCACCACAAATAGATCCAATGGTTGTTGACCCATCCCTCAAATAACACTATTTGAGGGATCTCTCAACTGAAGGGGACTATATATATATATAAACATGTGGGTGGAGATTAGTTCACATTTGGTGTGATGAAGCTTTTCAAAGGTGGTGTGCTCCGTAGGTGAGTTTTGTCAACTTTGGTGTGCTAGCGTTTTCCTATAAATAGGGTTCTTAGTTAGAAATAAAAATCACACCAGAATCAAAAAATTCTCTCTCTATAATATTGAGCGTATTTTTTGTGAGTATAAGAATATTTTGAGTGTAAATAACAGTGTAAGATTTCCTCAACATAATATCCGATATTCTAGTCAGATCTAGTATTCTACTAAGGTAAATGATATTATTTTTCTCTTAAATGATGTTATTTCCTTTCAATATCCATAAAGAATATTATTTTCTTTCATATTTCATATTATGAAAGTGATAATATTTCATTTCATATTCCTAAATTTAAACTTACTACGATAAGTATTACTTCTATAATTCCTGAAATGATCAGAAATTTCTTGAGTTTTGCGCTTCATCTAATATCATTTCACTAAAATATTGGTCTGAAAATTCTTATGAATTTTTATCTTTTCATGTCAGAGTATTATTCATTCGGGTACTATTCATGAGATACTATTCACGGGGTACTATTCACGAAGAAATTTATTTTTATTTTTTTTTCTGTCCAAATTATCCTTGATTAGATCCATGTTTTGATCTCTATATTGACAACTTGGATATTCTTGAACTCTGAATAAATTGAAGTATAAATCTCTAATATTTCTCCTTGATCTCACTGGATTCGTTCTTTATATCATTTTTTTCATCATCCTCAGTCCTATATTGTGGTGAAAGTTATTTTTGGCCTATAGTGCAAAGAGGAACTGTTGATTGATGAATATCTTTGACCCGTAGTTCAAAGATGAGCTATTGATTTATGAATATCTTTGGCCTGTAGTGCAAAGATGGACAGGTGTTTGGCATGATCATGACCATTGGTGATATAAACGAATATCCTTGGCCCGTAGTGCATGGATAATTCGTTGATTGAAAATATTATTAATTGGTGATACAAGGATAAAATATTGATGATGAACTTTTATATCATAGAAGATAGTAGACATCATTCTCTACTTAACTTTTCTAATGAATTGTTATTTTTGCTACAGTTGTTGATCTAAAACTTGTTGTCCATCATATTTTATCTGATTTATTGAAAGCTAACGATAATTTATTCTTCATTATCTTAGTCAAATATTCTTTACTGGGCTAGTTGAGCTCACCCTTTTCTTTCATTGTTCTCTTCAGGAAATGAGAATATCGCGGGGACTAGTCGGGAAATGGAGTCATGGTCCGTGATAGAGCTGTAGAAGTCCTCGCTATTTTATAAAATAGTGTGATAATAATTGTAATGAGGACTTATTTGAGTGTTTATTTTTTGGTATTATATACGATTTGTATTGAAGCTCACAGTTTGTGTGGTCGTATTTTGCACGACCGTTTGCTATAAGAAGATTTGTATTTGGATTCTGTACCATGTATTTGGCGACTCAGAATGGGTTGTGTGGACCTATTTTGGGAGCGTCACACAACCGACCTTGTGACGAACGATAATTTTGTACAGTTATTTGAATATTTATTGAAATAAATAAATATTTTTAATGATTTAATTATTGAGTTAAATAATTAATTCATGAATTAGTGGTAGATTAATTTAATTATATGTGTTACATTGATTAAATTAATATCTAGTAATTTAATAGTTCAAAGTATTTAATTAATTGGATTTATTTGATTAAATGAATTAATTAAATATGTATAATGTTACTTTAATTAATTTAATAATTAATTAAAGAATTAATGGATTGACATAATTAATAAATAAAAATATTAATTATGTGACAATGTGATTTAATGTAAATTTATTATATTTTATTTAATTAATTTAAATAAAATTAATTGATTAATTAGTAATGTGACAACTAACTATATAATAAGGAAGTATTAAAATAAATGGAAAAGAAGAATTAAGGTGCTAGCCAAACAAGGCCCTTGTGGAAGTTATTTAATGCAACGGATATAATTATACGTATATTACCCATATCATATCAGACATTTGTTATTCATATTAGAGTTAGGAAGAAATTATCAGAGAGAAGATAGAGGGTTGAGAGAAGAATTTACAGAGAAAAGAGATTTGAGAAGGAATTGAGAGATATTGAGAGATCATTGATATTATCTGTGATTGTTTCATCTTCACTACTAAGGGTAATATTCCTTTTTAGTTTTTAAAATATAATTTTCTCAAAGTTTTTCATATACGTATTTTAAAGTTCTGTAAAAAAATGGGTTTCATAATTGGGTTATGATATGGCTTTATCTATGTGGGTTTAAATCATATTTTATACTTGGTATGAATGATTTAAAATGATCAAAATTGTATAATTAGGCCTTACTTGGGTTTTTGGAAAATCACAGAGTTTTATTTAACGTATGTTCAAAATTTCTCTGTTAAGTATTATTTTGGAAAATTAAACCAAGATATGATTATATATGTAATCATATATGTTAGTATTATGTGTTGAATCATGAATACATGATTTACACTGATCACACCATGTAATTTTGTTAAGAATTGGGTTTCTTGAAAAGACAGAGTATAAATGTTGTGAGAATAACCCATATGGGTTAAATTAATGTTTGAATCATACGTTTGTATTAAAATTGACAAATGAATATGATTGTGCATGTTAAAACAAAGAAAATGGAATTGGAATGAGTGGATTCGGTGTAGTAACGAATCCGTAATGAAAAATTTTATGTTTTTCATTAAACTTTATAAAATTTATGAAGAACAGTGAAATTGATGGTTTTAATTTGTGTAATTACATGAGTTAAAATGTTGGAAACATGTTAGTAGTAATTTGTGATGTTCCTATGAAGTTTATACTTAATGGGTAACATTATACATCAGTATATTGGTATTAATTGGGAGAAAATAGCCAAGTTTCTGTGTTCGTTCGCAAACTTCAGATTTTGGGAAATCGTAGTCGCGCGGCCGCGCCGTTCCCAAGTGTTCTTGCCGCGCGGCCGCGCCCGTTTGAAATTTTTGAAAAATTTGTTAAGTATTGAATTTCAAGAAAAGTGTTTTGAATCTAATAAACATGAAGACATGTTGTATATATGATAAGATGTTAATATGAGTTTAATAATTTATGTTACGTGAATAATTAATAAATTAATTACGTGACTTGAACCATTATTTGTAAAGTCTAAATAATGTGTTGTAAACATGAAGACATTGTTTTGAGTCTAATAAATATGAAGACATGTTATGTATGTGATAAGATGTTAATACAAGTTAATAATTTAAGTTATGTGATTAATTAATAAGTTAATTAATCAACGTAAACCATTATTTGAAAAATCTAATAATGAGTTCGGAGAACACAGTTGTTAATCGATAAACATATCGAACGTGTGATTAATTAATATTGTGAATGTGTTGATAGATAAGAATAATTAAAGAAGTGAGTTATAATTATAGCTTGTGCACGAGGCAAGTTTTCTAAACTCAAATCTTTACATTTGAGCAAGTTTCTAAACCCTACTTTTAAATTGAGCAAGTTATAGACTTAAATTCTATATTGAGCAAAATATTTATTCTTGATTATTCAAGTTCAAAATTTCATACGAGATGTTATGATTCTTTTACAAGTATCATTTCAATATACAATACTTAATCGATTGTATACCCTTGAGAAGTTATTATTCAAATTAAATATCTTATATTGTTGAAACCTTTAAGACTAGCGAACCCTTAATGATTCGACTAGTCCATAGTTGATAAGCGTTCTAAATTCCAGAACTACTATTGAGTTATCCAAACCAAACTTTATTTGGTGCGGATTCAATGTCAAAATGAGATGAACAACCCTATGAAAGGGGAATTGATGATGCTTTAAGTGTTAAGATAGTGTGCACAGTATCGGTACGAATGACTGATCTCCCTAAGTACGAAGTAAAGTCCATAGTCTTATGACTGTTAAAGGTTAAAGGTTAATATACTTGACCTAGGACAGAGTTCAAGGTCTTATGACCCTCAGATGTAATTTGATTCTAGATTAATATTCCTGATTCAAAAGTTGAGCTTTCTGTTATTCAGATTTCTTTGATTTCACTCGCATGTTATTATTGTCATATTTTTATACTTGCGGGCATTCGTGCTCACTCTTGCATAATAACATTGTAGCTAAGAATGAACGAAGTGATGAACCTTCTAGTAGCAAGGGCAAAGGAAAAGCTAACAAGTATTGAAGACTTGTGTTTATGTTAAGAATGTTAAAGTTCAAGACTTATGTGTGTGATTAAGACTTATTTATTTACGTTTTCGCAATAGAGATTTAAGGTTAAGTATAACCTGGGATTTACTATATATTATTATTTCAGATGATGTAAGAAAATGGATTATTTATCTAATAAATGAATTTCTATTATTATGGGTAGATAGTCATATGATATTTGAACAGTGAACACCAAATCCTGTGGTAATTAAGATATCGGATTTGGGGGTGTCACAAGTTGGTATCAGAGCCGTAGGTTATGAACCTTAGGTGGGGGAAAACCTTAGGATAGTAGCCTTCGAGAACATAGAAATGATAACTCTTATTGAGTTCTAAGAAAGATAATAAAACTTCCTTATTTGCTATGTGTTTATGTGTTCATCCCTGTTAGAGTATCGTTTAACATCACTTAATAACTAAGACTTAAAATTTATTTTGTCAGGATGTCAGATACTGGAGGAGCTAGTCAGCCCAAGAATGTTGTACCCCTAGAGACTAGAGATGAGGAGCCCCGAGACATACATACAGTTTGGGAGCAGTTAGTACAGCCAGAGCCATCTCCATTGATCACGGTCATTGGTTGGGAGCATGAGCCAGAGATGACTCAGAAGAGGACCCTGAGGAGTTTGAGATCTAGGCTGAGGCAGCCGAGAAGGAGGAAGACCTTGAGGAGTTCCCACCAAACTCTGTCAGTGCTGATATGTACGATTTATTGTATGATCGTAACATAGAGTTACGAGATACAATTCAGGAGTTGAGGGAGCAGACGGTTACTGAACGAACTACCATCGAGCAGAAGGATGGTGAGTGATGAGAATGAAATATGTTATATTTTATTCCCTTAATACTTAATCTTGTATATCTCTTTTGCACCTAAGTATATTTATTTATCTTATATTTGTTATTTTAGGTATAATTGAACCAAGGAAGCAGCTGAAGATTTCCACTTGCGAGAAGGACTCGTGCAACTCATGGACGACTGGCAAACTCCTTTTCTGATTCGAATTTGTGCAGTGCATGGAGATATAAGGGGCCACGGTTATAATATTATGAAAGTGGGACAACCACAAAGAAAGTGGAGGGGAATGAGGAGACTAGCTGGCATATATATATATATATATTATATTAGATAATATAGTACTAGTATCTAATATATACAACTGACATCAGCTGGACTCCTTGGCCGAATGAAACACAGATGCATGATGAAAGGTGGCCAGCTGCTGATTCGTATGATATATCCAAGCAGCTGGTGACTCCTATTCTAAGTATGACTTGGACGGATTGTGGGTTATATATAGGGGACTTAACTTGGAGCAGCTTGAGCAGCCAGAGGGAAGAAAGGAGGAAGCAATATTCTATTATTTATTTATTTATTTATTTTTTCTTTGTATTCAAGTAGTGAGATTTTAGCAATTTATTAAGGGAGCACATCAGCAGTACATTCAACAATTTAATTTGTACTTTTTCCAATTAATTGGTGCATTCAAGTGAGTACTCTAATCATTTAATTATGTATTATTTTATTATGCTTTGTGTTTCAATTTCAAGCATGTTAGGCTAGGTTATTTTCTAGGGTTGAGGATGAGTATAATTGATTGAATCCATTGCACATATTCATGCTAATTGATTTTACTAATTTAGTGCTTTCGCGTTAAAAATAATTATTTTTATTGGATGCCTATTTTTATGGATAAAAAATAAGGTTGGATTCTCATTATTATTTAGTGGATTCAGTTTATGATTTGTTCAAAGCATATATAAATTGTGGTTTGATGGAAATAATGAGTGTTTTGATTTTATACATATGCTTGGCTATGAAAGAATTAACAATCTGATTTCACAAAATAAATGGACTTAATTGATTTTATTTTCCGCATTTAGTAGTGTCGAGAGACCTAACTAGTGCGAGATAAAAGTAGAATTTATTGGGCATGAATATTAGGAAAGTGATATCAATTATATGATTTCGCCACCCTAGTATTTTATTATTGATTATTTTATTCCCGTATTTTTAGTTGATAAGAATTCCCTCAAAATTTCTAAGCTAGATTAGGAATTAATTAGAATTAATGAGTGAGATAAATACGTTCCATCCGTCAAGTCCCTTGGGTTCGACCTCGCACTTGTAAGCTATACTAAGTATTCGATTCATACACTTACGAGTAATTAAAACATCCACATCAAGTTTTTGGCGCCGTTGCCGGGGACTTGAAATTTTTTTTTTTCTCAACATCTCACTAATTTAGATTACTTCCTTCTACTAGTTTCTTAAAAAAAAAATAGGAGTTGAGTAGTGCATGATTGTTGTGTGGAAGCGTGGTGATAAGGGATTGACTAAGATAGAGAACTTAGAGTTGAATCCTTTATTTGAGAAAGAAACAATGGCTGAAGAACAAGAAGAAGAAGCAAAAACTTTAAAAGAACATTTCTCTCCTATAACAACCAACCCGCCTTCATGCATCGTGTTGCCTCCCATAACCGCAAATCATTTCGAGCTTAAACCGCAAGTGATGCAACTTCTTCCCACTTTTAATGGAATCGATCATGAAGATCCTTACCTCCATATTAAGGATTTTCTAGAAATTTGTGCCACTTTCAAATTTCAAAATTTTTCTGATGAATCGGTTCGCCTACGTTTATTTCCTTTCTCCCTGAAAGGGAAAGCAAAGGCATGGCTTAACTCATTACCATCTACGTCCATCTTTGGTTGGGAGACTTTGGTTTCTAAATTTCTAACTAAATTTTTTCCCATGTCAAAGACAAATGAACTTCGAAGACAAATATCTGATTTTAGTCAAGAAGATCATGAAAAATTCTATGAATCTTAGGAAAGATTTAAGGACCTACTTTTGAGATGTCCCCACCATAGTTTTGAGACATGGAGACTTGTCCAATATTTTTACAATGGGTTAACTCAAACCAACCGAAACATGATTGAATCCATGAATAGTGGCACTTTCTTTAGTCTGACAGAAGATGAAGCTTACAATTTTCTTGAGAATCTATCCAAGAGCTCTCAGCAATGGGATTTCTCCTCTCGTAGGAATTCATCTTCTCAAGTCAAGAAGGAAGTTAAGAAAGAAGGAATATATGAGCTAACTGAAGATGTAGAGACTAGAAGGCAGTTAGATAGTCTCTCAAAGAAACTTGAAGTGTTAGCTTTGCGGTTGGATAACAATTCTGTCAATCAAGTTCAAGCTGAAGGGTGCTTTGTGTGTGCTAGTCCTATGGATACATCGTAAACTTGCCCCTCTATGGTAGGATTCTCCGAATTCATGCCACAACAAGTAAATGCGATGAATGATTACAAAAAGCAATTCAATAGCCCATTCACAGAGACTTACAATCCGGGTTGGAGAAATCACCCAAATTTTTCATGGGCACAAGCTCAACCCATGCCTAATATGGGTGCCCCATCGAGTAATGTTCCACAACAGCAATCACCTCCTGGTTTTCGTCCACCAATAAATTCTTATCCAGCATTTCAATCTGCTCAGCCTGCTCAATCATCCCATGTCACTCCACAACAATTCTCATCTATGGAGGACATTTTAAAACAATTCATTCAAGTGACCATCCAAAATAACCAGACTTCAAGTCAAATATTGCAAGAAGTTAGGAACAATGGCCTCATGAACACTCAAGCCATCATCAAGTTAGAGAGTCAAATGGTGGCTAGTCATTTGGGTGAGAGAGAAAAGGGTAAATTTCTGAGTCAGCCAATTTCGAATCCTAAAGGTGTTTCCTCTAGTGGGATAACTCCTAACCCACCAAATGCACCAACACATGGGCAAGTTCAAGCTATCACCACCCTTAGGTCGGGAAAGGAAATTAATAGCGAAGAGGAAGAGAAAGAAGAAGAGCAGTATCCAGCAGAGGTTGAGCCTACACCTCAAGTTGTGAACCAAGCTCCTCTTGCTAAGCAATCAAGTGAAGATCTCTCGAGTAGGACCTTAGTTCCTAAACCCCCATTTCCTCATAGGCTAAAAGACAATAAGAAGGGTACTCAATTCAAAGAAATTTTGGAAGTGTTTAAGCAAGTTTACATAAACATTCCATTACTTGATGCCATCAAGCAAGTACCTTCTTATGCTAAGTTTCTCAAAGACTTGGTCACTTAAAAGAGGAAAACAAATGTTCCAAGAAAGGCATTCTTAGCTGAACATGCAAGCTCCATTATTCAATGCAAGATCCCTGTCAAGTATAAGGACCTGGATGTCCAACAATTTCATGCAAGATAGGAGATCATCATATTGAGCGAGCTTTGGTAGATTTGGGGGCTAGTGTGAACTTACTGCCATATTCTGTGTATGTGCAGTTGCATTTAGAAGAGTTGAAGCCCATACCAATGACAATCCAACTTGCTGATAGATTAGTGAAAATTCCTAGGGGTGTCATTGAAGATGTTCTGATCAAGGTAGATACTTTCTATTTTCCTGTGGACTTTGTTGTCCTTGATACTGAGCCAGTTCAGAACACAAGAGGCCAAATTCCTGTGATTTTAGGGCAACCATTTCTTACTACATCTAACGCCCTCATCAATTGCAGAAATGGATTGATGAAAATTTCTTTTGGGAATCTCACAGCTGAGCTAAATGTTTTTGACATTAGCAAGACCTCGATAGACACTAATGATAATTATTTCAGACAAGTCCATTTAATTGATAGTCTAGTAGAGGAATCTTTCTTGCAAACTTGTAAAGAGGACCCATTAGAAGCTTGCCTGTCCCATTTTGGTTGTGATTTCACTATTGATGAATCTATGAAGTAAGTTAATGCACTTTTATTTTCAGTGCCTGTCATGGGTACACATTCTTTCCAACCAAAACCAGTGCCTCTCAATCTCTCATCAACTCCCCGACCTCCTTCTATTGAAGAACCACCTAAGTTGGACCTAAAGCCCTTGCCAGATAATTTAAATATGCATTTTTAGGTCCAGCAGAGTTGTTGCCAGTTATCATAGCTTCTAATCTCGATAATGTTCAAGAGAAAAAATTACTTGAAGTCCTTCACGTGCATAAGGAAGCTATTGGGTGGTCTATTGCAGATTTAAAAGGAATTAGCCCGTCGGTTGTCATGCATAAGATTCACTTAGTGGAGAATGCAAAACCCTCTCGTGAACCACAAATAAGGTTGAATCCAGTGATGCAAGAAGTAGTTAGGGCTGAGGTACTAAAACTTCTTGATGCGGGTATTATATACCCGATATCCAGTTAGTAAGTGGGTGAGCCCTATGCAAGTAGTTCCTAAGAAGTCAGGGGTTACAGTGGTAGTCAATGAACATAATGAGTTAGTTCCATCTCGTGTTCAAACGGGGTGGCGTGTTTGTATTGACTACCAGAAGTTGAATTCAATGACTAAGAAGGATCACTTTCCCCTTCCTTACATTGATCAAATGCTAGAAAGATTAGCCGATCATGCTTATTACTGCTTTTTGGGTGGTTATTCCAGCTATAACCAAATTCCAGTGAATCCATCTGACCAAGAGAAGACAACATTCACGTGCCCTTTTGGTACATTCGCCTATCGACGCATGTCTTTTGGGCTATGCAATGCACCAACCACTTTTTAGCGGTGTATGATTTCCATATTCTTAAACATGGTAGAGAGATTCTTGGAGGTTTTCATGGATGATTTTTCAGTGTTTGGGTCTTCTTTTGATGAATGTTTGAAACACCTAGCTCTAGTCTTAGAGAGGTGTAGAGAGAAAAACCTAGTGCTTAATTGGGAGAAGTGCCATTTTATGGTTCAAAGGGGAATTGTTCTTAGGGCATATCATCTCTAAAGAAGGAATTGAAGTAGACAAGGCTAAAGTAGAGTTAATCTCTAACCTGTCGCCCCCGCGAACGGTTAAGGAGATTCGCTCATTATTAGGCCATGCTGGTTTTTACAAGCGTTTTATCAAGGATTTTAGCAAGATTGCTAAACCTCTGTGCAATCTCCTCGCTAAAGATGCCCCATTTAAATTCAATGAATCATGCCAAAAAGCTTTTGAGACGTTGAAATCTGCTCTGACCTCTACACCTATTATCCGGTCCCCTGATTGGAACCTTCCATTTGAGATCATGTGTGATGCCTCTGATTATGCAGTTGGGGCAGTTTTAGGTCAGAGAATTGATAAAGTCCCTCATGTGATCTACTATGCAAGCAGAACTTTGAACGATGCTCAGCTCCATTACTCTACCATGGAGAAAGAGTTGCTAGCAGTCGTATTTGCCCTAGACAAGTTTAGGTCCTATCTCTTGGGATCTAAAGTCATTGTCTATTTAGATCACGCCGCTTTGAAATATTTGCTTTCCAAGAAAGATGCGAAGTCGCGGCTGATTCGATGGGTCTTGTTGCTCCAAGAGTTTGATTTGGAGATTAAAGATAAGAAAGGAGCTGAGAATGTTGTTGCAGATCACCTATCTAGGCTTATAGTTGAATTCTCAAGTGATTCGTTGCCCATAGCTGAGACATTCCCTGATGAGCAGCTAATGCATGTTTCCCAGTCACCTTGGTATGCGGACATTGTTAATTATCTTGTCACACATGAAATGCCAAATCATTGGTCTAAGCAAGATAAGTGTAAATTCTTGTCCAAGGTGAAGCACTTTTATTGGGATGATCCCTATCTCTTCAAGTATTGTCATGAACAGGTAATTAGGAGATGTATCCCTGAGGAGGATCAAATGCAAATTCTCTCCTTTTGCCATGATCAACCATGTGGAGGCCATTTTAGTGGAAAAAAGACAGTTGCTCAAATATTACAGTGTGGATTTTATTGGCCTTCCTTGTTTCGTGATGCACATGCCTATTGTGTTGCTTGTGAGAAATGTCAAAAGTTAGGTAGTCTCACGCGACGAAGTATGATGCCCCTTAATCCCATTTTGATAATGGGGATTTTTGATGTGTGGGGGATAGATTTTATGGGACCCTTTCCCAACTCATTTGGCAATCTCTATATTTTGGTAGCCGTTGATTATGTGTCAAAGTGGGTGAAGGCTATTGCATGCAGAACAAATGACCACAAAGTGGTGGTTAAATTTTTAAAAGAGAATATTCTTGCATGATTTGGTACACCCCGCGCTATCATTAGTGATGGGGGGTTGCACTTTTACAATAGACCATTTGAAGATCTAGTGAAGAAGCATGGAGTAATTCATAAAGTGTCAACCGCGTACCACCCACAAACTAGTGGACAAGCTAAAATTTCAAATAGGGAGATTAAGCACATCTTAGAAAAGATGGTAAATACCAACAGGAAGGATTGGTCAGTCCGCCTAATTGATGCCTTGTGGGCATACCGTACTGCATACAAGACTCCCATTAGAATGCCCCCTTACCGTTTAGTGTATGGCAAGGCATGTCATTTACCTGTTGAGTTGGAACATAGAGCTTTTTGGGCTGTTAGACAGCTGAATTTTGATGTCGACCAGGCAGGTAATCATAGAAAGCTTCAAATTATCGAGCTAGAAGAGATAAGGAATGATGCTTATGATTGTGCAAAATCATATAAGGAGAGGATGAAAAGGGTGCATGATCAAAAGATTCTTAGAAAATCCTTTCACCCTGGCCAGAAAGTACTTTTATATAATACTCGTTTGCATCTATTCCCAGGGAAGTTGAAGTCTAAATGGTCCGGTCCTTTCATAGTCCAGCAGGTGTATCCTTATGGGGCCATTGAGATTCAGAATCCCAAAGATGGTACTGTGTTTAAAGTGATTGGCCATGATTTAAAACCATTTTTGGAGTTGAAAAATCCAGAAGTTGAAGTTATGCTTTTGGAGGATCACGTTTATCGAGATTGATTTTTTTGAGGCCCTGATTCATGTATATTATTGTATATTTGGATTTTCTATTTTTTGTTGCTTTTCTTTGTTCTATTTTTAACAAAAGTGTAGGATTATCTCTTTGATTAGAGCTTTAAATCTGGAATTTGTTGAGCTGTCCATACGAGGCATACATTCATATTCAGGTGATACCATTCCTTTACTTATTTGCTTGTCTTTATACATTGCGGGCAATGTAAGTTTTAAGTTGGGGGTGGGATTTTATTTGCCTTATTACTCCATGCACTTCTTGAATTTTGTGGGTATATTCACTGCAAACCCTCACGAGACAAAACTCGTCCACTTGGGGTAACCTTGGGGTTGTTGCACATGCTAAGTGCAATCATGTTTCCTATGAAAATGGAGTAGTTTTAGGATCTGTCACTTGACCAATAAGTTAATTTTGACTTTGATCTTTGACCATTGATAAAATCTTGATTTCTTTGTGATAACTTCTAGGAGGACTGATAGACATTGGGTAATCTAAATTTGATTTTCTTTATTGATCACTACTTTATTTGAGACCCTTCACTATTAAGCACGCATCCATTTGTTCAAACTAGTGTTGACTTGGAAGAAATTTATCCGATTGAATGTCTAGGTAAGAAATTTTGAACTCTGTCATGTGTTTGACCATTACTTGAACTTGATATGATGTACTATTTAAGAGAAGGGAAATGATTTAGGCAAAGTTTGCAAGATTGAAAGAAAAAAAAATTAAAGAGAAAAGAAATGATTCATGTGGTGGGATGAGATGGAGCGTAAAACGCACTCACTCATAAACACGTGACATGCGAGATGGAGCGTAAAACGCACTCGCTGGTAAGATGGAGCATAAAATGCACTTACGGAAAAAAAAAGTGACAGAAAGAAAAAGCCTTTTGATCCTTTGATATTATCTGTTGGTTTAACTGAGATTGGTGGGAGAACAAGTGGTTAAGTTTATCTTTCTCCTTTAAGGCGTTGATTTTATAAATTGTTCTGTGGTTTGATTGGTTTGATACAGGTGGATTCACACATGCACAAAGGGTTGAGAATAAAGTAAGATTGATAAGTAAAGTTGGGTTTCGGATGATACATTATTTTGAAGTTTCCCAGAGTTATTATTTTGAATCTTTGAGGTCAATGTTGGAGTTCATATTAACTCGTGGCTCAAGTTTGTCAAATTTGTTTAATGAATTTTTGAGTCATGGTTTATCTGTATTTTGCCCGTGGACGAGCAAAAGATAAGTATGGGGGAATTTGATGAGAATGAAATATGTTATATTTTATTCCCTTAATACTTAATCTTGTATATCTCTTTTGTACCTAAGTATATTCATTTATCTTATATTTGTTATTTTAGGTATAATTGAACCAAGGAAGCAGCTGAAGATTTCCACTTGCGAGAAGGACTCGTGAAACGCATGGACGACTAGCAAACTCCTTTCTTATTCGGATTTGTGCAGTGCATGGAGATATAAGGGGCTACGGTTATAATATTATGAAAGTAGGACAACCACAAAGAAAGTGGAGGGGAATGAGGAGAATAGCTGGCATATATATATTATATTAGATAATATAGTACTAGTATCTAATATATACAACTGACAGCAGCTGGACTCCTTGGCCGAATGAAACACAGATGCATGATGAAAGGTGGCCAGCTGCTGATTCGTATGATATATCCAAGTAGCTGGTGACTCCTATTCTAAGTAGGACTTGGACGGATTGTGGGTTATATATAGGGGACTTAACCTGGAGCAGCTTGAGCAGCCAGAGGGAAGAAAGGAGGAAGCAATATTCTATTATTTATTTATTTTTTTCTTTGTATTCAAGTAGTGAGATTTTAGCAATTTATTAAGGGAGCACATCAGCAGTACATTCAACAATTTAATTTGTACTTTTTCCAATTAATTGGTGCATTCAAGTGAGTACTCTAATCATTTAATTATATATTATTTTATTATGCTTTGTGTTTCAATTTCAAGCATGTGAGGCTAGGTTATTTTCTAGGGTTGAGGATGAGTATAATTGATTGAATCCATTGCACATATTCATGCTAATTGATTTTACTAATTTAGTGCTTTTGTGTTAAAAATAATTGTTTTTATAGGATGCCTATTTTTATGGATAAAAAATAAGGCTGGATTCTCATTATTATTTATTGGATTCAGTTTATGATTTGTTCAAAGCATATATAAATTGTGTTGTGATGGAAATAATGAATGTTTTGATTTTATACATATGTTTGGCTATGAAAAAAATTAACAATCTGATTTCACAAAATAAATGGACTTAATTGATTTTATTTTCCTCATTTAGTAGTGTCGAGAGACCAAACTAGTGCGAGATAAAAGTAGAATTTATTGGGCATGAATATTAGGAAAGTGATATCAATTATATGATTCCGCCACCCTAGTATTTTATTATTGATTATTCTATTCCTGTATTTTTAGTTGATAAGAATTCCCTCAAAATTTCTAAGCTAGATTAGGAATTAATTAGAATTAGTGAGTGAGATAAATACGTTCCATCCGTCAAGTCCCTTGGGTTCGACCTCGCACTTGTAAGCTATACTAAGTATTCTATTCGTGCACTTGCGAGTAATTAAAACATCTACATCAGTGAGGTTGAGACACTCCACACCCGTCTTGGAAATGTGGAGTGGGATTTGGTTCATGAGAAGGGTCAAAGTGAGTAGAAGTCAGAGGAGATAGAAAGGTTGAAGAATGAGATAAAAGAGAAATCAAAAAGACTCGCCATAGTAGAGGAAGCTTGGGTGAGCAATGCACGACGTGCAGATCTGGCAGAGGATGATGTGCATGCAAAGAGAGTTAAGGTTGCAGAGACGTGCTACACGTTTCTGAGGGCAATTGATGAGGCCCAGGACCGAGTTATGAGATATCCAATTCAGTTCGAGGGACTGCCTGGGTACATGCTAGATCGCATGACTATGTCCCGCATAATGGAGGAGGAGGGTAGCGAAGCTGTCCGACGTCTTAGCAGGCTGTGATGGGACAGTATGATTATGTGAATGCTTAACTGATAATTAATAATGTAAATTCCGATGTGATTATAAACAAAGGAATATTCTGATTATTTAAATCCTGAAGATCTTTTATCTCGGGATAGTTGATGTAAATGGCAGAAATGCTATCGTATTATGTTTAAAAAAATTATGATTTTAATAAAATATCAAAGTTTATTAGAGATGATATGAGTTATAGTGATTATGTTAAATATTTGAGTCAAGTCTTAAGTATTAAAAAAAATTGAATAAAGATCTAACAAGCGTATATTTTAACAGAAATATGCCTCCAAGAAGGAGACAAAATCGTCGACAAGCCCAAGAAGGGTCAACGAATAACAATAACAACAATGATGCCAATGCGAACCCCGTTCAGCAATTGGTGAATCTGTTAGCTGGTGTGATGAATAATCAGCCTCAAGCTCCATCGAACACCTCATTTAAAGACTTTAAGGCAGTAGGACCGCCAGAGTTTAGAGGCTCCACAAATCCGGTAGACGCTCAGACTTGGGTTATGGAGATAGAGAAAGTTTTTGAAGTTGCCAGAGTTAGGGAGGACCAAAAGACCGCCTACGCGACATTTATGTTAAAATCAGAAGCCAGCTACTGGTGGCAGGCAAATAAGGTCAGGGGAGGAGGAGGTGTAATAACCTGGGAAAGTTTTAAGAAAATGTTTTTCGAGATGTACTTCCTGACCAGCTCCGAGAATCAAATGGAGGTGCACTTTCTGGAGTTGAAATAGGGAAATATGTCTGTGCCCGACTACGCGACAAAGTTTAACGAATTGGCTAGGTTTGCCCAAGTCAGATGCATACTGATGAAAGAAAGGCTAGGCGATTTGAGCAGGGACTGAAACCCTGGTTGTATAGCAAAGTGTCAGTGTTTCAATTAAACACTTTTGGTGGAGTTCTGGAGAAGGCCATCCTCGCTTAAGGTGGAAGCGAAGCGGTGACCAAGTACAATCAGGATCAGAGGAAGAAGAAAAATGAAAGTGAAGGAAATAATAAGGCTAGTGGCAGTAATACGGGAGGAAATAATAATCATAAATGAAAGTGGAATGACAACCCGTCGTCCGTAAATCACCAAGGGAGTCAGAAGAAAAGGATAGAACCATGCCCAACCTGTGGAAAGACTCATTTGGGAGTCTGTATGAAAGGAAAAAGAGTTTGCTACAATTGTGGTCAGGAAGGCCACATAGCACCTAACTGCCCTAACCCTAAGAAGGGCGCCTGCTACATGTGTGGGTCAAAGGATCACTTGGCTAGAGACTGTCCCAAGAAGGCATCTGGAGGGGCAGGGTCAGATGGAAATAAGGGAAATAATAGTGGAAATCCTCTTACAATTACCGGTCCAACTTTGACAAACCGACCAACTGCAAGGACATTCAACATGACCGTACAGGATGCTGTGCAGTCTCGTGATGTGGTGTCAGGTATCATTCCGATCAATAAAGTCAATGCTTATGTTTTATTCGATTCGAGTGCTACTTGCTCATTTATATCTGATGACTTTGCAAAGAACTTAGAATTGCATAAAGACGAATTAGAAATTCCTATGAACATCGAGATTGCGAATAGGAAAGTGATTCCTGTTAGGTATATACACAAGAACTGTAGAGTGGATATTAAGGGCAACGTTATGAATGTAGATCTTATTCCGATTAAACTTGGGGAATTTGACGCTATTCTGGGAATGGATTAGCTATTCAATTATAGGGCCGTAATTGATTGCCAGAAGAAATGTATTAACCTTATGACTCCGTCAAAGGTTGTGTTTTATGACAACAAGTCGCCTAGGAAAGCGAGTTGTCTGACAATGATGCAAGCCAGGAAGTTATTAAGACAAGGTTGTATGGGGTATTTAGCCTACATAGTCAATAGTCTTAAAGAGAATCCAAAGTTAGAGGAAATACCAGTCGTAAGGGACTTCGTGGATGTGTTTCCAGACGATCTGCCAAGACTTCAGCCGGATAGGGAAGTAGATTTCGTTATCGATTTGGTGCCAGGAACGGCTCCAATATCGAAAGCACCGTACCGGATAGCTCCTGTAGAAATGAAAGAATTGATGGTTCAGCTACAAGAGCTACTGGACAAGAAATATATTCAACCAAGCGTATCACCGTGGGGAGCGCCGGTGTTATTTGTTAAGAAGAAGGATGGGACGATGCGGCTCTCCATCGATTATAGAGAGTTGAACAAGGTTACCATTAAGAACATGTATCTGTTACCAAGGATTGATGATCTGTTTGATCAATTAAAGGGAGGGAGATATTTCTCAAAGATAGACCTGAGAAGTGGTTATCATCAGCTAAAGGTGAGGCCAGAAGATGTCCCGATGATAGCATTCAGGACACGATATGGTCACTACGAATTTTTGGTTATGTCATTTGGTCTAACGAATGCGCCTGCATCATTTATGGGCCTAATGAATGGAGTGTTCAAGCCGTTTTTGGACAAATTCGTGGTGGTCTTTATTAACGATATATTGGTATATTCTAAGACCAAAGAAGAGCATGTTGAGCATTTGAAGTTGACATTGGAGGTGTTGATAAGAGAGAAGTTATACGCCAAATTCTCGAAATATGAGTTCTGGATTGAAAGAGTGCAATTTCTCGGACACGTGATTGATAAGGACGGAATTTCGGTGGATCCCTCCAAGGTTGAAGCAGTGATGAATTGGGATCAGCCGAAAACACCGTCGGAAGTAAGAAGTTTTCTTGGATTAGCAGGTTATTACAGAAGATTCATTTAGGATTTTTCCAAGATCGCCACTCTGCTAATGAATTTGACTAGGAAAGTTGTGAAATTCGTTTGGACGGAGAAGTGTGAGGAAAGTTTTTAAGAACTTAAGAAAAGATTGAGTACATCACCTGTGTTGTCCCTTCCGGATGACACATGAAACTTTGTAGTATATAATGATGCGTCGCATAAAGGGCTAGGCTGTGTGCTTATGCAAAACTGCAGAGTCTTTGAGTACGCATTACGACAGTTAAAAGATTATGAGAAGGGATATCCCACCCACGATCTAGAATTGGCTGCGGTGGTATTCGCTTTGAAGATTTGGAGACGCTATCTCTATGGGGAGAAGTGTGAAATATATACAGACCACAAGAGTCTGAAATATATTTTTACACAGAAAGACTTGAATATGCGTCAGAGTAGATGGCTGGAGTTAATAAAGGACTATGATTGTGATATCTTATACCACCTGGGCAAAGCGAATGTTGTGGTTGACGCCTTAAGCAGAAAGGGTCGGGAAAAGTTGATGATGTTAACAGCACAAGAAGAATTGTTTTCAGCAATGGAAAAGCTAGAATTGGAAGTAGGATATCCAATGGAGACTAATGAGAAGCTGTTCCAGATGCAAGCTGGTACAACTTTATTGCATAAGGTTAAGGAAGCTCAAATCCTAGATAAGGAGTGTGAAGAAGTAAAGAAAATGATATCTACAGGGACGGAACTTAAATTCAAGATATCAGCTCAACCCTGATGAATGTAATCCGTTGGCTACAACCCTACGCAGGTCGGCAAATCCCCGATGATGTAATCCGTTGGCTACCACCCAGTGAAGGCGTCAGCTCAACCCTGATGGTGTGATCCGTTGGCAACAAACCAGTGAAAGCATCGGCATGACCCCGATGGTGCAATCAGTTGACTACAATTCAACGCAGGTCGACTCAACCCTGACAACGTAATCCTTAACTTCCCCAGCCAGGGAAGTAACCCTTTTATACATCTCATATATCATTGCATCGATCATACATGACATTGCATCATCAGATATACCTTGTCATGCATTCTCCGTGTCTATTAAATCTTTGTCGTGTTCATTCCATTACATTGCATGAACATGACAAAGAGGGGCATCTGTAGACACTCAAAATTTTGCTTTTGTCGTACTAACCCTGCAGGAGGGTAAAAGCGTCATTTTACTTCAGAGACAACCCCGAAGTAGGGCAAAAGATCCTGGTAATCTCGGAGATAACCCCGGGAATGGTGAAGATGACCAATGAAGTCTGAACATACCGCAACCCGATCGAAGATTGACGAGTTGAGACAGTGATAATCGAAAACCACCTCAGCAAACCTCGAACGACATACCATCAAGAGATAAGCCTGCAGACTGATATCTGGATATGGAAGGTATCTCGACAACGAGTATCAACTTCCCAAACCCTAACTAAGTCGGACTCAGTCATATCTTGATGCGTTCGTCAAATACGATCCGAAAGATCAAACGACAGACGTCAACTTCTGCCGAATCGAGATCGAAGGAGCCATAACCAAGCTGGGGGGTCCCACCTGGGTAGCCTCCACCATGTATGTGGCTAGCCACATACATGTGTGCGGCTGCCCCGGACAGGTTATAACCCCCCACTTAGTTCATTTTAAGAAAAAAGGAGAGATAGCTATAGAGAGAGAAAGACATTTTTAGAGAGAGAAAGGCTCGGGTTGGACATCAACATAGCAACTTGAAGCTTATTTCTTCCATCTAGCATCTCATTGAAGCCATCTTAGTGTTCTTACTTCATCCTGGGAGTCAAAACGCTTGTTCACGCATCCCCCAAGGTGAAATAACGCACTTCTTGCTTCGTTTTCTTTGTAAAATATGTTCAAATGATAGATTAATGAAGGATCTTGTTTGAATCTAGCTATTTTTGTTGTATTATAAGCATATTGCGTAATAGTTGGTAGTTTTAACGTTTCTATCTGTTATTTATTGCTTTAATACGTTGTATATAGCTTCGAATGCTAGATATACCTCAAGCTAAGCTTAAGCTAGTTCCCGAGAGGTTGTTAGCATGATGCTTCAACCCGGGAGCTAGAACGGCTTAGATCCGTGGTATATCTATGGATGTATTTACTTGTAAATGGTTTCGGCTAACCCGTATAGCTCTAAATATATATTTAGAGGTGAAAGGGGGGCCGAATCGGCGTGAACGGTGATTTTAACCGATGAAATCACTTAGTAATGAAGGCGTGGACGTTATGTATATATGAAATGGTACAAATATTATGAGCCTAGGAATCCCGGTGTCGAGATCCCCGAACGTATCCGACTTGATTCCCACGATGGACCGGTTTTTACTTTGTAAATGCTTTAAATACCGTAAATATTGATGTGCATGTAATATTTGGATCTTGAAGATGAACTAGAGGGGTTAGTCTCGTGAGCTAGAATTCAAGACCCCGTGATAGTGAAAACCTTCATTACGGGAGCTCGGTTCATCGAGATGGCTTTTATACCCGATGATGATCCGAACCTTCTTAACGCTTTAGCATATATATCATCAAAATGATTTCTCAAAGAAAACCACAAAGAGCTTTTGATGAAAAATAAAACGATTCGGGGTAGATCATGTAATGAACGTAAAGAATAAAAGAAGTATCGAAGTCCTAGATTCCTAGTCGGGCAAAGGATTTGAAAACCTTACTTTCCAAAACCTCATTTCAATTTGCATATCTTGTTAAAATTGAATCTTTCGCTAAATCAAATCCTTTGTACCTAGGCGCAAAAGAGGTAAAACATTACTTTCAAGTCACCAAAAAAGACTTAGAAACCAACTAATAAAGCTTTCAAAATCACACACACACACACACACACACACTTTTGCATAGAAAAATAATAAGATGCGATACAGTGCTTGCACGGGAGTCGGTGGGGTGCCTAACACCTTCCCCCCGCTTAACCTAGCCCCCGGATTCCACAAATCTCGGGTTTCAAGACCAAATCAAAGAGTCACGCGTTGGACAATCTTGCGAAAAACTATTAAAACCCGGATGAGTTGGTACATCCATTTCCAAAATACCAACTGGTGACTCTGTCTCAATCGGTCCAATCAATAAAATTAATCTTTCAAAATCGTCGACACATATGTCGGTACTGGTTTCCTACGAAATTCACCCTTTAAAACGGAACCCCAAAGACAAAGCAAAAGCGAAAGGGAAAAGAATAAAATAAGGAAATCGGGGCACTCCTCTCTCGTCCCACAGACAAGAGACGAGGGCAAACAACTCCAAAAGAGAAAAAAGAGACCTCCTCCTTCAACAAAAGGGAGACCGAGGACTTGATTTTCTACCCGGCGTCGACAGGTGGCGACTCTGCTGGGGATCAAAGAGGGCATAAGCTGCGATCAAACTTTTTGATTTTCATTCTGCATGTGCATTTGTGTGAATGAACTTGGTGTGTGTCAATCTTTTAGCATTTTTTATTAGTGCCTCGCACAATATATTAGTTCTTCGCACAATGTCATCATATTACATGCGGTGAGGACGTGAATGTATGTAGTGTGGTACCTCCATTAGGGGGCAATCCCGTCGGTTGTTTATTACTGAACTCCTATGGATGTTTCCATTGTGAGGCTCAAGAAAGGCACCACTCAGATCCGCTCCAATCGAAACATGGATGTTTTCATCAAGTAGATTGCGAAGATCTGGGAACCAATTTCAAACAGCCCGTGAGAGTAACCCTAAGATAGGTCAGCCTTTGATAAACCAAACACGCGGTGTGCTTCTCATGCCCCCTTTAAATCTTCCGCGTATATAAATGACCGTTATCTTGAACTGTCATACATACATCTTTCACACCCTATCATCAATTCGACTAACTCGTTGTATTGTAGGAAAAGATTAAAAAACTATTAAACTGATGCATAGCATATCATGCATCCCTATCCACCAGTATCCAGTCTAAACTAGATATCGGTTATTGTGCAGATTGGTCCTAAAACCCGATCTCGAGCCAAAAAGGCCCTTTCACCAGTCCAGATGGCTGAAGCAAGTTCATTAGAACCCATCTCTGTATCTCGAGATGAATTCGAGGAGTTTAAGAAGCAAATGGTCGAGATGACGACCCTGTTAAAAGAACAGTGCAAACTATCTCAAGAATCTAAACACAAGAGTTCGACTGAATCCTCTGTGCAAGGAGACATGAAAGTACCCAAAAAGGAAGGTGATACCCATACGTCCACACCTATATCTCCCCTCGATGTTGAAGTACCCAGGAGGCCCCTATCCAGAAGATGACAAGGGACATCACAAACCTCCGGGAGGACAAAGACACTGGAGACATTAGGAAGAAAGTTAGACAGATGGAAGACGCTATCCGGTCTGTGAAAGGGATGGGATCCCACGAGAGTGTGAATTACTCGGATCTGTGTATTTTCCCAAAGGCGAGATACCCGGATAAGTTTTAAGTCCCCGAGTTTGAGAAATACAACGGACTGGAAGACCCGTACACTCACTTGAAAGTCTACATAGGTGAACTTGGAACTTACGCTGAGGATGAAAACCTCAGGATGCAGCTATTTCGGAAGAGCCTTATCGGTGAAGCCCGCACATGGTACGCACGAATAGATAATTCCAAAGTCAGAGGTTGGGAAGATTTGGCCCATGCTTTCCTCAACCAATACAGTTTTCAATCCCAGATAGCACCTGATCGCTACCAGGTTACCAAAGTCAAAAAGCTGGGCAATGAATCGTTCAGAGAATATGCGCAACGGTGGAGGTGAATGGCGGCCCAAGTCAACCCACCAATGGATGAGGGTGAGATGGTGACCACCTTCATTGATATACAAGAAGCCCCTTTCTATGAGAGAGTCCTCGTCGGGTTAGGAAAATCCTTCTCCGAAATGATCAAACACGGGGAAATGGCAGAAATGGGTTTGAAGTCTAGAAAAATCAAAGACCTCGCTGCTTTGGAAGCCGTAGCTGAGCACATACAGTCGGGAAATTATGCAAGCGCTCCCAAGAGAGGATCAAAGAGGAAGGAAGAAGATGTCTCATTAGTATTGCAAGGACAATCTGCTAACAAGAGCCCTAACTCACCTATCCAGAGGCAGAACCCTCATCCAGCGAATTTTCAAAATCCTATAGCAATGAAAGTTGGGGAAAACAAGCGAAGAAGGATATTCACTCCTTTAGGAGACTCCTTGGAAAACATATTAGCCCTACTGATCGCCCAGAAGAAGATCGTTGAGCTCGCTCCACCTTCCGATCCAAATGGAAGGCAATTCAATTCCATCAAGAAGTGCGCCTACCATTCCAACTCACCGGGGCATGATACTCAGGAGTGTTGGACTCTGAAGCACAAAATTTAAAACTTAATTGACAGCGGGGAGATTATAGTTAAAATGCCTGAGCAGCCGAATGTCAACAACAACCCTTTACCTCAGCATGCGGAGGAAGGAGTCAACATGATCAGTGCCGAAAGCAGGGAAAACCGTAAATACCTGAGGAAGATGAGACAGTTACCCTCGGCACATGACCCTGTAATATGGGGATACCCTAAAGAAAATTACGGGGTAGAACAAGAATTGGTTTCAATCAGAGCGTAGGTGGAACATCTAGCTGAATTGGTGGTATACCAACACTAGTTGACCCGATAGCTCATCGACCAGGTCTTATCAAAGCCAAATGACCCCATATCTGTCCAAGATGTTTCCACCTCCAGAAGGGATCAGATACGTTGCCCAGAGCAGAACAAATGGAATGAAAAGATGACTCGAGAAGCTAGATTGCAAAGCCGTCGAGATTTTGCCGCCAAACAAAAATTCACCCCATTGAGGCAATCTAGGGAGGAGATTCTCTGTACCTTGATCGAGGAGGGGAAGATTACAGAATTTTTGTCACCCCTAGATACGAGATCGAAATGTTTTGATCCTTCCACATCCTGCCTTTACCATTCTAATGCTCCTGAACATGCTACGGAAGAATGTTGGGCTCTGTAACATCTAATCCAGAACTTGATTGAATTCGGAGAGCTGGACTCAATAAACAAAGATGAGATCTTCCATGAGAAAGAAATATACTACCCTCGGGGATCGAGGAATATAATCCAAGGGGTACCTGAGCAGAGAAATAAAGCCACTCTTGAGATACCAGTGCCTAAACCACTGATGTTGGTCGCTTGGCCACAACTCCCAATTCTCAGCCTAAAGAAGGTACCGTGGAATTACGGAGAAGGGATAAAGTTGGCACCTGACTGTACCGCCATCATACCTAGGGAGAATACATGTTACCTCCCAGGGCATTTGGCAAAACCGACAACCAAGGTATTAGGGAAGGTATCTACTAGAAAGATCACAGAGTTCCTCCACAAAATAGGACACGGTGAAGCCAGGACGGTGAGGCAATTGGAAGCTGAACTCCATTAAATTTCTATCCTGGATTTGGTAATAGAATCTGATGACCATCGTCAAATTCTGATCCAAGTATTGGAGGAAGAACACTTACCCAAGACTATCGATACTGAGAAATTCCAGCACTTGATCAGCCATGTACTGGACAGTAACGTGATATCCTTCACTGACGACGATATACCAGCCGAAGGAACTGGGCATCACAAACCATTGCATATCACTGTCGTTTCATCGGGATATGTGGTAGGTGGCGTGCTAATCGATGGAGGGTCGTCTTTAAACATCTGTCCACAAGATACTTTGGAGAAGATGAAGATCAACCCGAACCAAATCTGGGACAGCCATGTCGTGGTACGGGCTTTCGACGGATCAAGAAGGGATACCATGAGGGAGATTAAACTTCCTGTAGAGATTGGCCCTTTCATTTTCAACATACCTTTTCAGATCTTGAAGATCACTACCGGGTATAATTTGTTGTTAGGACGACCATGGATCTATATGGCTGGCGTCGTCCCTTCAACTCTTCATCAATAACTGAAATATATCGTCAACGATAATCTGGTGACTGTAAGTGCAGAACCTTATTATCCTATTCATGACCTGGGAGATATGCCCCTGATCGGTGTGAATGAAGGGGTCGAGCCCGCCAATTTTCAAGCATTCAAAATCAGTAATTCGCGATATAACTTTGTGGGAGCCTCGGTCTTAATTCCTCAGATATCTACAGAGGTGATGGCAGTTGGCCAAGAGATGCTGTCCCGAGGACATCGACTAGGCCGAGGATTGGGGAAGAATGGCCAAGGAATCAGGAACCCAATCCGTATACCCACACAATTGGGAAAGGCTGGACTCGGATACCATGGTGGATCCAAGCATCAGAATCCTCATAGGCGTCAACCAGTTAATCAGTTAATTCACCTCAAGCCAAACTTGGGTGAAACCGAATTTAAACAGCCAATCAAGAAGATCCCCCTCATTATTTCAAACCTTCTGATTCTTAAAGTCGATCAAAGAGGACATCAGACAGACGGGGATGAAAAGCCTCTCAAGGATGCAGCCCAGAAGGCCAAAGACCAAAATTTTTTGGAAGAGATCCAGTTGCAATTCATGAGCAGTTTTTGCCTCTCTGAAGAGGGCCTGAAGAAGTCCGACAGGGCAGATCTGTCAAGTGATCAACCTAACCTCCCGACACTTAACTGGGGAAATGTAAACATCTCAAGCAGTGATCCAGGGACCGGTTCCAAACCAGTTATGGCCATCTTGGAAGACTGCGACTTCAGTAGCGCGTCTATCTCAATAACTCCCCAGGAACTGCAGACCAACAATTGGACGATCACTCCACAGATCGTCCGAAAAGGGTAAAAATTGAGAAGCTACTGCTGACAGGGAGCTCCACCTTTATCTATATTTATGTCTATTTTATTTCATCTGTAGCTTGTTATTGCCAGTTGTCATATTAACTGATGAATCTTTTTGTAATTGACGACTACTTGTATATATTTAGCAATCAAGTTTTTGTATCAGGTTTCCAAATTTGCATGTCTCTAGCCACGTCCATGGTTTGCCCAATTTGAGTAATGATTACGATTTTGACATAGAATTGGACTTTGACTTGATGGGAATTGAGTAGGAGGAAGGGGATGATGACGAGGTGCCTGAGAAAATCAAAGCATGGGTCGAAGATAAACCTAAACCTAACCTCGATCAAACCACCATCATAAATATCAGAACCCCCAACGATCCCAAAGAAATACAGATCGGAACAAACCTTCCCTCTAACCAAGAAAAAGAACTAATCCAACTCTTAACACAATTCATAGATGTTTTTGCCTGGTCTCATAAAGACATGATAGGTCTATCCATCGATATCGTCGTCCATCGACTACCAATTAAAGAAGGGTTCAAACCAGTCAAGCAGATATTGAGACAGTTGAAACCAGAATGGAGCCTGAAGGTCAAAGAAGAAATTATCAAATAATTCAAAGAAGGAATCATTATGGTGTCAACGTACCCTGAATGGTTGTCCAACGTAGTCCCAGTGCCGAAATCTAGGGGAAAGGTGCGAGTTTGTGTGGATTATCAAGATCTCAACAAAGCCAGCCTTAAGGATGACTTCCCAGTGCCATTCATCCACGTATGAATCGACAATACTGCACAGTTCGAGATGTATTCTTTCACTGATTGCTTTGCTGGATATCACCAGATCATGGTTGCTAAAGAAGACAGGGAAAAGACCGCCTTCATTACCCCGTGGGGAACCTTCTGTTATCAAAGACTAGATTTTGGCCTTACCAACGCTGGGGCTACTTATCAAAGAGCCATGATGACTTTATTCCACGATATGATGCATTAAGAAATCGAGGTGTATGTGGATGATATCATCGTAAAGTCCCGAAAAGCTGATGACCATTGCACCCATCTTCGGAGGTTGTTTGAATGACTCCGCAAGTTCAATTTGATGTTAAACCCAACAAAGTGTGCTTTAGGGTGAAATCTGACAAACTACTGGGATTTCTGGTGAGCAACCGGGGCATTGAGTTGGATCCTGCCAAAATCCAAGCCATCACGGAAATGCCTGAACCAAAGACCGAGAAGGAAATTCGAGGTTTCCTGGGAAGAATCAACTTCATCAGCCGGTTCATATCACAGTTAACAGCAACCTGTGAACCCATTTTCAAACTATTAAGGAAGAACTCTTCGGGAAAATGGAATGAAGACTGCCGGAAAGCCTTTCATATCATCCAGAAGAGGTTGATTGAAGCACCTATTTTGGTACCCCCAAAGGATGGGATTCCGTTGTTCATATATATCTCGGTCAACTCCAATGCTATGGGTTGTCTACTGGGGCAGAAGGATGACATGGGAAATGAAAGAGCAATCTATTATCTCAGTAAGCGCTTCAGCAGCGGAGAATATAAATATACTCTGATCGAAAGAACCTGCTGTGCATTAGCTTGGGCAGCCACTAGGTTACAGCATTATCTGCATGGCCATACCACTTATATCATATCGAGGATGGATCCTTTGAAATACATCTTCAACAAACCAATTTTGAACTACCGTCTATCCAAGTGGCAGATAATCCTTCAACAGTTCGACATCATATATGTCACCCAAAAGTCCATCAAAGGGCAAGGGATTGCGGATCACCTGTCGGCTGCACCAATAGGGGGTTTTGAGCCTTTGGAAACGTATTTCCCTGAGGAAGAAGTGTTAACTGTTCTCCTGATTGATAAGGAGGATCAAGGTCAATTCTAGAAAATGTACTTTGATGGTGCATCAAACGCTGAAGATGCCGGCGCCGGGGCAGTCCTGGTATCCATCACGGGAGATCAATACCCCGTGGCAACCAAGTTGCATTTCAAAAGCTCCAACAATACCGCCGAATATGAAGGGTGTATTATGGGGTTAAAACTGGCTCAGTCCATGGGAGTGAAACGTTTAGCGGTGTTTGGAGATTCGGAGCTAGTCATCAAACAGTCTATCGGGGCATACACCACCAAAGAACTGCATCTACTACTGTATCATCGACATGTTCTCAGATTGGCAGGGGAATTGGAAGACATTGCCTTCATGCATATCCCCCAGAACCGAAATGATTTCGCCGATGCATTGGCCACATTAGCTTCACTGGTGAACCTGTCAGCAAGAAGGGGAATGCCTGTTATCACTTTCACTGTGCAGAAGACGCCGTCATATGGGAACAATGTAGGGGAGATATCAGGTGAGATACTACCTGCGGGGCCACCTTGGTACCACCATATAAAAGAATATCTGCGAGATCAGTCAACCCCGGAAGGGATGAGTCAAGCCGCGAAGAAGCGAATACATAAAATGGCTATGAATTTCTACCTAAGAGGAGATGCTCTCTATAAGAAAGATCTAGGTGTAGGCCTTTTGAGATGTCTAGACCAGGAGCAAGCACAGCGACTTATGAATGAAGTACATGGTGGAGTATGCGGAGCACATATGAGTGGACCTCTGCTTGCCAAAAAGATTCTGAGGACAGGACACTACTGGATATCCTTCAAAGAGGATTGCGATGATCATGTCAAGCGTTGCTCTCAATGCCAGATCCACGCCAACATTATTCATGCACCTCCGAATCAACTGCATTGCATGACATCACCATTACATTTTTCCATGTGGGGAATGGATGTGATAGGACCAGTTGAGCCTAAAGCCAGTAACGGTCATCGATTCATATTCACTATGATTGACTACTTTACCAAGTGGGTGGAAGCAGCTTCTTTCCCCAGGTTCACCAAAGAGGTCATCGTTGGTTTCATTAGAAATAACGTCATCTGCCGATATGGACAACTCGAGGTTATCATATCAGACAACGTAAAGAGTCTGAATAACGAGATGATGAGGGAACTGTGCAGTAAGTTCAATATCAAACACCTCAATTCGGTTATTTATCATCCAAAGATGAACGGCGCGGTGGAAGCGGCTAACAAAAACATCAAGAAGATAATGATGAAGATGTCAGCAAATCACCGGGTATGGCCTGAGCTATTGCCGTTAACCCTACTTGCATATCGAACGTCGACTCGAACCTCGACTGGAGCAACACCCTACTCATTGGTATATGGTATGGAGGCTGTACATCCTGTCGAAGTGTAGATTGAATCATTAAGAGTGATCCTTGATGCCCAGATAGAGGAGAGCCAATGGATACAAGATCGATACGATCAGTTATCCCTGATAAATGAAAGAAGAGCTGCTATTATATTTCGCGGTCAACTCTATCAACAGCGAATGTCTCGATCTTAGAACAAGAAGGTGCGACCTCGAGAATACAAAGAGCATGATTTGGTACTGAAGAAGATCATTTCGGGCCAGGATACAGCTAAGGGAAAATTTGTCCCAAATTAGGAAGGACCCTTTCTTGTCAAAGCAATCCTATCAGGTGGAGCTTTGAAATTGGAAGAGATGGATGGTGAGGAATTCCCGCAACTGATCAATTCCAACTCGGTGAAACAGTATTATGTCTGAGACCCCTTTTCACCTTCTGACTGGACTGCTATATCTTGATAAAAAAAGAAAAGAAAAAAAAAAGAAAAAAAGAAAAAATATATCAAGTCTAGTTTTTCAGGTCTGAGCCTGAACTACGAAAGACTTGATCTCCTATCTATGGGAGTACGTAGGTAGCCATTTATGGTGCGGTCTAACCCTGGAAAAACATCAAAATCCTATCAAATCTTACCCTTGAAAAACATCCAAAACCTCATCAAATTAAACCAAAAAACATCAAAATCTTATCAAATCAAACTCAAACCCCAAATAAACCCCTTTCAAACTTTTCAAGTCTGAGCCTGAACTACGAAAGACCTGATCTCCTATCTGTGGGAGTACGTAGGCAGCCAGTTATGGTGCGGTCTAACCTTTGAAAAAGTCAAACACTTTCCTAACCTATACAGAAATCCAAAACCTATCCATCAAGCCCAAACCAATCGACGGCTCATGCGGAGATGACCTAGCGACATCTCATCATCATTCCTGCCGAATCTGATGCCACATGACGAGACTAGTTGCATGTCGACATAATAAATCATGAAGCAAAAATGACAACAGTGGACATGGTTAGACATGCGTAAATAAGGGAAGTGAACTAAACTTGCTTCTTTTTAATATATTCAACTATTTAGAATACAAAAGTTGATTCTAACCTATGACAAGTGATAATAACAAAGTCTCTACAGGAAAATAAAACAGAGATATAAATCAGTGGTAAGATGAGCCAACATCACCAAATATCCAGCAGTCTCTGTAGTCGAGGGAGCAGCTCTGAGCTCGTGCTCCAATATGTCAACCCTCCTCAGCATCTCTGCTGCTATGCAGAAAATCTCTTCTTGACTGTGCACTACACCTTGTACGTGATCGATGAGTCCATCTGAGAAAGTCTCAGCTGCATCTCTATCAATGATGGCCTGATCTCTGGAAGCACGGGCTGCATCTCTCTCAGTGGTAGCAGTATCCCTACCAGCTACGGTGGTTAACAATAGAGCTCGAGCCTGGTCTCTCTCATATGTCACCAACTGAAGCTGTCTATCCATCGCCTCCATGGAAACTGAGGCCAAACGCGGGACAGTGCTCACTAAAGAAGCTGTCAACTCTGCAAATAACGCATCCTCAGTCGGAGATATAGGATCCTCCATCAGTTCTGCTGCATTCATGGACCAACCATCGTCATCAGATAAAGATCCTGTACCAACCTGATATGCGGTCTCTGGTGCCAAATCTGACTCAAGTTAAGCTGAATACTCTGCAGAGCGGCCCGGATGGCAATCTCTAAACTTTGCTGTCTATCGATGAGACCAGAACCCATAAACTCGAGCCAAATCAGCCTCGGTAACTGAGCAGATGGGGAATCAATAATCCTCAATCCCCTTAAATACATGGACCTCCTGGTACTAATCAAACTGACCCATCACCGCAAGAGGATGATAGGTCGTCACACGCTTCAAACCCACCAAGGGGAGGAAATCCAGGTCAGCGGCATAGGTGGTGAAACTCATAAAGGAGCAGTACCCAGAATACATGACTATAGCAAAAGGCTCCTCCATGGCACCCAGAAATGAAGTCTAGGACGCCTCATCGATGCAAGATGTCGGGCGATATGAATAAACCTGAGACAGGCCATGTCCAAAACAGAAACCATGACAACGAAGCCGCCCTATCGGTCGGAGGTGCGTCACCAACCAGATGTATAAAAGCACTGGACTACCTCTGAACTCCTGATCACCAGCGTCATGGCAGATAGAGGCTGAAATCAATTTCTCTGCCAGGATAAGGGGCAATATAGTAAAGTCCTCTTGAAGAGCCCTAACAGCCACCAATATTTCCACATCCAGATGATCGGTATAAAATGGTATGTATAGATAAGCTACGAGGCACATAACCAAGGCATCCACGCGGGCAACGTACCAGTGCTCCTCTGAAATGGTGAAGTCTCCGTGATAAATAGCGAAGCTATCTGCGAAAGCAAAATGCCTAAACATAAAGTCCATGGAGATGATGTGGCTACCACCCACCTCAGCCATCATAACTGCTCTCCTCAATCCAGTCATCGTCATGAACTGGTGGCGCATATGGCCCAAAGCAACTCGAGCACATGGCCCCTCTATCGACAGTCCTAAAATGCGACTATACTCCTCCAATATAGAAGTCAACTCGACTGAGCCGAATCGAAAGACATGACGCTCAGGAGTCCAATACCTGAGTATCCCGACAACAAATCCCTCCAGAATCTGGAAGGACAGTAAAGATATGGAGTCGCCCAGCATGCGGCTGACATCGATATGATCGGTGGATGGCAGCTGGTCATACCAAACCCTCAAGCTGGTAGCTATATGGCTAGCAGGAAGGTGGTCCAAACGTACCACTGTAGAGGACGACATCTGTAAAACCTATGTTAATAAGACTATACAGGGGTCAATCTCTATCCAATCATTTAAATATATCTGAAGCATGCATCATACTAATGATAAAACAGCATGTTTGATGAATAAATAAGAAGCATCATATATAAATATCTGCCAAGTACATTAGTTTCATAAACATCACTGTCATACCTATGATACATGTGAAAACTAAAAATAAAAAGTACAGGATATTGAGGCACAAATGCCCAATGACTAACAGAGGACCTATGGACTCGCCTCCTCATCAAAATCATCCAAGAAGGTGAGGGTCTCATCAAACTGATCAACCTGAGATCGTCGACCTGGAGTGGGTGCATCCTGCTGATCCGGCCGATAAGGTGTCTCCTGCGTATCCGGGGGAACGGTGAAGGGAACATCTCTATCCTGAAAGCCACCAAAACCTGAGGGTCCAGCACCATAGGAGCCACCATCTCCTGACGGTCCAGCCTCATGACCCCGAGAAGCAAAAGTGTGAGCCAAGGACGAGTCCAAGCCATTGTAACTACAATATGCCGATAACTCCTCTAATTGAAGTATCAAGGCAGCAATCTGATCTTGATGAGACGGCTCCTGAAAACACGATATCCAGTCCCACATCATAAGGGATCCTGGAACCAGATCGCCCAAGAACTGGGTAGCCCATGTCTCAGCTCCTATCATGTGCCGGACCCACCAAGCGATAAAGTCCGCCGAAGAGATCGGACCCTCAGACAAAAGGAAACCATCAAACCCCAAGGTGGGAATTGATGCAACTGATTAAGTCAGAGGCCAAAAGCGCTGGGTTGGAGGAAGATACGGCAGGCGAATCTCCCCAGTAATGCATCGAATAGCATGCTCTCTAAGGTAAAGCTCCCAACCTCCATCAAAAAGGAGTGGAATTCGACGAGTCGATAAATAGAACTCTGGCCCTTTCGGCACGCCATCCTCAAATCCCTCGGCCAAGTGCTCTCCAGAATATGGGGTCTACAATATGTCTCGAGCAAGCAACGTATCCAACTAAAGACGGGCATGGGCAAAGTCCTCCGCGATCGGGACCTCAGATAGAGTAGACGGATGCCATCTACGTCCCCGGGGATAAGTATCCAAGCCTAAGACAGAGGTAGGGCGAAGACAGGGAAGCCTCTCATAAGCCCAGAACTGTCAATTCAAACAAACCCTCCATCAATTATGGGAAAAGAGAAATCAATCAAAAGGCAAATAAATGAAATTCGATCAAAAAGACTTACTAAAAGAAAAGGGGAAAAATCCGAGCCAGGTGTCGGTAACTCCCTCGGATCGCAGTTGCATCCCATGCAGGAAAAGAGCGAATGTGAACGACCCCCAATCATAGTCCCTAATGCGGTCTACATATCGAACAGCCCCTACCATGCTGAAGGGCACAGTGGAGGAGTTGTTCGCTATGAAACAACCCCTCATGATGGTCAGGAATAGACGCCGCAAGATGCGATCCCTCTCCACCAAATCAACAGGCAACTCCTGCTCTAAGGTGCCTCGAGCTGAATCAACACCCAGGCATCCTGATCGAATACTACGAGCATTGAAGGCTCGCTCCTGAGGAGAAAACCCTAGGAGGGCACGTACAGTAGCCCCGGTGATAGACGGCTCCAAGGGCACCCTGTCCCTGGTAAACTCCAAGCCAGTGATGTACCTCCAATCCATGGGAGTCATCATCACCTCACAATCTAATAGATGCAGCGAATGACTCTGGTGAAACCATCTCTCACCCAAAGCCTGCAAATAGCCCCCAGGGCAACGACGGGGAACAATGGTGAAGAAGGCCCCGAATCCCCAAGAATCTACGATCTCTCTGTACTCGGGATGTAGCGATTGATACAGAGCGTAGATACTAAACCAGTTACCCCTCAGCTGGGTAAATTTTAGCACATGTATGACGTCAAGGTTAAGAAAACCCGTCTATGTCAGAAAGAAAAACAAAAAAAAACCAATTAATCCCATACCTTATTCGCCTGCAAGTGAATGGACGGATGGTGGCTCAAATCCGTGCCCAGCAAATCTGGGACCTCTACCTTAATGCTCGAAAGAAATATAGGCACAGTAAGGAGTGGAGGCGGAACCTCAGGCTCGGGAATGTCCTCGTCTAGGAGTGGCTGATCCTCCCCAACCGGCAAGCGAGCGGGCTCGGTCAAACGCTGCACCCGTCGGCTAATACGTGGAACCGGAACCTTAGAGGGGGTCCTACGCCTGCGAACACCAGATGAAATCGGCCGTCCAGTGGCACGACTAAGCTCCTCAGGATCTATGTCTGAACAATGAGTTCGTAGGAATTAAAGACAAGTCAGGTATATTCTTACCATTTACAAATTTCAAATTAAACCTATAAAATATAATCATCACATCATGCATGTCTTACATGTGTCATTAAATGTGTATGTTATTTGCATCTTAGTACATCTATAATGTATCTATAATCCGGACATTTGGTTTATGAAAGCATTTTGCCAGAGTATCCTTTATAAAACGGAATATCGACATGCCCGAAGCATGTATTTAATCACCCTATGAGGGTACATCATCACAACTAAGCATGAAAACTTCAATTTCAATTGTTATTCTAACACATATATATAATATATGTCTAGATTAATTGATAAATGGCAATATCTCGCATTCATACGATCCATAGGATGATTTGTATACATGCATTGCATCATAAATGCATTTATCCATCTATCCATGCATACATGTTAGATATATTGCCTTTCAGAAAGGAAATACGTGTTTTCGCCAATGAAAACATAAAAGAACGGAGTTTAGATGTTACCCGTAGTCCTAAGGAGTGTACGGTGGCGGATCGCTCCAAATCAAGTCGGAATCGAGTATAGATGAAGAAACGCTCGGTTTTGTAGAGAGAAACAAGATAAAATCCGAATGGAATGGGTGAAAATGAGGTCTCCCGAAGGTATAAGCTCGAACACGGGTAGCCTTGAACATGGTTGCTCTAGGCGCAACCATGTATGCGGCTACCTTAAATGGGTCCCGCAGCATTCTATTTGGCAACAAGACATCCAGGACGTGTTCTTTTGGGTTCAGAATGGTCACATTATGAAAAATGATGCCTTTCCGGATAGTTTGAAACCCCAAAAACCCTAAAAATCCTCCGAAACAGCAGAAGTTCGGCAAAGAACAGACAACCCGACGTTGAACCCCGGAAGACCAGGAAATCAATCAAAATCAACCTTATAACATGTAATCCACCGATAATGAATCAGTGAAAGCGTCGGCTTGACCCCGACGATGTAATCCACCGACAATGAATCAGTGAAGGCGTCGGCTTGACCCCGACGATGTAATCCACCGACAATAAATCAGTGAAAGCGTCGGCTTGACCCCGACGATGTAATCCACCGACAACGAATCAGTGAAGGCGTCGGCTTAACCCCGACGATGTAATCCACCAACAATAAATCAGTGAAGGCGTCGGCTTGACCCCGACGATATAATCCACCAACAACGAATCAGTGAAGGCGTCGGCTTGACCCCGACGATGTAATCCACCGACAACAAATCAGTGAAGGCGTCGGCTTGACCCTGACGATGTAATCCACTGACAATGAATCAGTGAAGGCGTCGGCTTGACCCCGACGATGTAATTCACCGATAATGAATCAGTGAAGGCGTCGGCTTGACCCCGACGATGTAGTCCACCGACAACGAATCAGTGAAGGCGTCGGCTTGACCCCAACGATGTAATCCATTGAAAATGAATCAGTGAAGGCGTCGGCTGAACCCCGACGATGTAATCCACCGACAACGAATCAGTGAAGGCGTCGGCTTGACCCCGATGATGTAATCCACCGACAATGAATCAGTGAAGGCATCGTCTTGACCCCGACGATGTAATCCACCGACAATGAATCAGTGAAGGCGTCGGCTTGACCCCGACGATGTAATCCACCGACAATGAATCAGTGAAGGTGTCGGCTTAACCCCGATGATGTAATCCACCGACAATGAATCAGTGAAGGCATCAGCTTGACCTCAATGATGTAATCCACCAACAACGAATTAGTGAAGGCGTCGGCTTGACCCCGACGATGTAATCCACCGACAATGAATTAGTGAAGGCGTCGGCTTGACCCCGACGATGTAATCCATCGACAATGAATCAGTGAAGGAATCAGCTCAACCCTGATGAACGTAATCCGTTGGCTACAACCCTACGCAGGTCAGCAAATCCCTGATGTTGTAATCCGTTGGCTACCACCCAGTGAAGGCGTCAGATCAACCCTGATGGTGTGATCCGTTGGCAACAAACCAGTAAAGGCATCGACATGACCCCGATGGTGCAATCCATTGACTACAATTCAACGTAAGTCGACTCAACCCCGACAACGTAATCCTTAACTTCCCCAGCCGGGGAAGTAACCCTTTTATACACCTCAGATATCATTGCATCGATCATACATGACATTGCATCATCAGATATACCTTGTCATGCATTCTCCGTGTCTATTAAATCTTTGTCGTGTTCATTCCATTATATTGCATGAACATGACAAAGAGGGGCATCTGTAGACACTCAAAATTTTGCTTTTGTCGTACTAACCCTGCAGGAGGGTAAAAGCATCATTTTACTTTAGAGACAACCCCGAAGTAGGGCAAAAGATCCCGATAATCTCGGAGATAACCTCGGGAATGGTGAAGAGGACTAATGAAGTCTGAACATACCGCAACCCGATCGAAGATCAACGAGCTGAGACAGTGATCATCGGAAACCACCTCAGCAAACCTCGAACGACGTACCATCAAGAGATAAGCCTGCAGACTGATATCTGGACCTGGAAGGTATCTCGGCTATGAGTATCAACTTCCCGAACCCCAACTTAGTCGGACTCGATCATATCTCGCTGCGTTCATCAAATACGGTCCGAAAGATCAAACGACAGACGTCAACTTCTGCCAAATCGAGACCGAAGGAGCCATAACCAAGTCGGGGGATCCCACCTGGGTAGCCTCCACCATGTATGCGGCTAGCCACATATATGTGTGCAGCTGCCCCGGACAAGTTATAACCCCCCACTTAGTTTATTTTAAGAAAAAAGCAGAGATATATATAGAGAGAGAATGACATTTTTAGAGAGAGAAAGGCTCGGGTTGGACATCAACATAGCAACTTGAAGCTTATTTCTTCCATCTAGCATCTCATTGAAGCCATCTTAGTGTTCTTACTTCATCCCGAGAGTCAAAACGCTTGTTCACGCGTCCCCCAAGGTGAAATAACGCACTTCTAGCTTCGTTTTCTTTGTAAACTATGTTCAAATGATAGATTAATGAAGGATCTTGTTTGAATCTAGCTATATTTATTTTATTATAAGCATATTATGTAATAGTTGGTAGTTTTAACTTTTCTATCTGTTATTTATTGCTTTAATACGTTGTATATAGCTTCGGAAGCTAAATATACCTCAAGCTAAGCTTAAGCTAGTTCCCGAGAGGTTGTTAGCATGATGCTTCAACCCGGGAGCTAGAACGGCTTAGATCCGTGGTATATCTATGGATGTATTTACTTGTAAATGGTCTCGGCTAACCCGTATAGCCCTAAATATATATTTAGAGGTGAAAGGGGGACCGAATCGGCGTGAACGGTGATTTCAACCGATGAAATCACTTAGTAATGAAGCCGTGGACATTATGTATATATGAAATGGTACAAATATTGTGAGCCTAGGAATCCCGGTGTCGAGATCCCCGAACGGATCCGACTTAATTCCCACGATGGATCGGTTTTTACGTTATAAATGCTTTAAATACCGTAAATATCGATGTGCATGTAATATTTGGATCTTGAAGACAAACTCGAGGGGTTAGTCTCGAGAGCTCGGATTCAAGACCCCGTGCTAGTGAAAATCTTCATTACAGGAGCTCGGTTCATCGAGATGGCTTTTATACCCGATGATGATCCGAACCTTCTTAACGCTTTAGCATATATATCATCAAAATGATTTCTCAAAGAAAACCACAAAGAGCTTTTGACGAAAAATAAAGAGATTCGGGGTAGATCACGTAATGAACGTAAAGAATAAAAGGAAGTATCGAAGTCCTCGATTCCTAGTCGGGCAAAGGATTTGAAAACCTTACTTTCCAAAATCTCATTTCAATTTGCATATCTTATTAAAATTGAATCTTTCGCTAAATCAAATCCTTCGTACGTAGGCGGCAAAGAGGTACATCACTACTTTTAAGTCACCAAAAAAGACTTAGAAACCAACTAATAAAGCTTTCAAAATCACACACACAAACACACACACACACACACACACACTTTTGCATAAAAAATTAATAAGATACGGTACCGTGCTTGCACGGGAGTCGGGGGGTGCCTAACACCTTCCCCCCGCTTAACCTAGCCCCCGGATTCCACGAATCTTGGGTTTCAAGACCAAATCAAAGAGTCACTCATTGGACCATCTTGCGAAAAACTATTAAAACCCGGATGAGTTGGTACATCCATTTTCAAAATACCAACTGGTGACTCTGTCTCAATCGGTCCAATCAATAAAATCAATCTTTCAAAATCGTCGACACATATGTCGGTACCGGTTTCCTACGAAATTCACCATTTAAAACAGAACCCCAAAGACAAAGTGAAAGGGAAAAGGAAAAGAATAAAATAAGGAAATCGGGGCACTCCTCTCTCGTCCCACGGACAAGAGACGAGGGCAAACAACTCTAAAAGAGAAAAAAGAGACCTCGTCCTTCAACAAAAGGGAGACCGAGGACTTGATTTTCCGCCCGGCGTCGACAAACTCTATTATAAATATGTCATTGAATATGAACCCCTACAATTTGAGAAAGACTTATCATATGAAGAAGTTCCTGTTCAGATTGTTGACAGAAAAGAACAAGTTCTCAGAAATAAAGTTATACCTTCTGTTAAGGTAATTTAGAGGAACCACAACGCTAAAGAAACTACGTGGGAACTCGAAGACCACATGATGAAAACTTACCCATGTTTATTTGCTTAATCTATGTGTAAGCGATTCTGGGGACAGAATCTTTGTAAGAGGGGGAGAATGTAACGGGACGAATTTAATTGAACTGTGATTCTGATGACAGAATCCTTTTAAGGGGGAAAAGATGTGACAAACGAGAATTTTATAATTTAATTTGAATATTTATTAAATTAAATAAATATTTTTGATGATTTATGTATTGAGTTAAATAATTATTTGATGGAATGGTGATAGATTAATTTAATTATATGTGTTACATTGATTAAATTAATGTGGAGAATTTTTATAGTTCAAAGTGTGAATTTAATTGAGTTCATTTAATTAAATGATTTTTTTAATAATTATAATGTTATTCTAATTAGTTTAATAATTAATTAGAGATTTAATGATTTGACATAATTAATAAATAATAATTTTAATTATGTGATGATGTGATTTAATGTGTAATGTTATCTTTTATTTAATTAAAATTAAATGATATTATTTGATTAATTAAAGTGTGCAAATAAACTATATACTAAACACTTTAATTAAAATAATGGAAAATGAGTTAATAAAGGAGACAACCAAACAAGACCTAATGATCATGGGAGCAGTTAAGGCCTGATGCTCCTAACTGCTACCCATGACTTCTACGGTTAATTAACTATACATATATTATATCAGACCTTATATAATATATCAGACTCCATATATTCATCAGAGAAGAAATTAGAGAGAAAATTGAGAGGGAATTTGTGAATTGAAGAAGAAATAGTGAAAATTTCTTTCATCTTTGAATCATCTTAACAAGTAGCAAGGGTAAATTCTTCAACCCAAGCTTTTAATTTCACGTTCTTATATTTTTCTCCATGTAAACTATTTTTATGTTCTCTGTAACTAATTTTGTTGATGATTATTGGATGTATGATTATATACATGTAAATAAATGTGTATAACATGATTTACAACAATTATAAACTGTTTTAGAGTAATCAAAACCATGAAATCATGTTTTAATTGGAGATTTATGAGTTGCAGAGTATGAAAACATGAGTATGACCTTTATGTGACAAACGAGAATTTTGTAATTTAATTTAAATATATATTGAATTAAATAAATATTTTTGATGATTTATTTATTGAGTTAAATAAATATTTGATGGTTATTTATTAAGTTAAATGATTATTTGATGGACTTGTGGTAGATTAATTTAATTATATATGTTACATTGATTAAATTAATGTGGAGAATTTTATAATTCAAAGTATGTATTTAATTGAGTTTATTTAATTAAATAAATTATTTAATAAGCATAATGTTCTTCTAATTAATTTAATAATTAATTAGAGATTTAATGATTTGACATAATTAATAAATGAGAATTTTAATTATAGAATGATGTGATTTAATGTGTAATATTTTATTTTATTTAATTAAATTTAAATAAAATTATTTGATTAATTAAAGTGTGACAATTAAACTATATAATAAACACTTTAATTAAAATAATGAGAAAGGAAGAATAAGGTTTCAACGCAGTATAGATTATCGTGGATCGACTGACGAAATTAGCACACTTCTTTTCGATCAAGATCAGATCTAACCTAGAGCAATTGGCAAAGCTATATGTGAAGGAGATTGTTTCAAGGCATGGAGTTCAAGTGTCGATAGTTTTCGATCGAGATCCGCGCTTCACATCGAACTTCTAGAAGCGACTACAAGAATGCATGGGAACGCAGTTGAGAATGAGCACGGTTTATCACCCTCGGACAGACGGGAAGAGCGAAAGGACGATTCAGACATTAGAAGATATGCTGAGAGCATGCATCATAGATTTCAAAGGAAATTGGGATGATCACTTACCACTCGTGGAATTCGGTTATAACAACAGTTACCACATAAGTATTGGCATGCCGCCTTACGAAGCGTTGTACGACAGAAAGTGTCAAACTCCATTATACTGTGATGAAGTCGGCGAAAGACAATTGCTAGGACCAGAATTGGTACAACAGACATCCGAGATCGTCAAGGTGATCCAAAAAAGATTAGTAGTAGCTCAGGATAGGTAGAAGAAATACGCCGATCCACACCGCAAGAATGTAGAATTTGAATCGGGTAGCTTTGTATTCTTGAAGGTCTCTCCCTGGAAGGGAAAGATCAGATTTGGCAAGAAGGGGAAATTGAGCCCGAGGTTCATTGGACCCTTCGAGGTACTATGAAGAATCGGAGAAGTCTCATATGAGGTAGCTTTACCTCCGGCGCTAGAGCTTATCCACAACGTCTTTCATGTTTGAGTCTTACGACCGTAGAAACCCGATTACAAACATGTGATTGAATATGAACCCCTGTAATTTAAGAAAGACTTATCCTATGAAGAAGTTCCTATTCAGATTGTTTACAGAAAAGAGCAAGTTCTCAGAAATAAAGTGATACCTTTTGTTAAGGTAATCTGGAGGAACCACAACGCTGAAGAAGCTACCTGGGAACTCGAAGAACACATGATAAAAATTTACCCACATTTATTTGCTTAATTTATGTGTAAGCGATTCTGGGGACAAAATCTTTGTATGGGGGGAGAATGTAACGGGACGAATTTAATTGAACTGTGATTTTAGGGACTAAATCCTTTTAAGGGGTGGGGGAGGGGAAAGATGTGACAAACGAGAATTTTATAATTTAATTTAAATATTTATTAAATTAAATAAATATTTTTGATGATTTATTTATTGAGTTAAATAAATATTTGATGGTTATTTATTAAGTTAAATGATTATTTGATGGAATTATGGTAGATTAATTTAATTATATGTGTTACATTGATTAAGTTAATGTGGAGAATTTTTATAGTTCAAAGTATGTATTTAATTGAGTTTATTTAATTAAATAAATTATTTAATAAGAATAATATTATTCTAATTAATTTAATAATTAATTAGAGATTTAATGATTTGACATAGTTAATAAGTGAGAATTTTAATTATGGGATGATGTGATTTAATATGTAATATTATATTTTATTTAATTGAATTTAAATAAGATTATTTGATTAATTAAAGTGTGACAATTAAACTATATAATAAACACTTTAAATAAAATAATGAGAAATGAAGAATAAGGGGACAAACCAAACAGGGCCTTAAGGGAGTGGGAGCAGTTAATCCATAGTGGGGATTAACAGACAACCATTACATCGTTAGTTATTTATTAATACGTATATGTATATAATACTAAGTCCCTTATATCTTTATATCAAAGTAAGTTATCAGCGAGAACTTAGAGAGAAAGTTTGAGAGAAAGATTATAGTTTGAAGGAGAATTGAAGAAGTAAGGAAGTCTCTATCATCATCTAAACAAACAAGCAAGGGTAATCCCTTATCTAAGTTTTGGTATTTCATGTTCTTAAGTTTTCCATTAACGTATGTTTTAAAAGTTCTCTATAAATGGAAATTGTTGATGATGGTTGATTATATGATTATACATGTGTTAATATATGTTCATAACATATTTTCTATCATTTATGTATGTTTTAAAACAATCAAAACTATGTAATTATGCTTTAATTAGAGATTTGAAAGTTACAAAGTATGAAAAGTATGAAAATGGCCCTTATGTACAAATTTGCATGCTTTAATTGTTTATTTAACTTGAAATTGAAGGTTGATTATAATTATGCATGTTAAAATGAACAAAACAAAATTCAAACGGACAGATTCGGTGTTATAACGAATATGTAATGATGAATTTCACGATTTTCCTCGAAACTTTGAAAAATACCAAAATAACAGCAAATTTAGGTGTTCTAATTTGAGTAATTATGTGATCTAAAGTGTTAAAAATATGCTAAAAGTGTTGTATGATGTTTCTATTAAGTTATTAGTTCATGAGTAATAGTAAGTTTGTTGTGTTAGTTTAATTTGGAATTTATTTGGCTGTTCTTTGTGTTCTTCGCGAACTGCAGCAACTCTGCCTGCGCAGTGGCGCGGCTGCGCCGCTCCAAGGCATAAGTGGAGCGCGCCTGTGCCTTGTGGCGCTGTCGCGCGGTTCCAAGGCATAATTGGAGCGCGGCCACGCCGGTGTGTAGTTTGCCCAAAAAATGTTACTTAAGCTTTCAAGTCCAAAAATGTAGTTTAAAACCTAATGTAATGAATATAATGACATATTAAATATATATTGAAATGTTAAAACAGTTTATTAAGTTATTTTACGTGATTTAAACTCGTTATTCGTAAAGTCTAATAACGTGTTCAAAGATTGATGTTTGTGATTCGATGAGTATTATTGGACTTAGAATTAATTTGTACAGTGAATGTAATGATATGTAGGGTTAATTGGGGAACGTCAATTATTATAATTGTAGCTTGTGCACGAGGCAAGTTTCCTTATCCTAACTCGATTACGATTACGCAAGTTATTTTATTACACTCTTTAAATTGAGCAAGTGTTCTATTCCTAATTTACTTTTGTTGAGCAAGTTCCTTAATTCTGAATTATTCATTGAGCAAGTCCTAGACTTATGTTTTTATATCTAAAAAATTCTTATTCTTGTTTATTCAGATCAAGATTCCACATAAGATATTATAATTCTTTTAAAAGCATGACTTCAGTTATACAATACTTATTCGATTGTATACCTTTGAGATTCGTTATTCAAATTGAAGTATCATCTATTGTTGAACCTTGTAAGACTAGCGAACCCCTTATTGATTCGACTAGTCCATAGTTGATGAACGTTCTAAATTCTAAAACTACTATTGAGCTTATCCAAACCAAACTTCCTTTGGTGAGGACTCTGATGTCAAACTGAGATGAACAACCCTTTATAAGGGATTATTTACGAGATAGCGTTGAGATGTTATGCACAGTCATTGTACTAATGGCTAATCTCCCTAAGTACGAGTAGTAAAGTCCATATAATCTTACGACTGTTAAAGGATTAAAGTAGAAATACTTGACAACCTGGGACATAGTTCTTGGGCATATGACTTGTTATTCATTATTGATTCAAAAGCCAAGCTTTCTATTATTCAGAACTCTTTAATTTACTCGCGTGTTATTATTACCGTTATATTGTTATACTTGTGAGAAATCGTGCTCACTCTTACATAATAACATTACAGTTAAGAACGAAAGGACCGACGAGCCTTCCACTAGCAAGGGAAAGGGCAAAGTTAACAAGTGATGAAGACTTGTTATTTTGTTTATGATATTGTGTTTAAGACTTGATGTTGTTAAGGCTTATTTATTTTTTTACATTTTCGCACTCGATGTTTAAGGTTAGTATGACCTGGGATTCATTTATTCATACGTTGTAACCACTTAAGGGGAGGATTTCTATTTATTTCATGGTTTGCATTTATTATGAGTAGATAGATATGTGATATTTGTACAGTGAACACCAAATTCCTTGGAAATTGAAGTACCCGAATTTGAGGGTGTCACAAGTTGGTATCAGAACTGTAGGTTATGAATCTTAGGTGGGGGAAAACCTTAGGGTAGTAGCCTTTTTAAGAGATCGATAACATAGAGGTGATAAACTCTTAACGAGTTCTAAGAAAGATAATAAATTACCTTATGTGTTTATGTGATTATTTATGTATTCGCGAGTATCGATTAGCATCACGTAATAACTAAAACTTCAAATTTTGATTGTAAGAATGTCGGATGTTGGAAGATCCAGTCAGCCTAGGGAGGTTGTACCCCGAGTGGCTATTGAGGAGGAGCCCCAAGACATTCATACAGTCTGGGAGCAGTTGGTTCAGAGAGAACCATATCCTTTGATCACTGTTGTTGGTCAGGAGCATGAGCCAGTATTTGATTTAGAGGAGGACTCTGAGGATATTGAGGTTGAGGCAGCTAAGGAGGAGGATGAGAACCCTGATGAGTTTCCACCAAACTCTATCAGTGCCGAGATGTACGACTGATAAGTAGGTTTCATACCTACGAATTGATGCCATCTAAACCTAAGATGTTGCTACTTTAAATACTTTTTAGGTTCTATTTCATGCATTTACATTGGTTTATGTGTAGGGACTGGTCTGGAAGAGAAGCGCAAGGAAGTAAGAGGTTCAAGGAAGAAATTGGCTTTGGTTCTGCAATCTGCGCCGGGGCACACATTTAAGGCTGGCAAACCTCGCCTAGGCATAGGTGTGCCGGGGCACGCTTCTAAAGAGTAAAATCTCGTCGGGGAACAGGTTGCAGAAGGATTAATTTGGTTACCTTGTCTGAGTAGGTTTCTGCTAGAAAGATGGTTGCAATTTTTGGCTCGCGACTAAGAGAACATATAAGGCTATCAGAGAAGCTTATAAGAGAGATACTTAGACAGAAACAAGCCCTAGTTGGTGAGAGTTGACAAGTGAGGAGGATTGAAGCAAAGCGAGGCACGACGAATGCAAGGCGAACGTGAAGACAAGTATTGATACAATTTCATATTCTTCTTTCTCTCTTCATCTATACCTTGTATTCAGGATGTTATTTACTTTGAGGATTATGATTTTTACTTCGTTTATGATGAACTAATATCCTATTTAAGTCTACAACGGATCTCATTTTGTAACTAAGGATTAACATGCTTTCAATTTAGTTTTTGAAGATTATTTCCAGGTTATTTGCTATGGTTTGTACGTAACTTATATATTTACTTGATCACCAATTACCTGTTATCCCATATAAACTCGAGAGATGACATATGGGATTAGAACTGAACATAGCGACGTGTGTTTATGATTTCTACTGTTAGTTGGAATTCATAATTCATGTGTAGGATAGAGATATCTATGCATCATGCGTAATCTGAAGAGAACTTGATATTAAACCTTTTTTAATTATAATTCACGTAGAGATATAGTGAGTTAGTTAATTCATGTGTCTTGCTTAATTCTATCAATTGTGGATTTGAGTGAGTATGGATGTAATGTGTTGAGAGATGGTTATATCTACTTTTGTGTTCTTGGTTAATATTCTGGAATAATTGATATAAACTGAAAGAAAGTATGTTGTTCGAAGTGAACCAATAAGTGAAGTTGTAGGCTTAATTCTCTGAAAACTTGTTAAATTCCTGGATTAGTGTTAATTATAGTTTGAGTAGTATTTTTTCATAAATATCATCATTTAATCATTAGTTTAATAAAGTTGAGATAATATAAAATTGATAATTGTTAGGATAAATTGTAATCATTGTCTCTGTGGGAACGATACTTTTCTTATCATTATATTACTTGTTAATCACGTACACTTGCGTGTTGCGCGTATAGATTTTACCCAACAAGTTTTTGGCACTGTTGCCGAGGACAATAATTGCGTTTATTACTTACAGTATCAGTTTAATTAGATCAGTTTTAGTTAAACATATATATATATTTTCTTATTTTTATTTTATTTGTTATTTTAGGTAATCTCGAGTAGTGCATGCAAACTCGATCAAAGAAGCCAGATTTGTTGCCTTTCGAGGACGACATCGACAAACGGTTTCAGCGGTTAAGTAAGTGGACTGAGAAAACTTGAGTTGAACTTGAAACACCGGAACCCATAGCTGAAGAGGAAGAGAAAGCACTGCAGGATTATGCTACACCGCGGATTTCAGAAATTCAGTCAAGTATCACCAAGCAGGCGATTAATGCTAATAACTTTGAGATCAAGCCTGAAACTATACAGATGGTGCAGAATAATTATCAGTTTGGGGGTCTCCCGAATGATGACCCGAATAAGCACATTGTCAGTTTCATAGAGATCTGCAATACATTTAAGTGCAACGGGGTGTCAGTTGATGCTATCAGATTAAGGTTATTTACGTTCACGCTCAAAGATAAGGCAAAGGGGTGGCTCCATTCTCTACCACCGGGGTCAATCACCACCTAGAACGATTAGGCGCCGAAATTTCTAGCTAAGTTCTTCCCGCCTTCAAAAACACATAAATTGAGAACGGATATTTCTTCATTTGTACAGCTACAGGGAGAATCACTATATGAAGCATGGGAAAGGTACAAAGAGCTGTTGAGAAAATGCCCACATCATGGACTACCGCATTTGATGCAGATAAACACATTCTACAACGGATTAGGGAGTCATATACGGACTAGCATCGATGCATCCTCAGGTGGAGCTTTCATGGAAAAGAAGTTTGAGGAGGCTTGGGACTTGATAGAACAATGGCTGCAAACAACTATCAGTGGTCGACTGAGAGAATGACTTAACCTAAGGCAACAGGTATTCTGGAAGTGGACTCTATGACAGCTTTATCCGCACAAATAGCAGCGTTATTGAAGAAGATGGATGCCATGTCAAGTGGAAATATGCAGCAGGTAGCAGTTATATGTAAGCTGTGTGCAAGGGAGCATTCGACAGAACATTGTACTATAAACCCAGCTTCAGAACAGTTTGTGGGTAGCTAAAACAGGCCACCTAACACATATCAGAATGCATATAATCAGGGGGCAAGGAACCATCCAAATTTCTCATGGAGCAACAATTCAGAACCAGAATCAGAATCAACAACAGGCTCCATGATCATCATACCCCCTTATTTTTAGAATCAACATCACCAGTCAGCTCCGCATCATGAGAAAAAGACAGATTTTGAGGAGCTATTGGCGAAGTACATGACTGGGAATGAGGCGGTAATGAAATCGCAGGCGGCTACGATCAAGATTTTAGAAACTCAGATGGGACAGATTAAAATTGTGTTGAACAATAGACCCCAAGGAACCTTGCCGAGTGATACCAAAAAGAATCCAAGGGGAGGTCATGAGAAATGTCAAGCTATTACACTTCGCAGTGGAAAGCAGTTAGCCGAGAAAGATTTAGAGAAGCTGACAATGGAAAAGCAGGTTGAGAAAAGTGTGGAGGAAACAGTAGAAGGGAGTAAAGGAAGGAAAAGATTCAGCGGTTCAGGAACAGGTTGTTACACCGATAGTTTACCCACCACCACCTTTTCAACAACGGATCCGGAAATAAAACTAGAGAAGCAGTTTATTAAGTTTTTAGAGGTGTTCAAGAAGCTGCATATCTACATTCTGTTCGCGAAAGCATTAGAGCAGATGCCTAGTTATGCCAAGTTCATGAAGGATATTTTATCAAAGAAAAAGAAGCTAGAGGACTTCGAGACTATGGCATTAACGGAAGAATGTAGCACGACTTCCACCAAAATTAAAAGATCTAGGCAATTTCACCATCCCATGCACAATAGGCAGGGTATCCTTCAACAAATGTCTGTGTGACTTAGGTGCAACTATAAACCTCATGCCGCTATCAGTTTATACTCAGTTAGGTTTACCGGCACCTAGACCAAAAAACATCTCCCTACAGCTGGCAGACAGATCGGTAACATATCCACGAGGAATAGTTGAGGATATTTTGGTAAAAGTTGACAAATTCATATTCCCAGCGGACTTCATCATCTTGAACTATGAAGAGGATAAGGATATTCCGATAATCCTTGGGCGACCGTTTTTGGCAACCGATAGGACTCTCATTGATGTTCAGAAAGGAGAGTTGACCATGAGGGTTCAAGACCAAGAGGTAACCTTTAACGTGTTCAAGGCCATGGACTTCCCTAAAGAGGATGAAGAGTGCTTTCGCATGGATATAATTGAGAAAGTGATGGGAGATGAACAACATCTTATATTAAGTACCGACCCTTTAGAATCAACATTGATGGGAGATTATGATGGAGATGATCTAGAGTTGATGGAATATCTGCAATTGTTAGAGGCACATCCTAGAGTGAGCAGGCTCAAATTACCATTTGAGCAGTTGGAAGCAGCAGGAACTTCATCAGCAAAGATGAAACCATCTCTATAGGAACACCTGCACTAGAACTCAAACCTTTACCTTACCATCTCAGGTATGCTTATTTGGATAATGCATCTACTTTACTGTTATTATTGCATCTACGGTTAACGAATTGCAGGAAAGTAAGCTATTATGAGTTCTGCGGGAGTACAAGTCTACTATTGGATGGACTATCGCCGGCATCAAAGGAATCAACCCTTTATTTTGTATGCACAAGATTCTGATGGAGGAGGATGGTAAGCCAACAGTGGAACAGTAACGGAGGCTCAACCCAATTATGAAAGAGGTAGTGAAGAAGGAAATCTTGAAATGGCTTGATGCTGGAATTATCTACCCAATCTCAGACAGTGCATGGGTGAGCCCGGTTTAGTGTGTCCCGAAGAAAGGTGGTATGACAGTAGTGAAGAATGAAAACAACGATCTAATACTGACAAGGACAGTGACCGGCTGGAGGGTTTGCATGGACTACATGAAAGCTAAATAAGGAAACCCAAAAAGGTCATTTCCCCTTGCCGTTTATTGATCAGATGTTGGATAGGCTAGCGGGACATGAGTACTCCTAGTTTGCTAGACGGGTATTCGGGATACAACCAGATTGTTATTGCACCGGAAGGATCAAGAAAAGACGACGTTCACATGCCCCTAGGGCACCTTTGCCTTTAGAAGGATGTCATTCAGACTGTGTAACGTTCCGGCGACCTTTCAGCGATGCATGATGGTGATTTTCTCCGACACGGTGGAGCGCAGTGTGGAAGTATTTATGGATGACTTTTCAGTATTTGGGGAGTCTTTTGACAGGTGCCTATAAAATCTGGTCTTGGTACTAAAGAGATGTGTTGAAACTAATCTGATGCTCAACTGGGAAAAATGCCATTTTATGGTCCAAGAGAGGATAATACTTGGGCATAAAGTTTTGGGAAAAAGGTTGGAAGTGGATCGGGCTAAATTGGAAATAATAGAGAATCTGCCACCGCCAACTTTAGTAAAGGGTATTCGGAGTTTTCTCGGTTATGCTGGATTCTACCACCGATTCATCAAGGGCTTCTCCAAAATCACAAAACCACTATGCAGTCTCTTGGAGAAAGATGTACCGTTCAAATTTGATGAAGACTGTCTAGCGGCGTTTAAGTAGTTGAAGAAAAAACTAACCACAGCCCCTATGATCGTAGCACCGGTTTGGACAATGCCATTTGAGTAAATGTGTGATGCCAGTGACTATGCAGTAGGAGTTGTGCTTGGACAACACCGAGAGAAAGTCTTTCATGCCATCTACTATGCGAGAAAAATATTGACCTGATGCACAGTTGAACTACACAACCACCGAAAAGGAATTACTTGCGGTTGTGTACGCGTTTGATAAGTTTTGCTCGTACTTGGTGGGGACTAAGGTGGTGGTTTACATAGATCACTCGACCATTCGATATCTAGTTGTAAAGAAATACGCCAAGTCAAGATTGATTCGCTGGATCCTGCTCCTCCAAGAATTTGATTTAGAGATTAAAGATAGGAAGGGAACAGATAATCAGGTGGCTGACCACCTTTCACGATTAGAGAATCTGACCCATGACAAAACGAACAAGGTAGTGATCAATGAGTCATTTCCTGATGAACAGTTATTTCTGATCCACGGCGAGTTTCCAGTGGTATGCGGATTTCGCGAATTACTTAGTAAGTAATATTCTCCCACCAGATTTGACACGCCAACAAAAGAAGAAATTCTTACACGACGTGAAGTGGTATATATGGGATGAACCATTTCTGTTCCGACAGTGTGCCAACAAAATGATTCGGCGATGTGTACCGAAAAGTGAAGTAGAAAGCATCTTACAGGCATGTCACACCTCATTATATGGGGGACACTACGGGAGCAAAAGAACGGCCGCAAAAGTCCTTCAAGCAGGTTTTTAATGGCCCACCTTGTTCAAAGACGCACATCAGTGTGTGAAAAACTGTAATCGATGTCAATGGGTGGGCAACATTTATAAGAGAAACGAGATGCCGCTAAACATAATTTTGGAAGTCGAGGTTTTTTATGTATGGGGAATCGATTTCATGGGACCGTTTCCATCTTCATTCAGCAATTTATATATCCTATTGGAAGTTGACTATGTGTTGAAGTGGGTTGAGGCAGTCGCATTACCTACAAATGATGCAAAAGTTGTATTGAAATTCTTGTAAAATAATATCTTCAAACGATTTGGCACCCCGAGGGCAATTATCAGTGATGAGGGGAGCCATTTCTGCAACAAGTACTTCACCGTTCTCTTGACTAAGTATGGGGTCAACCACAGAATCGTTACATCCTATCACCCCCAGACGAGTGGCCAAGCCGAAGTATCTAACAGGGTATATATGGGATGAACCATTTCTGTTCCGACAGTGTGCCAACAAAATAATTCGGCGATGTGTACCGGAAAGTGAAGTAGAAAGCATCTTACAGGCATGTCACACCTCATTATATGGGGGACACTACGGGAGCAAAAGAACGGTCCGCAAAAGTCCTTCAAGCAGGTTTTTAATGGCCCACCTTGTTTAAAGACGCACATCAGTGTGTGAAAAACTGTGATCGATGTCAATGGGTGGGAAACATTTATAAGAGAAACGAGATGCCGCTAAACATAATTTTGGAAGTCGAGGTTTTTTATGTATGGGGAATCAATTTCATGGGACCGTTTCCATCTTCATTCAGCAATTTATATATCCTATTGGAAGTTGACTATGTGTTGAAGTGGGTTGAGGCAGTCGCATTACCTACAAATGATGCAAAAGTTGTATTGAAATTCTTGTAAAATAATATCTTCACATGATTTGGCACCCCGAGGGCAATTATTAGTGATGAGGGGAGCCATTTCTGCAACAAGTACTTCACCGTTCTCTTGACTAAGTATGGGGTCAACCACAGAATCGTCACAGCCTATCACCCCCAGACGAGTGGCCAAGCCAAAGTATCTAACAGAGAGGTGAAAAGAATCCGGGAGAAAGTGGTAAACCCGAATCGAAAAGACTGATCGTTGAAATTAGACGACGCTCTTTGGGCGTATCGAATCGTGTATAAGACCCCGATTGATATGTCTCCATACCAGCTGGTTTACAGAAAGGCGTGTCACCTTCCAGTGGAACTCGAACATAAAGCATATTGGGTGATCAAGAAACTCAACTTTGATCTATCAGCAGCAGGGGAGAAAAAACTTTTGCAAATCAATGAGTTAGATGAATTTCGCTTGCAAGCATACAAAAACTCAAAGTTGTACAAAGAAAAGGTCAAGAAATGGCACGATCAGAAGATAGTGGATAAAAGGTTCGAACCGGACCAATCAGTATTGTTATTCAACTCTCGGTTGAAACTTTTTCCTGGAAAACTAAAATCCAGGTGGTCAGGCCCATATATCATCAAGACAGTGTTTCCACATGGGGCTATTTAAGTGTACAGCCGGGATTTGTCTGAAACATTCAAAGTAAATGGCCAACGCTTAAAGCACTACTGGGGTGGTGATCTCTATCACCAAGAAACCTCAATTGACCTCGCCGATCCAGTTTAAAAATAGGGAGTGTAGTCAGGCTGAAAGACTCTAAATCAACCGCTTGATGGGAGGCAACCCAATCATTTGTTTATTTTATATTTTGAAAGTTATTTTTTTTTATTTCATTAAGTAAAGTAGTAATAGACTAGGATGCGTCTTAGCGTAGGAATTGTGTCCAAGCCTCGAGGCAATAGCAATACTAATTATGTTTGTGGTTTGTGATTACAGGATAGAAGCATAAATGTGCATGAGATCAGAGAGGAACTAACAAGCTTAAAGGTTGTGGGTACAGGATGTACTGCAAAAGAAGGAAAACAAAATGCTGAAAAAAACCCACCTGCGCTCCAGCGCAGTTTTAAAGGCTTAAAGACTGGCCTAGGCAAGATCTAGCTGACAAAACGCGCCCCGGTGCAGATTTGTGCAGAAAAACATGCGCCTAGGCGCAGACCCCTCTGGTCATTCTCGCCCCGGTGAATTTTAAAGAAGAAGACCACCTCGCCTAGGCTCAGGTGTCGATTTTGAGTTTTAAAAGACCATGATTCCTGCAGTTACAAAACACATCCTAACACAATTTTACAACACTCTTCCTACCGAAAATAAAGAGGAACCCTCAAGTTCGAGCAAACACCACATCAAACCATCTTCTAAGTGAAATTTCAAGGGCTTTTCACAACATCTAACCACTTTTCATCTTTTAGGGTTTCAAATTCAACCACTTGTCAGAAAATAGAGAGGGGATTCTTCACTACCATAAGGAAACCTTGAGAGTTCATCACAATAACTTACAGGTAACGTCGATTTTTGGGGTAATTATTATAATCTTTCAGGTTGCTACACTAGGGCTTGAAGAATCTACAAATTGGGTATACTAAGTAAAGCTTGGGGGTAAAATAATCAAGCACTAACAGTTTGCACACTAAGTGTTTGACAAAAGGTCTCAACAACCACTTCTTCATTCAATTGCAAGTTAAAGGCATACCGTCGGCACAATGACTTCCAAACATCAGAAAAGGCAACATGGGGAAAGTTCATCCGACCCCTTTCAGCAATTTGATAGACAAAAAATCTTGAACGCCGAGACGGTGGAGAGGTTTGAGTATCTATCAAGTAAGTCGTTGACATCGGAGAGTGGTTTGATGCCCGATGAGTTTAATGGGGCTATGCTTCAACAGATTCGCTAGAGGCGATGAGAAACGTTCACGGCACAGCTGGACGCCACCGTAGTGGTGGTGGTGAAACAATTTTATGCCAATGCTCCCGATAAATCACCGTTCTTCGCCTTTGTGAGGGGTAAGATGGTCCCGTTTACTGTGCAGGAGATCAACGACTACTACAATCTGCCGCAACTGACATATTTGTTTTCGACCCTCAAGGAAAGCAAACCGAATTATGAGAAAATTTTGACTGAGTTGTGCAAGCCGAATGCTACTTGGTCAACGAATGGATAGCACTTTCAGTTTGGCCATCTCAGTCTATATGGGAAGATATGGCATGCATTCTTGTGTGCGAAACTACTCCCATCTACACACACGAGCGATGCCACGAAGGAAAAGGCAGTTCTGCTATACACCATAGTCAAAGACCGATCGATCAACGTGGGCCACATCATTCATCATTCCATTCACCAAAATCTGCATGGGCCACTACAGGGCGGATTTTCGTACCCATCGTTAATTTGTACATTATGTGCCTGGGTAGGGGTACAATGGAGCACCACTGAGCCTATCCAGCAGCCGCTTCTGTGCTTAGATTCCAATATGTTTCAAAGGTACTCAAGCTGGAAAGGCGGGCATTCGTACCCACGGAGTCTTGGCTTTACATTTTCAGATTCTGAGGATGATGAAGGGGCGGATGAACAAGATGCAGATTTTATGGTGGAAGAAGAACAAGAACAAGCCGGGACTTCGAACTCGGCCCACACAAAAGCGACTTTCAGCTTCCAATTTTGCAATATGCAGCAATATTTTGACTAGAGACTCCTCGGGTTGGCATCCAGGCAAGATCACATGTTCGTCACACAGAATGAGTTCAACGCATCTCTGGCAGCTGCATTTGCCAGACTGAATACCACTGGTGAAGATTTTCAGCTCCCTATTCCCCAGCCATTACCAGCTTTTCTCCCCATACTGCCTATTGAGGACCCGGTTGACGACCCACCTACCGAGGATCCACCGATCGAGCATGACGCTTGATCGCTCAGGGCAGTCCTCGAACTTTTTAATTCTATATCCAATGAGGGCATGGCATAGTTTAAGTTTGGGGGTAGGATTAGTTATGTTAATTATTTGCATGTTAGATTAGTTCATTTTTGCATGTTAGTTAATTACATTCTAGATTAGAGCATGTGTAATTAGTTTAAATTTAAATGAGTTATATGGTTTGTATATATAAAAAATAATAAAAACGTAAAAATTTAGAAAAAATCACAAAAATATATTTTCTTTGCATTTATGCATATAGGTTGTTGCATGAGTTCGAGCAATGGATTGATGTGTATTTAACTCGGCATATGATAGGATTGGTATTACATGTTAACTCGAACAATATGAAGATTGATGATGAGTTCTAATGTTAATCAAGATGAAAATCTGAACCTGTCTGAAACTTGTGTAATTGGTTAGCACATAGAGTTTAACTGTTCTAGTCAACTCAGTTCAAGGGTTCATAACTTGTTTCTGGTGGGAAAATCTTAGTTAAATTTTGATGACATTGGTATACTGACAGTAAAGGTTAAAATGAAGTAATAACTCGAGTTTGGGGGAGTCATTGGGGTGAAAGAAAAGAAGAAAAAAAATAAAAGGGAAAGAAATTAGAAAATTAAGAGGAAAAAAAGAGAGAATAAACACATTGACTAGTTTGTGTCTGTGGCCTTTGTTACTTGAATAAGTAAGCCCTTGGGGGTATTCCTACACCTAGCACCCTAAAACCGTCTGGTTTGGGAGTCGTTGGTTGAAAATTCGCTAAACGGGTAACATTGATAAGCCTAATAGATTTGGACATTGCACAGTTGATTGTGAACGCGGGATGGAGCGTAAAACGCACCCGTGAGTGAATAGTAAGAGAAATAAGCCTTATTTGAAATCCCTGAACTCGGTAATTACTATGTTTGATCGGTTTTGTCATGATTACAGAATATTTGAAATAGAACTAAAATTTTCCCTCTAAGAAGGTTGTTATGCGATAATCTTGAATTGTTGGTGATTAGAATTGTTAACAAGCACACACGCCCAACATGGGTGATGACATGTTTGGATTGACTGATTGGTTATTGATGAACTGTACGTTGATTTGAATTATTGTCTGAGAATCTTATGATATTGTTGAGGCCTGTGTTGGACATCATATTGATTTATTGCTGGATTCGTAGGCATGTAGGAAGTAGGTCATGCATATGCATTCATATAGATACTTTGTTTGTTATTTTCATTTCTTTGTTGTTTTCGCTTGAGGACAAGCAAAATCTGATGTTTGGGGGTATTTGATAAGTAGGTTTCATACCTAAAAATTAATGCCATCTAAACCTAAGATGTTGCTACTTTAAGTACTTTTTAGGTTCTATTTCATACATTTGCATTGGTTTATGTGCAGGGACTGGTCGAGAAGAGAAGCACAAGGAAGTAAGGGCTTCAAGGAAGAAATTGGCTTTGGTTCTGCAATCTGCGTCAGGGTGCACATTTAAGATTGACAAACCTCGCCTAGGCGCAGGTGCGCCGGGGCGCGCTTCTAAAGAGTAAAATCTCGTCGGGGCGCAGGTTGCGGCAGGATTGATTTGGTTACCTTATTTAAGTCGGTTTCTGCTGGAAAGATGGTTGTGATTTTTGGCTCGCGACTAGGAGAACATATAAGGCTGTCAGAGAAGCTTATAAGAGAGATACTTGGACAGAAACATGCCCTAGTTGGTGAGAGTTGACAAGTGAGGAGGATTGAAGTAAAGCGAGGCACGACGAATGCAAGGCGAATGTGAAGACGAGTATTGATACAATTTCAGATTCTTCTTTCGCTCTTCATCTATACCTTGTAATCAGGATGTTATTTACTTTGTGGATTATGGTTTTACTTCATTTATGATGAACTAATATTCTAATTAAGTCTACAACGGATCTTATTTTGTAACTAAGGATTGACATGCTTTCAATTTAGTTTATGAAGATTATTTCCAGGTTATTTGCTATGGTTTGTGCATAACTTGTGTATTTGCTTGATCACCAATTACTTGTTATCCCATATGAACTCAAGAGATGACATATGGGATTAGAACTGAGCATAGTGACGTATGTTTGTGATTTCTACTGTTAGTTGGAATTCATAATTCATGTGTAGGATAGAGATATCTATGCATCATGTGTAATCTGAAGAGAACTTGATATTAAACCTTTTTTAATTATAATTCACATAGAGATATAGTGAGTTAGTTAATTAAGGTGTCTTGCTTAGTTCTATCAATTGTCGATTTGAGTGAGTATGGATGTAATGCGTTGAGAGATGGTTATATCTACTTTTGTGTTCTTGGTTAATAATCTGGAATAATTGATATAAATTGAAAGAAAGTATGTTGTTCGAAGTGAACCAATAAGTGAAGTTATTGGCTTAATTCTCCGAAAACTTGTTAAATTCCTGGATTAGTGTTAATTATAGTCTGAGTAGTATTTTTTCATAAATATCATCATTTAATCATTAGTTTTTTAAAGTTGAGATAATATAAAATTGGTAATTGTTAGGATAAATTGTAATCATTGTCTCTGTGGGAACGATACTTTTTTATCATTATATTACTTGTTGATTACGTACACTTGCGTGTTGTGCGTATAGATTTTACCCAACAATGACCGTAACATAGAGTTATAGGATACTGTTCAGGAGCTGAAGGAGCAGACAGTTGTGTTGGGAATTGCATATTCAAATTTGAAGTTGAAAGTAAATATAAATGCTTAAGTGTACAGTCCTTCAAAGAACATATGTACAAGGACTTAGATGATAGATCAAAATTGTTAGGTTGATCTGTGCTTTAATGTTTATCATTCTGTAAATGAATGTATAGAAGAAAGATCAAAGCTGTTAGGTTGATCTATTTTGAGATGTAATTGTTAGGCCTTGATAGAATCGTAGTCTGTCAAAGACAGTCTGCAGAAGCCAAGGCAGAATCGTGGACCTTCAATGAAGATGTCCAAAGATCGTAGTCTGTCTTGAGAACCACACTCATAATCGTGGAGATGACCCGAGCACCTGCCGAGCCAAGTATAGAATCGCAGTCTACTCTCGGAAGCGTGGAGTCTGCAAGACAAGTAAGTGGAAATCATAGTCTGTCTAAGAGCTTAAGAGAAATCGTAGTGTTCCTTACGATCAAGACTGAGTCCAGCCTATGCAAGACAACACTCAACGATCATGCTACAAATACCACGATCGTGGTAACCCTCCTGTCAGCATCAGAGTTCGTCATTGTGATGAAGGAGGAAAATCAACAAATGAAGAAAGGCTTATAGACGTTGACAAATTGATAGTCGCAATGATCCTATAATTATCCTTAGTACTATCGAAGAAGCGTATTCAAGAAGCTAAGGAAAGGACTATCATGCCTGCAGAAAAACATCTTTTCAGGTGTTAGGTGAGAAAGCAATCTGATGTGTCAGTGGGCCAGTCGGCTATGCAGAAGAAAAGCAGGAAGTCAATATCAGTGCATAGAAGTGTCTGAAGCATTTAATGCTACAATGGATGCCTTCAACGGCTAGATTTCAAGGGCTCCTTGATAAACAAAGGAGACAAGGATTCAGAAGGCAAGCAAGAAAGTAAGCAAGAAAGAAAAGAACAAAAATGCTGAAGTACACTCAACGAATAGACTCTACGATCCTGAAAGAGAAAATCTTGCTTCGCTACTCAATTCTTCAGAACTGATGCTTAATTGCAACTGAGTAGCACACCCCAGAATACAACTCTCAATTCAAAGTGTACCAAGTCAGAAGGACTTGAAGAGTTCTAAGTGAACTTAAGAAGTTCCAAGATTGTTGATCTTGAAGAGTTCTTAGTGAACTAGAGAGGTTCCAAGGCTTCTGGCGTTGAAGGAATCTAAGTGATTCAAAGTGTAAAGACATCCTTAGTGGATTTCCTACTCGTGGAGTAGAAGAGTGGACTAGGAGCCTTGAGTACTCTGAACCACTTAAAACCTTTGTGTCTCATTAACTGTTATAACTGTTATATCTGTTATAACTACCATAACTTCTTATCAAACTATTACTGCATCATCTTTAAGGGGAACAAACATATATTCCGCTGCTTTCAGTATATTCAATACTGACAAGTATTTTGAAACAAAGAAAAAGTTTAAAATATCTATTCAACCCCCCTTCTAGATAACTATTGTTCCTTTGGGAACTAACAATTGGTATCAAAGCAGGTTCTCTCAACCAGCATACAAAGCTTGAGTAGATCTAATGGCACAGATGATAAGCGAGACCAAGACAGGTGGAGGCAGCAAGCCACCTATGTGCAATAGAGACAAGTTTGCCAACTGGAAAGTTCGAATGCAAGCCTATATGGATTCAATAGATGATGATCTATTTAAAACCATTCTGAATGGGCCCTATATACCAACAAGGCTTGCACCAACTCCAGAAGATCCAAACAGGGTTGTGGTCAAAGTCAAAGCTGAATGGACTGACACCGAGAAGAAAGATATCCAGCTAGACAAAAAGGCTAAGAACATTTTGTTCTAGTCTTTCGAAGATAATCTGTTTGATAACATGGTCAACTGCAAAACTACCAAGGAAGTCTGGGAAGCATTGCTCATCATGCATGAAGGAACTGAAGAAGTCAGAGAAAACAAGCAATCTCTACTGACTCAACAGTATGAGATGTTTACCCATATTCCTGGAGAAAATGTCACTTTCACTTATGAAAGATTCAACTTACTGCTCAACTCTCTTCGAGCTTTTGGAAAGGTCTATCCTAACAAAGATCTTATCATCAAGGTCATGAGGTCCTTACCAAGCAAGTGGGATGCCAAAACCACTACAATAAGAGAATCAAAGAACCTTCATAAAATGACTGTCCAACAACTCTATGGCAACCTCCTACCTACGAACTAGAGCTGACTCAACGAGCAGAAACTCTATCAGAAGAAAGAAAGAAGGATAAGGGAGTGCTCTCAAAGCAACAGAAGAGATCTCTAAAGCTCATGATGAAAGTGAATCTGCATCTGATGATGATGATGATGAAGTTGCAATGCTGGTCAGAAGACTCAGAAGGTTCATGCGTAAAGGAAGAAGCGCAGACCTAAGAGATTCAACAACATCAGCAGTCAGGAGCAGATCAATGACCTATGCTACAACTGCAAGAAGCCTGGCTACTTCATCGCAAACTGCAACAAACCTATCAGAGAAGAGCTGAAAAGAAAGACAAATCCAAAGAAGGAGTTCAAAGGCTACAAGATGCATCAGAAGAAAGACAAAGGTCTTATAGCTGGAAGTTCATGGAGTGACTCAAACAACGACACCAATGCTGAGTCTGAAGATGATGAAGAACCTCAAGCACCCAACCTATGTCTGATGGCCAAGGATGCAAACAACCAAAAAAGCACTAAGCATCTTGAGGTAAGCATAGATGAGGTATTTGACTTCAATATTCCTGATGTAGACATTGATGATTTAAGAATTGCCCTTCATGACATAACATCTGATCTATATCAATATATGAGGTGGTTTCGAGTTCTGTCTAAGGATTATTCTAGTCTTCAAAGGGAGAAAAAGAAAGTTCAGAAAGAACTCGAAACAACTCTAATAAATTCTGCCTCTCTCTCTCTCAGTTTGAAGCTGAGAATAAAATCTTAAGTCAGACCAATGAACTGAGCACACAAAGAGAGTCAAAAATAACCTCTAAGATTGAGGAGCTAGAAAAGACTATCTCTATGTGGAATAGGTCGTCCTCATCCATGGACTCCCTGATCTCCTGTCAGAGAAGTGCTTCTAATAGAACAGGTTTAGGTTTTGGGGAGTCTACCCCAGAACCAAGTGTGGAAAAAATAAAGGATACTAATAGTAGCAGTGCTTCTAATATAAATAGAAGCATTGTATTTGTGAAATCCACACAAAAGGAAGAACCAGTGCAACCCTGCTCTTCTGATCTAAGTCATTTCCCAAGACACAACGGATTCCATGCTGGACTGGGGTTCAGAAAAGAGAAGAGTAACTCAGTCACCACTGCCCAACCTCGAAGAATCGTAGAGTCAAGTAAAACTGACTCCACGAATCAACTTGGAAGGAATCAGGGTGTTGAGGTCCACTCAACACAAACCGTGATTCTCAAGGATGCATGGAAAAAGAAGAAGCAATATAATTGTAAGGCCACCCAGTATCCACAAAAGTCCAAATGGAGAAAGAATCCATACACACATAAGCATGCATTATATTAGATGCTTTGCATGTGGTAGAAATGGTCATAAAGTTGCATTATATTATCATAACACTGTGCATGGAAGGCCCAAAATCAAGCAGATTTGGGTTTCCAAGGGTAATAACATTGTAGGACCCATGCAAGTGTGGGTACCAACATAAAAGCTTTAACTGTCTGCAGGAAATGAGCACCACGATCACAACATGGTATCTAGACAGTGGTTGCTCAAGGCATATGACCGGGAACAAAGCCTTCCTGTCTGACTACACAGAGAAGGAGGGGCCAACAGTTATCTTTGGAGATAATGTCTCTGGCAAGACGAAAGGATATGGCTCAGCTAGAAATGGTGCAGTGTCCTTCAGCAAAGTGGAATATGTAGATGGACTAACGCACAACCTTCTTAGCATCAGCCAACTCTGCGATAAAGGACATCAAGTCACTTTTCTCAACCACCAGTGTCTAGTCAGAGATCTGGAGACATCCTTAATCAAGCTAACCGAAACAAGAGAAGGAAATGTCTACACTGTCAACCTTGCTTAACTAAGTTCTGATGAGACAGTATTCTTTCTTGCTAAAGCATTTGAAGAAATAAGCTGGCTTTGGCATAGAAGGTTATCCCATCTCAACTTCAAGAGCATGTCCAAACTGGCCTCCAAAGACCTTGTGGCAGGTTTACCCAAGTTCAGTTTCGTCAAAGAAAGGCCATGCAAAGCCTGCCAACTTGGAAAGCAAACAAGGAGCTCATTCAAAGGCAAAGCAGTCAACTCAATTGATAGGCCCCTACAGTTGCTTCATATGGATCTCTTTGGGCCAATTCCAACTATGAGCCTAGGAGGAAAGAAATACTCACTGGTCGTAGTGGATGACTACACCAAAATCACATGTGTGTTCTTTCTCACATCTAAAGATGAAATAAGCTCCCAATTTATCAAGATGTTCAAGCTGGTAATGAATAAAAAAAGAGAGACTATCAAGGCCATAAGGAGTGATCATGGTAGAGAGTTCGATTTCTCATAAATGGATCAGTTTTGTGCAGACAATTGCATCAACCACAACTTCTGAGCACCACGAACTCCATAGCAAAATGGAGTAGCTGAAAGGAAGAACAGAACGCTGATTGAAGCTGGAAGAACTCTACTAGCAGAAGTTCATCTGCCTGAATACTTCTGGGCAGAAGCCATCAACACTGCGTGCTACACTCAGAACAGGTCTCTTGTAAACTCTACGTTGAAGAAAACTCCCTAATAACTATGGAAAGGAAGAAAGCCAAATGTCAGTTACTTCCATGTGTTCGGCTGTGCATACTACATTCTCAACAATGGGAAGCAATATTTGACTAAGTTCCAACCCAAGTCAGACGAAGGAATCTTTCTTGGATATGCCACAGACAACAAAGCTTATAGAGTGTTCAACAAGAAGACACTAAGTATTAAAGTCTTGATCCACATTATCTTTAATGAAATAAACTCAGACAAGTCTACACCATAAGGCACTACGATCTATGATTCAGACACCACGAATGAGGTGGTCGAGCCCAGCACCACGACCGTAGTTCCAGAAGGTAGAATCGTAGAGGCTAGAGAAGAAATCGTAGAGAGAGCTGCACCAGACGATGATTCTGGTCAACAAGAACCAGAAGTCAATCTTGAAGAGTTTAGATAAGATGGCACCAGAACAGATGTTCCAACAGGGAACAGATGGGCAAGAGACCACACTAAAGACCTGATCATTGGAGATCCAATTGCCAAGATGAGGACAATATCTGCAACACAGAATGAATGTTTCTATTTGAGTTTTCTGTCTCAAATAGAACCCAAAAAGATAAAAGATGCAATGCAAGATGTAAACTGGATAGAAGCCATGCAAGAGGAGCTGAATTACTTTGAAAGAAGCAAAGTCTGGAGATTAGTTCCAAAACCAAAGAATCACCCAGCCATTGGCACCAAATGGGTCTTCAGAAACAAAATGGATGAAGATGGGGTGATCACAAGGAACAAGGCAAGACTAGTGGCCAAAGGTTATTCTCAAGAAGAAGGCATTGACTATGATGAGACCTTTGCACCTGTTGCCAGACTTGAAGCAATCAGAATATTCCTTGCATTTGCTGCCCACATGAGGATCCAAGTCTTCCAGATTGATGTCAAGAGTGCATTCCTGAATGGTGAACTTGAAGAAGAAGTATATGTGGAACAACCTCCAAGTTTCATTAATCTAACCCTCTCTAATTATGTCTACAGATTAGACAAAGCCTTATATGGACTTAAACAAGCACCTAGAACATGGTATGAAACACTAACTAACTTTCTTATTGAAAAAGGATTCACTAGAGGTAGAGTAGACACTACATTATTTCTAAGGAAGCACAAAGATAAAGTTTTACTAGTTCAAATATATGTAAATGATATTATCTTTGGTTCTACTGATGAAAATCTGTACAAGAGATTTGCCAAGCTTATGCAGAGCAAGTTCGAAATGAGTATGATGGGTGAGCTGAATTTCTTCCTTGGACTGCAAGTGAAGCAGACTGATGAAGGTATCTTCATCAACCAAGACAAGTACATTAAAGACCTACTTAAGAAGTATGGCATGGAATCAGCCTCTCCCATGAAAAACCAATTGCTCCAGCTACCAAGCTTGACAAAGATGAGAAAGGTAAATGTATTGACATTACTCAATACATAGGTATGATAGGCTCCCTTCTCTACTTAACTGCTCGTAGACCAGATATAATGTTTGCAATATGTATATATGCTAGATTTCAAGCTAATCCTAAGGAATCACACTTAACTGCTGTAAAAAGGATTTTCAGGTATCTTAAAGGTACACCCTACTTGGGACTATAGTATCCCAAGGAGTCCTCTTTTGAACTGACAGGATATTCAGATGCTGACTTTGCAGGATGCAAAATAGATAGAAAGAGTACCAGTGGCACTTGTCAACTGCTAGGAAATAGACTAGTGTCCTGGTTCAGCAAGAAGCAAAACTCAGTATCAACTTCAACAGCAGAAGCTGAATATATTGCTGCAGGCAGTTGTTGTGCTCAAATCTTATGGATGAAGAACCAGCTAGCAGACTATGGGTTTGATTTCAAATCTATATATATTCACTATGATAACACAAATGCCATAGCAATAACACATAATCCTGTCATGAATTCTAGAACTAAGCATATAGAGATAAGATATCATTTTATTAGGGATCATGTTCAAAATGGAACTATATCTTTGCAATATATCCCTACTGAAAATTAACTTGCTGATGTGTTTACAAAACCCTTAGATGAATCCAGATTTAATAAATTGATAAGTGAGTTAGGAATGTTAAATTTGCAACCATAAAGTCTATGCTCTAGTTGGTGCTAACCATGCAAATACAAAGGCTAAGTCAAAATCGTAGAGATGACTAAGAGAAACCATGATCGTGGAGTGATCCAGACAAGGCAGAAAAGCTCACTGTGGTAGCAGCATTATCAAGCTAAGCACTCCTTCTGATAAGTGCCTCGGGGACAAACCTGATCCTTAATGTCAAACTAAGAGGTTGGCCCTTCCTGAGCAACCTTAAGCCAGAAGGGATGTCATTTTAGAATGCATCACAGAAAACCGTAGAGTCAACGGTCAAGGAGCAAGCTAAGGATGGAACTCAACAATCATGGAGTGGTTCTCGACAATCGTACTCCTCTCATAATGACTCACTAGCTCAGGGGGACCTAAGGGCAAAATCGAACTTTCCACACGACTTAAAATTATGGAGTCCTGCAAAACTCGACACGTGTCCCACTATGCAAAATATATGGAGGGAAGTTATAAACTTATTTTGAAGTATCATTTATCAGTTTACCTATGAATTTCAAAAGTTTATATCTCTCTCTCTCTCTCAAATGAAACCCTAAGTTTCAGAAAGCTAAGGCAAATCTGTTCGTTATAGGATACTCAATCAAAATCAATTGGCTGCTTCCAATGTTATCTTTGGTTACCAGCTATGCTTCGATGAGTTCGAGAAGGCTAACCCCCAAGTTTCACAAGATTCTTTCACTTATGAAGAGTGCTGGCCTCGAAGAAGCTCTGAGCACCAGCACACTGATTTATCCAAAGGTGGTGAAGGAGTTCTATAGCAATGGAGTTGTTGAAGGAGACTTCATCATCATCAAGGTCAAGGGCGTGCAAATGCGACTCAATGCTGAAAGCATGAACCTGGCCCTAGGTTTCAAAGCTAAAGGTCTTTCGTCCATGGAAGTTATTAATTTCCATGAAGGCCTAAAGAAGATGCACTACACAAAAATTGAAGGAAAGAGTGGCTACAAGAAGAAAGAATTTCCCTAAGAATATGAGTTCCTTGCTGACATTATTGGGAAATGCATATGTTGCAAGGGCTCTGGTCACGATTCTGTCAACGAGAAGCAACTGAAGCTCATGACAGCCATCCGCTTCAAAATTTAACTCAACTATGGAGCTTTGCTTATGGATTGGTTCGGGAAATGGATGCAAAGCCCTAAGAAGACCAAGAGCACTGCTAAAATGCTCTATGGGAGGTTTATCAGCATAATTCTAGAGACTGCTCTAGGTGACTGATAGTAGTGTGCATACAAGCCAATCATGTATGATGACAAAGCACATACTTTGTAAACAATCTTATTTATTTATTAATAAAATATTCATTTAAGGCATATAATTATCTACATGGTGCTGTTTTTATAATATGTAAATAACCCATAGTTTTAAGCAATGCTTTTAGAATCATGATGAGATCATGATAATGAGATCTAAATTCTTAGAAAGCTTAAAAACTAAAATAGTTTCCAATTGTGGGATTACTAAAATGGGGATTAGTAAATCCGGATAGATTGGTACATATGTTGCTTGCTCATTGGATGAGGATGACTGATCTCATGGTCATTTGTGTGGAGGCACTAAAGCAAGTATGTAGGTGCTTATTGGAGAATAAGTTCACTGAACGTGACTCGCTATAGAATACCTAATGGAGTTTTACTCGCCTGTCAATAGGAATTCCTAATGTGATAGTAGTACATGTGATCCTTGGACTTGAGATCATCATAGTATCTTGTATGTAACAAATTATACTTTGACTAATTCCTTAAGGCCTTTTAAGGCATATATAGGGTATGCTTGGGTGTAATGAGTTACATATGGAGATAATGAATGATCAATAAAGAATCTACCACCTCTAGTAAAAGAGGAGATATGTCCTATGTGATTCGTTAAATGACAACCCATGAATCCTTAGCCAAGGTAGAATGAAATTAGAAAGAGGTTTCTAATTTGCATTATTTGGAGTTGTGCATTTTCTAATCGAAATACATATGATTAAATAAATTAAGACTTGACAATAAATCCATGTCTTATATTTAATTGGGACATTGTATGGTGAAAGGATTGAATTGTACGGTAACTATTAACTCACAGGTTCTTTTATGATTAATGTTGAAATCTATATTATCTGGAAAGTCGTTGATCGCTAGGGAGGCTTATCCCTATTGTAGAATAAATGTTATTTATTTAAATAGATTATTAGTTTAATTTGTTTATTTAAATAAGATTAGAATTGTTCTAATTGATTTATTCACAACCGGTTTAATATGGAGAACCTAAAGGGTCACACCATAAAAGGAAGAAGAATTATTTAAGAAGAAAATGGCATAATAGTAATAATGCATTAAGTATAATTAATTTAATCTATGATGATAGAATAAATTAAATAGCTTAATGTTTATTATTTAATATTTTAGAAATATTAAATATAAATTAATAAGAGGAGTCTTATTAATATTATTATTATTATTATTATTTTCATTCTAAAGGAGTTTAGGAATTAATATAATATCAGTACTCTCTCTCAATCCTAATAAAGATTAGGATATAAATTAATTAAAAGTATTTAATTAATTAAATAAATAAAACCCTATTCTAATTGGATTAGGAGGGTTAACCTAATAACTATATAAGAGAGTCTTATATCAGAAATAAGGTACGTGAATTTTTCAAGAGTTGGGAGTACACATATTCTATAGAGATAGAAACAAGGGTTAAGCCAATAACCCATCTTACTGAGTTCTTCATCTTCCTTGGTGGATCATCGTTAGAGGCCAAACATTTGGGTGGCTGACATTGATCAAGGGAAGGAGCCGCTACAGAGGAATCAAAAGAATCAAAGGAGTAGAACTTGTACCTGAGGAAGCTTGGATCTTCAAAGGTATAATTCTATTTTTCTCCTTCCTCATTCACTGATAATTGATGCATAAGAATGATCATGGTAATGGGTTTGTATAAATTTTTTGAAAACCTTGTTTTTTACGCTTCCGCCCTTTTTATGTGATTTGATTGCATGATTGCGTTACGTACAAACCCAACAGTGGTATCAGAGCCAATCTTGTGCTAATTATCAGTCTATGTGATTCCATACATGTATAATATGCGATTGGATCGAGTTCTGGGCAACAAAATTTTTTCTGATTCTGCGAAGCTGGGCCGATTCCTGGCCTTCTTGCTGCGCAGCTGCGCCAGTGTCTTGGCCTGGTTTTTATGCTGCGCAGCTGCGCCGGTTCCCTTTATATTCCTGGCGCAGCTGCGCCACTAACAGAATCTGAATTTTTTTTGGTTTTATTTAATTAAATGAATGATTTATTTAATTAATAAAGATTTAAAATAAAGATGTTTATTTTATATGAAATGAGATTTCAGAATTGCTAAAATTAAAGAGTTTAATTTGGAATTATTTTTGAATGAAATAAAGGAGTTTATTTTTCCAAAAATAAAGTTTAGCAAACTTTTGCCTATTAACTGATATTAATACATATATGGAATGAATTTACTTTCATGAGATGAATAAGTTTTATCGATACGTATGATGATATGTATGGTAATAAAAGGGATTGATTATGGACTATGACCAATGTGATTGGATTTTATTTTGGATGAATGCTTAAATGTATGGGTTTTATAAAATGGGGTCTGCGTACCTCGTCTTCTCTGATTTTATTCTCGGTGTAAAATTCTATCTCCCTTCTATGTACTTCCCCTTGACTGCTGATCAAGGTTTCTATTTAAAAATAATTTATGTAATAGAGATAGTTAGAATTATCTTGAAGAAACTGGAGACCAAGGAGCAAGGAGCGCGTGAAGACCCGTTTGTATGAAGCCCGGGTTTAAATGTAACAGTTACGTTTAAATTTAAATTTTTGCACTCCTAGGTTTGACCTTTTGGTTCACTTGGTGGCTCTAGTGAACCAAACTAGAATAAAAGTCCATAATCAATCCGGGTAGAATATAGTATTCTATATTGCATGCTAAATATTATATATATTATATTTTATACAAATATGCTTCGCATATTTAATAAAATGACCCGTATTTTATATATATATGTGCATGCGCGCTTAAAAAGATGAGACAAATAATAACAAACCTCTCAAAGAAATATTATTAAGTCTGAAGCGTTCAAATGATATTTGGAATATCGAACGTCGCCTTCTAGCATGATTAGTTAATAGACTATTAAATATTTAATATGAGTTTGTTGTGCTATCCACAAGGCGAGTATTGAATATTTAAGATGTTAATTAATCACATTTGATGCTTATCAAGAAAATTGAACGATCTAGTCTTGTTGTGCTATCCACAAGGACGAAAAATTTTCTTTTTTGAATTTATAGAAGTGCTAGGCTGGACTTAACTTAAATTATTTTAGTTCGGATGTGCACACACATGACCTTTATGATTTAAGAGGCAAAATAAAAGGAGTTACATGGTGATGTAATTGACAAGAGTTGTCTACCTATTTATTTGTATATCGCTTGTTGTGTTATCCATAAGGTTATATATATTTGAAATGGGATCCTTAATCTCACTAGCAAATCTTTAATTAGATGTTGCCGAACTATATGAGTGAGGGTAATATAGTTTGATGAAAATAGTGGGAGATACCAATTTAAAATAAAGACCTAAATTTATTTTGGTATGCAAAGTTAATAAAATGAATGTTTGCTAAAATGTTGTCTTTTCACATGCAGAATTTTAAAAATGTCAAAATCACTAATCTCACTACGAAGCATACTTGATGCAAATAAGCTTACCGGCCCGAATTATGAGGACTGGCTAAGAAATCTGAGAATTGTTCTCACTGCTGAAAAGATTTCTTATGTCCTAAATTCCACTATCCCTGAATCTATTTCAGAAACAGACTCTGAGGAAGAGATTTCCACTTTCAATAAGTGGCAAGATGATGCATCTGTGGCTTAATGCATCATGCTCGCATCCATGAATAACGAGCTTCAGCGTCAGCACGAAAAAATGGATGCTCCTGCTATGCTGCTTCACCTCAAGGAGTTGTATGGTGAACAGAGTAGGACTGCTAGATATGAGATATCTAAGGAGCTCTTCCGATCTCGGATGACCGAGGGCACTGCCGTCGAGACTCATGTTCTGAAGGTAATCAATTTGATTGAACGCCTTGGACAGCTTGGGTTCGTCATGGATGGGGAGTTGAGTCAAGACTTGGTCTTGCAGTCACTCCCTGAGACCTTCTCGCTGTTTGTGGTTAATTTTCACATGAATAAGCTAGATGTCAGCTTACCTGAGCTGCTTTACATGCTGAAAACTGCAGAAGGTCACTTCTCATCCAAGAAGAACCATGTCTTGATGGTGGATTCTTCCAATAAAAGGAAGAGGCCCAAGGTGTCTTCTGAAAAGAAGAAATCTAAGAAGGCTAAGGGAAAAAGGAAAGAAAAGGAGCACAAGAAACCTGAACCAGCTAAAGGAATGTGCTTTCATTGCAATGAGCCGGGACATTGGAAGAGGAACTGCAAGAAGTTTCTAGCAGAGAAGAAGCTTAGAGAAGCTTCGACTTCCGATCAAGGTTTGTTTATGATTGAAATTAATTTTTCTGAAAGTCATAATTCTACTTGGGTATTGGATACCGGCTGTGGTTCTCACATATGTAATACTGTGTAGGGACTGGTCAGAAGTAGAAAGCTGAACAAAGATGAGGTGATCCTACGAGTGGGAAATGGAGCAAAAGTTGCTGCATTAGCTGTAGGAACTTATTGTTTAGCAATGCCTTCGGCAAATCCATTTATCTTAATAATTGTTATTATGTTTCGAATATTATTAAAAACATTATTTCAATTTCTGTATTGGATATGGAAGGTTTTGACGTTATTATAAAGAACAATGGTTGTTCTATTTATAAAGACGATGTTTTATATGGTATTGGAAATTTGCAAAATGAACTTTATACACTTGACTTACAAGAAAATATATTTCAAATTGAACAAATTAAGAAAAGGAAAAGAGATGATATTAATTATACCTATATGTGGCACTGTAGACTCGGTCATATCAATGAAACAAGATTATCCAAGTTGCATAAAGATGGGCTCCTCGAGCTATCTGATTATGAATCATATCCAACTTGTGAATCTTGTCTCATGGGTAAAATGACTAAATCTCCTTTTAGTGGAAAAGGAGAGAGAGTTACAGAGTTGTTGGCATTGATTCACACAGACGTTTGTGGACCTATGACAACAAGTGCACGGGGTGGGTATTCTTATTTTATTACTTTCACTGATGATCACTCAAGATTTGGATATGTGTATTTAATGAAATACAAATCAGAATCATTTGAAAAGTTCAAAGAGTTCAGAAGTGAAGTAGAGAAACAAATGGGCAAGAGTATTAAGATACTTCGATCAGATCGAGGTGGAGAATACTTAAGCAGTGAGTTTCTCAATTGTCTAAGAGAAAATGGTATAATCTCACAATGGACCCCTCCAGGTACACCACAGTTAAATGGAGTATCTGAAAGGAGAAATCGAACACTGTTGTAAGAACCCGAATTTTCAGATATTATTAAATAAGGATTTAATAAATAAAATTCTTAAACAGTGAGATGGGTTCGAATAAAAAGATATATATGTGATATGAGGTATGTGGTATTATATTACATAGGGTAATATGGACTATGTAATATGTGTTTTTGTGATTAATGAATATATTATTAATATATATTTGTTATTTATTTTAGAGACGATTCAATTGAGGTAAAGGAAGTGGATAAATTCCTATCGATATTAAATAATTTATAGAATTATTTTATCATAGTAAGTTGGTGACATTAAATATCCTTAATGTATAATCACCATATTCTTGAGTATGTGCATTAATAACTAGTATGTTTATAATATAGGTTATTAATAGCACTTAAACTATCCGTAAATAGGTTTGGATAGTGAAGCATGAGTTAGTTAAGGAATTAACTAATAAGAATAAATGTTAGTTAATTTAAGTTGGGAGTTATATTATGGAATAATATAATGTCAGTATTGAATCTTAATTAACTATGATGATATAGTACAATGTTTAATTTACTTAAGTAAAGGAGTGAATTAATATGTGTGTTGAATATGTAATTATAGTTGATACTTTTTATATATATTACTTAGAGTGGTAATATGTGAGAAAGTCTAATGTGCGGATAACGTTAAATATATATATACGTTATTAAAGGGAGATGGAAATCATTATATGATTAAATGAATATTTGAAGAAATTGTTTTGGGAACAATTTATAGAAAAGAAAGAGATATGATTTTTCTAATAAAGGATATTAAAATAAATTCTAATATTGAATTATTTTAATAAAGGAGGAAATATTATTTTTGAATAATAATATTACCCTATATGTTTTTATGATGTAATAAGTGTGATTAATTAATATGGTAAATATATTAAAACGTATTTGCTATATGTAATTAAATTGATGGAAACGATTTATTATAATAGAAAATAAACTTATTACCTATTTTCTATATATAATGTATGTACATGTGCCATACATGTAATTATTTTAGTAGATATTATATTAAGAATAATATCTTGAGACAATAAGTAAATTATTTCCTAACAATGAATATCTTTATTTGGAGAAAACATAATATTTTATGTTATGGCAAAATACATAATTCCTAATGTATTTTCAAGAAAGTTTATTAATGAAAGAAAACTAAGTTATTTCAATATATTAAATAACTTAAGTTATTATTTTATCGTAGATTTTATAATAATTAATAGAGTAAATATTAATTATTCTAGTGTAAAGGTTATACATATAATTGTTCAAGGTAGCTAAATAATTTAGCATTAAAGTGCATGTGTCACACAAACCTTATATTAAAAGAATATTAAAGTGTGATGGGAGTGATAATAAGCTTAAGGTAAGCTTGTGAGATATGCCTAGTGTGGCAAAGTGGTGGAATAAACATTCATTAAATAAATTAATGAATGAATAATTAATGGAATTAATTATTATTATTATGTGAATAAATTCCTATGTGCAATGATGTGTAATTATAAGTTATATAGTAGATACATCTATATAATATGGAATGAAGTGTGACACTTCAAGAAAACTATATAATATAGGAAATAATGGGGTGTGACACTACTCAATTAAAATATTTTCGGTATTGTCAAATGTACATGGATTATATAATGGGCTGTATGTGTGACCCTATCATATCATATGGTAATAACATTAAGTTATTAGATATAAGCTTTCAAGTTAGTCCATGTGAGAGCAATAATGGTCAATTAAGTGGTTAGGGTACATGAATAGTGGTAGTTGGTGGGAGTTAGCCACCAACTTCTCTTTTGCCCTTTGGGTAATAACCATAGGAGGATAATAGCTTGATAATGAATAGATGCAATACATTGGTGTGTAGAGTTTGTTAATTCAATTACTACATTGTTGCTAAGAAAGCATATAATAAGAAATGTAATTACACCATGAGCATGTTATAAGGTGTAATGATGAGGAAGGACCATGAATAGTAGTAGTTGGTGGAGTTAGCCACCAACTCCTCTTTGACCATTGGGTATTACCCATAGGAGGGTAATAGATTGATTATAATAGAGAACATGTAAATTAGTAATGTAATGGTATTACTTTATGAACATATTATAAGATGTAACATTGAGTATAATATTATCTTAGGAGATTATATTATTATAAACTTGTGGACTATTAAGTACTAAGTTCACATAATTATGCCTTGTGTGGCATAAATAATGAAGTTAAATCAAGGGGATTTAATGGGAAGTATTAGAAGAAAATGTATGGTTGATATTAATTATCATTATAATATTTGAGTATATTTGTGATAATAATTTTATGGAAAATGGTGGGATGATAGTACCCAACCATATTATATTTAGTCCAATTGGGATATTAACTTAACCTATGTACATGAGGTACATGATTATATATAGTAGTGTATATTTAAAATATGAGTATACAATAAAATAATATATCATGGATATATTATAAATAATTATTAAATTAATAAAATTTAATAATAAAGGAAACAATGTAATGTGATAATACCCGATAGAATTATATCCGGTAAGATGAGATATATATGGATGATATATGATACATTGTAATTAGAGATTTTATTTACAATTCATTCATAACCTAAGCTATATGTATGAATGTGTATATATGTATATATTATATAACCTAAGTGTATATATTATATATAGAGGTGTGTAACCAAGTGTGGAATTACATTTGCTAATTGTTATTGCTGAGTTAGATTATTTGTCTCACAATGAGTGCCCAACTTCTCTTTCACGTGAATGGCTAAGGCTAGCCTATCTCCTTCATCTCTCAACTTCCTAGCTAGCAATGAGTGTGATGATTATGGGGGGAGTGGGCTTCATGATGGGATTTACTAACTATCTATTGCCCAACAATTCTTCTCTTCTTCCATTAGTTTAATTCATGGTGCAAAGCTATGAATTGGGTAAGAGTTTTTCTATAAATAGAGACCCTTCCCTTCACAATTCTAGTTACTTGAATTTATTGCTAAGTTGATATAGAGAATATGGTGATGAGAGTTATGTGAGAAAACTGATTTGGGAAGTAAGCTTAGTAATTCAAAGCTCCAAGAGGTATAACTCTTACTTTAAATTCTTAGTTGTGAGTTTATAAATTCATAAGAGATTTCATGAATTAGTGGAGAATTGATATGTAAGATGATGTTAACATGTTAAGTAGAGTCTAAATATATGTTATAAATACAATATGATGGCTTTCAAGCTTGTTACATGAAGTAAGAAAAGGATTAGCTGAAGCTCTGTTTTAGCAGTAAAGTTTCTGGTCTGGAAACGGGGACGCGCGGCCGCGCGTCTCCCTAGTACAAATGGGGCGCGGCCGCGCCCTCTGCAGAAACTCTTGGTGATTTTGTGTTTTCTGGTTGGTTAAGCATACTAGTTAGACTCTAATAATTTCATAAAGGGGTCTGACATGCGTACTAAGATTTTCATGCACGTAGTAAGTTGTATTAGTTGGTTTAACATAATTTCCGAAAAGAAAACGTAAAGTTTTGAAAATGAGACTTGACGAATTTTGTGTTCTTTGAGTCGGACTTTTAAGGCATGTGTAAGTGTCTTGGTTATGTGTATCAATGGGTATGAAGGTAGTTGTTGATTAATTACCTTGGCTAATAGTAAACAATTATACCTTGTTGTAGTGGAGTTTTTAATGAAAACATAAGGTTTTATAAATGAATTTTGGCGTATATAAGTCATGTTTATATTCTGACTTTTTAAGTATAATTATATGGTTTAGATATGCATGATATGTGAGTCGAAGGTATTGAGCATACACTAGAACACATTGTTTAAATTTAAAATGATTCCAAAAGACAAACTTAGAGTTTTTGGACATATATATAGGATGTCCACGTTCTGATCATTGAGCATGTATAGATGACTTATATATGTGTTCTAATACATGAGAATCATGACTACAAGGTACTTTGTATATACTTAGTTACCTTTGTTGACTTAAAGCGATTTTTATGAAAAGTTTAGAATGTGTAAGATGATAGCATCAAACACGGAGTGAGTTATATTATGATCATACGAGCATGTATATTAGGATTCATTATGCCTATAGACATGTTGACATAAGCATCATGTGATGAAACATGGATTTCACCTATGCACGCATATTCGAGAAAATGAATTTCAAAAGCATAGACTATGTGATTAAGTATACATGTGTAGTATAAGCACGAGCATGCCTACTTAATGTGTGTGTATAATATATATCAGAATGCATGATATGTTAGGACCAAACTAAGTTTATGAAATCTAAGTTCTGGTTCTGGCAGGGAGTCGCGCGGCCACGCCACTCCCAAGCTAAATTGCCGCGCGGCCGCGCCGTGTTGCAGAGCTGCCAAGAACAGTTTGTTAACTTTATGGTCCTAAGTTATTTTCCTTAAGGACCCTAAGGACCGAAATAGAATGGTTTCTATAGAATAAGTATGAAGGTATGAGGTTGTAACATCGTGGTTATCCTAAGATAGAGTGAAACAAAACCAAGATTAGAAAACGATATACGAATTGTTATTCTATTAGGAGCATATGAAATGTATGACTGATGGATGTAAATCCATGATTATATAACTGTGTAGGAATACACGAAGTGCAGATAGCTTTAAGCAGTTAAGTCGTAGTTGTTAAACTACGAATCAGGCAAGTCTTTCAGTTCCTATTTGATATATGAATTCAATAACTGTTAGTTGAATTATATTATGATGTGATAATGTGAACTTATATATGAATTGTATATGAGATATAAATGAGATTGAAAGTTGACCTTTGATGATATACTTGTTATGTGAAAAGTAACATGCGTAGTAAATATAAATTGTTTATAAATGCATGAACTGAGTATAATGTTGTATGCTATGTGATGCATGAAAACTGTTAGAATTGCTGAGCTGTCGAGCTCACTCTTGCAAATAACCACTTTTGCAGGATAAGGACTTACGATAAAGACTTCGTGCTTCTTGATTGATAAAGATAGATAGTATCGAATTGAAGAGTACTATTTAGATTATTGCTTGAACCCTGTTTAGGTTCTAGAAGTTGTACTTGATAGTTGTTTACACTGTTTAATACATGTTGTGTTAAAAAGATGTATTAGTTAATACATAGAGGATATCGAGTTGAGTTGTAAACCTTTATACGATAGTTCTAATAGAATGAATCATAGTATAAAAGTTGATTCAGAGATTTGTAATCGGTATCAAAGTTATGAAATCAATAAAAGATTTTATTCAAGGAGGATTGAAAAAGTTTAAATTATTCCGCATTTTAGTAACATCGAATATGATGTAAAGACGAGATCTTGGATATGGATAGAATTTATATTCTAAATTGTAATAAAGCAAGTTGTATTCTTTTAGTAATAAATAAAAGATATAATAATTTGGCGATAATAGTATCGTGACTACACCGAATCCGAGGTTTCGAAGGAACGTGGATTTGGGGGCGTCACAAGTTGGTATCAAAGCTGTAGGTTATAAACCTTAGGTAAGTGTACCTTAGACTATAACTTGAGAGAGTGAAAGATAAGATTAAAATATATCTAAATGAAGATTCAAAGAAGAATCTCGAAATATCTAGAGAATGAGAATCAGGAGTTTCCTAACTCCGGTAATGAAAATGTTAAGATGATGACTATAATATGAATATGACGAAGATAATGAGAATGAACTCAGATGGAGTTTGGTTGATAATAGGGAAAGAACCCTAAGGCATAGTGATGATCACGACGTGATCAGATTGAACTGTGAAATGATAGATAGTCTGTAATGACTAAGTATGTATAGCTTGATGCTATAAGAGAATGTATTATGATAAAGTACGAGATGAACTCATGAGGAGTTGTATGTGGTGAAACGTAGAAAGCTCGTAATGAGCAAATGATAGAGTAAGATATAGTTAAGTGTTGGAATTCCATTGAGGACTCATGTGATGGCTTAGTTGTACAAACTTTTGTATGGGCAGAAGTTTTGTGCTTGCACTGAGTACGTCACATTGATAATCGTTGGAATGTTAGTGTCGCGGTATCATTATACATATGGCGGAAAGGTGATTCTTTTCTCATATTTATTTTGATAGATAGAGATTTCTAAGATATAATTAGATAATACTAAGATTAGGTGTGAGTTCTTAAGACTTATGCCTATGACAAGTTCGTGACTCATAATCGTATGATGGGACCCCTCAGCGAATGGACGATTTTGGTCTGACTAGGATAAGTTCCTCAACCCATATGATTGTGGTAAGTTCCTGAACTTCCATGGTGTGGTAAGTTGGTGAACTGTACTGAGAATAGATATATTATATAAGAGTTTTGGAATAGTAAGCATTGATGGTGGTAAGAGATTGAAGCAATGGAGAAATTGGATTTTCCTAAATCCTCTAGCTACGCTAGATTTTCAATAATTATTGACTTCGTGCTAGTGTTTGCACTTCGGTTTTCTTGAGAAAACATTGGGTCAGGTAACTGAACTAATGAGTATTAAAAACAACACCGTTATTCGTATGTCTACGCTATTTGTTTCGGCTAAGACAAAAATAATTTGAAAATCTTTCAAAATGTATTTTGACCATATGCATCATTTGATATGATGTAGAATGGTAAACGATGGAGTCATCAATGCAATCGAACCTAGTGTAGGTTGTGATCGAAAGATCGTCAGCCCACTATGGTATGATGTAATATGACAAAGTCATAAAATGGCGGAATCCTCAACGTATTATTAAGTTGGTGCGGCATCATGACGTCATAAAATGGTTTTTGGTTTTTCTTTCGAATTATGAAAAGTGACTAAATTATTTCGATTGATGTCCGAATTGTTGATGAGAGTCTAAGCCATTTGATTCGGCTAGGCGACTGTTGGAAAGAGATTATAGAATTCAAGTATTCTTGTGTATGTATGCCAAACCAGATTGCGCTGGTGCGGATTTTGATGTTGAAAAGCTGAGGTGAACAACCCTATAAGGGGACATGTTTTCGGGGACAATGGTTCCGAGCGTAACGCATATAGTCGTTACAAAACACTACGTTGCGGCCCAACATAGTGGTACAATAGGTTGGCCACCTAGAGTACGTGTGGAGAGTGTTTTTAGTCTTTGTGATTGATAAACACTCTGGTTTGCAATGTGAAGAATTGTGTTGAAGCATTAGTAAACCTGTGGAAAAGTTCACGGTCTTGTGACCCCTCAGCATAAATTGGAATCTGAGTTATTCATACTACTTTCCGAATATTGAAAAATCGTGGAAGATTCTTATTCTTCTAAAGGATGAATGTAGTAAGTAGAATGATCCTTAAAAAGGAGAAAGTGATAGAATGCAATTGAGAAAGTTATAGTAATAAAACTTCTGAAAAGAGAATGAATAAAATTATTCAAGAGAATATATAATATTCGGAATAGCACCGAGTAGAGGAAGTTTCGGTGATTCCGAGGACAGAATCCTTATAAGGGGGAGAGGATGTAAGAACCCGAATTTTTAGATATTATTAAATAAGGATTTAATAAATAAAATTCTTAAACCGTGAGATGGGTTCGAATAAAAAGATATATATGTGATATGAGGTATGTGGTATTATATTACAGCGGGCTTCGGCGCTGCGGCGCGGGCTGCGGCGCTGCGGCGCTGGCTGCGGTGCTGCGGCGTGGGGACAGTTCCTGCAGTTCAGACTGCAGCGAAACCGACCCAAAACCTCCCATTTTATCGATCTCGACATACCCATATGCTATTAGACTAACCTTTTTACCTTACTAACACATATATATTGTTATATAACAGTCAATCGCCCAAACGATTCCCAATTTGATGAACTCCAACTTATTTCACGAATTCGATGCTTTACAGAAATTACAGAGCAACAATGGAAATGAAAGTCAAGAAAGCTATATAGTGGTTCCATCACGTATGTATGTTCATATAACAACAATATAAGGGTTCTATAAACCAATCATGAACCAATTTGGCATAATCAAAAATTAGAACTTTTGACAGAAAACGGAAATGACTAACAAGGAAACTGTATTATACCTTCTGTTAGATTCTGAACTTGCTGCTACTCAAGAACACTGATAAATATATATATAACTCTTAACTTACTTAGCCAAAATTCTCAGCAAATGAATTAGGAAGAGGATGGGTTATATTTATAGAAGAATTTCATAACCAGGCAATGCAATTACATCCAAAATCAAACTAACAGATTATAGGAATGTTTGCTAGATAAGAGGGAGTTAGTAATTAGTTGGTGATCTCCACTATTCCACCCACTCCCTTCATGATCATGATGGCTAGAATGCTGAGTTTGAGAAGGTAGGAGTAGACTAGCTTCATGAGTGTTTTACGTGTACAAGGTTTGTGTCTTATTAATATGGGACAAGGCATAAAAATCTCAGCATTTCCAATTTGTAAACAAACTAGTGTTAATACTTAGGTTATATACACACACATATTTAGACACTTAGGTCTTTAATTGAAATGTCACAATAATTCATATACTGTAGTAAGTGTAAATTGACACGTATAATCCATGTACATTTTGTTAATACCGGGTATAATCTAATCAGATGTTAACACATTACACTGTCTCCTTTATTAAAACTAATTGTTTACAATATGTTCATGATATATTATACAATGTATACCCACATATTTATTGTCACACAAGTTATTAATCAAGTAGCTCACATGGTTTAATAAGCCTTACCATATAATAGTGTCATATTACACTTCACATAATACATAGTCAGCTAATATATGCTACACATTTAATTCGCATGCTTGCACATATAATTTCTCATCTTATAAATTGAATATTAATTAATAATATACACATATCCTACATCAATCAATATAATTGTTAACCTCCATAACAATTTAATTAACCCTTATATGATTAATTATCACTTTGATATAAATCTTATTATATTTATAAACACGTTGCTCATTATTATTATGTTTCTTGCAATAATAATAATCACATATTATTAATCAATCCTCATTAGTATTTTATAACAGTTAATTAATATTCTTCGATTAACAATTAATATAGATTAATTGTTCGCTTAAATTAATATAATCATTCTTATATTACGTCATTGTGCCACACAAGGCAATCAACGAGTTTATCACAAACTCCACCAATTTCATAATTATTATAATTATTCAATTATATATAATTGAATTAATTCATCTCATAACACAAAATCATTTATATTCAAATAAATTCTCATTTCCATTAATATATTTATTTAATAATATATGAAAATTCTCGGGTATTACATCCTCCCCCCCCCCCCTTATAAAAATTCCGTCCCGGAATTGCTACAAGGTTAGACAAATAGATGGGGATAGTCCCTCATCATCCTATCTTCTAACTCCCACGTTGCCTCCTCGACATCGTGGTTACGCCAAAGTACTTTTATAGATGAAATAACTTTATTTCTCAAAGTTTGTTCTTTCCTATCTAATATCTGGACAGGAATTTCTTCATACGCCAAGTTCTTCTCCACTTGAATGGGCTCGTAAGAAATCACGTGCTTGTAGTCGGCCTTATACGGTCGCAACACGAAAATGTGGAACACGTTGTGGATATGCTCTAACTCGGGTGGTAATGCAACTTTGTATGCCACTTCGCCCAATCGCTTCAGTATCTCGAACGGTCCTATGAATCTTGGACTCAATTTTCCTTTCTTGCCGAAACGGATTTTTCCCTTCCATGGAGATACCTTCAAGAATACGAAACTGCCGACTTTGAAGTCTCGGTCCTGCCGATGCAAATCTGCGTATTTCTTCTGGCGATCTTGAGCTGCTACAAGTCTGGCTCTTATCATTGTCACCACGTCTGCGGTTTGTTGAACTAACTCTGGTCCGAGTATTCGTCGTTCTCCGACTTCATCCCAATATAACGGCGTTCTGCACTTTCTCCCGTAAAGAGCTTCGTACGGTGGCATGCCGATACTTGCATGGTAGCTATTATTATATGCGAATTCTACTAAGGGTAGGTGGTCGTCCCAATTTCCCTTAAAATCCATCACGCAAGTTCTAAGCATGTCTTCTAGCGTTTGTATTGTTCGCTCATTTTGTCCGTCTGTCTGAGGATGGTAAGCTGTACTCAACCTCAACTGCGTTCCCATTCTTTCTTGCAAACTCTTCCAAAAATTGGACGTGAAGCGCGGATCTCGATCAGAGACAATTGACACCGGCACTCCATGTCGTGAAACAATTTCTTTTACATATAGGCTTGCTAATTGGTTCAAACTGTAGCGAATCTTGATTGGTAGAAAGTGTGCGGTCTTCGTTAGTCGATCCACGATAACCCAAATAGCATCATAACCTTTCTTTATAACTGGAAGTCCTACCACGAAGTCCATGGTAATATGCTCCCATTTCCACTCCGGTATTTCTAACGGTTGTAGTAAACCACTCGGCCGCTGATGCTCTGCTTTAACGCGTTGGCAAGTCAAGCATCTACTGACGCACTCCGCGACTTCCCGTTTCAAATTGGGCCACCAAAAATGTTGCCTTAGATCTTGGTACATCTTTGTGCCTCCCGGATGAACGGAATATGTCGTATTGTGTGCCTCGTGCAAAATCTCTTCCCTCAACTTGGTTACCGCTGGTACCCACACTCTCCCTTCAAATCTCAAAATACCGTCTTTATCCATTCAAAATTTTTCTTCCTCATTTTCTGTGATCCTCTTTCGGATTTTCTCACACTCTTCATCCTTTTCCTGAGCTTCCTTTACTCTATCCAACAACGTCGGACAAGCTTCCATTACAATTAACTTCTCACCAGACTTTTCTGGTCTTTTCACTTCTATCTCCAATTTCTCCATCTCTCTTATCAACTCTTCCTGAGTCGTCAAATTAAACAACTTCTCCCTTCCTTTCCTGCTCAGAGCGTCAGCAACCACATTTGCCTTTCCCGGGTGATAAAGAATATCGCAGTCATAGTCTTTGATTAATTCTAACCACCTTCTCTGCCGCATGTTTAACTCCCTCTGTGTGAAGATATATTTCAGACTTTTGTGGTCCGTGTATATCTCACATTTTTCTCCGTATAGATAATGTCTCCATATCTTTAACGCAAAAACTACTGCCGCTAACTCTAAGTCATGAGTAGGGTATCGTTTTTCATAATCCTTCAATTGTCGTGACGCATATGCAATAACCTTGCCATGTTGCATAAGCACACAGCCAAGCCCCTTGTGAGATGCATCACTATACACCACAAAATTTCCCGCATCATCTGGTAATGATAACACAGGTGCTTCGCTCAATCTCCTTTTCAGTTCTTGAAAACTTTCTTCGCATTTGTCGGTCAATACAAATTTCACCGTCTTTCTAGTCAAATTGGTCAACGGGGTTGCTATCTTAGAAAAATCTTGGATGAATCTTCGATAGTACCCAGCTAACCCTAGAAAGCTTCTCACCTCCGTCGGTGTTCTCGGTTGTTCCCAATTACTTACTGCTTCGACCTTTGCAGGGTCTACTGAGATTCCATTCTTATTCACCACGTGGCCTAAGAATTGAACCTTCTCTATCCAAAATTCGCACTTAGAAAATTTTGCATACATCTTCTCCTTCCTTAGTGCCTCCAAAACAATCTTCAGATGTTCGGCGTGTTCTTCCTCTGTCTTTGAGTAGATCAAAATGTCGTCGATAAAAACCACTACAAGTTTATCCAAGTATGGCTTGAAAACTCGGTTCATCAAGTCCATAAATGCTGCCGGAGCATTAGTCAATCCGAATGACATTACCAAAAACTCGTAGTGTCCATAACGGGTTCGAAACGCAGTCTTTGGTATGTCCTCATCCCTCACTTTCAGTTGATGATATCCTGTTCGTAGGTCGATCTTTGAGAAACATTTTGCTCCCTTCAGTTGATTAAATAAGTCGTCTATCCTCGGTAGCGGATACCGGTTCTTGATCGTTACTCTGTTCAATTCTCGATAATCGATACAGAGCCTCATCGATCCGTCCTTCTTCTTAACGAATAGTACTGGTGCTCCCCAAGGAGAAACACTCGGTCGAATGTAACCCTTATCCAACAATTCTTGTAATTGTATCATCAATTCCTTCATTTCTACTGGCGCCATACGATATGGAGCTTTCGAAATCGGTGCCATTCCCGGTGCTAAGTCTATTACGAATTCGATTTCTCTGTCTGGCGGAAGACCAGGCAGATCGTCCGGAAACACATCTTGGAATTCATTAACTACGTATATATCCTTAATTTCTACTCCCTTTTTCCGAGTATCAACGATGTAAGCTAAATATCCTACACATCCTTTCCTTAACAATTTCTTGGCCTGCATCATCGTAACGCAACACGATTGCTTAAGCGATGAGCTACCATAAAACACTACCTTAGACTAACTCGGAGTCTGAAGGTTCACACATTTGTTCTGACAGTCAATTATTGCAGCATGGTTATACAACCAATCCATTCCCAGTATTACGTCAAATTCTCCCAGTCTAATAGGAATCAAGTCTACGCTCAGTTCATGTTTACTAATACTTGCGCGACAATTTTGATAAACGTATTCTACAGGGATCACTTCCTTATTAGCAACTTCTATGATCAAAGGATTTTCTAAAAGTTCTCGGGGTGTACTAAGTCTACTAGCAAATTCTTCAGATACAAAAGAACAGGTGGCACCCGAATCAAATAATACATAAGCATTTATATCATTGATTGGGATTATACCTGACACCACATCCTTCGCAGCCACTGCGTCTTGGACGGTCATGTTAAAGGTTCTAGAGGTTGGGCGGTTGGATTGTGCCGGTCCACCGATCATCAGCTTGTTACCTCCTTGCTGATTACTACCCCCGCCACTTCCCTTCTTTGGGCAGTCCTTAATTCGGTGCTCCGTCGAGCCACACGTAAAGCATCCTTGTATCTTTTTCGGTTTCAAATAGTTGGGCGAGATGTGCCCTTCCTGTCCGCAGTTGTAGCAAGTGCCACGTCCCTTCCAGCACTCGCCCTGGTGATTCTTCCCACACTTCGGGCATCCTTCAGCCCTCTTCTTGAAACCTCCACGAAAATTCCCAGATTGATTATTATTTTTGTTTTTGTTGTTGTTGTTGTTCTCCCACTTTCTCTTTCCCAAGTTGCTTCCTCCGCTACTGCTTCCTCCCGTACGATTCTCTCCTCCAGTATTCTTTCCTTTCTTCTCTTTGTTATACAAACTTAAGGCCTCACTGCCGCCTTCCGCAATGATTGCCTTCTCCAGTAATGTTGCAAAGGAATCAATTTGAAGAACAGATACCTTATTGAACAGCCATGGCTTCAACCCTTGTTCAAAGCGTCTAGCCTTCCTCTCTTCATCACCAACTTGGTGCTCCGCAAATCGCGCGAGTTCGTTAAACCTAGCCGCGTATTGCGCCACCGTCATCTCACCTTGTTTTAGTTCTAAGAACTTCACCTCCATCCGATTCTTCATACTCTTTGGGAAGTAATTCTGGAAGAACAGCGTCTTAAACTTATCCCAAGCTATTATCCCTTCTCCAGCTCTTTGTTGATTAGCCTCCCACCAGTAGTTCGCTTCTCCCCTCATCATGTACGTGGCAAACACCGTCTTCTGATCTTCGCCTACGCTAGCTATAGTGAAAGCTTTTTCGATCTCTTTGATCCACGTTTGTGCGACGATTGGGTCGGTAGTTCCCTCGAACTCCGGGGGTCCTACACTCTTAAAGTCTTTAAAGGTTGTTACTGGCACAGTTTGAGGGTTCAGGCGAACGGGTTCATTGTTCCTTCCCCTTAAGGCTTCTCCTAACAAGTCTACCAGTTTCTGGATCGGGTCTACTTGTTCTCTCTCATTGTTAACGGATTCTTCGGGTGCAGTCAATCTACGTCTGGGCGGCATTATCTGCATCACAATTTTTCATTTTATTATTATTCAAGTATATCACTTAAGTATTTCTTTTAATACTAAAAGAATAAATTTATAACACGTTTCTAAAATCAACTCCATTTATATTCATATGCCATTTCATTTCATTACATGATTTTCCTAGCATACTGCTATAAATGTTATCACATATATCCCCTAATATCACAAAAGACGGGGAATATACCAACCTACTACCATACTACCCCTCTAACAAAAGCTAACTCGGGGTTTACATCATCATCCCACATCTTACACAAAAGATCGGGATTACAACATAGTATATACAATACATAAAGACACAACTAGTACTACCACTAGACTGACTAAGGAAATCTCATCCCATCATCCCGCGCTCCACTGCGCTCTTGTACTCCAACTGTGCTATATACGCAACCAGCTCTCGTCTCAAGGTATGTAGAGTTTGTCCCTGTTCTGCCGGGTAGTGGTACACACCATCAATCACCCTTTCAAAAGCTGAACGGAACACATACCCCATCTTGTTCATATTTCTCTTCTTGCACCTGACCTCGTTCTCAAGGTCGTCAACTCTCTCATTGGACGCTTCCCACTTCTCCTCGAAGTGTAACCTATCCATCACCTCCAACTCTAGCTGAGTACGGAGTGCCTCTTTCTCAGTCTTCTCACTCAGTTCACTCTACTCAACCTCTTCTAGCTTCTCTGCCAAATCTACATTCCTAGCCACTTACCTGTGAAATAGAGTCCCCATCTGGATCCCTGCCTCCCTACGGTAGGTAATCTCCACCTCTAACTCTTGCATAGCCAGCTTCCTCTGGTGGTCCTCGTCCCTCAGCTTCTGGAACTCAGACTCTCTCTCGTGGGCCTCTGCCTCCAGCTCCTGGACTCTGCAGTCTAACTCTAGAATACGCTCCTCGTACTCGCCTAACATCTGTTCCTCTATAGTAGCCTCATCAGAGTCCTCTACTGGCTCATCCTTCATCGGCTCCTCCTCTGGATCAGACTCTATCTCAATCTCGTCCTCGTCGTCGGACTCGAATGGTGCAACAGCCTGCACTGGTGTAGCCTCTAGAGGTGCCTCGTACACTACATGTATATCCCTGGGCTCCTCCTTGGCCACTCTACTAGGTACTCCTGTGTCTGTCATCCTACACTCACAAACACAAGACAAGAAATAGCATCTCCATTAGAATGTTAAACAAAATATAAGTTCATTGTATAAAATGAAGTTACATTTCATAACAGACTAAGCCTCTCAAGGAAAACTCTACATGAGTTTTATCTCCTTCCTAACTTCTAAGTTCGCCTAAGTTATAGTCTAAGGACACTCGTTCCTAAGGTTTATAACTACGGCTCTGATACCAACCTGTGACGCCCCCAAATTCCAGGACCGCCACTTGGTCTCTCGAATTCGGTTCATCACGTGCTCATGGTAATACATCGCAATAATGATAACTAAATATCACACAACCACAGTGAAAAATCTATTCTAGAATAATTTACAATGATTTATTATAATTATTCCCCAAGTCTCGCAACCTACAGTACTTAATAGATTACATAGCAATATCAATTAACGACTTGTTATATAATCTAACTTAAGCTTAAACATAAACAAATCCAGTCTTACTACATCATCTTCACACAATATTAATATATTTGAAACATAACAGACATAAGCTAGTTGGTAGCCTTGCCCTTGCCCTTATCAATGCCCGAAGGTTCGCCATGCTCTGCCTTAACTGAAATGTTTTAGGAAAAGCAAGAATGAGCACAAATTGCCCAGCAAGTAATATACAATAAGGGTGAATAATAAGATTCTCAATCCTCGAAAGGGTATAGCAAGATTTGATAGCTCAAGAATAACAAGAATATCAACAGTTCTCAATAACAGTCGCTAAGGACAGGATAATATCAATATGGTTCAATAATAAGTCAATTCAAGATTTCAAATAATTGAATACTGAGTAGTCACTACGGACTATAAACTTCTACTAGAATTGACAGTAATAAACTGAAAATCCAACAAAAACAGGTACAACAGGTGATCAGCCTAAAGTACCATCGTTATGCATAACAATCAATTATACTCAAGCGTGCACGTCGGTTCTCCGACAATTTATATATTCCCTTCAAAGAAGGTTGTTCTTCTCAGTCAAATACAAGATCCCGCACCAATCAATTAGTTTGGGTCGCTTTTCAATAATATAAGTCTAGCCGAATCGAATGGCATAGACACTTTCACAATATTCAAGAACAATACTAAGTTCAACATAAATAATAGCTTTAATGAAATAAGAGTTCAAGTATGCTAATTCAATTCAACCGATTAAATAGGAAACTAGTTCGCAATACACAAGATAGGATACTTGCATAGTAAAAGAGTATAAGTTAGGAAACTTTCACAATCATAGCTTTCCTTGCATAAAGTAAATGCGTCGGTTAGGATACTTGCACTTTAAGAGAGTGTAAGTAAGAGAACTTGCCTTTAGCGTAGTTTATCCACGAAAAGCAATCAACACTTTCGAATTCCTATCGTAATACAGTTATGTATATATATGATATTCATTAGTCATATAATTTAACTTCACATTTTCTCTTTGAATATACGATCAACACATAAGGTAAGTTTTACCTAGCTACACAGTTATATAGAATATAATTTCTATCCTTAACGTTCCTTCTTTAGAGTTTAAACGCATTCTCATATTATATAAGATCTCAACAATTAGCAAACATGCTTGCATATTATTAATATCACATAAGACCACAATCAATACTAAATATATTTCATTTTAGCAAGTTACGGCATCTCCTTAAGTTAACCGTCAAAATCGGGTTCAAGTAACATCATATAATATCACGTAGCATGTATTCATATTTAAAGGATACTTTACATGCTTGTATAACTTTTCCAAATCCAATCGTTTCTTAAGTTAATACTTAAAGCCATTCAAGGACACGAACTCATATGGTCTAACATGGTCGTTTTTAAACACATAAGATATTCATATAACTTGTATTAGTCATGCTCATGAGTACTCGTATTGCATATATGTAGCTAGCATTGTTATTATCTTGAAAACATGCTTTGTTTATGCTAAACTTAATCACGGCAACCAATCATGGTATATATATATGCATGACACATGAATGAGATTAAGAGTACTATCACATGTGTCCATAAATATCAGAATTTAAATCTCCACGTATCGTGTTAATGCTCATGTGCAAGGCTTGTATTTCTATTAGTGAATCTTACTAATAGAGCCTAACATGTTCATGCTTCCTTACGAACTATATAAACACAAGTTAAGGCTTCATTCATATATTTCAAAGTTATCTAAACATGCTCATAACATCAAAATGACTATATAGCATTTACATGATCATATCCACCTTCAAACTTATATTTTTGTTAGGAATGAGTACTAGTTAGGTTCACATGTTCATATTTTATTACGGAACCAATATAGATAAGCTAACATGCACTTCATGTGTCTTTAGGTGGTACTAACGTGCTTGCAAGGTCAGTATGTAAACATGCTTTATAATGTTAACGTTCGTTTATGAAACTTTAAGTTTGTTTTCAAACTATATGTCGTTTGGTTAACCATGCATGCTAATATACTAAAACATGCTTACATTGCCTCATTAGGTTTATATATATGTATTAATCATGCTTCCATGCTTGTTTAAACAAAAATCAACCAATTAGTACATAACAGTTTTGTTGCAGAATGCAGAAAACTGAACACAGAGGCCGGCGCTGCGGCGTGTTAACAGCAGCATACTCTGGCGCTGCGGCGCGGGTGGCGCTGCGGCGCGGGCTTCGGCGCTGCGGCGCGGGCTGCGGCGCTGCGGCGTGGGGACAGTTCCTGTAGTTCAGACTGCAGCGAAACCGACCCAAAACCTCCCATTTTATCGATCTCGACATACCCATATGCTATTAGACTAACCTTTTTACCTTACTAACACATATATATTGTTATATAACAGTCAATCGCCCAAACGATTCCCAATTTGATGAACTCCAACTTATTTCACGAATTCGATGCTTTACAGAAATTACAGAGCAACAATGGAAATGAAAGTCAAGAAAGCTATATAGTGGTTCCATCACGTATGTATGTTCATATAACAACAATATAAGGGTTCTATAAACCAATCATGAACCAATTTGGCATAATCAAAAATTAGAACTTTTGACAGAAAACGGAAATGACTAACAAGGAAACTGTATTATACCTTCTGTTAGATTCTGAACTTGCTGCTACTCAAGAACACTGATAAATATATATATAACTCTTAACTTACTTAGCCAAAATTCTCAGCAAATGAATTAGGAAGAGGATGGGTTATATTTATAGAAGAATTTCATAACCAGGCAATGCAATTACATCCAAAATCAAACTAACAGATTATAGGAATGTTTGCTAGATAAGAGGGAGTTGGTAATTAGTTGGTGATCTCCACTATTCCACCCACTCCCTTCATGATCATGATGGCTAGAATGCTGAGTTTGAGAAGGTAGGAGTAGGCTAGCTTCATGAGTGTTTTACGTGTACAAGGTTTGTGTCTTATTAATATGGGACAAGGCATAAAAATCTCAGCATTTCCAATTTGTAAACAAACTAGTGTTAATACTTAGGTTATATACACACACATATTTAGACACTTAGGTCTTTAATTGAAATGTCACAATAATTCATATACTGTAGTAAGTGTAAATTGACACGTATAATCCATGTACATTTTGTTAATACCGGGTATAATCTAATCAGATGTTAACACATTACACTGTCTCCTTTATTAAAACTAATTGTTTACAATATGTTCATGATATATTATACAATGTATACCCACATATTTATTGTCACACAAGTTATTAATCAAGTAGCTCACATGGTTTAATAAGCCTTACCATATAATAGTGTCATATTACACTTCACATAATACATAGTCAGCTAATATATGCTACACATTTAATTCGCATGCTTGCACATATAATTTCTCATCTTATAAATTGAATATTAATTAATAATATACACATATCCTACATCAATCAATATAATTGTTAACCTCCATAACAATTTAATTAACCCTTATATGATTAATTATCACTTTGATATAAATCTTATTATATTTATAAACACGTTGCTCATTATTATTATGTTTCTTGCAATAATAATAATCACATATTATTAATCAATCCTCATTAGTATTTTATAACAGTTAATTAATATTCTTCGATTAACAATTAATATAGATTAATTGTTCGCTTAAATTAATATAATCATTCTTATATTACGTCACTGTGCCACACAAGGCAATCAACGAGTTTATCACAAACTCCACCAATTTCTCAATTATTATAATTATTCAATTATATATAATTGAATTAATTCATCTCATAACACAAAATCATTTATATTCAAATAAATTCTCATTTCCATTAATATATTTATTTAATAATATATGGAAATTCTCGGGTATTACAGTTTATCCATGAAGGGGTCAGTGGGAGCTAGATATATCTTGAAGAAGTTCAAGAACCACAAGTTACCACGGACCAAAGTCAGGTACCTAACCAAGTAGAAGAACCTACTGTACCACACCCTGTTCGTAAATCTGGAAGAGTACCGAAGATACCTGAGAGGTATGGATTCGTTATAGAGGATGACGATGAGGTACACATCATGAATGATGATGATCCATTGAATTACGAACAGGCTATGAGTAATAAAGACTCAGGGAAATGGCTTGAAGCCATGAAATCCGAAATGGACTCCATGTATGAAAACAAAGTATGGTCTTTGGTTTCACCACCTGAAGGTATTAAACCTAATGGGTGTAAATGGGTTTTTAAGAAAAAGACTGGAGCAGACAGAAAGGTAGAGACCTATAAGGCCCGACTGGTTGCAAAAGGTTTCAAACAAAGACAAGGAGTTGACTATGATGAAACCTTCTCACCAGTAGCCATGCTCAAGTCCATTCGGATTTTGCTTGCGATTGCAGCTTACAACGACTATGAGATCTGGCAGATGGACGTGAAAACGGCCTTCCTCAATTGGAAACTTGAGGAGGATGAGTATATGACACAGCCAGAGGGATTTATTTCAAAAGTTGGAACAAATCAAGTTTGTAAGCTACAACGATCTATTTATGGGTTGAAGCAAGCTTCTCGTAGATGGAACATTCGTTTTGATGAGACAATCAAAGAGTTTGATTTTATCAAAAATGAGGATGAACCATGTGTATACAAGAAGGTTAGTGGGAGCGCAGTATCATTCCTTGTATTATATGTTGATGATATATTACTGATAGGGAATGACATTCCTATGTTACAATCCATTAAAATCTGGTTATCTAAAAACTTCTCCATGAAGGACTTGGGTGAAGCATCCTATATTTTGGGGATAAAGATCTATAGAGATAGATCTAAAAGGATGCTCGGCTTATCCCAAGGAACGTACATTGATACGATGCTAAAGAGGTTTAGCATGGAAGATTCCAAAAGAGGTCTCATGCCGATGAGCCATGGAATAAATCTCTCCAAGAAACAGGCCCCAAAGACACCTGAGGAGAGAGACCGTATGAGTAAGATCCCTTATGCTTCTGCAATAGGATCTATCATGTACGGTATGATATGTACTAGACCGGATGTTGCTCACGCACTTAGTGTAACAAGCAGATACCAGTCGAATCCAGGAGAAGAGCACTGGAAGGCAGTGAAAAATATCCTAAAGTACTTGAGAAGGACTAAAGATGTTTTTCTTGTCTACGGTGGGTCTGAATTAAAACTCGAGGGATTCACGGACTCAAGTTTTCAAACAGACCAAGATGACAGTAAATCTATTTCAGGGTATGTGTTTACCTTGAACGGAGGTGCAGTGAGTTGGAAGAGTTCCAAGCAGCAAACAGTTGCTGATTCAGTGACAGAGGCAGAGTATATAGCTGCAAGTGAAGCTGCAAAGGAAGCTGTTTGGATGAAGAAGTTCATAACTGAACTTGGTATGGTTCCTAGCATTGGAGAAGTAGTTCCCATTTACTCTGACAACACAGGAGCAGTTGCACAGGCTAAGGAACTAAGGTCTCATCAAAAATCTAAACACGTGTTGCGGCGATTTCACTTGATCAGGGAGATCATTGAAAGAGGAGATGTCACCTTGGAGCGTGTAGACTCTCAAGACAACATTGCAGATCCATTTACTAAAGCTTTAACACAACAGCAGTTTGATCGTCACTTAGAGAAGATGGGTATGAGATACCATGGCGATTGGCTTTAGTGCAAGTGGGAGATTGATAGTAGTGTGCATACAAGCCAATCATGTATGATGACAAAGCACATACTTTGTAAACAATCTTATTTATTTATTAATAAAATATTCATTTAAGGCATATAATTATCTACATGGTGCTGTTTTTATAATATGTAAATAACCCATAGTTTTAAGCAATGCTTTTAGAATCATGATGAGATCATGATAATGAGATCTAAATTCTTAGAAAGCTTAAAAACTAAAATAGTTTCCAATTGTGGGATTACTAAAATGGGGATTAGTAAATCCGGATAGATTGGTACATATGTTGCTTGCTCATTGGATGAGGATGACTGATCTCATGGTCATTTGTGTGGAGACACTAAAGCAAGTATGTAGGTGCTTATTGGAGAATAAGTTCACTGAACGTGACTCGCTATAGAATACCTAATGGAGTTTTACTCGCCTGTCAATAGGAATTCCTAATGTGATAGTAGTACATGTGATCCTTGGACTTGAGATCATCATAGTATCTTGTATGTAACAAATTATACTTTGACTAATTCCTTAAGGCCTTTTAAGGCATATATAGGGTATGCTTGGGTGTAATGAGTTACATATGGAGATAATGAATGATCAATAAAGAATCTACCACCTCTAGTAAAAGAGGAGATATGTCCTATGTGATTCGTTAAATGACAACCCATGAATCCTTGGCCAAGGTAGAATGAAATTAGAAAGAGGTTTCTAATTTGCATTATTTGGAGTTGTGCATTTTCTAATCGAAATACATATGATTAAATAAATTAAGACTTGACAGTAAATCCATGTCTTATATTTAATTGGGACATTGTATGGTGAAAGGATTGAATTGTACGATAACTATTAACTCACAGGTTCTTTTATGATTAATGTTGAAATCTATATTATCTGGAAAGTCGTTGATCGCTAGGGAGGCTTATCCCTATTGTAGAATAAATGTTATTTATTTAAATAGATTATTAGTTTAATTTGTTTATTTAAATAAGATTAGAATTGTTCTAATTGATTTATTCACAACCGGTTTAATATGGACAACCTAAAGGGTCACACCATAAAAGGAAGAAGAATTATTTAAGAAGAAAATGGCATGATAGTAATAATGCATTAAGTATAATTAATTTAATCTATGATGATAGAATAAATTAAATAGCTTAATGTTTATTATTTAATATTTTAGAAATATTAAATATAAATTAATAAGAGGAGTCTTATTAATATTATTATTATTATTATTATTTTAATTCTAAAGGAGTTTAGGAATTAATATAATATCAGTACTCTCTCTCTCAATCCTAATAAAGATTAGGATATAAATTAATTAAAAGTATTTAATTAATTAATTAAATAAAACCCTATTCTAATTGGATTAGGAGGGTTAACCTAATATCTATATAAGAGAGTCTTATATCAGAAATAAGGTACGTGAATTTTTCAAGAGTTGGGAATACACATATTCTATAGAGATAGAAACAAGGGTTAAGCCAATAACCCATCTTACTGAGTTCTTCATCTTCCTTGGTGGATCACCGTTAGAGGCCAAACATTTGGGTGGCTGACATTGATCAAGGGAAGGAGCCACTATAGAGGAATCAAAGGAATCAAAGGAGTAGAACTTGTACCTGAGGAAGCTTGGATCTTCAAAGGTATAATTCTGTTTTTCTCCTTCCTCATTCACTGATAATTGATGCATAAGAATGATCATGGTAATGGGTTTGTATAAATTTTTTGAAAACCTAGTTTTTTACGCTTCCGCCCTATTTATGTGATTTGATTGCATGATTGCGTTACGTACAAACCCAACAGTGACAAGATTTAGGATAAGGAAGGCGTCTCCATCAATCCTAACAAGAAGATAACCCAGCAGCTGTTCCAGAATTGGAAGAGGAATCCAGCAGAAAATGTAAAAATGATGTCTGCAACTTCATCTGCTGTAAAGGAAGCTGAAGAGGATGAAGAGGTCAACCAAGAAGAACCTGTGGCTCTAGTCAGAAAGAGCAAAGGGAAGAAGAAAGTGAATGAAGGTGTTCAAGTAGCTGAGGAGCCCCAAGGCTCAACCACTGATGCACCCCAAGGGGGTTCAGGCTCTGGCACTGGGATTCAGAGTCTTATCACTGAAAGGGAAATTACCCTTAATGCAACTGAATCACCAGCTGTTATTGTGAAGGAGAAGAAGAAAAAGAGGGATACCAGTGAGGACAGGGCTGAAGTTAGTTTTAAGCCCCAGAAAAAGAAGAAACCCAGCCAAAGAATAAAGAAGTCTTTGCTCACTAAGATTGTGGAGTCATCACCAATCGTAGAGTCCAGACTGGCTGCCACTGTAGAAGGAGAAGCTGCAACAGCCTCTCAGCCTAAACAAACTCAAAGGACTAAAGCTGAAGGAAGTGCAAAGGTTGTGTCCAAGCCAAAGAAGAGGGTGAAGACGTTGGTCAAGAAGTATGTTCTTACCAATAAGGAAATATTGAAGGAAGGTGACAGAAGAATTGCTGCTGAGAAGGCTGAACAGACCACTAAGCCTCAAGCATCTGGTCCAACCCTGGAAGAGACCAGAGCCTTTGAAGCTGTGGTAGCCTACATCAGTAATGCAAACAAAATTGTTGTACCTGATCAGGCTATGAATCAAGCTGAGGAGGAGATGCCTGAAGCTGGTGCTCATGTTGATGAGGTTCTTGTAGAAAATGTGACTCAATCTAAAGAAGATATGCCAGAAACTCCTGAAATGAACCCTGACAATGATGTTCCTATTCAAGGGAGTGCTACAGCTGAGGGGGAGCTGTTAGAAGCACAAGAACCAAAGAATGCAGAAGCTGAGGGGGAGCTACCAATAGAAAATCTTGAAGTCCCCCCAGTCCATAAAGAAATAGTAGAGTCTGCTGATGGATGGTGGATATTGCTGATAATGATATGGTAGAAGTTCTTGATGCAAGTGATGAAGATGGTAATAAGGAAGAACATGATGAACTTGAGATTCTGTATATGGGCATAGATAGAGAAAGAATAGCTAACTACAATTAGTTGTTTAATTATTTGCCTATGATGCCCTATCATAGAGCAATGATTCTCAACTCCTGGGATCATATATTTTGGACGTCCAAGGCTTATCTAGCAATTTCAGTGCTGGCCTATGGTTTCCCATGGAACCTCAATTTTGGTCAGAAGCTGATCACAAATGATTTAACTTCAGAGACTGAGTATAAGGTACATTCTACTCCTTTCTCTTTCATTATCAACCACTCTCCATCATCACATTTCAATCAATTTTATGAATTGCCAAAGTGGTTGGAAGTGGTATTGTACTCACTCAATCAGTTTCCAGTTACAGAGTCCCAAAACTCTGTACCTGATGAACCAAATAACCAACTTGTCCTCTTAGATCAAATTGTCAATGACCCAATGGTTATTGAGCAAATCACTAGAATCGTCGAGCACATGCTTGATAGCTCAACCATTGAAACCCAAACTTTAGACAACGAACTACGATTCGTGCCTATTGATCAACCTGACACGAAAATCGTAGAGTCCCCAGAATAGCACAATAAACCACATACACAAACCCCTGAACCAAACACTTCGCCCATACATCAAACACAAGCCTATAACCCAATCAGATATTCCCTCATCCTCAAACAATGAAAATTTTGACATGACACTTGCTCCCACGAGCATATCTAGGAGAGGTGAACACACTACTGCCCCTCCTCCTCTTGAGACTCAACGAATGCTTGATCGATTGTCTCTAATGCCAAAAAGGAGGAGCTGGCTAATCTAACAAGTCATATGGCTCTAGAGTCTAAGGAGGTTCTTGAAGCTAACTCTCTGGAGCTTCATAAAAGATTCGATCATATAATCGACTATGTCAAGACTCTACCAGGGAACTTGGCAACTGAACTGTCCAAGAAGCTGAGGGAGATTGTATAGGAAATGGGTGACAGCCTCAGCCAAAGGGATGTTATTCATTTTGCTGCTACGAAAAAGCATAAGGAATCTATGAAGATCATGCGGAAAACTTAACAAACGAAAAATGAGCTAATAATCAAACAGATTCAAGAGCTGCACCTCACACTTCATGAATTCCAAACTATGGCATGACTCAAGTTCAGCAAACTACACAAGCCATGGAACGACTTCAGCAACAAAGAAGAAATACTGAGGCTTTAGTCGAGGAAAATTGTAGTGACATTGCACTCAACCGCTCTCAGATACATGAGCTGGTGCAAGGAGTCCAACGCCTCTTTGAAGACATTCGAACCCTTGATGCTGACATAAAAGGGGAGAATAATGAGCAAAGAGACAGAAGCAGAGGCAGAGGAAGCGGAAGTGGTGGCAGAAGGCAGCAGGGAAGGCAAACTCACATTGGTCAATAGTTGAGGAGTAACCCCAGAAGTCCTAGCTTTCAGCCTCCACAATCTGATCAAGAGCAGCAGCGCCCTCTTATGGTTGAACCCTATCAAAGGGGTCAAGGCCAAGCTTCTGGATCACAAAGAGTGTCCTCTACTAGGCCTTACCATGCCTGTTGGAGATCCTATCTTCATGAACAGACATGATCATTCAGAAAGGCTGAGCCCAGAAGAACTAGCTGACATTATATGGAGAGATGAAGTCAGCAGAAGAAGGAGAGCTAAAGATCATGCTAACCCTCCGAAGAACAAGAGGCAAAGAAGATAGAGATAAGTCAAAATTAATGTTGTATTGATGTTTCAATGCTAGATTATAATATCTTTTCAAACATCAATAAATTCATACTTATTCTCTAGAAATTTCAGCTGCTCACTAAAACACTATATCATATTTACTTTCTAGCATTCTGCATTTAGAAAATGATGCTATGATATAAATCTCCTTGGTTATATCAACATCAAATAGGGGGAGATTATTGGGAATTGCATATTCAAATTTGAAGTTGAAAGTAAATATAAATGCTTAAGTGTACAGTCCTTCAAAGAACATATGTACAAGGACTTAGATGACAGATCAAAATTGTTAGGTTGATCTGTGCTTTAATGTTTATCATTCTGTAAATGAATGTATAGAAGAAAGATCAAAGCTATTAGGTTGATCTATTTTGAGATATAATTGTTAGGCCTTGACAAAATCGTAGTCTATCAAAGCCAGTCTGCAGAAGCCAAGGCAGAATCGTGGAGCTTCAATGAAGATGTCCAAAGATCGTAGTCTGTCTTGAGAACGACACTTAGAATCATGGAGATGACCCGAGCGCCTGTCGAGCCAAGTAAAGAATCGCAGTCTACTCTCGGAAGTGTGGAGTCTGCAAGACAAGCAAGTGGAAATCGTAGTCTGTCTAAGAGCTTAAGAGAAATCATAGTGTTCTCTACGATCAAGACTAAGTTCAGCCTGTGCAAGCCAACACTCAACGATCATGCTATAAATACCATGATCGTGGTGACCCTCCTGTCAGCATCAAAGTTCGTCTATGTGATGAAGGCGGAAGATCAACAAATGAAGAAAGGCTTATAAACATTGACAAAAGTATAATCCCAATGATCCTATAATTATCCTTAGTACTATCAAAGAAGCGTATTCAAGAAGCTAAAGAAAGGACTATCATACCTGCAGAAAAAACATCTTTTCAGATGTTAGGTGAGAAAGCAGTCTGTTGTGTCAGTGGGCCAGTCGGCTATGAAGCAGAAAAGCAGGAAGTCAATATCAGTGCACAGAAGTGTCTAAAGCATTTAATGCTACAACGGATGCCTTCAACGGCTAGATTTCAAGGGCTCCTTGATAAGCAAAGGAGACAAGGATTCAAAAAGCAAGCAAGAAAGTAAGCAAGAAAGAAAAGATCAAAAACGCTGAAGAACACTCAATGAATAGACTCTACGATCTTGAAAGAGAAAAGCTTGCTTTGCTACTCAATTCTTTAGAACTGATGCTTAATTGCAACTGAGTAGCACACCCCAGAATACAACTCTCAATTCAAAGTGTACCAAGTCAGAAGGACTTGAAAAGTTCTAAGTGAACTAAAGAAGTTCCAAGATTGTTGATCTTTAAGAGTTCTTAGTGAACTAAAGAAGTTCCAAGGCTGCTAGCCTTGAAGGAATCTAAGTGATTCAAAGTGTAAAGACATCCTTAGTGGATTTCCTACTCGTGGAGTAGAAGAGTGGACTAGGAGCCTTGAGTGCTCTGAACCACTTAAAACCTTTGTGTCTCATTAACTGTTCTAACTGCCATAACTGCTTATCAAACTATTATTGCATCATCTTTAAGGGGAACAAACATATATTCTGCTGCTGTCAGTATATTCAATACTGACAAGTATTTTGAAACAAAGAAAAAGTTTAAAATATCTATTCAACCCCCCTTCTAGCTAACTATTGTGCCTTTGGGAACTAATAAGTTGCTCAGTGGACTACCATCGAGCAGAAGGATGGTGAGATCGAGATTCTGGATACACGTCTTGGAGACGTGGAGTGGGAGTTGGTCCATGAGAAGGGCTAAAGTGAAGAAAAGTCTGCTTTGATAGAGAAGCTGAAGAATGATTTGCAAGAGGAATCAGCGAAGCGTGCTATAGCAGAGGACGCTTGGATGAGGGCTTCACAACATGCAGATCTTGCCAAGGATGATGATCGGGTAAAGAAGGAAAAAATTGAGGAGACGGACTACACGTTCCAAACAGCTATTGATAGGGCCCAGGATCGGGTGTTCTACTATCCAGTGCAGTCCGAGGACCTACCTTGGTACATGCTAGACCGTAGGACGATTTTTTGTATTATAGAAGAGGAGCGCAGAGCAGCTATTCGACGCCTTAGTAGGCCGTGATAGGAACAACACGATTATGTGAATATTTCTTTGTTAGTTAAATAATGTAAATTCCGAAGTGATTATAAACAAAGGAATATGTTGATGATTTAAATCTTGAAGATTCTTTATCTCGGGATAGTTGATGCAAATAACAATGATGCTATCTTGTTTTGTTAAAAAACTTTTGATTGAATAAAATATCAGAGTTTATTTGAGATGATATGTGTTAAGTGTTATCTTAAAGTATTTAAGTTGAGTCTTAAATATTTAAAGAATTGAATAAAGATCTAATAAGCGTATATCTTAACATAAATATGCTGCCGAGAAGACGCCCAATTCGTCGACCAAGCCAAAAAGGGTCAACGAATAACAATGATGCCAATGCCAATGCCAGCCCCGTTCAGTAGTTGGCGAACTTATTGACTAGGGCAATGGCCAACCAGCAGCAAGCTCCATAGAACACGACATTCAAGGACTTCAAGGCGATGGGACTGCCAGAGTTCAAGGGATCCATGAACCCGATCGAAGCACAGATTTGGGTTATGGAGATGGAGAAGGTTTTTGACGTCGCTAGGGTGAGTGAGGACCAGAAGACGGCTTAAGCAACGCTCATGCTAAAGGCGGAGGCTAGTTATTGGTGGCAGGCAAATAAGGTCCGGGGAGGACAGGGTGTGATAACCTGGAAAAGGTTTAAGGAGATGTTCTTCGAGATGTACTTCCCGACGAGCTCATAGAACCAGATGGCGGTTCAGTTTCTAGAGCTAAAACAAGGCAACATGTTAGTGCCAGATTATGCGGCGAGATTTAATGAGTTGGCTAGGTTTGCCACATACCAAGTGCACACTAATGAGAGGAAGGCTAGGAGATTCTAACAGGGACTAAAGCCCTGGTTGTATACTAAGGTGTTGATGTTCCAGTTGAACACCTTTGCGAGGGTATTGGAGAAGACTATCATCGCTGAAGGTGGAAACGATGCTATGACAAAATATAACCAAGAGCTGAAGAAGAAGAAAAGTGAAGGAGAAGGTAATAAGGCTAGTAGCAGTAATACGGGAGGAGGCAGTAGTCAAAAGAGAAGGTGGAATGATAGCCCATCGATCGGGAATCAGCAAGGAAGCCAAAAGAAGAGGGTAAAAGCATGTCTGACCTGCAAGAAGAATCACCTGGGGGTCTGTATGAAGGGTAAAAGAGTCTGCTATAATTATGGTCAGGAAGGCCACATAGCACCTAACTGCCCTAACCCTAAGAAGGGCGCCTGTTTCACGTGGGATCTAAAGACCATCTGGCAAGGGACTGTCCCAAGAAAGTATCCGGAGGGGCAGGATCAAGTGGGAACAGGGAAAGCAGCAGTGGCAACGCTCTGACGATTACAGGACCAACCGCAACAAACTGACCTACTGCCAGGACATTCAACATGACCGTACAGGATGCTGTGCAGTCATGCGATGTGGTGTCAAGTATCATTCTGATCAATAATGTTAATGCACATGTATTATTTAATTCGGGTGCTACTTGCTCATTTATATCTGATGACTTTGCTAAGAAATTAGAATTGCTTAAGGACGAGTTAGAATACCCTATGAATATAGAGATTGCGAATAGGGAATTGATTCCTGTTAGGTTCGTACACAAGAACTGTAGAGTGGATATTAAGGGTAATGTGATGAACGTAGATCTTATCCCGATTAGGCTTGGGGAATTCGACGTTATTCTGGGAATGGATTGACTATCCAACTATGGGGCAATAATTGATTGCCAAAAGAAGTGTATTAATCTTATGACTCCATCAAAGGTTATGTTTTATGGCTGCAAGTTGCCTAGACAAGCGAGTTGTCTGACGATGATGCAGGCCAAGAAGTTTTTGAGACAAGGTTGTGTAGGATATTTAGCCTACATAGTCGATAGTCGTAAAGAGAACCCGAAGTTAGAAGAAATACCAGTCGTGAGAGACTTCGTGGACGTATTTTTGGATGATTTTCTAGGACTTCCGCCAGATAGGAAAGTGGAGTTTGTGATCAATTTGGTGCCGAGAACTACCCTAATATCGAAGGCCCCGTACCGTATGGCTCTGGTAGAGATGAAAGAATTGATGGTGCAGCTATAAGAGCTTTTGGACAAGAAGTATATACAGCCGAGCGTATCGCCGTGGGGAGGGCCGATGTTGTTCGTTAATAAGATGGATGGGACAATGCGGCTCTGCATTAACTATAAAGAGTTGACCATGGTCACGATTAAGAATAAATATCCGTTGCCTAGGATCGATGACTTGTTTGACCAACTGAAGGGAGCGAGATATTTCTCGAAGATAGATCTAAGAAGTGGTTACCATCAGTTGAAAGTGAGGACAAAGGATGTTCAGAAGACAGCGTTCAGGACTCCATATGGTCACTACGAGTTTCTGGTTATGTCATTTAGTCTAACGAATGCGCCTGCAGCATTTATGGACCTAATGAACAGAGTGTTTAAACCATTTTTGGACAAATTCGTGGTGGTGTTTATCGACGACATTCTGGTATATTCGAAGACCAAGGAGGAACACGTTGAACATCTGAAGGTGACATTAGAAGTGTTGAGAAGAGAGAAGTTGTACGCCAAGTTTTTGAAATGCGAATTTTGGATTGAGCGGGTGCAATTTCTCGGACATGTGATTGGTAAGGACGAAATTTTGGTAGATCCATCCAAGGTTGAAGCTGTGAATGAACTGGGATCAGCCGAAGACACCATCGGAAGTGAGAAGTTTTCATGGATTAGCCGGTTATTACAGAAGATTCATTCAGGACTTTTCTAAAATCGCAACTCCGCTGACTAATTTGACTAGGAAATCGATAAAATTTATTTGGACGGAGAAGTGTGAGGAGAGCTTCCAAGAGCTTAAGAAGAGGTTGAGTACGGCACCTGTGTTATCTCTTCCGGATAGCACAAAAAATTTTATGGTGTATAGTGATGCGTCACATAAAGGCCTAGGCTGTGTGCTTATGCAAAACGACAAGATCATTGTGTATGCGTCGCGACAACTAAAGGATTATGAGAAGGGGTATCCGACCCACGACTTGGAATTGGCTACATTGGTATTTGCTTTGAAAATCTGGAGACACTATCTCTATGGGGAGAAGTGTAAAATATATACAGACCACAAGAGTCTGAAATATATTTTTACATAGAAGGATTTGAATATGCGCCAGAGAAGATGGTTGGAATTGATAGAGGACTATGAATGTGAAATCTTATACCATCTGGGTAAAGCAAATGTGATCGCCGACGCTTTAAGCAGAAAGGGTCGAGAGAAATTGATGTTATTGACTGCCCAAGAGGAGCTAATTGCATCAATGGAGAAACTAGAATTAAAAGTGAGATATCCTATGGAGTTTGACAAGAAACTGTTCCATCTTGGAGCTGGTACAACTTTACCGAATAAGATTAAGGAAGCACAACTTCAAGACAAAGAATGTGAGAAGATAAGAAAGAGGATATCTAAAGGGAATGAACAAAAATTCAAGGTGGACAGTGAGAGACTGTTAAAGTTTGAGAAAAGGGTTTAGGTACCGCCAGTGCCAGAGATTAAAGAGGAAATTTTAAGCGAGGCCCATAGCTCACGGTACTCCATCCACCCCGGTAGTACGAAGATGTACCAAGATCTACGATAGCATTTCTGGTGGCCAAATATGAAACGAGATATTGCCGATTATGTGGCCAAGTGCCTAACTTGTCAGAAAGTGAAAATAAAACATCAAAGGCCGAATGGGTGGCTACAACCACTAGAGATCTCAGAATGGAAATGGGAACATATTATAATGGATTTCGTAGTAGGTCTTTCGATGACTCAAAAAGGTTTCGACGTAGTATGGATTATCGTGGATTGACTGACGAAATCAGCACACTTCTTTTCGATCAAGATCAGATCTAACCTAAAGCAATTGGCAAAGTTGTATGTGAAGGAGATTGTTTCAAGGCACAGAGTTCCAGTGTTGATAGTTTTCAATCGAGATTCGCACTTCACATCAAACTTCTAGAAGCGACTACAAGAATGCATGGGAACGCAGTTGAGAATGAGCACAACATAGCACCCTCAAACTGACAGGCAGAGCGAAAAGACGATTCAGACATTAGAAGATATGCTGAGAGCATGCATCATGGATTTCAAATAAAATTAGGATGATCACCTAACACTCGTGGAATTCGGTTATAACAACAGTTACCACGCAAGTATTGGCATGCCGCCTTACGAAGCGTTGTACAGTAGAAAGTGTAGAACTCCATTACACTGGGATGAAGTTGGCGAAAGATAATTGCTAGGACCAGAATTGGTACAATAGACATCCGAGATCGTCAAGGTGATCCGGACAAGATTAATAGTTGCTCAGGATAGGCAGAAGAAATACGTCGATCCACACTGCAAGAATGTAGAATTTGAATCGGGTAGCTTTGTATTCTTGAAGGTCTCTCCCTGGAAGGAAAAGATCAGATTCAGCTAGAGCCCGAGGTTCATTGGACCCTTCGAGGTACTACGAAGAATCGGAGAAGTCGCATATGAGGTAGCTTTACCTCCGGCGCTAGAGCTTACCACAATATCTTTCATGTTTAAGTCTTATGACCGTACAAACCGGATTACAAACATGTGATTGAATATGAACCCCTATAATTTAAGAAAGACTTATCCTGTGAAGAAGTTCCTATTCAGATTGTTGACAGAAAAGAGCAAGTTCTCTGAAATAAAATGATACATTCTGTTAAGGTAATCTGGAGGAACCACAACGCTGAAGAAGCTACGTGAGAACTCGAAGAACACATGATAAAAACTAACCCACATTTATTTGCTTAATCTATGTGTAAGCGATTCTGGGGACAGAATCTTTGTAAGGGGGGAGGATATAATGGGACAAATTTAATTGAACCGTGATTCTAGGGACAGAATCCTTTTAAGGGGGAAAGATGTGACAAACGAGAATTTTATAATTTAATTTAAATATTTATTGAATTAAATATATATTTTTGATGATTTATTTATTGAGTTAAATAAATATTTGATGGTTATTTATTAAGTTAAATGATTATTTGATGGAATTGTGGTAGATTAATTTAATTTTATGTGTTACATTGATTAAATTAATGTGGAGAATTTTTATAGTTCAAAGTATGTATTTAATTGAGTTTATTTAATTAAATGAATTATTTAATACGCATAATATTATTCTAATTAATTTAATAAATAATTAGAGATTTAATGATTTGACATAATTAATAAATAAAAATTTTAATTATGGGATGATGTGATTTAATGTGTAATATTATATTTTATTTAATTGAATTTAAATAAGATTATTTGATTAATTAAAGTGTGACAATTAAACTATATAATAAACACTTTAATTAAAATAATGAGAAATGAAGAATAAGGGGACAAACCAAACAGGGCCTTAAGGGAGTGGGAGCAGTTAATCCATAGTGGGGATTAACAGACAACCATTACATCATCAGTTATTTATTAATATGTATATGTATATTATACTAAGTCCCTTATATCTTATATCAAAGTAAGTTATCAGAGAAAACTTAGAGAGAAAGTTTTAGAGAAAGATTAAAGTTTAAAGGAGAATTGAAGAAGTAAGGAAGTCTCTATCATCATCTAAACAAACAAGCAAGGGTAATCCCTTATCTAAAATTTTGTATTTCATGTTCTTAAGTTTTTCATTAACGTATATTATAAAAGTTATCTGTAAATGGAAATTATTGATGATGGTTGATTATATGATTATACATGTGTTAATATATGTTCATAACATATTTTCTATCATTTATGTATGTTTTAAAACAATCAAAACTATGTAATTATGCTTTAATTAGAGATTTGAAAGTTACTAAAGTATGAAAAGTATGAATATGGCCCTTATGTACAAATTTGCATGCTTTAATTGTGTATTTTACTTGAAATTGAAGGTTGATTATAATTATGCATGTTAAAAAGAACAAAACAAAATTCAAAAGGACAGATTCGGTATTATAACGAATCTGTAATGATGAATTTCACGATTTTCCTTGAAACTTTGAAAAATACCAAAAAAATAGTAAATTTAGGTGTTCTAATTTGAGTAATTACGTGATCTAAAGTGTTAAAAACATGCTAGAAGTGTTTGTATGATGTTTCTGTTAAGTTATTAGTTCATGAGTAACAGTAAATTTGTTGTGTTAATTTAATTTGGAATTTATTTGGCTGTTCTCTGTGTTCTTCGCGAACTGCAGCAACTCTGCCTGCGCAGTAGCGCGGCCGCGCCGCTCCAATGCATAAGTGGAGCGCACCCGCGCTATGTGGCGCTGCCGCGCCTTTCCAAGGCATAATTGGAGCGCGGCCGCGCCGGTGTGTAGTTTGCCCAGAAAATGTTACTTAAGCGTTCAAGTCCATAAATGTAGTTTAAAACCTAATGTAATGAATATTATGACATATTAAATATATATTGAGATGTTAAAATAGTTTATTAACTTATTTTACGTGATTAACTGATAAGTTAAATACGTGATTTAAACTCGTTATTCGTAAAGTCTAATAACGTGTTCAAAGACTGATGTTTGTGATTCGATGAGTATTATCGGACTTAGAATTAATTTATAAGTGAATGTAATGATATGTAGGGTTAATTGAGGAACGTGAATTATTATAATTGTAGCTTGTGCATGAGAAAAGTTTTCTTACCCTAACTCGATTACGATTATGCAAGTTTTCTAATTACACTCTTTAAATTGAGCAAGTGTTCTATTCCTAATTTACTATTGTTGAGCAAGTTCCTTAATTCTGAATTATTCATTGATCAAGTCCTAGAAGTTGTCCGTGAGACAAGCCTTGCTCAAATCCCGGTAATCCACGCATACTCGTACATTCCCTCTAGGCTTAGGCACAGGAACTATATTGGATAGCCACTCAGAGTAGGTTGACACCATGATGATGCCGACTTTGAATTGCTTGACAATTTCTTCTTTGACTTTCAGACTCCACTCAGGTTTCAGTCGCCTGAGCTTTGCTTGACTGGCTTAAATCCCTCTTTAATGGGCAGTCGATGAATGACAATGTCAGTAGAAAAACCAATCATGACCTCATGTGACCATGCAAACACATCCTGGAACTGAGTTAGGAGGCTCATCAGGTCTTTTCTTTGGTTTGGGGTAAGGTTCATGCCTATCTAGATTTCTTTAGGGTTTTCTAAGGTTCCGATATTGACAGTGATGGTTTGATCGAGGTTTGGTTTGGGTTTAGTCTTCAACCCATTCTTTGATCTCCTCGGGCATTTCATAGTCATCTATCTCCTCTTGATCAATCCCCATTAAGTCAAAGTCCAGCTCTACATCAAAGTTGTAGTCACTAGTAAAAATTTGGCATCTCATCAGCAAGGCCAAACAAATCCAACTCTAGAGTCCTGAAATAAAATGCTTTCACTTAATATATGAAACTGTTTGATCATACAAAGAATTAGCAAAAGCATGACAAAAAGTAGCTACTATCGCTGTGCAACAAAAATAAGAAGGAAATAAAACCACACTTCAGGGCAGATGAACTTTCTGCCCTTTTACCCTTTTGATTGATGCATGGAATGCTGCTCCAATTGTCTAGAATCATATCCTCATTAACAGGGAGGATAAAGAGGTTGCTGTTGTCCATCTCCTCTTTGATGATGACTAAGACATCATCTTTGTCAAGGTCGGCATTCCCCTTTGGGACATTCCCTTCTGCAGAATCACCATCTGGGATATTATTGTTTATTCCCTTAGTATGTACCAGAAAATACAACTTAGCAAATGGGTCTCGTCCTCCCCTTTGGAAACTTTCCTTCCCTTCTTCGCTTTCCTTATCAGGCTTTGGGACTTCTTTTTCAATGATCGATTTAGTCTTAAGAATCAACATACTAGCGACTGCAACAAGAATTTTCCTCATAGGCTTCACAAATCCTGCATTAGTGAGGTTTGGTAGCAGAATGGTAGTGGAAGGAATCGGTGGATGCTTATGCGGATTCTGGTTGTTTGATCCATAGGAATAGCCTAATCCAGCCTTCTCTATATGGCTAGGGATTTGAACTGGACTTTTGATTCCTTGCTGACTATTTCCTAACCCTTTTCCAGGGCAGAAACCCAAGGATATCATTTCTTGACCAACCGTCATTACTTCAATGGAGACTCTTGGCTTTAAGGCTGGTGCCCTAATAGGTAGGTATTTAGTGTTGCTCACTTCACAAGCTTGAAAACTGACAGGTTCAATTCCTTCATCAAGACTGATCACAGGCATATCGCTTTGTATATGGACAAGATACTCTAGTTCGGCATTGACAGTTACCAGATTGCCATTAATGATGTACTTGACTTATTGATGAAGGGTGGACAGAACTGCTCCAGCCAAATGGATCCACGGTCTTCCCAACAGTAAATTATATCATATGGTAATGTTTAGTACTTGGAAGGATACGTAGAAAGTATGGGGACCAATCTCCAATGGAAGTTTAATTTCTCCTACAGCCTCTCGCCGAGATCCATCAAATGCCCTTATGACTACATGAGGAGTACGAATTCGATTTGGATTGATCTTTATTCTTTCCAATGTGTCATAGGGACAGATGTTTAGGGATGATTCTCTATCTATCAATACACCTCTGACCACATATCTTGAGGACATCACTGCTATGTGCAATGACTTGCAATGACCAGTCCCTTCTACTGGTATGTCATCATCAGTGAAAGATATCACATTACTATTGAAAATGTGCTCTATCACATGATGAAATTTCTCAATATCTACCATCTTCGACAGATGTGCTTCTTCCAGTACTCTCACTAGAATCTTGCGATGATCTTCCGAAGATAAGACCAAATCCAAAATGGATACCTGTCGGGGTGCTTCTTTTAATCTTTGCACCACTTTGACTTCATTATGTCCCATCTTGCTGAGGAATTCTTCAATTTTCTCCTCAGACACTCTTCCCTTGGCTTTAATGACTTAGTTGATTACTCGTTGAGGCAGGTGCAGAGGGGTTTCCTTTGATATAATAGCAATATGGTTTGATGTTGATCCTTCATCTTTCCCATAGTTCCATGAGACTCTCTTCAGGCTGACTATAGGATATTGCGGTCTGAATGGCAATGTTAGAGGTTTGGGTGCAGCCACATTCATAGGATTCTTTCCTTCTTGGGCCCCTTTTCCCTGAAGTATTAGAGGCGTTATGGCTAGATCCTTCTCACATGAAATGACAGCTACTACTTCTTTCAGAATCCATGCCATCTCACCAGGATAGCTATAATCTTAGTTTGCTTTCAACAGCTCACCACTTTTAATCAGATTTTGAATTAAGTGACGAAGTCCCCAACAATCCTTTGTGTCATGACCAGGCGTGTTGGAATGATATTGACATATCCTATCGGGATTGAAATTCCTGGATTGAGGGTCCATTGGGGGTAACAATTCTGTGACTTTCCCCTCGTTGATCAACATTTGGAGAATTTCTTCCATAGACTGATTCAAATGAGTAAAATTCCTTTTAAAGGCAAACTCCCTGTTAGCTCGTAACTTTTCTTCCCTAGCAATCTTGTCTGCCCAGGTTTCATGCTCATGAAATCGGTAATGATCCTTCATAGCAACGGGACTAATCTCAGGCGTAGGAAGATTTGCTTCTTGCTGATTGGTCTGATTTATTAATTGTCGCGTTATCTGATGTTGATAAACTACCAGCTCTGCCAGTTGACCAACCTACTTTGATAGATTTGATTTCTTGTTCTATCAAAAACTGCCATTCTGAACATTCCCAATTGCCCGACGTATTGTTGTTTACTTGGGAGGACTCCCCAATGTACCGAAGGTATTTGGAACCTTCTTCGTTTCCCATACTGATCATATTAACACCCTCTTCATTGTGTTGAGGCAGAGGATTGTCTTGAACATGCGATTGTTCTGGTGTTGTTACCACAATCTCCCCACTATCTATCAGGTTCTGGATTTTGTGTTTGATTGACCAACTGTGACACCCCCAAATCCGGGTACTTCGTTTCCACATGATTTGGTGTTCACTTTCTAATATAACATACATCTACCCAATAAACAATGTAAAATAAAATACAACTTCAATTAGAATAGATAAATCTCCCTTAAAACAAGGGTTACAACCTTTTCAAGATAATCCCGGTTTACTCCAACCCTGACATGAATATAATAAAGTGCGGAAACAAAAACATTGTCTTTTGGTCTTCTCCTACCCTAGCCATGTCAAATACCTTCTCCATTTCCATAACCCATGTCTGAGCTTCAATAGGGTTAGTCGATCCTTTGAACTCAGGCGGTCCTACTGCCTTGAATTCCTTGAAAGTAGTACCCTGCACCTGCGACTGATTAGCAAGAGCTCCTGTCAACAGATTCACCAACTACTGAACCGAATTGGGATTCGTTCCCTCGTTATTGTTGTTGTTCGTCGAACCCTCGGGATTTTGACGTGTTACTCTTCTTCTAGGAGGCATTTTCTGTTAAGAAAATATTATTATTAGACCCTTTATTCAATTATTAAGTACTCCAGTTCATACTTAAACGTTCGAATAACTTAGTTCACATAGAACACCAAGAACGTCAATAAACTTCTTTTATTCATTAGTCGTAGTTTAAAAAAAACATCAATCAGACAGTATTTCTGCCATTTACATCATCCTTCCTGAACTGGAAAAGTTGCAGGATTATATTATTAACTCATCCCATTCTTATCTCAAATTATGGAATTTACATTACTTAATACAAAAAGCAATACATAAATAAAAGCTCTACTACTACTTCTAGTGCTACTACTACTATTACTGCTACTGCTGCTACTGCCTAGGCATATTAATACGTCGCACAGCCTCTCTACGTTCCTCTTCCATTACCCGAAATGCCGTTCTTCGGTCCACCACATACCACGGTAAACCTTGGAACTGAGCTGGGTAGTAGAAAATACGGTCCTGAGCTCTCTCTATCGCTGTATGAAAAGCATATTTCGTTTCCCTCAGCTTGGCTCTCTTGGCTTCAGCTTCACCTTCAGCTCGATCGGCTCGTTGATTAGCCCTCAAGCTTGACTCTTCAGCTCTAGCACGCTTCCTCGACTCCTCCTGGATGTCTTGCTTCAGCTTTGCCAATTCAAAACGAGCAGTATCTCTTTCGACCTCCATATGTATCAGGTTCCACTGTGCATCTCCTAGTGCACTATCCATCTCTTCGACAGTCTCATCACGCTGCTGAATAGTCTCCTCGAGATCTCCTATCCGTCCATGAAGTTCCACATTGCTATCGTAGACTGCCTCGTACATCTCAGCACTAGTAGAGTGAGGTGGGAATTCCTCTTCGGGATCCTCTTCCTCCTCTGCAGACTCGTCCTCGTTCTCATCCTCTAGAATAGGTGTCAACTCACGCTCCCGACCAGCTACGGTGATCACTGGAGATGGCTCTCTCCTAACCAGCTGCTCCCAGATAATATGTATGTCACGGGGCTCTTCCTCTCTAGGCACCTGAGGTACATCCTCTCTAGCCTGACTAGGTTCTCCCACGTTCGACATCCTGACAAAAGAATTTTAAAGTTCATTATTACGTGATAACGAATCGTCACTCTTCGAATACTATAATGTAAACACGTAGCACATAAGGTAGTTTATTATCTTTACCTATCACACCTATCTTTTCGATCTTACCTATAAGGCTACTAACCTAAGGTTTTTCCCCACCTAAGGTTTCATAACCTATAGCTTTGATACCAACCTGTGACACCCCCAAATCCGGGTACTTCGTTTCCACATGATTTGGTATTCACTTTCTAATATAACATACATCTACCCAATGAATAATGTAAAATAAACTACAACTTAAATTAGAATAGATAAATCTCCCTTAAAACAAGGGTTACAACCTTTTCAAGATAATCTCGGTTTACTCTAACCCTGACATGAATATAATAAAGTGCGAAAACAAAAACATAACATTCAAGTCTTATTACAATCATTCTCAATATAATCAAAAAACAAGTCTTCACTTGCTTTGCTTTCCCTTGCCCTTACTCGTAGACGGAGCATCAGCGTTATCAACCTTAACTGAAATTGTTATTTAATGCAAGAGTGGGCAAACCACAGCTCACTGGAGTTTAACAATAACATAGACATGAAAGGATATATTTAAAAGAATCTGAACAACTTAGCTTGCTTGAATAATAATTCTCTATCAACATTAAAATTCGAATATAGAATTTATCTGAGGGTCATAAGACTTTTGAACTCTTATCCTAGGTTATAAATATTTCTATTTAAACCTTTAACAGTCAATAAGACTATGGACCTTAACTCGTACTTAGGGGGATCAGCCCTTCGTACCATGTATTGTGCATAAACATCTTAACGCTATGCGTAGTAACCTCCCCTAGTAAACAGGGTTGTTCAACTCAGTAATTTGAATTCAAGTCCGCACCAAAGAAAGTTTGGTTTGGATAAGCTTACAAGAGTAATTTAGAATTCACGCTCATCAACTAAGGATTAGTTGAATCGACTTTCAATAATTCATAAATAAAAGAATTATAAATTAACATATGCTTTAGAAGTAAATTTAAAGCAATTAAAATAATAATTGGATCTTACTTGAACAATAAGCTAAGATCATTTCAATTAAATAAACAATTGTCCAATACAGAAATGAAAAGGACATTCTTAACAAGAATATATGAACTCAAGAAATTATACAAGATTAGGGTTTAGAAAACTTGCATAAAATTAACGAGTTTAGGGTTTAGAAGACTTGCATAAAATTAACGAGTTTAGGGTTTAGAAGACTTGCCTCAAGCGCAAGCTACTTAATTCAATTCACGTACTTTAATACTTCCTATACACATTCAATTATAATAATCTAAATCAGTTAACACATAACTAATTTACATAAGTGGTTAACCCTCATGGTTAACTCACTCTAATTAAATAAACAATAATAATTAACTATCACATAGTTAATCACATCACACATATACTCACATAATTAACTTAATTATGTATTTAACTAAATTATAATTAAACAATTATAATTCAAACACTTAATCAAATTATAATTACCATTTAAATTATAAATAATTATAATTTAAAATCAATTAAACTACATTCATACATTTATAATTACACAATTTATAATTAATCATGTAATTTTCAATTTAATTAATAATTACTTAAACTATATCATGCATTATAATTACACAATTTATAATTAATTATGTAATTATCAATTTAAAATCCATAATTAAACATGCATTTATTAAATTATAATTACATAAATTATAATTTAAATTAACATCTAATAAATCAACCTTTATTCATTATAATTTAAAATAAACATTTACTTTTGACTATAATTATTTAAATTATAATCATATATCACATTTAAATAATAATTCAAATCATACTTTAAGGTTTTCAAACCTCTTTTCTTTTCTAAATATAAATTTGTCAAATTTATGTTAACAACATGTTGTAGCAACTAGATACATGCTCACTGTCATAGCATAATTAAACTAGGTTCAAAATCAACACTCCACAATTAGCTAACCTTCACTGCCTAAGCACTGTGCCCGGCGCAGCCAGCTGCCCTATAACCGGCGCAGCTGCGCAGGGAAGGATTCTGGGAAAGGCAGCCGGCGCAGCTGCGCTGCTTCTGGCTGTGTTACCGGCGCAGCTGCGCAGGAACACGGACAGAGGCAGACAGCAACGGCACCCTGCTTCACTGATTAACCCATACAAGCCAACAATCGGCAATTCACAATAACTTAAACATTGTAAATCATACCTATGCAATAATACATATATATAACATGCTTCTAAAACACAAAACCATCTAAACAATGATAATCACAAATTTTAAAATCTAATTTGGCCATTTTCATGAAAACTCATATTTTTCATAAAATAATTCACTGTAACTATTTTTCTCCATCAATTCGAACTTATATACATGAATTACATACGAAGTTGAAGATAGCATCCAGAAATTACTTAATAAGCATATTAACACATACCAATTGCATGAATTTCTCAATTAACATTAACCACACTCATGAAATTCCATATGAACTCATATAAACATGAATTTTTTGTTAAAAATATATTTCTACAGTAATTTGATTTTTGCAAATCCTCTTATGTCATACAATTACCACAATCAACACATGGATACAATACATATATATAAAATTCATGATTACATAATTTCATGAAATTCACAGAAAACTAAATTTACAGAAATTCAAAACAATGAAGAACAACTGATCACAATTCTTTAAAACTATAAGATATTAATTACCTTTTTGATGATTGGGGAAGAATACAATGACTAATTCTAGCCTTCACAAGTTTCTTCTTCCTTCTCTTCTCTAACTTCTCTGCTCTTCTTTTCTCTTTTTGTTCTTATCTTTACAAACTAACTTCAAATCTAACGTAGTATAGATATATTATAACTGATATAATATACGTATACTAATGATATATATGTAACTGCTAATTACTTAATATATATAATAAATACATTTATTATATAAGTTACAAAATTCAAAAACCACAATGCCTTGTTTGGAAAAGCAAGGTTATTTTCAAAAATTGATTATTAATGCTAAGGCCATGTTTGGTAAACAGTTTATTTAAAAATAGCTTTTTGATAGTTAGGGCCCTGTTTAGTAAAAATAGGTTTAAAACAAATACAAGGGCCTTATTTGGTAAAAATCATTTAAAAATTCTTTTCTTTTATTTTAATAAATCATTTTGACACATACTTTAATGTTATATTTTAATCAATTAAATATTAATCATCTAATTTAATCAATTAAAATCTAACATCCATTAATCACATAAAATTTGCCACATAATTATAATTACTCGCTAATTATAATTCATGTAACACTTCATCACATAATTCATCTAGTTCAATTATCTCAATTAAATTAGAACTATAATATAACATTAATATATATACATATCAATTAAATAACATTCATTAAATTAATATGTAACACTCAATTAAATCATTACCATAAATTACTTAATCTATTTATTTACTCAATAAATAATTCACATAAATATTTATTTAATTCAATAAATATTTAAAATTAAATATAAAATCTCAATCGTTACGCCAACAATCTTGGGCATCGTGGCCCGAGCTCCAAATTGATAAGCACATTTCTTGCTTGTGTCAAAATTCTGTCCACTGGGTTAGATGGAGGAAGGACCTGGACAATCTTCTTTTGTGTTGTCAAAAGCTTCAGCACATTTTCGAGTGAGTCCCCCAAAAGTGTGAATGTTCTTCGACGTTTAACTTCTCCGATTTTTTGAAACGAAGGATTTGAAGGTTGTGCAGAAGTTTGGACAGGGGAATAATTTCTCCTTTGATTGGGAAAGTTTTGACTGCCTCTTTGATTTTTTCCTTGAAGAATCAAGGATACATCTTCCTCCTTCTTTTTATGGACTCTTCGAGGATTATTTCCATAACTTTCAGCTTGAATGTGCTCGGCCACGGCTTCCAAAGCAGTAAGGTCTTTGATCTTTCCGGACTTCAATCCCATTTCAGCCATTTCTCTGTGCTTAATCATTTCTGAGAATGGTTTTCCTATGCCCGCTAGGCTCTCATAAAATGGAGCTTCTTGTATATCAATGAATGTCATGACCATTTTTGTTTCTGTCATTGATCGAATGACTTGAGCAGCCAAACATCTCCACCGCTGGGCATATTCATGGAAAGATTCACTTCTTTGCTTCTTAACCTTGGTAAATTGATACCTATCTGGAGCTATTTGTGATTGGAAACTGTATTAATTTAGGAAGGCATGTGCTAGCTCTTCCCAGCTATGGATTTTGGAATATTCCAGTCTGGCATACCATGTTCTAGCTTCCCCGGTCAAACTTTTATGGAACAACTGCATCCTTAGTTTCTCATCTTTAGCATAGGATCTGAGTTCTCCAATGAACACTTTCAAATGAGTGTAAGGATCTCCTAATCCGTCATACTTTTCAAAATCAGGGATTTGAAACTTGTCTGGATAACGAGCCCCTGGAAAGATGCAGAGATCTGAGTAATTTACACTTCCATATACTCCAATCCCTTTAATCAACCGGATGGTTTCTTCCATTTGCTGGACTTTTCTTTCTAATGTCACCAATTTCTCGATCTTCTTTGAGATTGGTGATTTCAGGGATTTTGTTGGTTTTTTCATTAGTTTGTGGTTCAAGGTCCCTAACTTCCTTTTCTTTCTTTTTGTCGGTATCCTGACTGCCACCTTGTGTGGATGACTCTGTTTGAACAAGTATTTGTTTACCTTGAATACGTTTTCTTTGTTCTTTTAGGAAAATAGCCCATTCTATTATATATTTTTTTAGTCCTTTAAACTCTTCCCGAGATACAGGGGTGGATTCAGGTTGGGCACTTGCAGCCATGCCTGAAGATGGGCTTAGTACCTTTTTAGCCTCTGATATGGTAACGGGACCAATCTTTTCCTACAATAAAAGTAGGTATGTTAATTTTAATATATATTAACAGGATGCATGCTATGCAATGTGTCATTTTTCGACATTTTTTAATCTGTTCCTGCAAAATAGCTGTTAGTTGTTTTGCTGACGGGATAGCTTGACATGATTTAATATCTGTGAAAAAATGAACTTTGACAGGGAATGGAATGTATATGTACATTTATTTGATAATTACATGGAATTTAAATTTACATTAAATTGACATAGAATTTAAAAGGGAAAGGTATGCAAAGACTTTCCTTCGCGTTAGGTTTATCAGATGTTGACCTATCTTAGGCTACTCTCGCGATTTTTCGGCATGAAGGTCCCTAGATTATAGCAATATACTATATGGGAAGTTAATCTGTTCTTTCAATTGGAGCGGATTTGAGTGGAGCCTTTCCTTGAGCCTCGCAAGATTAGTCTCCTTTGAGTCCAGTAATCAAACGTCGACGGGTTCGCCTCCTGGTGGAGGAATCACACAACATACATTTACATACAACGTGTCTCATTGTATAAAATGATGACATTGTGTGAGACACTAATATAAAGTAGTAAAATATTTATTTACATCCACTCAATGTAAAGACAGTATCCACACACATGCATATAAAAAGGAAATTTCGAAAAGATTGAAATGCGGCTTAAGCCCTCTACCTCCCCAGCAGAGTCGCCACATGTCAACGTTGGGAAAAATCTTTGAGCCCTTTTCCTATGTCTGTTTCTACCCTTGATGTTTTCTATTTGAATTGGTTTTATCTGAAGGGTGAATTTTTCGGAAAAGACCTACATATAATGTCGACGATTTTAAAAAGCTTGATTTCACAGAGTCGCTAGTTGGTATGATAGAAATGGTTGCACCAACTCAACCGAGTTTTGAAAGATTTTTCAATATGGCCCAATTACTAGACTCTGTTTAATTGGTCTTGGAAACCGAAATTTCATATAGTTCAAGGGCTTGATTAAGCGGGGGGAAGGTGTTAGGCATCCCCCGACTTCCATGAAACACGGTTACCAGGTCTTTTCAATTTCCCTAATCATTATGTGTGTATGTGTGAATTACAGTAATTGGGTCTAAGTGCTTTATTTGAAAGTAGTGTTGTGCTTCGTTGGACCTATATACGATGGGTTTGATTTAATGAAAAGTCTCTTTTTAGACAAAATATGAAAGTGATATTTTGAAAAGTGGTTTTCAAACCCTTTCGCTCGTATAGGAATTGAAGCCTGTTGATACTTCCATTTTTATTCTCTATTCGGCTTGATTTGGATTTTATGGGAGATTCAAAGCATAAATAAATATCTACAAAAGTGTTGGATCTCTTATGGGCATGAAAGCCATCGAAGTGATCCGAGCACCACAAACCACAATTTAATTATGTCAGGGCCTTAAATCTGTATCCCCGTTTTAAGGCCCATGGTTACATTTACAAAGGGGCTTGCAAGCTGTATATACAGTTGGAATTTGTCCATTATGGGAATCGGATCCAGATCCATGTGATTAATCTTAGATCCCGTGATTCCTAGGCTCACACAATTATCATTAAAAAGCTTGCACGATAGATATATAGAAATAAAATGCAAATTATAATCTAGATGTCGCAAAACAAAGGATTTATTAGTTAAATCCTTGCATGCGCGTAGCCAAGCTACCCGTTCCCTCTAGATACAGATCTAGGGTCGCCTAGTTGCTTAATATTTACAAAACTAGAAAAAAAACTAGATTTAAATAAATCTTAGCCATTCTAGCTCAACAATTCCAGTTTTACGACTTTTGAACCGGTTAAAAGTTAGACATGGCTAGATTTAGATAAATCTAGTCCACAAACTTTACATTAGTACAGATTTACATCAAATGAACAGTTAAAACTGATATTTAGTTAAATTAATAACTACTATATATATATATATATATATATATATTACTTATATATATTAAAGAAGGAAAAAGTCATAGATTTACAATCCAGACGTGACTGATTATATATATATATATATATATATATATATATATATATATATATTGAAGCTGAAAAAGACCACGGATTAACAATCCAGGTCAAACGACTTAATATATATATATATATATATATATATATATATATATGATTATATATATTAAAGTAGTAAAAAGCCATAGATTTATATATATATATATATATATATATACTTATATATACATATATTAAAGCCAGAAAAGCCACGAATTTGCAATCCAGGCAAAGCTAAAAGTTATAAATATATATATGCTTATATATATATATATATATATATATATATTAAAGAAGTAAAAAACTTCAGATATAAAGAAATCTCACAGTGTATAGTGAGGAAGGCTTTAAACAACTTTTGTAGCTTGAAAACTCCGTTTTCACCGGTTAAAACTTGATATGTTAGTATATATACGTATACAAGTATTTAGAAGAAGAATATTGAAGTTTGGAACACTTAGGTAGGGTTAAGAGCTGAAATGGGCGGAATTTTCTCTCTTTTTCTCTATTTTTTTTCCTTTTTCTTTGCTGGTGGTAGGTCTTATTTATAGACCAGGGAGCCGCGGGTCCACTTGCGGAAGCCGCGGGTCTATCTGCGGCTGACCCCGGTGGCCCCAGTCCTGTGGGTCTAGTCATCTCGAAGTATATGCACTCCGATATACGCGATGTCCGCTTAAACCTTCATAACTTTCAATCCGGGAATCCGATGGAGGCGTGTTATACCTTTCCAGAAAGCCCTTTCCGAGAGCTACACAATGACATGGGATTTGAACTTTTTTGAATCCGAGAAAATGGGTCCATGACCAGATCTTCGAGTCTTAATAGCCCGTCCGTTGAGCTGTCTTGTGCTGTTTTCACTCGCGATTGACGTTATGGTTCTGCATGACCTTCATGGCAGTGATTTTACTTGATTTTGACTTGATTTGATGTTAAGTTGTAAAAATGACCGTTTTGCCCTTTCAGGGGTTGTCTCTCGGGATTGACAGGGCTTTCGACTATTTCTCGGGGTTGTCTCCAAGATTTGATACCAGCAGGCTCTGTTTTTTCTCAAGGTCATCTCCGAGGGTTGATTTTATATCCCGTGGTTGTCTCTGGGGATTGATTTGATGCTTCGGGGTCATCTCTGAAGGTTGATTTGATCTTTCAGGGTTGTCGTCGAGGTTTGATTTGATCTCTCGGGGTTATCGTCAGGGTGTGATTTGATCTCCCAGGGTTGTCGTCGGGGTTTAGTTTAATCTCCCGGGGTTGTTGTCGAGGTTGGATTTGATTTCCCGAGGTTATCGCCGGGGTTTTGATTTGATCTCCCGGGGTTATCACCGGGATTTGATTTGATCTCCCGGTGTTGTCGTCGGGGTTTGATTTGATGTCCCGGGGTTATCGCCGGGGTTTTATTTGATCTCTTGAGGTTGTCGGTGAGGTTTAACTTGATTTTTCGGGGTTGTCACCAGAGTTTGATTTGATCTCCCGGGGTGGATTTTATATAGACTTCTAGTGTTGTCTCTGAAAAGTAAAAGACGATTTTGCCCTCCTGCAGAATTAGTAATAGGAATGCAAAATTTTGAATATCTACATTACTTATATAATATAGTTCAATTGTCACACTCTAACCAATTAAATTCCAAATATTTAAATATAAACAAACTAAAGTTAATATTAACTCATTAAATTAAATTGCCACATAATTATAATTCCCAATTAATCATTTAAATTATAATTTTACTTAACAAATTATTAAATCTCTAATTTAATTATTAAATTAAATTAGAAAAATATTATAATTGTTAGACAACTCATTTAATTTAATTTAATTAACACAATTAAATTAAAACTTCACACTATAAAATTATCCCACATTAATTATATTAACATACCACACTTAATTAAATTAATCTATAACAATTTTATCAAATATTTATTTAACTCAATAAATACATCAACTAAAATATTTATTTAATTTCATAAATATTTAAAATCAAATACAAAAATCTCGTTCATTATAGAAACTTTCAAGCCACCACTTTGGAAAAAAAGAAAAAGAATGTGCAGGAGAGAAAAGTGCACAGAAAGGTTTTGAAAAGAAAGAATTCAAAATCAAAATGTTAACCTTCACACCACTTTTATTCACGTGCTGGAAATTTTATATATATATATATTATAATAATATTACTATTTAAAAAATTATAAATTATAAAATTATACTATTATAATATAATATAATAATATATTTAAATGAATATTTTATCGGAGAAAATAATTATGGTTTCATAGAAAAATATGTCAAACTTTCAACAAATGTCTCATGTTAAAATTCCTCCATTTATATCAAAATTAAACAAATATTTATTTATCATATTTATCAACAATTTTTATTCATAAATTATTTACAACTCTTTAATCTTTCAATAATTATTCCTAATTAATATTATAGATTCACAATACTGACTGTCGACGTCGTGAAAAAATTTGCGGGTCAGGTTACAACCCGGATCTTTCTCTCTTCCTAAGTTATCTCTACCCTCACTCTTTATATTGCGAAAAAGGTTTTGAAGGATTTTTTAAAAAAAGGCCAGCATGTATCATGTTGAGGATTGGTGTGCTGTCGCAAACAATCAAAAATAAAACCTTACTGCGAACGATAAATATGTAGTAGTGCAAGTAAGAGTCGATCCCACAGACACTGATTAATCTATTTCTATACTTTGTATTCCAAAAGAGGGGGGTTTTTGATTGTTATTAATTCAAATAAACTAATGTGTAAAATATTGTAACGAATTAAATCAAGAGAACAAACCTTGGGTTAAGTCAACTTTCACCTTAAAAACATACACTGATCATTGACTCAAGCATACACAATTAATACTTTGAATATTCATCGTTAAAATCACTTCCATGTCTTTCCTTAACTTTAGTTAGATAGAAACAAGCGATCTAAATAACCCTATCTACTAAACAACTTCAGACAAGCGCTAAAAGTTTAATCTAGTAGAAGCTTTAAGAATTAGAAAAATCGATGAAGCTAAACAACACAAGCACAAGCGGCTGTATTTAATTTAGTTGAATATTCTTCCTAAGATATAATAATCTTGTGATCTGCAGTCAATTATTAATCTTAGTTGCTTCGCAAATTAGAGTGACCAAACAATTATGGATTAGATATCTAATTTAGCAGTAGATATCAATGAATAATAAACTAGTATGCATCCTAGCAATTAAACAAATTAATCATGTAATTCAAGCACATAAGAATAATCAATACTCAAAATAATAATTGAATAATTAAAATCAATTAGATCTCACATGTAATAATCCAAGGCTTCTGTCTCCTTAATCCAAGAACAACAAATTAGCTATCCATAGCCATAGAAAACACCAAAGAATAATATAGAGAGAAAGGTATTTTTAGTGAATGAATACAAGATATAAGGTGTGATGATATCCCCCTATATGTTTTCTTAAGTCTCTATTTATAACATTAAAAACCTAGCCCTGTATATGCCCTAGCTGCCTTATCTTGCATCTAAGTCCGAGTCACAAAAGGAGATTGCCCTGGTCATGTTCCGCCTCCCCGCTGGGGCGGGAGTCTCCAATTGTAAATCCCAGCTGGGGAGGGTTAATACACTGCCCAGCACTCCTTTAAATTCTCCTTAGTCAAGCACATGAGCTACTCATTGGCATGCATGCAAGGCTTCACCAATTATCAAGTGAGCTGCTTCAATTGTGGGCCCCATGTAGCATTCTTATATATATATATATATATATATATATATATATGCTGATTTCCTTTTGCAAACTGCTCCAGCCGTGAACCTTCTCCAAGTTGGAATACATGAAAGGTATGTAGGCCCACGAGCTTGCTTTACTTTGGACATCAGTAAGCTGATTGGGATATAAATTCGTGAGCTGCTTGTTCCTTTCTCCAATTGAAGCTATCAAATCCGTGGGTCCCCACCTAGCATTCAATTCATGAGCTGCTTAAGTAGCGTGAGCTGCTTAACCCACTTACAAGTTGGCGGATTGCATGTGCATGGCCACTTGATGAGTTGCAAGCTTGATGACCGTGGCCCACATATAAGCTGGACATGTAATTTCCGAATTGGGTTTTAAAAGCCCACAAATTTATTCCTTTTTGCATACATTCTGCTTCCTTGGCTCAATTGTACCTAAAATATAAATATAAGATAACTGAATGTACTTAGGCACAAAAGAGATATAAAAGATTAAGTATTAAGAGAATAAAATATAACATATTTCATTCTCATCAACGATTTGAACATTTTACAGAGTCGCCTGTTGGTAGATTTGAAATGGTTGTACCTACTCAACCGAGTTTTGTTTGAAAGAGGCCTAATTGTTGGACACTATCGAAACTTGATCTTTGAAAACAAAGTTTTGAGTTCGGGGGCTTGGTTAAGTGTGGGGAAGGTGTTAGGTACCCCACAACTCCCTTGTAAACACGGTACCGCATCAAAGGATCAAAAGGCTTTTCTTTCTTTCTTATTTTTTTTCTTCTGATAAGTGCATTTTATGCTCCATCTTACCCGCGAGTGTGTTTTACGCTCCATCTCGCATGTCACGTGTTTATGAGTGAGTGCGTTTTACACTGTATCTCAGCCCACCACATGAATCATCATTATTATTTTTTCTCTTTTTTTTTCAAGCTTACACACTTTTGCCTAAATAATTTCCCTTTTCTTAGATAGCACATCATATCAACTTCGAGTAATGATCAAACAAATGATAGAGTTCAAAATTTCTCCCCTAGACATTTAATCAGATAAATTTCTTCCAAGTCAGAACTAGGCCGAACAAATGGATATGTGCTCAATAATGAAGGGTCTTAAATAAAGTAGTGATCAACATAGAAAATCAAATTTAGATTACCCAATGTCTATCAGTCCTCCTAGAAGTTATCAAAAAGAAATCAAAATTTTATCATTGGTCAAAAATCAAAACCAAATTAACTTATTACTCAAGTGAGACATCCTAACACTACTCCCTTTTCGTAGGAAACACAATTGCACTTAGCATGTGCAACAAGCCTTTAAACCCCAAGGTTGCCCCAAGTGGACGAGTTTTATCTCGTGAGGGTTTGAAGTGAATATACCCACAAAATTCAAAATAAACAAACAAAAAAATAAAAAAATTGAAAAATATCTAAATGTTTCCCCCCACACTTAAAACTTACAATGTCCCCAATGTAAACTAAAATGGAAAGAAAAGTGGAGAGATACTCCCTTATGGGTTGCCTTCCATGCAGCGCCTTTGTTTATTGTCTTTGGCTCGACTCGATATTGCCTTTGAGTTAATCTGTATAAACTGGATCCTCCAGGTCCACATTCTCCACCTTTTCTTCTTGGAAACCCTCATGAAAATATTTGAGTCGATGACCATTCACCTTGAACACTTTAGAAGTTGCTAAACTTTTGATTTCAACTGCACCATGTGGGAAAACATTAGTAATAACAAAAGGTCCATTCCAACGAGAACGTAACTTACCTGGAAACAAACGAAGCCGTGATTGGTAGAGAAGAACTTTTTATCCAATTTGAAAATCTTTCCTAGATATCCTTTTGTCATTAAAAGCTTTCGTTTTTCCATGTAAATCCGTGCGCTCTCATACGCGTTATTACGAATTTCCTCCAACTCCTGTAGTTGCAACTTCCGGTGTTCTCTACTTTCATCCATATTCATATTGAAGCTCTTAATAGCCCAATAAGCCTTATGTTCTAACTCAACGGGTAGGTTACATGGCTTCCCAAACACTAATCTATAAGGTGACATACCAATGGGTGTCTTGAATGCGGTCCGGTAAGCCTATAAAGCATCATCCAAGCGCAAACTCCAATCTTTTCTGCTTGGGTTAACTATCTTTTCAATGATTGCCTTGATTTCTCTATTTGACACCTCTGCTTGTCCATTGGTCTGCGAGTGATAAGCAGTCGACACCTTATAAGTCACATGGTACTTCCTCAACAATGCTCCCACTGTTCGATTGCAAAAGTGAGTCCCTCGATCACTGATTAGAGCTCTTGGAAAGAAAAACCTAGAAAATTTTTAGACTTAATAAAATCTGCAACCACTTTAGAATCGTCAGTCCTGGTGGCTTTGGCTTCCACCCATTTTGAAACATAATCAACAGCAAGTAAGATATAAGTACAACCGAAAGAGACAGGAAACGGTCCCATGAAATCAATTCCCCAAACATAAAAAATTTCACAATATAATATGGGGGTTTGCAACATCTCATTTCATTGGGAAATATTACCTGTCTTTTGACAATTATAGCATGACTTACAAAACAGATATGAATCTTTGAAAAGAGATGGCCAAAAAAACCACATTCCAATACTTTCCTTGCTGTTCTCTTGGTTCCAAAGTGACCTCCACAGGCATAAGTATGACAAAAAGTGAGAATATAAGCAATTTCACTTTTAGGGATGCATCTTCGTTTTACTTGGTCGGCACAGTGCTTCCATAAGTAAGGATCATCCCATATATAGTGCTTGGCATCACTTTTGATTTTATCTTTTTGAGCCTTAGACAAACTAGAAGGTAAGATGTTAGTAGCCGAATAATTCACAATATTTGCATACCATGGCATGGTTGTACTTGCAGAAAATAATTGTGCATCGGGAAACTCTTCTTTCAATTGAAGTTCATCATACACATTCACTAAACGACTCAAGTGATCCGCAACACTATTCTCCGCTCCTTTTTTTGTCCTTAATTTCCAAGTCAAATTCACTTAAGAGAAGTATACATCTTATCAATCTTGGTTTTCCCTCTTTCTTTGTCATTAAGTAACGAAGAGCTGCATGATCAGAATATACAATAACTTTAGTACCAAGCAAATAAGATCAAAATTTTTCTAAAGCAAAAATAATAGCTAAAAGCTCTTTTTCTGTAGTAGAATAGTTTCGTTGGGCGTCATTCAAATTCCTCGACGCATAATAAATGGCATGTGATGCTCTTTCGATTCTTTGGCCCAAAACAGCTCCTACGACATAGTCACTTGCGTCGCACATTATCTCAAAAGGCATGGTCCAATCAGGTGGTTGAATAATTGGAGTGGATGTTAGTGATTCCTTCGATTTATCAAACGCCTTATGACACTTCTCGTCAAACTCAAACTCAGCATCCTTTTGTAGTAGACTGCATAGGGGTGATGCTATTTGGGAAAAGTCCTTGATGAATCTCCGATAAAAACCTGTATGTCCAAGAAAAGAACGAATTTCCCGAACACTAGTGGGATATGAAAGAGATTGTATAATGTCAACTTTAGCTTTATCTACTTCAATTCCCTAGATGAAACAACAAGACCCAAAACTATACCTTGTTCAACCATAAAATGACATTTTCAAAGTTTAAGACAAGGTTAGTTTCTATGCATCTTTGAAGAATAAGTGTAAGGTTATGCAAACATTTATCAAATGAGTCTCCATAAACTGTAAAATTGTCCATAAAAACTTGCATGATATGCTCAATATAATCTGAAAATATGCTAACCATACACCTCTGAAAAGTAGCCGTTGAGTTGCAAAGTCCGAAGGCCATGCGGCGGTACGCAAAAGTACCAAATGGGTATGTGAAAGTAGTTTTTTCTTGATCCTCTGGGGCGATTGCAATTTGGAAATAACCTGAATGACCATCAAGAAAATAATAATAAGAATAACCAGCTAATCGTTCAAGCATTTGATTAATAAAAGGTAAAGGAAAATGGTCCTTGCGGGTTACAGCATTTAATTTTCTATAATCTATACAAACCCTCCACCCATTTTGAACTCGGGTGGGAACCAACTCGTCATTCTGATTTTTCACAACAGTTATTCCAGTCTTTTTCGGAACCACTTGAACTAGGCTAACCCAACTGCTATCCGAAGTAGGGTAGATCACTCCGACGTCAAGAAGTTTGAGAATTTCTTTCTTTACGACATCCATCATGGGAGGATTCAATCTCCTTTGTGGTTGACGGGAAGGTTTCACTTCATCTTCCAACAAGATCCGATGCATGCATGTAGAATGGCTTATTCCTTTAATGTCATCTATCGTCCATCCAATGGCCTTCTTATGATCTTTTAGAACATGCAGAAGTTTCTCTTCTCGGGATGCACCAAGTATACTGGAGATAATCACTGGTAATGTTTCTCCTTCTCCAAGGAACACATATTTGAAATGACTAGGAAGCAGTTTCAAATCGGGAATTGGTGCCTGCAAAACAGAGGGCAAAGTCTTCTCATTAAAAATCGGCAATTCAGCATAAGATATGTTACCTGTTTTTGGAGCGTCATTCAACACTGTTATAGTTGCTTGTAACTCGGTGCTCAAGTTCCAATTTGCACTTTCTTCATCAATGTTCGTGCTAAGTGTAATTTCCAATTCATCCTTACCATCAAGTTCAAACACTACTAGAAATTCGACCTATAGCGACGGTCAGGACGGAACCGTCGCAATAAGGTATCTATAGCTACGATCAAAGATTGACCGCCGATATATGCCTTTAAAGATAATCTATTCCGAGGGTCATAATCCGGCAGTCGGTATAGAACTTTTTTTGGGCATAAATCCCTCCCATTTTTCCCCCAAATCAGTTTAACATTTTCCCCCAAACTCAGCACTCGATCAACCCTCTCTCTCCTCTCTCACTCGATCGATTGGCCATCGTGCGCGCGCCGCCGACAAGAGGCCCTCCACTAGTAGGGCATCATGTGTTCTCAGATCTTAATCGTACGACAAGAGGCCCTCCGCTATTTCTCTGATTTATTAACCGAAATTTCATATATACGTATATATATAGATAGAGAAGGGGGAGATGTCGATACCAAAGGAGCCGGAGCAGGTGATGAAGCAAAGAGATGGATCGGTGCTGGGGAAGAAGACCATTCTCAAGAGTGATTATTTTCCTGGCTGCCACAATAAACGCTTATCTCCTCACATTGAAGGGGCCCCAAATTACCGACAGGTATATTTGGACCCAAGAACCCAAACCCACACTCGTTGCTTTCTTTCTTTGCCGCTTTCATTTCCTTTCAAATTAATATAGTATTATTTTCATTCCATATCGATTTTTTTCAAGATTTCTTTATTTTTCTGGTTATCCCTTTAATTTATCAGCCTTAAATTTTTATCCATCACATTTTGCAACTTGATTTACCAATTGATTTCATGTTCTTTAGCTGCTCCTCCTGTCAATGCCCAATAAGTAGCAATTACTGTCATTTGTTGGACAATAAATTACTTGCAAGAGATCTTTTATGAACTGAATTCCTTTCTGAGCTTATTGGGGCTGTTTTTAATTGCTACAATTTTTGCATTGCACACATGAGGTTTAATCCAGCAAGCTTATGTAATGTGATATCCATACTTTCTTGTGGTGCATGGACCTTGATTAGTCTGTGTCTCACATATGACAGTATTCTCATTTCTGCTTTTGAGATGTAGTGCTCGTTTGGCAAAGCAATGCGGTGATTGATGTATTTTTATCTGTAAAGCTTTAAGTTGATGGAAAAAGTCAATGGCTGTTGGTAAATTGAAAGGACTATATAAATATGCTTTGGTATGTTTATTGAGGCAGTTTCAAAAGCAACATATTTTTGTTTCTAAAGGGAATTTATTTTACCCGAAAGTTCTGTTGCTTAAAGTGCTTTGTTATGTTACCTAGCACACTTAAAACAAATTTTCAAATTAAAAGTGCTTTTAGGCCACCACACCACTTCACTAAATGGGCAATTAGTATTTTTTCTAATATTTCTTGAATCAGTGATTTATTCATTTTAGATAATGTTATCCCTCTTGATGGTAATCTGTAGGAAGTTTTAGCCAAACACACGAGTCATTAGCAGTTATATATGTACTTGAATGATAAGCTTTGGAATCTGAATATTTCCTTCTTCAGATAAAAAGGGTTTATTATGATAGAAAGGAACAAACAAGAGACGAAGAGGAGGATAGAGCGCCTCCAATGATATCTGTGGAACAAATTTCTCAATGAAAAACAACCCGCTAATAGTTATAACTATTAGAAACAAGAAATTAACTCACATAAACAGTTTAGAATTTGTTGAACTTGCATTTCAGTTAGCTTATGTGGTACCTTTAATACAAGTGTTGCTATAAGAAAATCTTCTTTGTCTTGAGAGGTCTACAGTGTAAGGACAGTGGATGTCTTTATCTATGATTGACTTCCTTAATCTTTTTCGTCCTTGAATATAAATAGGTTGATTCCTTGCATGTCCATGGTGTTGCAATTCCAACCATTGATGGCATACGAAATGTTCTTGACCACATTGGGACTCAAATGGATGGGAAGCTAACACAAGTCCTCTGGATTAATCTTCGTGAGGAACCGGGTACAAACTTATCAACTTGTTTATTAAAATAACTATCATCGAAGCACTATTCAAGTCATATTTTATGGATAAGGCACCATATATTTGAGAATAAAACACGCACTCTATTTTTTGCCACAATAATTTTTTATTACTTCAATGTCATTCTTGCACTAGTAGGATTAGTTATGTCAGTCATTTGTCACACTTAACATTAACGAAAATGTCACCAACACCCTGGTGATGATAGTTACAAAAGCTCTGCACCTTTTGTATATCACTATCACACAACTTCATGTGAATGCAGTACTATGCCTGGTTCATGTCATAAGCCCCAAATCACATATCCTGGCACACCTAACATGTGTCCTGACTGTTATGGAATATGAGCTGTCGGCTCTTCAATTGGCATCTGTCCAGAATGGGTTTAATTATAAAAAATGAATTTGCGGGAAATGATACATGTAGACATTTGCGCTATAAAATATCTCCCTTTCATGTCATCTAGGCAACTAAATGAATATGCAGCAGAGTCCTGCTCCACCAATGTCATCCCTGTGCCATAAATGCCATTACTTAATTAGATATCCTGGATGCTTGATCGCTATGATTTCTCAAACCCAAGGACACACGCATTATCCCTCTTTCAATCATTTAGGCAATGACTTGAAGATGCAATAACCACCACTCTCCATTGTTGAAAGGGGTCCCCCCACCCGCTTGGCCGCCCGCTTGGCCGCCCGCTTTCTCTGCCACTCTCAATCTATTAAAGAAGTATTGCTGTTGTTTACATTTCCAACTTGACATAGGACATAGTCTTGGCCCCCCCCCCCCCATCCCCATCCCCATCCCCATCCCCATCCCCATGCAAGCAAATCTGTCTCCGAAAGCTGGGTTAACAGCATTGAAACATAAAAAATGATAGTCAGTAGCCTTAAGAATTTATTCAAGAGAGTCAAGTGACTATCAATAGAGTTATCTTACTAATGCAAAATATACCAGGCAGTAGCTAAAAATTTTCCAACATTTTATTTGAGAGAAACATTAAAATACTTCAGAAGGCATACAAAAAATTTACATAACACAACAAGGTTATATTGAGGGCTAGTTACCTAGCAATTAAGTAATTTATTTATGTCAATCTTCTATAGGAGAAGAAGACTAGTTGCTAAGGTTTAATTTAGTCCACCCTCCCACTACCGTGCATTAGTTATGCCTACCTTTACATCAAAGAGGGAATCTGAGAAGAGTGTGTGTACACGTATTGTACCGACTTTTGATGTGTCCTTTTTATTTCATTTGTATAGATGAATGTATTTAATTTAATATATTTGGTTATGCTAGTTAATGATTAAAAATTTTATTTCATTTTGGTGTCCTTTTTACCCGCATTTCATATATTGTTTTCAAATTAAAATTTTGTCATTCAAATGGTTTCTTATATACTTTGTCATTCAAATAGTATAATTGCATTTCCTCTGTTTGTTCTATTAACTGATTACGTGTCTTTGGTTGGAAAAAGAAAAGAAAGAGTTGTTTCCTGTATTAAGTTACTTACTGATCATTAATTTATGTTATCAGAATGATGTGAGAAACAGTTCACTTCAACTGGCTTCAATGGAGCAGAAAAAGGCAAATGAAAATGTCTTAAGGTTGGTAGAGGAGCAACAGGTGTATCACTCCTATCAAACTTTTAACACATATAGTGACTTGTTCTGTAATTAATTTTAGCTTTATATTAATGCTTATACAGTCTCTATTGCTTTTGTTAACTGAGTCTTCAATTTTTCGTATTTTATTTTATTGAAGGTTGTATTATGTACTCTTGCTTTCACAGCATTTGAGCTTCCACCGAATGGGGCAATTGGAACTAGAATTTGGAGTAGTGCATTATTTTTTAGAATAGATCTATTTCCTTCATCTTTTAGGTTTCTATGCATTCAGATAATTTTCCTGGTCGTGGTCGTGGTTGGACTATAGATATATGAGCAGCCTTGGAAATAAGAAAGTTGAACCTTTGATATAGGTAATGAACCTACAGCCGAAGACAATGTTCAAGTGGCATCAAGTAATCAAATGTCTTCTACATATAACTGAACTAATGTATTGTAATGATGATTGTAAAAGTTATTAGTTTAGTAGTTTGTTATAATAATGATCATTATATTTTAGGGATGAATTATTCAACTATTATATTGTAATGTGATTGATTTTAAATAATGTATATAATTTTTTTATGTTTTATTTTATATTGTATTTATGTTTGTTGAATAAATGTGTATTATTAATTATTATTTTTTTGAAATCTAAAAAGGCTATAGCGATGGTCATCGACCGTAGATATAGTGTTCTAGAAAAAAAAAAACCCTATAGCGATGGTCATGACCGTAGCAATAGCTTTCAGCGACCGTTGGTAAAGAGCAAATACATGATTTTGGCATGGTCTATAGCGACGGTCGTCGACCGTCGTTATAGGCCAAAAGACCTTCGTTATAGGTTTTAGCGACGCTTCTATGGCGACCGTAGGCGGCCGCCGCTATAGGTCGATTTTCTAGTAGTGAAAGATTTTCTATGCTAAAGAGTCAATCACATCAACCGAATAAACAGAATTATTATCAGTAGGGTAACGCATGGCATCATAAATATTGAACTTAACAATTTTGCCATCAAATTCCATTGAAAGTGTTCCACAATGAACGTCTATTTTAGTATTTGATGTTTTTAAGAATGGTCTTCTTAACAAAATAGGGGTATTTTGGTCACCGTTTTTCATATTAAGCACATAAAAATCTGTAGGAAAGATTAAATTATTGACTTACACAAGGACATATTCAACTACACTTTTGGGATAAACATTAGACCTGTCAGCCAGTTGTATTACAATACCAGTTTTACTCAAAGGTTCAAGTGATAAAGTAGCATATATAGAGTATGGCATGACATTTATAGAGGTTCCTAAGTCTAACATGGCTTTCTCAAATCTGGTGCTACCTATCATGCATGGAATCGTGAACATACCCGGATCTTGGCACTTAGTAGGTAGTTTTCTTTGAATAACTGCTGAGACATTCTCCCCTACCCTTACCTTTTCATAGTTTTTTAATTCCTGTTTTCTCTTGTGTGTACACAGTTCTTTTAAAAATTTAGCATAACGAGGTACTTGTTTGATAGCATCTAACAATGGAATATTTACCTCGCATTTTTGAAAAGTTTCATACAAATCTGAATTTTTCTCATATGTTCTGTTTTCTGTTAAAGCAAGAGGGAAAGGAGGTACCGGTTTATATTTAGAGAGGGGAAAATTTACGCTTTGGTTCATCCTTTTCATTTATAACTCTGCTGTCTGCTGCTTCTTTTTCTTTATCTGCATTGTCTTGATGTTGTGGTGTAGACACTGTCTTTTATGAAATTACTATCTCTTTATCATTCCTCAAAGTGATTGCACTTGCATTTTATTTTGGGTTCACCACTGTTTGAGAGGGTAATTTTCCAGAGCTTTGCGCTTTCAATCGACTGATCGCAGTCACCATTTGTCCCATTTGCGTACCCAAATTCTGAATACTTGCCCTTGTTTTCTGTTGAAAATTTAAAGTGTTAGTGGCAAGTGATTTAACAATATCTTCTAATGACTAGGTTTAGAAGATTGGCCCTGTTGTTGTCTATTGGGATACGATGGTTTGTACTGCTGCTAATTTGGAAAAGTTTGAGGTGCGGGTTGACTTGCTTGTGGATTCCCATAGCTAAAGTTAGGATGATCCTTCCATCCAGGATTATATATATTTGAAAAGGGATCATATTTCCTTTGTGGTTGCCCAGAAAATCCTCCTGCTGCATTTACCTGTTCAACGGATTCCTCTTGGAGAGTTGGGCACATATCCATCGGATGTCCGATTACCGCACAAATTCCGCAAGCTTTCACCTGTTGTGTGTTACCTGCACCCATTTGACGAACAAGAGAAGTCAAACTCGCAAGTTGTTGTTCAATAGAAGAAATTTGTACTTTACTAGTATTCTTAGGTGCAAAATCATGTCTAGTGCCAAATTGTTGAGAATTGGCTGTCATATTTGCAATTAGATTTCTTTCAGCCTCGGGAGTCTTATCCACCAATGCTCCGCCACTAGCAGCGTCAATCATGCTTCTCTCGGTGCAACTGAGACCTTCATAAAAATACTGATGAGAAGCTGATCACTGATTTGGTGATGAGGGCAACTTGCACACAATCTTTTGAAACCTTCCCAATACTCATATAGGGATTCTCCGTTGTTTTGCCTCACCACAAATTGACTTATGTATGTTGGCCGCCCTTGAAGCTGGAAAATATTTCTCTAAAAAGAGTCTTTTAATCTCACCGTATGTATATGACGACATTGGTGCGAAGCACTAATATAGGTGTGAAGCACTACAAAAGTAGGAAAGCATTCATTCACATTTATTTAATGTAAAGATGCAGTATTCACGCATTCAATGTAAAGACGCAAGCATTCACACATAAGTAGTTTTGAAAGGGAAATGTTTGAAAAGATTGGAACGCGGCCTAAGCCCTCTACTGTCCCCAGCAGAGTCGCCACGTGTCGACGTCGGGAAAAAATCCGCGGCTCGGGTCACAACCCGGATCTTTCTCTCTTCTTAAGTTATCTCTACCCTCACTCTTTTTATTGTGAAAAAGGTTTTGAAGGGTTTTTTAGGAAAAGGCCAACATGTATCATGTTGACGATTTGAACATTTTATAGAGTCGCCAGTTGGTAGATTTGAAATGGTTGTACCAACTCAACCGAGTTTTGTTTGAAAGAGGCCTAATTGCTGGAAATTGTCGAAACTTGATCTTTGAAAACAAAGTTTTGAGTTCTGGGACTTGGTTAAGTGTGAGGAAGGTGTTAGGCACCCCACAACTCCCGTGTAAACACAGTACCGCATCTTTTCAATATTTTGCTTAAAAACTAAGATATGTGTGTGAATGTTGTTTGAAAATTGGGCTTATGTTTGATGAAAAACATGTCTATGCATCGTTGAACCTATATACGAAGGGTTTGATTTGCTTTGCAAAAAGTCTTTGATTTGCTTTGCAAAAAGTCTTTGATTTGATTTGCAAAAGTGCTTGATTTAATTTGCAAAAGCTTTTCTTTTCGAAAAGATTATTGATAGATGTTTTGAAAGAAGGTTTTCAAACCCTTATGCTAACATAGGAATTGAAGCATATCGATACTTCTGTTTTATCGTTTTAGCCTTAAGGCTCAATTAAAATGGTGATTGTCGACTTGCGAATCATCCTCGACAACAATATATATACAAGTGTCGGTCTCCTAATGAGCATGGTAGCCATCGGAGGGACTCTGACACAACAAACCATATTTTCACTATGTTGAGATCTTAAATCTGAATAACCGTTTTAAGGTCTTTTGGATGTACATTTTTTACAGAAAAACTGGCAGGGTACATTTGTAAAGTGGAGTTTGTCCATCGTGGGAATCAGATTCTGATCATTTTGATCATGAATCCCACGATTCCTAGGCTCACATATGAGTAGCCAATAAACCTGCAAAGTTTAAATTTGTACAGAAAAAGAGATATATCCCAAATGTCGTCAGAACCGATGATTCATTCAGTAAATCCTGGTTCGCACCTGGCAGAAGCGTCTCGTTCCCACTAGATAGCGATCTAAGGGGCGCGAGGTTGCTTTTGTAACTGAAACTAGAAAAATGCTAGATTTAAATAAATCTCAGTTGTTCTAGCTTCCCGGTTCTGTCTGTATCTATTTTGAACCGTTTGAAAGCTAGAGTTGGCGAGATTTAAATAAATCTAGTTCGCCCGCAGATATGTTAGTGCTGATTCATATAACATGAATATTTAAAGCAATAATTTAATAAAAACAAGTAAAGCAATATATATACAATTATATATACAAAAGTTGTAAAGGGCGGTGGGTTTTCACACAGGTGCCCGGACTGGAATTAAAATTTATATATATATATATATATATATATATATATGAAAACTATATAAAAGCCACGGAATGATCCAGACTGAATAGAATTGAAATATATATAGAAAAACAGTAAAAAGGGCGATGGGTTTTCACGCCTGTGCCCGGACTTAAATATAAATATACACAGAAACGTAGTCAACCAAGACTGGGAAGATAACCCAGTATGGTGAAGGGTGCAAAAATAGTAAAATGGCCACAGAATGATCCAGGCCAAACTGGAATATAAATGTACAGAAAAGTAGTCAACCAAGACTGGGAAGATAACCCAGTGTGGTGAAGGTTGCTTATATATGCATAAATATATATAAAAGAAGTAAAAAGGCCACAGAATAATTCAGGTCGAACTGAAATATAAAATATATATATATATATAGACAGAAAAGTAGTCAACCAAAGACTGAGAAGATAACCCAGTGTGGTGAAGGCTGCTTATATATGCATATTTATATATAAAAGCAGTAAACTACTGTGGATTTGACATCCGGGCTTGACAGAATTAAAAAGTTAGTATATATATAGTTAAATATATATATATATATATAAAAAGCCAAACCCGGACTGGGAAGATAATCCAGTCCGGCGAAGTTGCTCAGTACGAAGATGCAAATATATGCAAGCTGCTGGAAGCGACAGATCGTAAATCCGAGTTGTAGAAATGCCAAAAAAATGCATTTATGTAAAAACAATGTACCAAAAGTTGACAAAAACAGCCACAGAACTGAGTTCCTGGCATATTTAGAAAATAAAACTTGATATGCAAGTGTATAAAAGTGCAAAGAAGTAGTATTGACCTGTTGATCGTAAAAATACTCACAATGGACTACTACACAGGCTTTTTGCCAAATTATAGGCTTTAAACGTCTAAATCTACCGGGTTTTTTTTCTGATATGTGGTAGTATGTGGGTATATCTACGTGTTAGAGTGAAAAAATTTGGGTTTGGAAGACAAGAAAATAGACAGAAAACTAAACAGGCAGGGGTTCAGAGCGTTTTTTAATTATTGAAATGAGAGGGGGTGCCCTCTTATTTATAGATAAGGGAGCCTCCACTCTACCTGCTGCTGCCATAGGTAGAGGTGCGGCTCCACGTGGTGGGGCCCACATGGCGGGCTTCGTCGTCTCGAAATACGTGCACTCCGAGCAACACGAGGTCGAAGTCAAAACTTTCTAACTTTTGATCAGAGCGTCGGTTTGAGGCGTGCGATACCTTTTCGGAAAGCCCTCGCCAAGAGTCTTACAATGACATGGGGTAAAACATTTTCCTGGTCCAAGAAGACGGGTTCATAACAAGGTCTTCGATTCCCCGCAGTATGTTCATTGAGCTGTCATGCGCTGTTTGCACTCGGGATCATTGTCATGGTTTATCCTGACCTTGCAGGCATTAATTCGGCTAGAGTTTGACAGAATTGGCTTAGAGTTGGTAAAATGACCATTTTGCCCCTCCCGAGGTTGCCATTAGTGTTGGCATGGCCTTTGGTTGACTTCTTGGGGCTGTTTCCAAGACTTGGATCCTATTCGAGTCTTTTTGTCCTTAGTGTTGTCTTTAAGACTGACTTGGTCGCTCCAGGTTTTCCTCTGGAGATGTTGTAAGTCTTCAGGTTTGTTCCCAAAGTTGACTTGACTTCCCGAGTTGAGATCGGGGCTAACCTGTACCTCTCGGGTTGAGACCGGGGCTGACCTGTACCTCCCGAGTGGAGATTGGAGCTGACCTGTGCCTTTTGAGTTGAGATCGGGGCTGACCTGTACCTCCCAAGTTGAGATCGGGGCTGACCTGTACCTCCGGGTTGAGACTGGGGCTGACCTGTACCTCCCGGGTTGAGACCGGGGCTGACCTATACCTCCTGGGTTGAGACCAGGGATGTCCTGTACCTCCCGGGTTGAGACCGTGGCTGACCTGTACCTCCCGAGTTGAGACCAGGGCTGACCTGTACCTTTCGGGTTGATACCGGGACTGACTTGTACCTCCTGGGTTGGGACCGGGGATGTCCTGTACCTCCCGGGTTGAGACGGGGGCTGCCTTGTACCTCCCGGGTTGAGACCGGGGCTATCTTGTACCTTTCGAGTTGAGACCGGGGCTGACCTATACCTCTCGGGTTGAGACCGAGGCTGACCTGTACCTCTCGGGTTAAGACCGGAGCTGACCTGTACCTCCCGAGTTGAGACCGGGGTTGACTTGTACCTTCCTGGTTAAGACCAGGGTTGACCTGTACCTCCCGAGTTGAGACTTGGGCTGAGTTAATTGCCCGGTATTGAGACCGGGGTTGAACTGATGACTCGGTATTGAGACCGAGTTGAACTGATGGCCCGGTATTGAGACCGGGGTTGATTTGACTGCCCGATATTGAGATCGGGATTTATTTAATAGCCTGATATTGAGACCAGGGTTGATTTGATGGCCCGATATTGAGATCGGGGTTGATTTGATTGCCCGGTATTGAGACCGAGGTTTATTTGATGGCCGGTATTGAGATCGGGATTGATTTAATGGCCTGGTATTGAGATCGAGGTTGATTTGACTGTCCGGTATTAAGATCGGGGTTCATTTGACTGCCCGATATTGAGACCGGGGTTGATTTGATGACCCGGTATTGAGACTGGGGTTGATTTGATGGCCCGATATTGAGACCGGGGTTGATTTGACTGCTCGATATTGAGACCGGGGTTGATTTGATGATCTGATATTAAGACCGGGGTTAAACTGATGGCCCGATATTGAGACTGGGGTTGATTTGACTGCACGGTATTGAGACCGGGGTTTATTTGATGGCCCGGTATTGAGACTGGGGTTGATTTGATGGCTTGGTATTGAGGTCGGGATTAATTTGATGACCCGATATTGAGACTGGGGTTGATTTGATGGCCCGATATTGAGACCAGGGTTGAACTGATGGCCTGGTATTGAGATCGGGGTTAATTTGATGACCCGGTATGGAGACCGGGGTTGATTTGACGGCTCGATATTGAGATTGGGGTTGAATTGATGGCCCGGTATTGAGAACGGGGTTGATTTGACTGCCCGGTATTGAGACCGAGGTTGATTTGACTGCCCTGTATTGAGACTGGGGTTGATTTGATGGCTCGGTATTGAGACCGGGGTTGATTTGACAGCCTAGTATTAAGATCGAGGTTAATTTGATGGTCCGGTATCGAGACCGGGGTTGATTTGATGGCCCGGTATTGAGGCCGGGGTTGATTTGATGACATTTTTACCCTCCTACAGTGTTAGTTACAGGGAAGCAAAATTTTGAGTTTCTACACTGACAACCAGATCGTTCCTAGGAAAGAGGGGGCTTTCCGATAAGGATTTCTCCTTACTGGTGTGCAATTAAATAACATAACCTCTTTCCTCGACAGAACTTTCTAGACATTGTCGATAATGCTAATCAATAATATCATTTTAATAATTTGAGTTACTGTGTTGTGATAATTATTAATTTAATAACGTGAAATACTATAACAATTATTGAGTCCATAATAATAAATACTATGCAATTATCACTGTAACAATTACTGAATCAATAATATAAATTACTATACAATACTGTGTGCTACTATGGAATACTGTGTACTATTGTACTTTAATCACCAGGTATTTCAACAGTTAACGGTAAAAGTGTTATCGTTAATTAAAAAGGTTATTTCTGTTGGTTTCTATATCCCACAGTTATTCTGTTGTGGGGCCCATTAATGATGGTTATTTCGGCACTTGTCGTGCTTTAACGAATATAATATTTCCCGACAGAAGGAATATTTCATGACAGAAGGAATATTCCCTGACAAAACGAATATTCCCAGTCACGCTATTTACTTTATATAATTTGTACATATCATTTGTAGACACTCGAAATTTTGCATTTCCTGTTACTAACCATACAGGAGGGCAAATGTGTCTTTTCACGCTCTAGAGATGGCCCTGGAGGGAAATCATCAAACACCCCGATGATAGCACGGGGAAATCATCAAACCAGACCCCCGGCGATAGCACCAGGAAATCATCAAACCAGACCCCCGGCGACAGCACCAGGAAATCATCAAATCAGACCTCAGCGACAGCACCGAGAAAGCAAATCAACCCTCAAAACAACCCCGAATCATCAAATCAATCCTCGGAGACAACCCCGAAGCATCAAATCAATCCATTCCCAGAGACAACCCTAAGGAAAAATACAATCAGCAGGGATAAACCTCGGAAACAACCCCGAGAACCAGCTGAAAGCCCCGACAATCCTGGAGACAACCCCCGGAAGGGCAAAATGATTATTTTGACAAGTCAATGTCAACAACTTTAATACAGCTGCAAAAAGGATTATAAACAACAATTGCAGCATTTTCGAGCGCAAACTACGCAAAACAGCACAACGGACTACGTGTGAAGACCCAGCGATGCCATTTCGGTCATGGACCCATATTCTCATATTTAGAAAAGGGAAAGCTTTATGTCATTGTGTAGCTCTCAGAGAGATCTTTTCGAAATGGTATGGCACATCTCCATCGGATTCCCAGATTGTAAGTTACAAGCGTTTTCGCGGACTGCATGCCAATCGAGATTGCACTTATTTCTAGACGGCGAAACCCACTAGGGACTTCCACAGGTATACCTGCAGAATCCACAGGTCTACCTGTGGAAGTTGTGGCTTTATATACAAGCTCCCCACCATCTTGTTCAAGAAGAAAAATAAGAGGAAGGAAGAAAAAAAAAGAGAAAAAGAGAGAAAAAAAAGGAGGGATTTCGTGCTAGAAATTGCTCTGATCTTGCTTTCAAACTTGTAAACTCCACTTGTAAGCTTTTATATACGCATCTATTGCAACATATCAAGATTTAACAGGTGGAAATCAGTTCTAAAGGCGTTTAAAGTCGTTCGATAGCTCTTCTCGTGCAAGGCTGTAATTAAGGGCTTTTCTTCTTTCATTTTTTCTTGCTTATATACATATATATGAGTAATATATATGTATATTAGCTAGTTTTACCGTTTAAAAATCGTTTTTAGCTTTTCCTCGCATTAATATATATATATATATATATATACATATATTGATTTATATATAGTAGTTAAGCCTGGATTACAAATTCGTGACTTTTTACTGCTTTATAATATATATAAGTATATATATATATACATCGTTTAGTTTGTCTGGATTGCAAATCCGTGACTTTTATTGCTTTAATATATATATTTATATTGTTCAGTTTGCCTGGATTTCAAATATGTGGTTTTTCTTGCTTTATTATATATATATATAGTTAATCTTTATATAATTGTTTATATATATAAGTTTTATCGATTATATATATATATATATATATATATATATATATAGAGTTAATCATTGTGATTAAATATCAATTGTAAAAGTTTATTTAATGTAAATATGCAATATTTAACGTTTGTTGACTAGATTTATATAAATCTAGCCATTTCTAGCTTTTAACCGGTTCAAAAATTGTCAAACTAGAACTATTAAGCTAGAATGGCTAAGATTTATTTAAATCTAGTTTTTTTTTTCTAGTTTGTAAATATTTGGTAATTACGGGACCCTAGATCCGTGTCTAGAGGAAATGTAAAGCCACGGCTACCGCATGTAGGGATTTAACTGATAAATCTTTTGTTTTGCGACGTCTAGAATTAAATATGCATTTTATTTTAAGTTATGCATTGTGCAAGCTTCTGAATAATCTTCTGTGAGCCTAGGAATCATGGGATCTACAGTTTAATCCATGAATCTAGGTCCGGTTCCTATATGGACATGTTCAAGTTGTAAAGTTATCTTGCATCCCTTTGTATATGTAAATACAAGGGACCTTAAAACTGTTATCCGGATTTAAGGTCTCAACATAGTAAAGCATTGATTGTGGTGTTCGGGTCACTTCGATGGCTTTTATGCCCATAAGGAACTCGACACACACACACACACACACACACACACACACATATATATATATATATATATATATTATTTTGTCGAGGATGCTTCACATCCCGAGAATAAAATCAAATCAAACCGAATATGGAATAAAATAGAAGTATCAAAAGGCTTCAATTCCTATACGAGCGAAAGGGTTTAAAAACCACCTTTCAAAATATCACTTTCATATCTTGTCTAAAAAAGGACATTTTAATAAATTAAACCCTTTGTATATAGGTCCAACGAAGCACAACACTACTTTCAAATAACGCACAGACCCAATTACTGCAAACACACACACATACACATAAATTAGGGAAGGAAAAGCGTGGTAACCGTGTTTCACAGAAGTCGGGGGGTGCCTAACACCTTACCACTGCTTAATCAAACCCTCGAACTCTATGAAATCTCGATTTCCAAGACCAATTAAACAGAGTCCAGTAATTAGGCCATATTGCAAAATCTTTCAGAACTCGGTTGAGTTGGTACAACCATTTCACTCATACTAACTGGCGACTCTATCTAATTCGGACCATTAAAATCAATCTTTTCAAATCGTCGACATTATATCTCGGCCTTTTCCTGAAAATTCACCCCTTCAGATCAAATAAAACCAAATAGAAAACATAAAAGGTAGAAACATTCAGGAAGAGGTAACCCAAATTTTTCCCGACGTCGATAGGTGGCGACTCTGCTAGGTATAATAGAGGGCTTAAGTCGCATTTCCAAACTTTTCAATTCCCTTCTTGTGTGTATGTGTGTGAAATGACGTCTTTACATTGAATGGATGTGAATGTCTCTTTTACTACGCTTTATATTAGTGATTCGCACAATGTCATCATTTTGCATGCGATAAGACGCGATGAATGTATGTTGTGTGGTCCCTCCATTAGGAGGCAATCCCGTCGGTGGCTCATTACTGGACTCAAGAGAAGATTAATCCCGCGAGGCTCATGAAAGGCGCCAGTCAAATTCACTCCAATTGAAAGATCGGATTAACTTCCCATCTAGTAGATTGCGATGATCTGAGAACCTTCATGCCGAAAAGCCTGTGAGAGTAACCCTAAGATAGGTTAGCCTCTGATAAACCAAACGCGAAGGAAAGACTCTTCATGCCTTTCCCTTTCAAATCAATGTAAATTTCAAATCCATGTAAATATCCATTAAATATCATTCCGTATTCCTATACTATATATATATATATATATATATATATATATATATCAAAACCTGTCATGTTATCCTGTAATCAAAACAACTGACCTCTGTTTTGCTGGAAAACATTAAAAAACCATCAAAACAGACACATTGCATAGCACACATCCTTTTTAGTGGTTATCCGGACTAAACTACATAACCCTTTTGTAGGAAAAATTGGTCCCGTTACCAGATCAAAGTCTAAGAAAGCACTAAGCCCATCTTCAGGCATGGCTTCAAGTGCCCAACCTGAATCCACCTCGGTATCTCGGGAAGAGTTCGAAGGACTCAGAAATCAAATAGCGGAATTGGCTATCTTGCTAAAAGAATAGAACATAAGTACTCATGGTCAGAAAACACCAGAGTCATCCACACCAAGTGGCAGTCAGGGTATTGACAAAAAGAAAGACCCGCAGATACCTGAGCCTCAAAACACTAATATGACCAACAAAACCCCTGAAATCACCAATCTCAGGAATGATCAGGAAACTAGTGATATTAGGAAGGAAGTCCGGGAAATGGAAGAAACTATCCGGTCCATCAAAGGAACTAGGGCATTTGAGAGTGCAAACTACTCAGATCTTTGTATATTTTCATGGGCTTGCTATCCAGACAAATTTCAAGTCTAGGATTTTGAAAAGTATAATGAGTTAGGAGATCCTTATACTCATTTGAAAGTATACATTGGAGAGTTAGGATCCTATTCAGAGGATGAAAAACTTAGAATGCAGTTATTCCAAAAGAGTCTGACTGGAGAAGCCCGAGCTTGGTACGCTAGACTCGACAATTCAAAGATCCACAGTTGGGAAGAGCTAGCCCATGCATTCCTCAATCAATACAGTTTCCAGTCTTAAATGGCTCCGGATCGATATCAAGTGACTAAAGTCAAGAAGCAAAACAATGAGTCCTTCCGTGAGTATGCTCAAAGATGGAGACGGATGGCTGCACAAGTCACCCCACCTATAAAAGAGACTGAAATGGTGATGCCTTTCATTGATATACAAGAAGCTCCATATTATGAGAGGTCATAGCAGGCATAGAAAAACCATTCTAAGAAATGATCAAATACAGAGAAATGGCCGAGATGGGGTTGAAGTCTAGAAAGATTAAAGATCTTACTGCTTTAGAAGTCGTGGCTGAACACATTCAGGCTGGAAATTATGAGAATAATTCTCGAAGAGTTCATAAAAAGAAAGAACAGGATGTATCCTTGGTACTACAAGGTCAAACTCAGAGAGGCAATCAAAACCTGATCGTTTAAAGAAAGAATTATTCCTCTTTCTAAACAACTGCACATTCTTCAAATTCGATGTTCCAAAGGACGGGAGAGGCTAAACGTCGAAGGACATTTACACCTGTAACGACCCCAAAATTCATACAATACAACTCTCGACATCGGTCGTTAACAATACATCCTTATTCAGACTTTACATCATTAATCAATGATACAATCACTAAAAATACGGAATATTTAAAACTTTTATATTATTCCTTCTTTATTATCCCTGAATCTCAACCTTTATCATTACATAACTTTGATTCAACTTTATTTCATGAATCGCTTCGTCAGAGTTATTATAAACTAAAACTTATAACCACGTTCAATAACCCTTATACACCGGATAAAATTTAAACTTTATAACTCAACATCTGTTAACCATCATACATTATCAAATACATTATCTGAAACCTTAAATAGGGTCCAAAATAATAACAATTCAGCCAAAGTATATAAATCTGCATGCATTACATCTGATTCATTTCTTTCAAGTAGCACATAGCGTTACCTTGAATCCTTAACCTGCAAAAGTGATTATTTGTAAGAATGAGCTCGACAGTTCAGCAAGATCTAACAGCTTTCATGCATCACATAGCACATAAATACATGCTCAACATATATCTCATAATAATTAAAGTAACATGGCATACATGCTTTACTTCACATAACAAATATAAAGATTGAGTTCCTTACTCAATCAGCATTCTTTAATCAATCAATGTAGTCATAAATTGACTTTAACATTTCATGCTTACAACATATGTACAACATATCATGCTCTTTACAAAATAATTTAAAATAGTTCATCATCAAGTTCACGTAGAAAATAGGAACTGAAAGACTTGCCTTGATCGTTGTTTACCAATAACAGTTTAACAGCCTACAGATATATGCACTTCACGTGCCCTACACAATTATATAATCATGCACATCAACTATTAGTCACATAGCAAAGCATATTAGTTGTAATGTAAACTTTACTCTACATCTCATAACCCTTCCTATTATCAATACACAATGTTCAACTTGATTGTGTTAACTATCGACTTATATTTCAATATAATTCTTTTTCGTAATATTCAAAATTCATTCAAGTGCTTAAGTCCCGCTAGGACTACCTATTGGTTTTATATTAACCACATTTCATATATTATAATGTTCGTTTCATTAAAATCGAAACACTATTTAAGTGTATTACCACATTACACGGCGTTTCGACGTTTATACGTCACTACGCCTAACTCGCCTCTTTTGCATGTGCTTTGCATGCTCCTATATTGGTTTACATTACTCTATAATATTTCATTCTTATTAAAAATATAATATTAAACAAGGTCATACACACTCGTTGCGGCGTTGAGACGCTTGCACGTCCGTATGCCAAACTTGCCTATTCGAACGCCCAAACGACACGCATTTGCGCATGCTTAGCACGCCCAACCGAATTGTCTAATACTCAAGGGTTAATGCTAAGTATCATTATAATACCTAATAGTCATGTTATGGAAGTTAGAACATCATTTTACATGGTCAGTAGCATTACATGTGCATACGTTCATGCCCGACTCCCCCCGATTGCCTCCAAAAACACATCAGTCACAAAAATAACCATTTGGACCCCTGATAATGACCTCAAATTAAACAACTTAAAGAATGAAAGTTGTAGGTCTACTCGTGCTCGTTCCGGATCATCTTGAATCGCCTCAATCGGAGTTCGTACGAAAGAGTTATGGCTATTTTACCACAGGAGGTCAAACACAGTCCCGGACTGACTTTCCTCCCGGCGCAGCTGCGCCCCAACCAGCCTTGGGGGCAGTACAGCTGCGCCCCTGGCAGCGTGTTACGTGACTATTTCCTCCAGTATGTTGTTCTGGCGAATTTTCTAACTCTTTCCTCCTTCCAATCATCATAAATCAAGCTATACACATCCGATTCAGTCCGTTTTCGACTCTATGGATTCGTGAAACACTGAACTACTCATCTATATGATAATTATAACACTTCAAAAACTATTAACAATTCCTTTTAAGGGTTCCAATTCAGTGTTCATGCTAATTCTTCATGTTTTACATATATTTAGCGAATTCAATCACTACGAATTCGTTTTACATCTGTTTTGACTCGTTCAACTTGGGTTGTTTTCATTTTTTCGAGTACTATCATGATACATCATCAATTTAAGGTTTTCATCATGATTTCATAACTAAACTTTGACTTCAACTAAGTCATAACATACAAAATTCATTAAGAACACAAGTTCTTCATCTTTAGCATAACTTCATGAATTCGATTACCTAACAATTGCTTATAGATGATACATAACAGATTATATATATCCATAAAAACTATATTACCAATTCCTCATCAATTCAACCCACCAAAATAATTTACAATGAAGAACCTAAGAAAATAAAAACTTAAGAAACTAGAATTGGATTATCACCTCTTGATTCCTTCCTTAGTTTAGATGAAGATTACTTGATTACTCTTCTTCCCCTTCTTTGATCCTCAGACTTTTGCTCTCAACTTCATAGAGAATTCTCTTTTCTCTTACTTTCTCTCTAAGTCTCTCTTTCTTTCTGTTTTGCTAAACCACGTAAAATAAACTGATGGCTTAACTTGGGTGTTACAACTGATGGCTTAATGTGGGTGTTACAAAGGCAAAAGGTCACAAGGCCATGTTTGGCTAAACCCTTAATCTCCTTTTTAATTTATTCTAAGTAATTCTCCTTATCATATAGTATATCTTCTTTTCTCTAAATGTCACACTTTAACTATGTTGCTAAATTATTTAGCTAACTACATTGAATAATTATACAATTATAATATGTATAACTATTACTCCATACATTACGAAATTATATACATAACCCTCAACTTAAAATAACCATTTTCATTAAAATAATTAATATTTATTCCCTTTATTTTAATTAACTCATATGAATTATATAATTATAATATATAATTATTTAATTCCTTTCCTCGCATAAATTGTCTCAATACAATTTATTTAATCCATACATCTAATCACTACTTAAATATTAATCAATTTATTTAATACCATCATACTTAAATAAATTATTCCATAATAATTTCCATTGAATATTTATTTTATTCATTAATTCTAACACCAATATTTATTTATAATTATATTGGTTCTTCTCATTCTCATACCCATTTACATTCATTTGGCTAAATATAATATATTAAGCCATTACATCAACGTATTACTCTTACATGTAATATATTACCTTCCTATTTTATTAAAACAATTATATTTATATTAATTCACTATTTTAATTAAGTGAATACTCACATTATTTATGAGATTTAATTCATAATAATTCCACTGCCAACAAGGAATAATAGCCAAATTATATTATTTCATAATATAATCTTTAACTTAATTAAATTAACTAATAATATTCAGTTAATTTCTTTTTTGTAATAACTTCATTTAATTTCTTCAATAGTTAAATTAACTATTAAACCTCATCATCCCAATATATATATATATATATATATATATATATATATTTATATATATATATTTACTTACTCGCAAAACATGTCATAATAAGAATTTTATTCATTAAATTCTTATTTTAACAATCTCTGAAAATCTGAGTTGTCACATCCTTCCCTCCTTATAAAGATTCCGTCCTTGGAATCACCGAAACCCTACTTTACTCAGGTTTCCATCAAATCTCTTTAAAAATATTTATCGTTGCATAACTTCAACACATTACCTTAATATAGGTTATACATATATATTCTACTACATTCCGTTCTTCAACAAATTTTAGGTTTTATTTTATAACCTTCAATTAAACACAATTATGTTTCAAATATTATATGTTCTCTAACTCGTTCATTTCCTTTTTAAGGATCATTACCATATACTTTACTCGTCGAAGACATATACTTCATAATTCACTACTATCTTATGAGTATTTGGGTTATCACATTCACCTCTTCTTCTAAGAATTTCGTCCTCAAAATTTTTATTAATCTTCATTCATTCAATCCGTCAAAGTAGATTTTAAGTAATCTTATTCACTAACTTGTTGTGTTCCACAACTATTTCTTTCTAGGGAATATCATTCTTGCCACCTTCACCTTCAGAATAATAAGAATCTTCCACAATTGTTCAATAATTGGGAAGCGATATGAATAACAGAAATTTAAAAGATTCCAACTCATGCTGAGGGGTCATAAGACCTTGAACTCTTCTCCAGGTCTAATAGTGCATCACCACTGTAAACTATCTTTAATAGAATGTTTAGCAATCACACAGACTGAAAACACTTTCTGCAAGTACTCTAGGTGATCAGCCTATCGTACCCCTACGTCGTGCACAACGTATTACATCTTAACATCGTAACTACTATATGCGTTACTTTCGGAACCATTGTCTCCGATAACATGTCCCCCTTTTATAGGGTTGTTCACCTCAGCTTCTTAACATCTGAATTCGCACCAAAATAATTTGGTTTGGCGTAGTTTGACCAAGAACGCTCGAATTTTATAAATATCTTTCAATATTTATCTAGCTGTAGCTCACTGGAGTACAACAATAATAAAGATATAATTGAATAGCTTCAATAGAGTTGAATAACTTTACTTTCATCAACAATAAAGAATTGAATAATAATTCTTTATCAACATTAAAAATTCAAATATATAATTCATCTGAGGGTCGTAAGACCTTGAACTTTTGTCCTAGGTTATAAACATTTTTATTTAAAACCTTTAACAGTCATTTAGACTATGGACCTTAACTCGTACTTAGGAAGATCAGCCCTTTGTACCATGTATTGTGCACAAATATCTTAACGCTTTTGCATAGTAGCCTCCCCTAGTAATTAGGGTTGTTCATCTCAGTATTTGAATACAAGTCCGCACCAAAGAAAGTTTGGTTTGGATAAGCTTAAAAGGATAATTTAGAATTCAACGTTCATCAACTAAGGAATAGTTGAATCGACTTACAATAATCAAGAATAATTCAATAATAACGAATTATGAAATACTTATGCTTTAGAATTTAATTTAAAGCATACGAAAGATAAGATAGATCTTGCTTGAACAATAAGTCAGAGTCACTTTAAGTAAATCATGAATTTTAAATACATACTTGTACAATACAGAAATAAAAAGGACAATCTCGAACGAAATAGATATTTAAATTCAAAACACTTGTATATCATTAACGAGTTTAGGGATAGAAAACTTGTCTCAAGCACAAGCTACTAACACAATTCACGTTCTCTAACAATTTCTACACATATATGTTTAATCACAATAGTCTAAATTAGTTAACACACAACTAATTCACATAATTGGTTAACCCTCCAAGGTTAACTCATTATGGTTTAATTAATAAGTTAATAATTAACCACATAATTAATTACATCACATAGACATGCTCACATAACTAAATCAAATAATAATTATGTATTTCATATTAATTAAATTATAATTAAATAATTATAATTTAAACATTTAATCTAATTATAATTACTCAAATTATAATCACTAAATTATAAACAATTATAATAAACTAAACTACATCATACATTTACTAAATTATAATTACCTAAATTATAATATAAATTAACATTTACTTGATTAAAATAAATCAAATAATATTCATTATAATTAACAAAATTATAATTTAATTTAAACCTTTACTCTAATTATAATTATTCAATTTATAATAACATATTATATTTTACCAATATAATATATTAAAAATCATTTAGCATTTTAAATGTGTGTCTATCATATTATCACATCACACATTAGGTTAAACTTCATGCTCCAAATAAAATGCACTAAAAAAAATAACTCAATGTAACTTTCTACATACCCCCCGCCGGGGCAGGGGTTTTACTCTTGACAAGCCCGCCGGGGCAAGCCCCCTGCAGGGTCGGCAGACATGCTCGGGAACTGTGCAGAGAAAAAGCCAATTTGGGTTATTTTTCCACACCAAATTCTAATTCTAGTTCATACAATTCACATCAATTTATAGAAAATATAAACTTAAAGCTTCTAACATGATTCCAACATACATAAACATGCTCCTAAACACAAAATCATCTTAAGCAACGAGAATTCATGATTTAAAAACTCCAATTTTACTATTTTCATAAAAACTCATGTTTTCACAAAACAATTCACTATAAATAAAATTCTCTACCAATTCAATTCACAACACGCAATATTTTCATAATTGAAGATAGCATCATAATAAATTCTAATTAGGCATATTAACACATAAGAAATTCTCAACTTTTCATTCTAAACCAACCAATATATATAAAATCCATATGATCACCAAGTTTCCTTTAAAACATGTTTTTAACAACATTTTGTTTTCTGAAAATCCTTTTATGGCATGAAATTCAATTATAAATACCACATGGATACATTCTATATAAACAATTCATGATTATATAATTTCATGAAAACTTAATTTTAACAGAGAATGAGCATGAAGAACACATAAATTGAGTTCTAAAAATATATAAGGGTAGAGGTTATAAATTACCCTTTAGCTAGTCATTAGTGAAGAAGAAGAAGATGATGCTTGCTTTCTTTTTGCTTTTTCAAAGCTTTCTCTTTTTCTCCCTTCTTCCTCTTCTTATCTAAGTATTCTCTCTAACTCTCTTCTCTGCTCTTTTCTTTCTTTTATTCTAACTGACTAATCTAACGTATATTAGATATATATATATATATATATATATTATATGTGTGTGTGTAACTTATAGTATTAATATAGCTAATAAGTATTATACTAATTACTATATTAACTACTACTTAATTTATATAAGTTACAAGAATTTGAAAAGCCTAAAACCATGTTTGACAAAACAATTTATATTTTTTTAAAAATAGATTTTTATTAACTAAGGCATTGTTTGGGAAAAAACAGTTTAAAACAATGCAAGGGCCCTGTTTGGCAAAAGCTTTTTAAAACAAAAGTAAGAGCCTTGTTTGGTTAAAACAATTTTTTTTAAAAAAAACTCTTTTCTTTATTTTAATAAATCCTTTTTAACACATATTTTAACATTACACTTTAATTAATTAAATCTTTTACAATCTAATTTAATTAATTAAAAGCCAACCTCAATTAACTATATAAAAATACCACATAACAAATTATAATTACTCGCTAACTATAATTCATTAACACTCATCATATAACTCATCTAATTTAATTATCTCAATTAAATTAGAACTATACTATAAAATCAATATACATCAATTAAATTAAATATTAAATATTCATTTAATTGATATATAACTCTTAATTATATCATTCCACAAAATTACATAATTGATTTATTTAACTCAATGAATAAATCATATAAAATATTTATTTACTCAATAAATATTTAAAATTAATAAATAAAATCTCATTCGTTACATCCATCAACAACTTCTTACTACGTTCTTCGCGTTCTTCGTTCGTTCTTTATTTTTAATCGATATTATGATTACGATTTTACGTTTTCTCGTATTTTAACGTTATAAGTTAGATAATTCATCCTTATAACATTGGAGAGTTCATATAATTCATCTGAATCGTCCATTAACATCAAGCGATTCATACTTCATATGAAAAGCTTTTAAGAAATTTATAAACTAACTTTTAATTCTTATTTCTTCATTTTCTTATGATTTCAACCATATGAAATTCATTCTTAACATCTTTTACTTCTATTATCCATAAGTTATATGATTTCCATATAAAACTTATAGAAAATTTAGAATGGAAGTTAGGTTTTGGATTACCTTTCTTCTTTAAACTCCTTTCGTTGAACAAAGCTTGAATTTGCTAGCTTTTCCTCTTCCTTCTTCTCCCCATCTGACTTATCTCTCTCTTTCTCTCAAGTGTTAGTGGCTTTGCAAGAGAGAAAAATGATGTCTTAAGGCTTCCTTCTATAAAAAACCAAGGCCAGGGACATTTTGGTTATTTAGCGACTTTTTGTCATTTTACCCCCACCTCCTTAACCAAACCTCCCTACTATTCCAACCTCCTCTATAAAGCGTCTCCTGGAAGCTTCGTGTTCCTTCTTTTGGAATTCGTCCGACAATTCAAAAAACTGCGTTTCTTGGAATCCAAATATTTTCGGATATTCCGTCTTTCCTCTACCGAATAACTTTTACGCGTTCTTCGAAACTTTGAAAAACTGAAAAATAATTTTTGATGATTAGCATTTTCGTTAACGTTTACCCCTAACGTAGTTAAACGCATGAAAAGTATATAACAGTACTTTTCGTCATTTTTTTTTCGTCCGATTTCTGCACGTTTTTCGAGAAAAACTTTTATCGGCTAACATAACTTTTCATGACATATCATCGTCTAATCTTTCGACAGAATGTCATTACGACATCCCGATCTCCTAGAAAGGCCTAGGGTATTCAAACCTTAACCGTTAGGGTTTCGTCGGGTGAATAGTGCCTATTTCGTCTTTTTCTCAAAAATATTTTTGTTCCCGGAAATCTTTTATTTTTGTCTTGAAAATTCTTTATCGTTCATTCTAGCTCATAGCCAGAATCCTCCCGGCTTCTAATCATCCTATGTCATAGAATGACTAATAAACACATAACACAAAATATAATTAATCAAATTCATTTTATTAATTAATAATTCTTTAAACTAAATTTCTGGACAATCCGATTTTTTTGGTTGTCACATTCTTCCCCCCTTATAAAAATTCCGTCCTAAAACCACATCCATACTTGGATGCTTTATCCTTACAACCTTCAACGAAGGTTTTAATCTTACTTAACTTATAAACATCCATTGTTTCTAAGGATCATCTGTTGACATAACCGTCATTAGTTAAACACCATGTCTAACCATACTTTCAATCTTTTGGGATATCACATTCACCCATTCTTCTATAAATTTCGTCCTCGAAATTGTTAACATACCATTCTTTTCAACTCCTCTCCCAAGAAGTTCTAATCTTCCCCACATTCAAGAATCTTTACAATTTACAAACTAATTATGAAGTTCAATGAATGTCTAGGAATATAAAGATTCCTTTAAAACATTTTGCTGAGGGGTCCTAAAAACCATGAACTCTTGAACTTGATTTATCGGTATTTATCGCAAACCAATTCCTTGATTTGGCCTGTTTATAATAACAAAGAAAGTAAACTACCTATTCCGGTACGTTAGGTGATCAACCTATTGTACAACCCCAGAACGCTAGGTTTGTTCACCTCAGACTTAATCATTCAGATTTTGCACCAAAATAATTTGGTTTGGCACAACTTTTTAAAGAAAACTTTATTTCTTTTAAACATGACATAGCATTTGTCCAGCCAAATCAAATAGCTTAGACCATACCAATAAGTTGGACACCAACTTAAAACATTTGTCTAGTTAAATCAATTGACATCGACTACTCCTTTTAAATTCTTTCACAATACTTTAAAAAGTTTAATGACGTCATGATACCATACTGTTTCACAACACGTTGAGGACTTCGTCAGTTTATGACTTTGTCATTCTACATCGTACTATAGCGGGTTGATGATCCTAAGATCACATCCAATACTAGGTTCAATTGCATTAATAACTTCGTCTTTTTACCATCTATGCATCAAATGCACTGATGATATAAAATTCACTTTGATATTTCAAATCAATTTCTGTCTAGCCGAAGTAATTAGCATAGATATACAAAGAATAATTCTTTTCAAAATCCATTCGTTCACAAGAAGTTGAACCAATATTATTTTCTTAAACATGTACACTTTAGCACGATGTCAATAAATTTCAAAATCTAGCATGGCTAGAAGACTTAGAATTTTCATTTTCTGCTTCTTCCTTTATTGTCATACTTGTGATAATCCTAACTTCTTCTAGCATCTTCAATGCTACTTATACTGAAAATAACTTGTTTTCAGTCTAAACATTCCTATACCTTAGTATAGTTCATCAACGTACCACACTTTATGTGCTTAGAAACTTCCCACAACCATATGTGTTTAAGAACTTATCTTCGCAATATGTAATCCAAGAACAAATCAAGGACTTTCCATATGCTTAGAGGCTCGGAAACATAGCATACAACCATGAGTCACAAACTTTTCATAAGTATGAGTTTCAAGAACCTGCACCTATCTTAACACATTCTACAATATAAAATACACATGAGAAAAGATTCACCTTCTCATCATATACATATTGATAGCGCGACATTATTTCAATGATTATCATTGTAACAGACTGAGTAGTCACAACCCTGCCCATAACAAAAGTTCATGCAACTCAGCTATCATATGAGTCCTCAATTGAAATTTCCCCACATTCTAACGTTCTCATTCCTTAATACAAATTTTCTTTAACTCGTATTTCATCCTCTACCACTCGATCTGAGTTCTTCTTCCCGTACTACTTTGTAGTACCATTTCATTATAGCCTTGAGCTATAATTCATTCATCTTTTAACAGAAAACCATATTATTACGATTTAATAAGATCACGTCAGTGACCTTCTTCCTTAATCGTTTAACCCAACGATTTTCTTATCCTTCTCTCTCAGACTAGAGCCTTAGGTAATCATACCTAAGGTTTATAACATATCAGCTCTGATACCAACCTGTGACGCTCATGGTACTTTTAACCATAGCACCTCACAATGGCACCCATCAGCTTGCCACCGACTTGCTCGGCGTCCCTTACGGAGAGTCTAGCTTCGGTGCCTTCCCTTATAGGGACGTCACCAACAAAAGGCTCCGGTCTATCTTCACACCCGGATTCCGTACATCAAGAGTACATCTCACTCCAAACATACATCATTATATAACTAAATATAACAACATACATCTGTAAAAAAAATCCCAAATTCTATTACCTTAAAATCTTATTCATTACAAATAATGATAATTAAATTATTCTTTACTTCTTACAGGAGTGACTTTCATCCGCCACCAAAGATACATTACATTTAATTAAACTAACCTACATTTTAATCAACTATTCTACATTACAAGTCTTAGCTTGGTTTTCACGCTTGTTCATAAAATGAACAACACTTCAGCAGGACACCGACCAACTTGAAATTTACGGGATCCTTAAGTTCATTCTACCGTTGTTCGCTGAAAATATTTTTATCTTAAGCAAGTGTGAGGATTCAATTGCTCAGCAAGTCATAGCAGTTGAATAATAACAACTTAAGAATCACATATTCTTTTAATCTTCAATAACCAAACAATGGTTATGAAGCAGCTCGAATAATAGGAAAACATTTTGATTTTTATCATTTTAAAACATTCATCATATTTACTTTGTCATACTTCCATTCTACTAATCTTTCATATACAGTACTCCCTCCATCCCAAAATAATAGACGTTTAAGAGGGTTTTTTCCCCAAAATAATAGACGTTTTACAAGTCCAAAGCTAAATTGTCCACTTTTTTTCCAATACTACCCTTTCTTTGTCAAATAGAGTACTCCCTCAAATTCTGCTCATCCCAAGGCAAACCCATCTCAGTTTCTCTCTCTAAAACTACACAGCAATCACAAGAACAGCCACAGATCTCTCCCGCCTGGACCTCCCTCACCCTACTCGCCGTCCCCAACTCCTACCTCCGCTCCTCCACCGCCTCCTCCTCCCGCCTCCTTCCTCCGCCAACCCTTGCTTGCCCTCTCTCTTCCTCTCCCTCCCCCTACAACTCGGTCTCTAAATCCGATTGTTCAATCAAACAAATCAAATCCAAATCAAACAAACCAAAACCATATCTCTCTCTTTTATGCCCATCTGTAGTTCTTCATCTTATAATTTTTAGGGTATTCCAAGGAACTCTTGTTCTAGATTCTCCAAAAACAGCCACAGATCTTAAAGTTACAGGTGAATATTTCATCTAAATTAAACTTATTTTTTTTCTCCCAATTGGGTTCCTTAAGTTTTCATCTTTTTGTTAAATCTAATGGCAGAAATTGAGAAAAGCGTAGTTGTGATAGATATTTAATCCACATGATCCGATATTTGTTTTGTCTGGTTTGGATTTTCAAACGTACTATACTTGGTGCACCATTTTTGATGAAGAAAACCATTTTTGAAGGGCGTTAAAAGATGGAGCATAGGTTTTCCCTTTTTCGAGGTCTTGAGCATTGATAGTGGGCATAGAGAGGAAAAAGAGGAGGCAGGTGAAGGAGAAGTGATGGATGAGTGAAAAATAAGGAAGGGTAAAATAGTAAAACTGCACATATTCTTAATCTTTGTGAAAATCTCTAGAACGTCAGATAAAAAGGGATAGAGGGAGTACATAGTGTCTTGCTAGAATCATTAGCACATACTTAACAATAATAATTCATGGATAAACAGAACTTCTTAACATTGAATAGTTCAATTCACAGGAACACCGAAGTGTTAAAATTATGGTACAAGGCCTCATACATACTAACACCTTGTACAAATATTACACACTTGCACAAAGGTAAAACTTCCCAAGTTCAACATCAGGGAAAGTTTAAGAAACTAGTATTCATACAAAAATGAATTAAGTTAGGAAACTTGCCTTCGCGCTACATATTGCTTACGTTATACTGTTCATCGCAATCCCTATATAACACATAAGGAATAACATAATACTAATTAGTCATATATATGACTTACGCATCGGTTTAAACTTCGTTTTGCTTCTTATGGTTTACGTTCTTGCAATCTAAGTTTACGCGACCAACTTTTACTTTCATTCCTTCGGTTGTTATGACATACAAAAATGTCACAACCTTACGATTATCTTTTATGATTATTTACATTCTTATCTTCTTCTTATACCACCTATACTTAGCACACCTCGAGTCTCTAACAGTGTTCAATAAAGTACGCTGAGTGGTTTCCCACAAACGGCCAACAAACTAGTTTCCCATCTCATCTACACTGTCTTTCACAACAAGTTAGATCAGTTGCTAGTTCGTATATACCTCCGCTCTCTGAAGGAATCTTTTAGCCAGATACTATACATTAACCATTACAGACTACTATTGTACCACAACTCAAACTTATCTTATCCAAACCATTAAAACTATAATGTTCGTTAAGTTAATTCTCATTCCATATCTTACAGCGTTCGATATATTTTACTCGAAACGTTATTCAAGTTATTATCATTAACTCGGCTTTCCAACGTTTACACGTTATTTATTACTCTTCGTTTCTTTACGTTCAAACCATACACGACGTGTATGCTAAGCACATTTAACTTAAGTGTACACTTAACACATTTACGTTATGTTTACTGGTCTTCTTACGGTCGTATCGTTCGTCTTTTACTTTCGTTCAACCTTTACTTAAGGTTTTAATCGCTCTCATTTTTAATCCATTACATGAACATCACGTTCATCATTCTCTATTAATGTCTAAGCCATACTGTGCGTCGTATGCTAAGACTGATCGTTCATTGCAATTATATTGAAGTTATAGCGTCTATACGCTTTACACTTGACTTTCATTACGACATCATAACATCGAAATGTTATAAGTCATCCTCTTCATTCAACGTCCAAGGAATTACAATTATAACAATCCCATACGTTTGTTTTAATGCGAACACGGTCCCCGAATATCGGTTACGTATTACACGTTCGTCGTTTTATAACCTTTATTCGACGTTTACCAGTCAAACTCAAGGTTTTAATCATTATTCTTGCTATTTTTTTTCATGAACATTGCATTCATACTTGCCCCTTAATTACCATCTAAAAAGTTGGATAATAAAAATCTCCAGTCAAAAATTTTCACTTAAGGGCGCTGCGGCGCTGGCCCTGAGCCTTTGTTTTTTTAAGTTTTTCATTATGATTTCTTCCCGGGCTCATAACGCGATCGTTATAACTCAGAATTGGCTCGTGCAAAAGCCATTATCATACATATCTCATATACTTCGATTCAATCTAGGTAGAATAAGTTTCTGAATCCGTTAACGATAAATTCATCGTTTAAATATTTATTACGCATTCGTTAAACGTTCGTGAACGTTTATAGCTCGTTTCTTCATTTTAAGTAGGAATTCATCCGTTCTTGAGTTCGCAACTCTTAAATACATAGTTCTAAGATACGCCATCAAAAACCAAGGTTTTTGAGTTAAACAACGACTTTTGACTATCATTCCGGGAAATCTACGAATTCAACGATTAACGTCTAATCCCGTAAATTTTGCCATAACTTCGTTACTCGAGATTTTCACGCCAAACCAAATGGAATCAATCCATTGGTTATTCATCTATGATCCTAACCAACCATAAGCATCTAACTTACGATGGTTTTCAATTTGTCCATCAACAACTTCTTACCGCGTTCTTCGCATTCTTCGTTCGTTCTTTGTTTTTAATCGATATTATGATTATGATTTTACGTTTTCTCAGCATTTTAACGTTATAAGTTTGATAATTCATCCTTATAACATCAGAGAGTTTATATAACTCATTCGAATCGTCCATTAACATCAAGCGATTCATACTTCATATGAAAAGCTTTTAAGAAATTTATAAACTAACTTTTAATTCTTATTTCTTCATTTTCTTATGATTTCAACCATATGAAATTAATTCTTAACATCTTCTACTTCTATTATCCATAAGTTATATGATTTCCATATAAAACTTAAAGAAAATTTATATGGAAGCTATGTTTTGGATTACCTTTCTTCTTTAATCTTTTTCCGTTGGACAAAGCTTGAATTTGCTAGCTTTTCCTCTTCCTTCTTCTCCCCATCCGACTCTCTCTCTCTCTCTCTCTTTAGTGTTAGTGGCTTTGCAAGAGAGAAAAATGAAGTCTTAAGGCTTCTTTATATAGAAAACCAAGGCTAGGGGCATTTTGGTCATTTGGCAACTTTTTACCATTTTACCCCCACCTCCTTAACCAAACCTCCCTACTATTCCCACCTCCTCCACCAAGCTTCTCCTGGAAGCTTCATGTTCCGTCTTTTGGAATTCGTCCGATAGTTCAAAAAACTGCATTTCTCGGAATCCAAATATTTTTAAATATTCCGTCTTTTCTCTACCAAATAACTTTTATGCGTTCTTCGAAATTTTGAAAAACTAAAAAACACTTTTTGATGATTAGCGTTTTTCTTCACGTTTTCCCCTAACATAGTTAAATGCATGAAAAGAATATAACAGTACTTTTCGTTATTTTTATTTCGTCTGATTTCTGCACGTTTTTCAAGAAAATTTTTTATCAGGTAACATAACTTTTCATGACATATCATCGTCAAATCTTTTGACAGAATGTCATTACGACATTTCGATCTCCTAAAAAGGCCAAGGGTATTCAAAACTTAACCCTTAGGGTTTCGTCAGGTGAATAGTGACTATTTCGTCTTTTTCTCAAAAATATTTTTGTTTTCGAAAATCTTTTAGTTTTGTCTTGAAAATTCTTACTCGTTCATTATAGCTCGTAGCCAGAATCCTCTCCAATTTTTAATTATCATATGTCATAGAATTACTAATAAACACATAACACATAATATAATTAATAAAATTTATTTTATTAATTAATAATTCTTTAAACTAAATTTCTAGACAATCCAATTTTTCATGCTGTCACAGAAACTTTCTCGCTAGTAGCTATGCTCAAGTCCATTCGGATTTTGCTTGCAATTGCAGCTTACTATGACTGTAAAATCTGGCAGATGGACGTGAAAACGGCCTTCCTTAATGGAAACCTTGAGGAGAATGTGTATTTGACACAGCCAGAGGATTTTGTTTCAACGGTTGGAACAAATCAAGTTTTTAAGCTGCAACGATCCATTTATGGATTGAAGCAAGCTTCTCGAAGGTGGAACATCCATTTTGATGAGACAATCAAAGAGTTTGATTTTATCAAAAATGAGGATAAACCATGTGTGTACAAGAAGGTTAGTTGTAGCGCTGTTTTATTCCTAGTATTATATGTCGACGATATATTACTAATAGGGAATGATATTCCTATGCTACAGTCAATCAAAATCTGGTTGTCTAAACACTTATCTATGAAGGACTTGGGAGAAACATCTTATATTTTGGGGATAAAGATCTATTGAGATAGATTTAAAAGGATGCTTGGCTTATCCCAAGTAATGTACATTGATTCAATGCTAAAGAGGTTTAGAATGGAAGATTCCAAGAGAGGTCTCATGCTGATGAGCCATGGAATACATCTCTTCAAGAAACAGGCCCAAAGACTCCTGAGTAGAGAAGCCGTATGAGTAAGATTCCTTATGCTTCAGCAATAGGATCTATCATGTACTGTATGATATGTATAAGACCTGATGTCGCTCATGCACTTAGTGTGACGAGCAGATATCAGTTAAATCTTGGAGAAGAACACTGGAAGGCAGTGAAAAATTTTCTGAAGTACTTAAGAAGAACTACGAATGTATTTCTTGTCTACGGTGAGTCTGATTTGAAGCTAGAGGGCTACACAGACTCAAGTTTTCAAACGGACCAAGATTACAGTGTAGACACTCAAAATTGTGCATTCCCGTTACTAATCTTGCAAGAGGACAAAATCATCTTTTACCTTCCAGAGATAACCCCGGGAGATCAAATCTAACCCCGATGACAACCCCGGGAGATCAAATCCAACCCCGATGATAACCCCAGGAGATCAAATCCAACCCCGACGACAACCCCGAAAGACCAAGCCAACCTTCGGAGACGAACCCAAAGCATAAAATCAATCCCTAGAGATAACCCTGGGATATCAAACCAACCCTCGGAGACGACTCTAAGGAAGAACAGAGTAGGCTGGGATCAAACCTCGGAGACGACCTCAAGAAACAGTCGAAAGCCCTGTCAACCTGGAGACAACCCCCTGAAAGGGTAAAACGATCATTTCTCTAACACAACGTCAAATCAAGTCAAATCAAGTCAAATCATTGCCACAAAGGTTATGCGGAACCATAACATCAATCTCGAGTGAAAAATAACACATGACAGCTCAACGGTCGAACTGCGAAGGCTCGAAGATCTGGTCATGGACCCATCTTTCCAGATTCGGAAAAGGTCAAATCCCATTTATTGTGTAGCTCTTAGAAAGGGCTTTCCGGAAAAGTATAGCACACCTCCATCGAATTCCCAGATTGAAAGTTATGAAGGTTTAAGCAGACAATGCATTGATCGGAGTGCACGTACTTCGAGACGACGGGACCCACTGTACTGGGGCCACCCGGGTCAGCAGCAGGTGGACCCGCGGCTCCCTGTTCTATAAATAAGACCCCCCACCAGCCATAAAAAAGAGAAAAAAAGAGGAAATTCTGCCCATTTCAGCTCTTAACCCTACATACAGTGCTCCAAACTTCAATTTTACTCTTCCAAAATACTTGTATACGTATATATACTAACATATCAAGTTTTTATCCATGGAAACTGATTTTTCAAGCCTCAAAAGTGGTTTAAAGCCTCTAGCGCTATACACTGAGATTTCTTGTGATCTGAAGCTTTTTACTACTTTGACATATATATATATATATATATATATAGCTTCCAGTTTTGCCTGAATTTCAAATTTGTGGCCTTTCTGGCTTCAATCTATGTATATATAAGTATATATCTACATTTATAAGTGCTATTTCAGCATGGATTACAAATCTGTGGCTTTTATCGCTTTAATATATATATATATATATAAGTGTTATTTAGCCTGGATTGTTAATATGTGGCATTTTCGGCTTTAATATATATATATATATATATATATATATATATTTACATTAACTCATTTATGTCTGGATTATAAATCTATGGCTTTTTACTGCTTTATATATATATATATATATATTAACTCGTCTGGCCTTGATTACTAATCCGTGGCCTTTTCAGCTTCAATATATATATGTATATAAGCATATATATATATATATATATTTACATTGATCAGTCACGCCTGGATTGAAAATCCGTGGCTCTTTCCAGTTTTAATATATATATATATAAGTAATATATATTATTTATTTAATATGATTAAATATCTGTTTTAACTGTTCATTTGATGTAAATATGGGCTAATGTAAAGTTTATTGATTAGATTTATCTAAATCTAGCCATATCTCACTTTTAACCTGTTCAAAAATTGTCAAACTGGAACCGTTGAGCTAGAATGGCTAAGATTTATTTAAATCTAGTTTTCTTTTTAGTTTTGTAAATATTAAAGCAACTACCCAACCCTAGATCCGTATCTAGAGGGAACGAGAAGTTTTGGCTACCCGCATGCAAGGATTTATTTGATGAATCCTTTGTCTTGCGACGTCTAGATTTTAATTTGCATTTTATTTCAATATATCTGTTGTGCAGGCTTTTTGATAATATTTTTGTGAGCCTAGGAATCACGGGATCTACTATTAATCACATGGATTTAGATCTGATTCCCACGCTGGACGAATTTGCACTGTAAATACTGCTTGCAGTCCTTTTTTTGCAAATGTAAATAAGAGGGACCTTAGAACGGTTATCCGGATTTAAGGCCTTAACATAGTAAATTGTGGTTTGTGGTGCTCGGGTCACTTCGATGGCTTTATGCCCATAAGAAACCCGACACTTGTATATATATTATTTTGTCGAGGATACTTCGCATCTCGAGCATAACATCCAAATCAAGCCGAATACAGAATAAAAATGGAAGTATCAAAAGGCTTCAATTCCTATGTTAGCGAAAGGGTTTGAAAATCATCTTTCAAAACATCACTTTCATATCTTGGCTAAAAATGGACTTTTCATTAAATCAAACCCTTCGTATATAGGTCCAACGAAGCACAACACTACTTTCAAATAAAGCACTTTAGGCCTAATTAAACACACACACACTGCAAATAAATTAGGGAAATTGAAATGACGTGGTAACCTTGTTTCACAGAAGTTGGGGGGGGGGGTGCCTAACTCCTTCCCCCCCCCCCCCCCCGCTTAATCAAGCCCCCCGAACTCTATGAATCTCGATTTCCAAGGCCAAGTTAAACAGAGTCCAACAATTGGGCTTACTTGCAAAACTTTTCAAATCAAAACTCGGTTTAGTTGGTACAACCATTTCAAACATACCGACTGACGACTTTGTGAAATCAAACTTTTCAAATTGTCGACATTATATGTCGGTCTTTTCCTGAAAATTCACCCTTCAGATCAAACAAATCAAATAGAGGGCATAAAGGGTAGAAACACATAGGAAAAGAGATCCCAAAGATTTTTTCCGACGTTGATAGGTGGCGACTCCGCTGGGGAGTGTAAAGGGCTGAAGCCGCATTTTAATCTTTAAAAAAAATCCCTTTCTATCTGCATGTGTGTGGATGCTGTGTTTTACATTGAATGGATGTAAATAAATGTTTTACAGCTTTAAATATTAGTTCTTCGCATAATGTCATCATTTCATACGGTGAGACACGTTGTATGTGAATGTATATTGTGTGATTCCTGCACCAGGAGGCCAACCCGTCGACGTTTGATTACTGGACTCAAAGGAGACTAATCCTGCGAGGCTCAGGAAAGGCACCACTCAGATCCGCTCCAATTTAAAGATTGGATTAACTTCACATCTAGTAAATTGTGATGATCTGGGGACCTTCATGCCTAAAAGCCGCGAGAGTAGCCTAAGATAGGTCAACCTCTGGTAAACCAAATCCAAAGGGGAGTCTCTTCATGTTTTCCCCGTTCAAATTTAATGTAATTAATGTAAATTTCAAATTCCATGGAATTATCAAATAAATATAAATATACATTCCATTTCCTGTCAATTTTATTAAATCCTGTCACACTATCCTGTCCTCAAAACAACTGACCTTTGTTTTACAGGAAAAGATTAAAAAACTTCAAAAAAATGACTCATTGCATTGCATGCATCCTGTTAATATATATATCAAAATTAACATACCTACTTTTATTATAGGAAAAAATTGGCCCAGTTACCAGATCAAAGTCTAAAAAGGCACTAAGCCCATCTCCAGGCATGACTTCAAGTGCCCAATCTAAATCCACCCCTGTCTCTCGGGAAGAGTTCGAATGACTAAAAAACCTAGATAGCTGAATTGGCTATTTTCCTAAAGGAGCAAAGAAAAAATATTCAGGGTAAACAATGACCCGTTCAAATAGAATCATCCACACAAGGTGGCAGTCAGGATACCGACAAAAAGAAATATACTCAGATACTTGAGCCTCAAAACAACTAAAATCACCAATCTCAGAAATGATCAGGAAACTGATGATATTAGGAAAAAAGTCCAGCAAATGGAAGAAACAATCCAGTCTATCAAAGGAACTGGGGCATTTGAAAGTGTAAACTACTCAGATCTTTGTATATTTCCAGGAGAAAAATTTCAAGTCCCGGATTTTGAAAAGTATAATGGGTTAGGGGATCCCTATACTCATTTGAAAATATACATTGGAGAGTTAGGATCCTATGCAGAGGATGAAAAACTCAGAATGCAGTTATTCCAAAAGAGTTTGACTGGGGAAGCCCGAGCTTGGTATGCCTGACTCGGCAATTCCAAGATCCATAGTTGGGAAGAGCTAGCCCATGCATTCCTAAATCAATACAGCTTCTAGTCTCAAATGGCTCCGAATCGATATCAAGTGACCAAGATCAAAAAGCAAAACAATGAGTCTTTCCGTAAGTATGCACAAAGATGGAGACAGATGGCTGCACAAGTCACCCCACCTATGACAGAGACTGAGATAGTAATGACTTTCATAGACATCCAAGAAGCTCCATTTTATGAGAGGGGCTTAGAAGGTATAGGAAAACCATTCTCAGAAATGATTAAACATGGGAAAATGGCCGAAATGCGACTGATGTCTAGGTAAGATCAAAGACCTTACCGCTTTGGAGGCAGTGGCCAAGCATATTTAAGCTGGAAGCTATGGGAATAATCCTCAAAGAGTCCACAAAAAGAAGGAGGAAACTGTGTCCTTGATACTTCAGGGACAGAATCAGAGAGGCAATCCAAACTTGCCCATTCAAAGGAGAAATTATTCCCCTCTCCAAACTCCTGCATAATCTTCGAATCCTCCTTTTCAAAAGACCGGAGAAGTTAAACGTAAAAGAACGTTCACATCCTTAAGGGACTCACTGGAAAATGTATTGAAACTTCTGACAACACAAAAGAAGATTGTTCAGCTCCTTCCATCGGCCAATTCAAGCAGACAAAATTTTGACCCAAGTAAGAAGTGTGCTTATCATTCTGGAGCACCAGGCCACGATACCCAAGATTGTTGGTCTCTCAAACATAAAATCCAAGGCCTGATAGATAATGGGGAGATTATGGTGACAACACAAGAACAACCACATGTTCAAGACAATCTGCTGCCTCAACACAATGAGAAGAGCGTCAATATGATCAGTATGGGAAACAGAGAAGGATCCAAATACCTTCAGTACGTCGGAGAGTCATCCCAAGCAAACAAGGATATACTGGACAATTGAGAGTATTCAAAAAGGTATTTTCTAGTAGAACAAAAAATCAAATCTATCACAGAACAGGTTGGGCAATTGGACGAACTTGTAGTTTATCAACATCAGATAACGCAATAATTGATAAATCAGATCAATCAACAAGAAACAAATCTTCCGACGCCTGAAATTAGTCCCATTTCTAGGAGGGATCATTACTGATTCCACTAGCATGAACCCTGGGCAGACAAGGTTGCTAAGGAAGAGAAGTTCCGAGCTAATAGGGAGTTCGCCTTCAAAAGGAATTTCACTCATTTGAATCATCCTTTGAAAGAAATTCTCTAAATATTGATCAACGAGGGGAAAGTCACAGAATTGTTTCCCCCAGTAGACCCTCGATCCAAGAAGTTGAATACTGATAGGATCTGTCAATATCATTTCAACACGCCTGGTCATGACACATAGGATTGTTGGGAACTTCGTCACTTGATACAAAATCTAATTGAAAACGGTGAGCTACTGAAGGCAAACCAAGATTATCGCTATCCTAGTGAGGAAAAAATCTTTCTTCCCATGGCATGAAATCTGAAAGAAGTAGTGGCTGTCATTTCCTGTCAGAAGGATCTAGCCATAACGCCCCTGATACTTCAGGGAAAAGGGGCCCAAGAAGGAAAGAATCTTGTGAAACTGGCTACGCCCGAACCTCTAATATTGCCATTCAGACCGCAATATCCTATAGTCAGCTTAAAGAAAGTCCCATAGAACTATGGGAAAGATAAATGATCAACATCAAACCACATTGCTATTATATCAAAGAAAAACCCGCTATACCTGCCTCAGCGAGTAATCAACTCAGTCATTAAAGCCAAGGGAAGAGTGTCTGAGGAAAGAATTGAAGAATTCCTCAGTAAGATGGGGCATGATGAAGTCAAAGTGGTGCAAAGATAAAAGAGGCACCCCAACAAGTATCCATTCTGGATTTGGTCTTATCTTCGAAAGATCATTGCAAGATTCTAGTGAAAGTACTGGAAGAAACACAACTGCCAAAGACGGTAGATACCGAGAAATTTCATCATGTGATAGAGCACATTTTCAACAGTAATGTGATATCTTTCACTGATGATGACATACCAGTGGAAGGGACTGGTCATTGCAAGTCATTGCACATAGCAGTGATGTCCTCAGAATATGTGGTCGGAGGTGTATTGATAGATGGAGGATCATCCTTGAACATCTGTCCCTATGACACATTAGAAAGAATGAAGATCATTCTAAGTCGAATCAGGACTAGTCATGTAGTCATAAGAGCCTTTGATGGATCTCGGCAAGAGGCTATAGAAGAAATCAAGCTTCCATTGGAGATTGGTCCCCATACTTTCTACGTATCCTTTCAGGTACTAAACATTACCACAAGATATAATTTACTATTGGGAAGACCGTGGATACATATGGCAGGAGCAGTTTCGTCCACCCTTCATCAACAACTCAAATACATCATTGATGGCAATCTGATAACTATAAATACCGAGCCAGAGTATCCTGTCTATATACAAAGCGATATGCCTATGATCTGTCTCGACGAGGGGGTTGAGCCTGTCAATTTTCAAGCCCTTAAAGTGAGTAATACTCAATACCTACCTATTAGGGCACCAACCTTATAGCCAAGAGTTTCCACCGAAGTAATAACGGTCGGTCAAGAAATGATATCCTTGGGTTTCTGCCCTAGAAAAGGGTTAGGGAAAAATTAACAAGGAATTAGAAGTCTAGTTCAAATCCCTAGTCAGACAGGGAAGGCTGGATTAGGCTATTCCTCTGGATCAAACCACCGAAACCCGCACAAGCATCCACCAGTTCATGCCTCTACCATGCTTCTACCAAACCTCACTGATGCAGGATTTATGAAGCCTATGAGGAAAATTCTTGTTGTCGTCGCTAGTATGTTGATGCCTAAGATTAAACCGATCATTGAAAAAGAAGTATCGAAGCCTGATGGGGAAAGCAAAAAGGGAAGGAAAAGTTCCTGCGGGGAGGACGAGACCTGTTTGCAAAGATTTTTTTTCTGCTGCACACTGAGGGAATGAAAAATGATATCCCAGATGATGATCATGCAGAAGATCAACTCCCAATCCCTTGTATGGACCGAGTTGAAGGGAGTACCCCAAAGAGGAATGCCGACTTTGCTGGAAATGCTGTCTTTGTCATCATCAAAGAGGAGACAGACGACAATAACTCCTTTATCCTCCCTGTTCATGAGGACTTGACTCTAGACAATTGGAGCAGCACTCCGTGCATCAATCAAAAAGGGTAAAAAGGCAGAAAGTCCATCTAACTTGAAGCATGGTTTTATTTCCTGCTTATTTTTATTGCACAGCGATAGTAATTACTTTTGTCATGCTTTTTACTAAATGCTTTGTATGATCAAACAGTTTCATATATTAAAGTGAAAGCATTTTGTTTTCAGGATTCCAGAGTTGGATTTGTGTGTCTTGCTAATGAGATGCCAAATTTTCACAGTGACTACAACTTTGATGTATAACTGAACTTTGACTTGATGGGGATTGATCAAGAGAAGATAGATGACTTTGAGGTGCCTGAGGAGATCAAAGACTGGGTCGAAGACAAACCCAAACCAAACCTCGATCAAACCATCACTGTTAATATCGAAACCTCAGAAAACTCTAAAGAAATCCAGATAGGCATGGACCTTACCCAAAACCAAAGAAAAGACCTGATTGAACTCTTAACTCAGTTCCAGTGTTTACATGGTTACATGAAGACATGATTGGTTTGTCTACTAACATTTTCATTCATCGACTGCCCATTAAAGATGGATTCAAGCCAGTTAAGCAGAAGCTCAGGCGATTAAAACCTGAGTGGAGTATGAAAGTTAAAGAAGAAATTGTCAAGTAATTTAAAGCTGGCATCATCATGGTGTCAACTTACCCTGAGTGGTTATCCAATATAGTTCCCGTGCCTAAGCCCAGAGGGAAAGTATGAGGATGTGTGGATTACCGGGATTTGAACAAAGCTTGTCTCAAGGATAACTTCCCAGTACCTTTTATCCATATACTGATAGACAACACGGCACAATATAACATGTATTCTTTTGATGACTGTTTTGCTGGGTATCATCAAATCATGGTTGCTGAAGAGGACATGGAGAAAATAGCCTTCATCACTCCCTGGGGTACCTTTTGTTATAGACGTTTGTCCTTTAGCCTTATCAATGTCGGATCCACTTAATAGTGAGCCATGATGGCCCTTTTTCATGACATGATGCACAAAGAAATAGAGGTCTATGTGGATGATATCATCATCAAATCCTGGAAGGAAGATGACCACATCAAACATATCCAAAAGCTTTTTAACTGGCCAATGCAATGGTCATCTTTGTACTGGTCAAATACTCTTTTAGTGTCAAATCAGGCAAACTGTTGGGATTTCTAGTGAGTAACAAAGGCATTGAGCTGGATCCAGCTAAGATTAAAGCCATCACCTAGATGCCCATGCCCCGAACAGAAAAGGAAATACGGGGATTTCTGGGTTGAATCAATTTCATAAGCAAATTCATCTCTCAACTCACGACAACGTGTGAACCCATCTTTAAGCTGTTAAAGAAGAACTCCTCTATGAAATGGGATGAAGATTGTCAAAAAGCCTTCCTTTCCGTTAAGAAGCAGTTGATCGAAGCGCCTGTCTTGGTACCTCCAAAAGATGAGGTGATCGTATCAGACAACCGGAGGTGATCGTATCAGACAATGCCAAGAATCTAAACAACCAGATGATGAATGAATTATGCAGCAAGTTTCAGATCAAGCATCTTAATTCCGTCATCTATCGTCCCAAGATGAATGGTGTTGTCGAAGCAGCCAACAAGAATATCAAGAAAATTATGCAAAAAATATCCACCAATGACAAGGGATGGCATGACTTATTGCCTCTGACTCTGCTAGCCTATAGAACATCAATGCGCACTTTTATTGGGGCTACCCCCTACTCCTTAGTCTATGGCATGGAAGTAGTACTCCCCATAGAAGTAGAAATGGAATCAATAAGGGTGTTAATAGATGCTCAGATAGAAGAAGATCAGTGGTTGTAAGAGCGATACCACCAGTTATCTCTGATAGATGAGAAGAGGGCTACAGCCATCTTTCATAGGCAATTATGTCAGCAAAGGATTGGTCGGTCATACAACAAGAAAGTCCGGCTAAGACAATTCAAAAAAAATGACTTGGTGTTGAAGAAAGTCCTTACCACTCAAGATGAAGCCAAAGGAAAATTTTCCCCGAAATTGGGAAGGCCCATTCATTGTCAAAGAAGTGTTGACAGGAGGGGCCATCAGATTGCAAGAAATGGATGGGAAAGAATTTCCCCAGCTTATCAATTCAGACACCGTGAAGAGGTACTATGTCTTAGTCACCTGCAAGCCATCATCCTGGTCCTGAAAAAAAGAAAAGAAAGAAAAAAGATCAAATCCATTTAGGTCTTTACTGCGAAAGCCTGAACTACGAATGACCTGATCTCATCAATCTATGGGAGTACGTAGGCAGCCAGCTATGGTGCGGTCAAACAAAATAAAAAAAATCCAAAAATCAATTAAATCAAGCTTAAACCCAAATAAACACTTTTCAACCATTTAAGCTAAGCCTGAACTACAAATGACCTGATTTCCCCAATCCATGGGAATACGTAGGCAACAATTTATGGTGCGGTCTAACCTTCAAAAGAAAAAACAAACACAATTTTCCTAATAAATTTAAAAACCCAATTGTAAACCAGTCCCAAGACACCAAAACCCATATAAAACCTAAATACTATAAAGCCTCCCTGATCAACTAGCCCTTATGAGGTACTCTTCGACATCTCAATGTCAATCCATCAAGGAAAAGTTCACGATACATCAAGATAACAAGTCATGAAAAAAGTGGTAATCATTCAGCAATGACAATACATATCCAAAAGGGAAATGAATCAAAATATATTTCTCTGCCATATAATACTGTTTAATATATACAATGTATCTTGTACATGACAAAAATGGCTGACCTAGTCTATGAAGGAAAATGAAAGCTAGTCTATAAACCTGCTGATAAACGGGATAGCAATTCCAACATGACATCCTTCTCAGAAGATGGAGGTGTATCTGTAAGCTCCTGCCCTAAGGTCTCCATGATAGCTAGAAGATCCACAACCATCTGCATAGTGCTACCATGATCATCTATCAATACACTCATATCTGCAATAATTCTATGCGGGCAGGATCTAAGTGCAGTACTATCAGCGATGTAAGCATCCCGGGTAGCTAGGGCCTTATCCCGCTAAATAAAAGCAGCATCCCGGGCAACTAAAGCATAATCTCTCTCAACAAAAGTTGTGTCCTGAGTGACTCGAGCATCGTCCCTATCGATAAAGACAACATCCCTGCTAGAAAGGGCTGTCAACTTCAGTGCTCTCGCCTGATCCCTCTTAAAGGTCATCCGAGCTAATGAATCTATAAGAGATGTATCCGCCACAGTAGAAGTGCTCGGGGTGTCACTAACCAAAGCTGCTGACAAACCAGCGAATAACTCGTCCTCAGTGGGAGAATCAGGGTCCTCCATAGGCTCCTCCTCATCAGAATCAATACTCGGCTCTGAGTGAACAACTACAGCCAATGCAATGTCTGCCTCCATCCATGTAGAATACTCTAGAGAACGACCCGGATGACTAGTCAAAAAATTAGCCCTCTCGCGACGGGTTCAACAATCATAAATCTTGGTCAAATCATCTACTGAAAGAGATGAAGATGATAGTCGTTGATCCATAGCCCCATCAAAGTGGTGAATATAACTGTCCCATAACAGCCAGTGGGTGATATGTGGTCACCCCTCTCAGACCAACCAGGGGTAGATAATCCATGCCAACTGCATGGGTAATGAATCTATAAGGAGAGCTGAGTCCTGAACATGAAAAGATCGCAAAGGGATCCTCGATCATCATCAAAAAATCCAACCAAGATGACACATCTGTACACTCAGCCGGCTGAAAAGAATAGGACATGGCTATGTCATGAGTGAAACAGTACCCATGATGTCTAAAAGTGCTGATAGGTCTACAGTGTGTCATGAACCACACGTATAATAAAACGGAACTCCCCCTGAAGAACCCCACATAATGGGTATGGCAAAATGTGGCCGACCTCAAGGTCTCCGCCAATATCATGGGCAAGATGGTACAACCCTGTCTGAGAGCACAAACCACTGTAATCAGGCCAATGTCCAAGTGATCTATAAACAGCGGCATATATAGGTAAGCTGTGACGCTCATCAACAAAATATCTAAGCGTGTAATTTGCCACTCCCCTGCAGTGATAGTAAAATCTCTTGAATATAGTGCATAGCTGTCTAGCTGGCCAAATCGATCAATCAGGAAATCCAGGGACACCTCATGCCCTGAGGTAATCTCATCGGGTACGACTCTGTGCCTCAAGCAAGTTAAGGTCATAAACTGTCATCTCATATCACTGATGGCCATCCTAGCAGAAGGCCGATCCAATGGCAAATTAGTGATGCGCTCATACACCTCTAACGTAGGAGTCAGTTCGTAGATACCGAATCTGAAAATATATTGCTCAGGTATCCAATACGATAGCATACTGTCTACGAAGCCCAGTGGTACCTGGAAAGCCAAGGTGGCCATGAAGTTCCCCAACATTTGATCAACTGTCGCCCTATCTGTGGGAGGCAAACTATCATACCATGATCTCAGAGAAGATGCTATCAATGTAGGTGGCGTGTGCTCAATACGGCTGACGATAGATGAAGACATCTATAGAATCGTATCATGAGACCATCCAGGGGTCAATGCTAAACTGACCTATCTGAATGCATATCCATGATATAATGAATGCATTATGATAGATGATAATGATAAATGACAATAGGATGCAATAGATAAGAAATATCATACGTGCATTTCTAAAATACATTGTCTACTGAAAGCATCATCTCTGTCTGCCACTAAAATGCAAAATAAAAAGTACAGGGAAATGGGGCACATCCGCCCAATGACTAACAGAGGCCTATTAAAAGAGATAACAAGAAAGAGGGCACAACCGCCCAATATCTAATAGAGGCCTATCAAAAGATATAACGAGAAACCTATCCAAAGAAATTGATGACATCTATGTCACCCAGCCTATCAACTTGCTGTAACTCATCCTGAGTCACTGAATCTCTGCCAGAGGGGATGTCGGGCCAATAGAGGGGAGGATCTGCACCAGTAAAATTGCCAGAATATGGACCTCCTGAGGGGCCAGCGCCGGAGATGGAAGGATCAAAATAATTTTCCTCGGAAGGATCCCTGCCAAGGTGCCTGATGAAAAACTGTGCCCGCTCCAACCGCTGGGTCAAACTAAAAATTTGTTCCAAATGAGTATACTCTCGAAGGCAAGCTATCCAGTCTATCGTCATAACAGACCCATAGACCATGTCTGTAGTGACACCCCCAAATCCGAGTACTTCAATTTCCATGGGATTTGGTGTTCACTGTATAAATATTATATATCTATTTATCCATAATAAATGCAAACCATGAAATAGATAAAAATATCTCCAACAGCTCCCCTTATGGGGTTACAACATCTGAAATATAAATACATAATTAAATCTCAGGTCATACTAACCTTAAATCTCTAATGCGAAAACATAAACAAATAAGTCTTAAACATCATAACATGAGTCTTAACAGGTATTCTCAAATAAAATAACAAGTCTTCATCACTTGTTAACTTTGCCCCTGCCTTTGCTAGTGGAAGGCTCGTCGAACCTTTCGTTCTTAACTGCAATATTATTATGTAAGAGTGAGCACGATTGCCCACAAGTTTACAAATATAACAATATAATAACATGCGAATAAGTCAAGGAAGTCCGAATAATAGAAAGCTCGGCTTTTGAATCAAGAATGAATAACAAGAATCAAAAGTATGTTTGAGGGTCATAAGACCTTGAACTATGTTCTAGGTTGTTAAATATTTTTACTTTAAACCTTTAACAGTCGTTAGACTATATGGACTCTACTACTCGTACTTAGGGGGATCAGCCCTTAGTACCATACTGTGCACAATATCTCAACGCTAAAGCGTAAATAATCCCCTATAAAAGGATTGTTCATCTCAGTTTGACATCATAGTCCGCACCAAAGAAAGTTTAGTTTGGATAAGCTCAATAATAGTTCTAGAATTTAGAACATTCATCAACTATGGACTAGTCGAATCAGTAAGGGTTCGCTAGCCTTACAAGGTTCAACAATAATTGATAATCGAATTAAAATATAAATCTCGAGGGTATACAATTGAATAAGAATTGTATACTAAAGTAATACTTAACAATGCTTATAATATCTTATACGAAATCTTAACTTGAATAAACAAGAATAAGAACTTGATTGCTATAGAATCATAAGTATAGAACTTGCTCAATGAATAACCTTGAATTTAGAAACCTTGCTCCATGAAAGTAAAGATTAGGAAACTTGCTTAACAATAATAAGTTAGGGATAGAACACTTGCTTAACATAAAAATAAGGATTATTAAACTTGCCTCGTGCACAAGCTACAATTATAATTACAATTCACTTCTTTAACATCCTACACATTACGTTACGTTTACAACATCGATTAGTTCCATTACCACTACGATTAACTGTTGAACTTTCCACTTAAGTTCGACTTAAAAACTTGGTTCACAAATCTTAACTTGTTAACTAACCACATAACGTGAATCTGAATCACAACATCCATACCACATAATATGAACTTTTAGACAATCGTACTCAAGTCTTACGACATTAATATCCAAGTTCGCACATAGTTTATTAACATGAAACTTCAAATTATATTATACATGTCAACAACATGTTATAGTATTGTATTACATGTTCACCATGTTATCATGTTCATTAGGTTAGGTTAACTCACCATATTATGGCTAAAAATTACACAAACGGGTCAAACAAATATTTTTCTCTGCACCCCCCCCCCCCCGCCCGCTGAGGAGGGGGTTAGGCCCGCTAGGGCGGGTATGGGTTCTGCAGGGGGCCCGCTGGGGTGGGTGGCCTTGGCTGGTTCAGTTACAGTTCGTGAAAAATTGCAGATAAGGCCAAATAAATCCAAATTAAACTAGTACAGTGATTCTCATTAAGTATAAACTTCACAGAAACATCATACAATGATTTTAACATGTTTTAACACTTTAGAGCACGTAGTTACTCAAATCAAATCATATAAATTCACTATTTTTTAGTATTTTGAAAAGTTTCGAGTCAAATCATGAAATTCAACGTTACAGATTCGTTATAACTCCGAATCTGTCCGTTTAAATTTTGTTCTGTTCGTTTAAACATGTATGATCATAATCAACTATCAATTTCATGTTAACTAACCAATTGAAGCATGATATTTTGTACATAAGGGCCATATACGTGTTCTTCATACTCTGTAACTCATGAAACTTTGATTAAAGCATAATTACATGAAATTGATTGTTTTAAAACATGAATATATGATAGAAAATGTGTTATGAACATATATTAACACATATATGATCATATCTCAAGTATTCATCACAAAAATTATTTACAGAGAACTTCAAGATACGTTAATGGAGAAATATTAAGAACATGAAATTAAAACTCAGATAAAAGAATTACCCTTTGCTTCTTGATTCAAATTGCTAGAATTCTCTCTTTTGTTTTCTCCAAACCTTTAATCTCTCTCTCAAACTCTCCTTCTCTCTAAGTTTCTCTTTAAATTTCTCTCTGGTATATATAATATTCTATCTAATATATAACATAAGGTATATAATATATAATACATATACGACATAACTGGTAAAGTAGTGGGTCAGTTAATTTACTGATACTCATTATCTTAAAGGCATGTTTGTTTGTCCCTTTAATAACTCCTTTCCCTTTATTTTAATTAAATGCTTATTATATAGTTTAATGTCACACTTCTAATTAATCAAACAATCTTATTTAAATTTAATTAAATAAAATATAATAATCCACATTAAATCACATCATCACATAAATAACATTCTCATTTATTAATTATGTCAAATTGTTAAATCTCTAATTAATTATTAATTTAAGTAAAATAACATTATGCTTATTAAATAATTCATTTAATCAAGTAAACTCAATTAAATTCACACTTGAACTATAAAAATTCTTCACATTAATTTAATCTATGTAACATATATAATTAAATTATTCTATCACAATTCCATCACATAATTTTTTAACTCAATAAATAAATTATAGAACATATTTATTTAATTCAATAAATATTCAAATTAAATTATAAAATTCTCATTCGTCACATCTTTCCCCCCTTAAAAGGATTCTATCCCCAGAATCACGGTTCAATTAAATTCGTCATGTTACATTCTCCCCCCTTACAAAGATTCTGTCCCCAGAATCGCTTACACATAAATTAAGCAAATAAATGTGGGTAAGTCTTCATCATATGTTCTTCGAGTTCCCATGCAGCTTCTTCAGCGTTGTGGTTCCTCTATATAACCTTAATAGATGGTATTACTTTATTTCTGAGAACTTGTTCTTTCCTGTCAACAATCTAAACAGGAACTTCTTCATAGGATAAGTCTTTCTCAAATTTCAGGGGTTCATATTCAATCACATGTTTGTAATCGGGTTTGTATGGACGTAACACTAACACATGGAAAATATTGTGGATATGCTCTAGCGCCAGAGGTAAGGCTACCTCATATGCAACTTCTCCGATTCTTCGCAGCACCTCAAAGGGCCTCAGACTCAATTTTCCCTTCTTGCCGAATCTGATTTTTCCCTTCCAGGGAGAAACTTTTAAAAAAACAAAGCTACCCAATTCAAATTCTACATTCTTGCGGTGTGGATCGGCATATTTCTTCTGCCTATCCTGAGCCGCTACCAATCTTGTCCGGATCACCTTGACGATCTCTGCTGTCTGTTGTACCAGTTCTGGACCTCGCAATTGTCTTTTTCCAACTTCATCCCAGTATAGTGGAGTTCTACACTTTCTGTCGTACAACGCTTCGTAAGGAGGCATGCCAATACTTGCGTGGTAACTGTTGTTGTAGCCGAATTCCATAAGCGGTAAGTGATCATCCCAATTTCCTTTGAAATCTATGATGTACGCTATCAATATATCCTCTAATGTCTGGATCGTTCTATCACTCCGCCCGTCTGTCTGAGGGTGATATACCGTACTCATTCTCAACTGTGTCCCCATTCATTACTACCGTGGCTTCCAAAAATTGGATGTGAAGCACAGATCTCAGTCTAAAATAATCTATACTGGAACTCCATGCCTTGAAACAATCTCTCTCACATACAGTTTTGCTAACTGGTCTAAGTTGAATCTGATATTGATCTGAAGGAAGTGTGCTGATTTCGTCAATCGGTCAACGATAACCCATACTGCGTCGTAGCCTTTCTGAGTTGTCGGAAGGCCAACTATGAAATCTATAGTAATATGTTCCCATTTCCATTCTGGGATCTCTAGTGGTTGTAGCAAACCACTCGGCCTCTGATGTTCTGCCTTCACTTTCTGACATGTCAAGCACTTGGCAACACAATCGGCAACATCTCTTTTCATATTCGGCCATCAGAAATGCTGTCAAAGATCCTGGTACATCTTGTTACTCCCGAGATGAATCGAATACCGAGAACTATGAGCCTCGCTCAAAATTTCCTTTTTAATCTCTGGCACTGACGGTACCCAAACTCTGCTCCCAAATCTTAACAGTCCCTTACTGTCCATCTTGAAATTCTGTTCATTCCCTTCAAATATCTTCTTCCTTATCTTACGACAGTCCTCATCTTAAAGTTGTGCTTCCTTAACCTTGTCCAACAAAGTTATACCAGCTTGTATTTGAAACAGCTTTTCGTCAGTCTCCATCGGATATCTCACTTCCAATTCCAGCTTATCCATTGCTAAAATTAGCTCCTCCTAGGCAGTCAACATCATCAACTTCTCCCGACCCTTCTCTCGATGTGTTGTCATTCCATCTTCGCTTCTGACCGTTTCTTCCCCCACTGTTGCTACCACAAGCCTTCTTGTTACCTTCTCCTTCACTCTTCTTTTTCTTCAGCTCCTTGTTGTATTTGGTCATCACATCGCTTCCACCTTCAGCGAGGATAGCCTTTTCCAATATCCCAGCAAAGGTGTTCAGCTGGAACATCGACACCTTGCTATACAACCAAGGCTTCAGTCCCTGTTCAAATCTTCTTGCCTTCCTCTCGTCGGTATGCACTTGGTATGTGGCAAACCTAGCCAACTCATTGAATCTCGTCGCATAATCTGGCACAAACATGTTACCTTGCTTAAGCTCTAGAAACTGCACCTCCATCTGATTCTCTGAGCTTGTCGGGAAGTACATCTCGAAGAACATTTCCTTAAACCTCTCCCAGGTTATCACGCCCTCTACTCCCCGGACTTTGTTTGCTTGCCACCAATAGCTGGCTTCTGACTTCAGCATGAATGTCGCATACGCGGTCTTCTGATCTTCACCGACCCTTGCTAAATTCAAAACTTTCTCCATTTCCATGACCCAAGTCTGTGTTTCAATCGGGTTCATGGATCCCTTAAATTTTGGCGTTCCCACCGCCTTGAAGTCCTTGAACATCGTATTCGGTGGAGCTTTCGGTTGGTTGTTCAGAGCTCCAGTCAAAAGATTCACCAACTGCTGAACGGGGTTGGCGTTAGCATTAGCGTCGTTATCATTTGTCGACCCTTCTTGGGCTGGTTGGCTGTTAGGGCGTCTTCTCAGTGATATATTTCTGTTAAGATATACGCTTCTTAGATCTTTATTCAATTCTTTAAATATTTAAGGTTTAACTCAAATACTTTAAGATAACAATTAACACATAACATCTCAATTAAACTCTGATATTTTATTTAATCAAAAGTTTTTAAAACAAACGAAAGATAGCATCACTGCTATTTACATAAACTATCCCGAGATCAAGAATCTTCAGGATTTAAATCATCAAAATATTCCTCTGTTTATAATCACATCGGAATTTATATTATTAACTACTCAAAGAAGTATCACATAATCATACTGTTTCTATCACGGCCTACTAAGGCGTCGAACAGCTTTGATGCGTTCTTCCTCCATAATGCGGAACATCGTCCTGCGATCCAGCATATACGAAGGAAGATCCTCGAACTAAACTGGATAGCACATAACCCGATCCTGGGCCTTATCAATCGCAGTCTAAAATGTATGGTCTGTTTCCTCGATCTTAGCCTTCTTTTCCCGATCATTATCCTCTGAAAGATCTGCACGTCGTGAAGCCCTCATCCAAGCATCCTCTGCTATGGTAAGCTTCGTTGATTCCTCACGCAAATTATTCTTTAGCTTCTCTATCTCCTCTGACTTCTGCTCACCTTAGCCCTTCTCATGAACCAACTCCCACTCTACGTCTCCAAGACGTGTGTACAGAGTCTCAACCTCACCATCCTTCTGCTCGATGGTAGTCTGCTGAGTAACTGTCTGCTCCTTCATCTCTGAAACAGTATCATATAACTCGATGTTACGGTCATATATCTCGTCGTACATCTCAGCACTGATAGAGTTTGGTGGGAACTCTTCAGGGTCTTCATCCTCCTCGGCTGCCTCAGCCTGAATCTCAATCTCCTCAGAGTCCTCATATGAGTCAACCACTGGCTCATGCTCCCGACCAACAATTATGATCAAATTAAGGAGATGGCTCTATACGAACCAACTGCTCCCATACTGTATGAATGTCTCGGGGCTCCTCCTCAATAGCCACTCGAGGTATAACCTCCCTAGGCTGACTGGATCCTCCAACCTCCGACAAAGTAGACTGATGCCATCTACATCCCCGTGGATAAGTGTCCAAGCCTAAGACAGACAGGGAAGCCTCTCATAAGCCCAGAACTGTCAATTCAAAAGAACCCTACATTAGTCGTGGGAAAAGATAAACCAATCAAAAGTTAAACAAATGAAATTTGGTCAAAAGGACTTACCAGAAGAAACGGGTAGAATCCGACCCAGACATCGATAACTCCCTCGGATCGCAATCGCATTCCGTGCAGGAAGAGAGCGAATGTAAAAGATCCCCAATCGTAGTCCCCAATGTGGCCTACGTCTCAAAGTGCCCCTACCAAGCTGAAGGAAACTGTGGAGGAGTTGTTCGCAATGAAACAACCCCTCATGATGGTCAGGAATAGACGCTGCATAATGCGATCCCTCTCCCTCAAATCGACAGGCAACGATTGCTGAAGAGTGCCTCGAGTAGCATCGATGCTCAGGCTCCCCGACCGGATACTGCGAGCCTTAAAGGCCCGCTCTTGAGAAGAAAACCCTAAAAGGGTATGCACTGTGGTCGGAGTGATGCCCGTCTCCAAGGGCACTCTGTCTCCAGTAAACTCTAAGCCTGTGATGTACCTCCAATCCATGGGAGTCATCATAACCTCGGAGTCTAGCAGATAGAGAGACTGACTCTAATGAAACCATCACTCGGACAAAGCTAGCAAATAGCCCCAAGGGCAGCGACGGGGAACAATGGTGAAGAAAGCCTCAAATCCCCAAAAATCCACTACCGCCCGATACTCTGGATGCAGCGAATGATACAAAGAGTATATGCTGAACCAGTTACCCCTGGGCTGGGTAAACTCTGGAACCTGCACGACCTCAAGGTTAAGAAAACCCATCGATGACAGAAAAGAGAAATGAAGATAAATTAATCACGTACCTCATTCGCCTGCAAGTGAATAGAGGGATGGCGGCTCAGATCCGTACCCAGCAAATCAGGGACAACTACTTCAATGCTGGGAAGAAATTGAGGCGCAGCGGTGGGCTGAGGCGGAACCTCAGGCTCAAGGATATCCTCCTCGTCCACGGAAGGATGGTCCTCGCCACCACGCCGCTGAGTTGGCTCCGTCAATCGCTATACCCGTCGGCTAATCCGAGGGACGGAAACATTAGAAGGAGCCCTCCGTCGGTGAACTCCAGCTGAAATCCACTAAGATGAAGAACAGCTGGGTCCCAAAGAATCCATATCTGAACAATGAGTTCATAAGAATCAAATCCAAGTCAGGTATATTCCTATCCTTTTCAAACTTCAAATTAAATCCATGTAATATAATTTAGCTCATCGTATCATACATGTCCTGCATGTGCCATTATATGTGTACATCATTTTAATTACATCCTAGCATATACCCTGACGTTTGACTCATGAAATTTTTTTGCCTGAGTTTCCCCTATAAAACGGACTATCCACATGCCCGAAGCATGCATTAAATCACCCTATAAGGGTATACCATCATAACCAAGCAATTAAATAGCAATTTAAATTGTTGTTCTAACACATAGCTATAATGCATGTCTAGATTAACTGATAAATGATAATATATTGCATCCATACGGTCCATAAGATGATACGTAAGAATGCATTACATTATAAATATGTTCATCAAGCTATCTATGTATACATGTTAGACATAATATATTTAAGGAAAGAAATACGGGTTTTCGCCAATGAAAACACAAAAGAGCGGAGTTTATACGTTACCCGTAGTACGTAGAAGAGATGTACAGTGACGGATCGCTCCAAATCAAGCCAGAATCAAGTAGATCTGAAGAAGTGCTCTGGTTTTTCAGAGAGAAAATTAAGAAACTCAACTCGAATGAGTGAAAATGAGGCCTCCCGAGGGTATAAACCCGATCACAGGCAGCCTCAACCATACATGCTCCAGCCGCATGTATGGCTGCGGCTACCACATGTGGGTCCCGTGGCTTCCCGATTAAAAAATGATGTTCGACATTTGTTATTTTGGGTTCAGAATGGTCACATTATTTAAAATGATACCTTTCCGGGACAGTTTTAAACCCCGAAACCCCTAAAAAAACCCTCCAAAATAGCAAAAATTCGTTAAAGATTAGAAATCCCGACGTTGAATGCCGAAAGATCAGAAAATCAGTTAAAATCAATATTACATCTCAAAGTCCACCGGCAACGAACCAGTGAAGGCGTCGGCTCGACCCCCAATGATGTAATCCATCGGCAACGAACCCGTGAAGGCGTCGGCTAGACCCCCGATACTATAATCCACCGGCAACAAACCTGTGAAGGCGTCGACTCGACCCCCGATGATGGAATCCACCAGGAACGAACCAGTGAAGGCGTCAGCTCGACCTTTGATGATTTAATCCGTTGGCAACAAACCAGTGAAGACATCGACCAAACCCCGATGGTGTAATCCATTGGCAACAACCCAACGCAGATCGGCAAATCCACGATGGTGTAATCAGTTGGCAACAACCCAACGCAGGTTAGTGAAACCCCGATGGTGTAATCCGTTGGCAACAACCCAACGAAGGTCGGCAAAACCCCGATGGTGTAATTCGGTGGCAACAACCCAACGCAAATCGGCAAATCCCCGATGGTGTAATCCAGTGGCAACAACCCAACGCAGATCGGCAAAACCCCGATGGTGTAATCCGTTGGCAACAACCCAACGCTGGTCGGCGGAACCCCGATGGTGTAATCCGTTGGTTACAATCCAGTGCGAGTTGACTTATTCTCGACAACGTAATCTTTAACTTCCCCAGTAGAGGGGAGTAACCTTTTATCATATTCTCACATATCATTACATCTGTTATACATGACATTACATCATCAGATATACCTTGTCATGCATTCTCTATGTCTAGTAATCTTTGTCGTGTTCATTCCATTACATTGCATAAACATGACAAAGAGGGGCATCTGTAGACACTCAAAATTTTATTTTCTTTGTACTAACCTTGCAGAAGGGCAAACGCATAATTTTACTTCAAAGACAACCCCGAGGTAGGGCAAAAGAGCCAGGTCATCTCAGAGATAACCCCAGGAATGATGCAAAGGACCAATGACGTCCAAACATATCGTGAACTGAACGAGGATCGTCAAGCTGAGATAGTGTCCATCGAAAACCACCTCAGCAAACGTCAAACGGCGTGCCATTGAAGATAAGCCAGTTAACTGATATCTGGACCAGGAAGATATATCTCGGCTATGAGTTTTGACTTCTCGAACCCTAATTCAGTCAGACTCGATCTTATCCCGCTACATTCAGCAAAGACTTTTTGAAATGTCGATCTGCAGAGGTCAACTTCTTCCAAATCGAAACCAAAGGAACACGTGTCGAGACGGCGGGCCCCACCTAGCCCAGCAACATCCATATATACGGCTAGCCTCATATATGTATGCGGCTGGCTCGACCAGCTTATTTGCCCCACACTAGTTCATTTAGAAAAGAGAGAGAGAGAGAGATTTAGAGAGAGAAAGAAAATTCTAGAGAGAGAAAGGCTCGATTTTAGCACATAAACACCAACTTGAAGTTTAATCATCTCATTCAAAATCTATTTGAAGTCCTGGGAGTGTTTTACGTTGACCACGGGAGTTAAAACGCTTATTCACGCGTCCCCCAAGGTGAAATAAAGCACTTTCTAGCTTCGTTCTTTGTAAATGATTTTCAAATACTAGATTAATGATATATCTTGTTTGAATCTAGTTAAGTTTGTTGTATTTTAAGCATATTGTGTAATAGTTGATAGATATTACGTTTCTATCGGTTATATTGTGATTATTATGTTGTAAACTGAGTACGGAGGCTAGATCTACCTAGATTTAAGCCGAATCTAGCCTTTAAGAGGTTATTAAGCATGAAGCTTTAACCTGTGTGCTAGATTGGCCTAGATTCATGGTAGATCTATAGATTTATTACTTTAAACGGTTCCAGTTACCCCGAACAACCCCAGATCCATATCTAGAGGCAAAAGGTGTCCGAAATGTCTTAAAACGGTGATTTCAACCGATGAAATCACCTAATATCAAAGCCGAGGACATTGTATATATGTATTCTCGCATAAAAATGTGAGCCTAGGAATCCTGGTGTTGAGATCCCTAAATGGATCCGACTCGATTCCCACGATGGACCGATTTTTATGTTGTAAAGTTTTAATAGCGTAAATATCATTGTATATGTAATATTTGAATCTTGAAGACGAACTCGAGGGGTTAGTCCAGAGAAATCGAATTCAAGATCCCGTGATAATGAAAACTTTAATTGCGGGAGCTCGGTTCATCGAAATAGCCTACATGCCCGATGCTGATCCGACCCTTTTTTCGACGCTTTTGCATGTATATCATCAAAATGATTTCTAATAAAACCATAAAGAGCTTTCGATCATAAGATTTGGGGTAGATCACCTAATGAACAGTAAAGAATAAAAGGAAGTATCAAAGTCGTCGATTCCTAGTCGGGCAAAGGATTTGAAAACCTACTTTCTAAAGCATCATTTCAATTCATAAATCTTGTTAAAAATGAACTTTTTGTCAAATCAAATCCTTCGTACCTAGGCGCAAAAGAGGTACAGCACTACTTTCAAGTCACCCAAAATAAAGACTTAGAATAAGAACGAATAAAGCTTTCAAAATAAAACACAAACACACACATTCACACACACACGCACATTTTATGCACAAAAAATTAATAAGATGCGGTAACGTGTTTTCACGGGAGTCGGGGGGTGCCTAACACCTTCCCCTCGCTTGAACTAACCCCCGAATTCCACGAATCTCAGGTTTCAAGACCAATCTTTTGGAGTCACGTATTGAACCATCTTGCAAAAAAACTATTAAAACTCGGATGAGTTGGTACATCCATTTAAACCATACCAACTGGCGACTCTATCTTACTTGGTCCAATCATCAAAATTAAATCAATCTTTTCAAAATCGTTGACACTTATGTCGGTACCTCTTTCCTAAAACCTTAACCTTCAATAAAATCCATAGACATAGCAAATGGAAAAGGGTAGATAAGCTCAAGCAAAGGAAAGACGAAAATCAAAACCAAAGAAAAAAGAACCTCTATAAAAAAAAAGGAGCGAATTTTTTCCAGCGTCGACATCCACGATTTTATATAAACCTAACAGTACAAACAAGAGCTCACTTTGATTTAGGCAAATTATCAAATAGTTGGTTACATCAAAACTCCTCAAATAGGCGCGGGGCGTGCTGTTGCATGTACAACTCTAGTGCGAGCCGCGCTAGGCAGCTGGGAGCATTTTTAAAATAAGGTTTTAGACCCTTTCTCTTCACCCTACCCGCAGCCATCTCTAACCCCCCCTATTCCTTCATCGTTCCTACTCCAAGTCAGATTCAGAAGGCCATCCATATCACTTCATCCCAAACACACAACTCCAATAACAACTCCAACCCATTCAAAATCTACGTCACTCATCAAGCACACGAACCTCATAAATCATACCCACCACCTCTTTCATTACCACTTCCAAACACAATTGACCATCACAGATTAGGGTTCAAGGAAATAAGAAGCAACGTCATCCACACCTGACTGATTGATGCGAAGAAAAAGGTAACAATGTTAATTCGCTTGATAGTGCGCTTGATAATATTGAGTATTATCTCATAATTTCCATTGAATTACATTACTATATTATTGGGAACCCTTGGGTTACTGATAGCCCAAGGTTGATATTGCTTGGGTTTTTATTTGGTGGAAAATTGAGGAATCCAAAAGAAAGTAAGTTTGGGGGGAAAACAAGGCAGCCCACCAACTGTTTGATAATTTGCCTAAATCAAAGTGAGCTCTTGTTTGTACTTTTAGGTTTGTATGATATCGTGGACGCAATCAAATTACAAAATAGCGGAACCATAGTATATCAAAGTTTAAAAAAAATTCCACAAACCTATTACCCGGATAATCCTTTATGCACAGTTATTAATTAAAATAAAATAAAAGGAGATTAGATTCATACCCTTGTAGAACTAAGCTTCCATAGGTACGGGTTCAACTACTTGTTCTTCGCGATCTCCTTGAATATCCGGGATTGATTCCTTCCTTTGATCAACGTTAGTCACCCAAGTGTTTGGCCTCTATAGGTGATTCACCAAGAAAAATGAATTGTTCAAATAGGAGGGTGGTTAGCTAAACCCTAGTTTTCTATTCTCTATAGAAAAGGAGTACTCTCTAATAATTGGAATTGCATCAACTGATATCTAATATAAGACTCCTCTTATATAGATATTAGTCAACCATTCTAATCCAATTAGAAATTGGGTTTCATTTAATTAATTAAACTCCTTTAATTAATTAGGCTTCCCAACACATTGGGAATAATTACTTAAACTCCTTTAATTAATTCGCCTCCTAATCTTATTAGAAAAAAATGAGAGTACTTATATTAAATTAATTCCTAAACTTCTTTAGAAATTAAAATAATAATAATTGTAACAATATTAATAAGATTCCTCTTATTAATTTATATTTAATATTTTCAAAATATTAAATAATAAATATTAAGCTATTTAATTTATTCTATCATCATAGATTAAATTAATTACACTTAACATATTATTACGATTAAGCCATTACCTTCTTAAATAATTATTCTTCCTTTTATGGTGTGAGCCTTTAGGTTCTCCATATTAAACCGGCTATGAATAAATCAATTAGAATAATTCTAATCTTATTTAAATAAATAAATTAAACTAATAATCTATTTAAATAAATAATATTTATTCTATAATAGAGATAAGTCCCCTAGCGATCAACGACTTTCTAGATAATATAGATTTCAACATTAATCATAAAAGAACCTGTGAGTTAATAGTTACAGTACAATTCAATCCTTCTATCATACAATGTCCCAATTAAACATAAGCCATGGAATTACTGTCAAGTATTATTTTATTTAATTATATGTATTTTGATTAGTAAATGCACAACTCCAAATAATGCAAATTAGAAACTCCTTTCTAATTTCATTCTGTTTTGGCCAAGGACTACTAGGTTGTCATTTAACGAATCACATAGGACATATCTCTTCTTTTACTAGAAGCGGTAGATTCTTTACTGATCATTCATTATCTCTATATATAACTTATTACACCCAAGCATACCCTTTGATATACCCTAAGGGTCTTAAGGAATAAGTCAAAGTATAATTCATTACACACAACATACTATGATGATCTCAAGTCTGAGGATCACTTGTACTACTATCATATTAGGAATTTCTATTGACAGGCGAGTAAAATTTCATTAGGTATTCCTTAGCGAGTCACGTTCAGTGTACTTATTCTCCAATAAGCACCTACATACTTGCTTTAGTGTCTCCACACAAATGATCATGAGATCAATCATCCTCATCCAATGAGCAAGCAACATATGTACCAATCTATCCAGATTTACTAATCCCTTTTTAGTAATCCAATGATTGGGAACTATTTTAGTTTTAAGTTTTCTAAGAATTTAGATCTCATTAGCATGATCAACATCATGATTCTAAAAGCATTGCTTAAAACTATGGGTTATTCACATATTGTAAAAACAGCATCATGTAGATAATTAAATGGATTTAATAAATGAATACTTTTATTAATAAACAAATAAGATCATTTCCAAAGTATATGCTTTATCATCATACATGATTGGCTTTTATGCATACTACTTTCAATCTCCCACGTGTACTAAAGCCAATCGCTTTGGTATCTCATACCCATCTTCTCTAAGTGATGATCAAACTGCTGTTGTGTTAAAGCTTTAGTAAATGGATCTGCAATGTTGTCTTAAGAGTCTACACGCTCCAAGGTGACGTCTCCTCTTTCAATGATCTCCCTGATCAAGTGAAATCACCGCAACACGTGTTTGGATTTCTTATGAGACCTGGGTTCCTTAGCCTGCGCAACAGCTCTGTTTTTGTCATAGTATAAGGAGACTGCTCCTCCAATGCTAGGAACCACACCAAGTTTGGTTATGAACTTCTTCATCCAAACAGCCTCCTTTGCAGTTTCACTTGCAGCTATATACTCTGCCTCTGTCACTGAATCAGCAATTGTTTGCTGTTTGGAACTCTTCCAACTCACTGCGCCACCGTTTAAGGTAAGCACGTACCCCGAAACGGATTTACTGTCATCTTGGTCCATTTGAAAACTTGAGTCTGTGAAGCACTCGAGTTTTAACTCAAACCCATCGTAGACAAGAAATACATCCTTAGTCCTTCGTAAGTACTTTAGGATATATTTTCACTGCCTTCCAGTGCTCTTCTTCTGGATTCGACTGATATCTACTTGTTACACTAAGTGCATGAGCGACATCCGGTCTAGTACATATCATAACATATATGATAGATCCTATTGTTGAAGCGTAATGAATCTTACTCATACGGTCTCTCTCCTCAGGTGTCTTTGAGGCCTGTTTCTTGGAGAGATGTATTCCATGGCTCATCGGCATGAGACCTCTTTTGGAATCTTCCATGCTAAACCTCTTTAGCATCGAGTCAATGTACGTTCCTTGGAATAAGCCGAACTTCCTTTTACATCTATCTCTATAGATCTTTATCCCCAAAATATAGGATGCTTCTCCCAAGTCCTTCATGGAGAAGTGTTTAAATAACCAGATTTTAATCGATTGTAGCATAAAAATGCCATTCCCTATCAGTAATATATCATCAACATATAATACAAGGAATGAAACAGCGCTCCCACTAACCTTCTTGTACACACATGGTTCATCCTCGTTTTTGATAAAATCAAACTCTTTGATTGTCTCATCAAAACGGATGTTCCATCTACGAGAAGCTTGCTTCAATCCATAAATGAATCGTTGCAGATTACAGACTTGATTTGTTCCACCCTTTGAAACAAATCCCTCTGGTTGTGTCATATAGACATCCTCCTCATGTTTTCCATTGATGAAGGCCGTTTTCACGTCAATCTGCCAGATCTCATAGTTGTAATAACCTGTAATCGCAATCAAAATACGAATGAACTTGAGCATAGCTACTGGTGAGAAGGTTTCATCCTTGTCAACTCCTTGTTTTTGTTTGAAACATTTTGCAACCAGTCGGGACTTAAAGGTCTCTACCTTGCCGTCCGCTCCAGTCTTTCTTTTAAAGACCCATTTACACCCAATAGGCTTTATGCCTTCAGGTGGTGAAACCAAAGTCCATACTAGGTTCTCATCCATGGAGTTCATCTCGGATTTCATGGCTTCAAGCCACTTCCCTGAGTCTTTATTACTCATAATATGTTCGTAATTCAATGGATCATCATCATCCATGATGTGTACCTCATCGTCATCCTCTATGACGAATCCATATCTTTTAGGTATCTTCGATACTCTTCCAAAATTACGAATAGGGTGTTGTACAGAAGGTGTCTCTACTTGGACAGATTCATCCAATTGATCTGTAGTGGTTTATGGTTCTTGAATTTCTTCAAGATCTATTTTCGTCCCACTAGCCCCTTCAAGAATAAACTCCTTTTCCAAGAAAGCAGCATGTTTCGCAACAAACACCTTTTGCTCAGTAGGATTGTAGAAATAGTATCCCAAACTTTCTTTAGGATATCCCACAAACGTGTATTTATCAGATCTTGTCCCAAGCTTATCATTTTGAAATATTTTCACATAAGTTAGACATCCCTAAATCTTAACATGCTTAAGACCAAGTTTCCTCCATGTCCACATCTCATATGGAGTCTGGGGACGGATTTTGAGGGGACCTTATTTAGTAGATATGCAGTCACTTCTAGGGCATAACCCCAAAATGATACTAGAAGATCGGTAAAACTCATCATGGAACGAACCATATCCAACAATGTTCGATTTCTCCTTTCAGATACACCATTTAATTGTGGTGTACCTGGTGGAGTCCATTGTGAGATTATACCGTTATCTTTAATACAATTGAGAAACTCACCTCTTAAGTATTCTCCACCTCGATCTGATCGAAGAATCTTAATACTTTTGCCAGTTTGTTTCTCTACTTCACTTCTGAACTCTTTGAACTTTTCAAATGATTCAGATTTGTATTTCATTAAATACACATATCCAAATCTTGAGTGATCATCAGTGAAAGTAATAAAATAAGAATACCCTCCCCGTACATTTGTTGTCATAGGTCCACAAACGTCTGTGTGAACCAACGCTAACAACTCTATAACTCTTTCTCCTTTTCCACTAAAAGGAGATTTAGTCATTTTACCCATGAGACAAGATTCACAAGTTGGATATGATTCATAATCAGATAGCTCTAAGAGCCCATCCTCATGCAACTTGGATAATCTTATTTCATTGATATGACTTAGTCTATAGTGCCACATATATGTATAATTAACATCATCTTTTTTCCTTTTCTTAGTTTATTTTATTTGAAATATATTTTCATGCAAGTCAAGTATATAAAGTCCATTTCGCAAATTACCAACACCATATAAAACATTGTTATTATAAATAGAACAACTTTTGTTCTTTATTATAATGTCAAATCCATCCATATCTAATAAAAAATAGAAATAATGTTTCTAATGATATTCGGAACAAAATAATAATTATTTAAATAAATGGACTTGCCCGTAGGCAGTGCTAAACAATAAGTGCCTACAGCTAATGCAGCAACCTTTGCTCCATTTCCCACTCGTAGGACAACCTCATCCTTGTTCAACTTTCTATTTCTGACCAGTCCCTGCACAGTATTATATATGTGATAACCATAGCCGGTATCCAATACACAAGTAGAATTTTAACTTTCAAAAAAATTAATTTCAATCATAAACAAACCTTGATTGGAAGTCGAAGCTTCTCCAAGCTTCTTCTCTACCAGAAACTTCTTCCAATTCCTCTTCTAATGACCCGTCTCGTTGCAATGGAAGCACATTCCTTTGCTAGATGGATCAGGTTTCTTTTGATCCTTTCTATTCACCTTTCCCTTAGCCTTCTTAGATTTCTTCTTTTTCAGAAGATACCTTGGGCCTCTTCCTTTTTTTCTTGGAAGAATCATCCACCATTAAGACATGTTCTTCTTGGATGGGAAGTGACCTTCTGCAGTTTTCAACATATTAAGTAATTCAAGAAAATTGACATCTAACTTATTCATATAGTAATTTACAACAAATTGCGAGAAGGTCTCAAGGAGTGATTGCAAGACTAAGTCTTGACTCAACTCCCCATCCATGACGAACCCAAGATGTCCAAGGCGTTCAATCAGATTGATCACCCTTAGGTTATGAGTCTCAACGGCAGTGCTCTCGGTCATCTGAGATCGAAAGAGCTCCTTAGATATCTCATATCTAGCAGTCCTACTTTGTTCACTATACAACTCCTTGAGGTGATGTAACATAGTAGGAGCATCTATATTTTTATGCTGACGCTGAAGCTCGTTATTCATGGATGCGAGTATGATGCATTGAGCCATAGATGCATCATCTTGCCACTTTACAATTGTGACAATCTCTTCCTCAGAGGCTTTTTCAAGAATAGTTCCAGGGACAGGTGAATTTAGGACATAAGAAATCTTTTCAGCAGTGAGAACTATTCTCAGATTCCTTAACCAGTTCGTGTAATTCGGCCCAGTCAGTTTGTTAACATCAAGTAAGCTATGCAGTGAAATTAGTGATTTCGACATTTTTAAATTTTGCATGTGAAAAGACAACATTTTAGCAAACATTTATTTAATTAATTATTTACATACCAAGATAAATTAGGTCTTATTTTAAATTGGTATCTCCCACTATTTTCTTCAAAGTATATTACCCTCACTTATATAGTTCAGCAAAATTTAATTAAAGATTTGCTAGTGAGAATAAGGATCTTATTTCAAATGTATATAGCTTTGTGTGTGCACAACAAACTATATATAAGTAATAGGTAGACAACTCTTATCAATTACATCATCATGTAACTTCTTGTATTTTGCCTCTTATACCATAATGGTCAAGTGTGTGCACATCCGAACTAAAATGATTTAAGTTAAGTCCAACCTAGCACTTCATATATTCAAAAAAGAAAAATATTATCCTTGTGTGTGCACAACAAAACTAATATTGTTCAATTTTCTTTATAAGCATCAAATGTGATTAAATTAACATCTTAAATACTTAATACTTGCCTTGTGTGTGCACAATAAACTCATATTAAATATTTAATACTTTATTAATTTTATCATGCTAGAAGGCGATGTTCGATATTCCAAATATCTTTGAACGCTTTAGACTTAAAATAATTTCTTTGAGGGATTTGTTATTATTAGTCTCATCTTGTTTAGCGCGCATGCACACACACACATATATATATATATATATATATATATATATATATATATATATATATATATAATACGCATCATTTTATTAAAAACATGCGAAGCATGTTTGCATAAAATATAATATATATAATACTAGTATGCACATATAGAATACTATATTCTACCCGGATTGATTATGGACTTTTATTCTAGTTTGGTTCATAGAGTCATCAAGTGAACCAAAAGGTCAAACCTAGGAGTGCAAAAATTAAATTTAAATATAACTATTATATTTAAACCCGGGCTTCATTCAAATGGGTCTTCAAGCGCTCCTTGCTCCTTGTTATCTAATTCTTCAAGATAATTCTAACTAGTCCTAGTACATAAACTATTTAGTATAAATAGAAAACTTGATCAGCAGTCAAGGAGAAGTACATAGGACGGAGATATAATTTTACATCAAGAAAAATTAGAGAAGACAAGATACGCAGACCCCATTTAATAAAACTCATTCATTCAAGCATTCAACTAAAATAAAATCCAATCACATTGGTGAATAGTCCATAATCAATCCCATTTATTTTCATACATATCACCATAAGCATCAATAAATAAAATATTTAATATATACATTGATATCGATATAATGGGCAATCTTAGTTAGTTTCGAAAATCAATTTCAACTCTAATTAGTTATCATGGAATCCAATTCCAACTCTAATTAGTTAGCATGAAATCCAATTCTAATTAAAATAAACATCTTTATTTTAATCCAATTCCAAATCTAATAAACTCCTTTATTAATCTAGAATTACAGAAAACATTTAATTTTTAATTTTTAATTAAAATAAACCTTTTATCTTAAAAAAAAATCTGGTGGGGTGGCGTCGCAGCGCTGCCAGTGAACTGGCATCCGGCGCTGTCGCGCCACGTCATCATCAACTGGGACACGGAGCCGGTGCTGCAGCGCTACGAATGAACAAGCATCCGACGCTGCAGTACCACGTCACCTTTAGGAACACGGAGCCTGTGACACCCCCAAATCCGGTATCTTAATTTCCACAGGATTTGGTGTTCACTGTTCCAATATCATACAACTATCTACCCATAAATAATGAAATTCATTTATTAGATAAATAAATCATCATCTTACATCATCTGAAATAATAATACATCATAAATCCCAGGTTAAACTTAACCTTAAATCTCTGTTGCGGAAACGTAAATAAATAAGTCTTAAGTCATCACACATAAATTTTGAACTTTAACATTCTTAACATCAACACAAGTCTTCAACACTTGTTAGCTTTTCCATTGCCCTTGCTACTAGAAGGTACATCACTTCGTTCATTATTAGCTGCAATGTTATTATGCAAGAGTGAGCACGAATGCCCGCAAGTATAAAAATATGACAGAATAATAACATGCGAGTGAAAGAATTCTGAATAACAGAAAGCTCAACATTTGAATCAAGAATATTAATCAAGAGTCAAATTACTTCTCAACTTTTGAATCAAGAATATTAATCGAGAGTCAAATTACTTCTGAGGGTCATTAAGACCTTGAACCGAGTCTTAGGTTGTCAAGTATATTAACCTTTCCAACCTTTAACAGTCATAAGACTATAGACTTTACTTCTCGTACTTAGGGAGATCAGTCCTTCGTACTGATACTGTGCACATTATCTTAACGCTTTAAGTATCTTCATTAATTTCCTATATTAGAATTGTTCATCTCAGTTTGACATCAGAATCCGCACCAAATAAAGTTGGTTTGGATAACTTAATAAATGATATTCAAATTGAATATTAACTTCTCAATATATACAATCGAATAAGTATTGTACACTTAAATGATACTTTTAAAAGAATCATAGCATCTCATGTGAAATTCTAAACTTGGATATTCAAGAGTAAAAATTTGCTCAACAATAGTAATTAAGCATAACAATTGCTTAATTTAAAGAGTTTAGTTTAGGAAACCTTCCCAACAATAATAATACGTTAGGGATAGAAAACTTGTCTCGTGCGCAAACTACAGTTATTACTCACTTCTTTAATTACTCTTACCTATCACACATTTACAATATCAATTAATCACAGGTTCGATATGATTATTGATTTACAATTAGTGTTCTTTGAACTCATTATTAGGTTTTTCAAATAATGGTTTACGTTGATTAATTAACTTGTAAATTAATCACATAACTTAAGTTATTAACTTGTATTAATAACTTATTATTTACATCACATGCCTTCATATTTATTAGACTTAAAATAATGTATTCATATTTATATAACATTATTTAACCTTTACAAATAATAGTTTAAGTCACGTAATTAATTTATTAATTAATCACATAACATAAATTATTAAACTCATATCAATATTTTATCATATTTATACAACATGTGTTCATGTTCATTAGACTCAAAACACATTTCACAATTTTCCAACACTTAGCAATTTTTTTCAAAATTTTCGGACAGGCGCAGGCCGCGCGCCATTTTGCCTTGCAGTCGGCGCGGCCGCGCGGCTGCGGAATTTCAGAATCTGAAGTTCGCGAACGAACACAGATTTTCTCCCATTTTCTCCCAATTCACATCATTACACTGATTAATAACGTTACCCATGAAGTATAAACTTCATAAAAATATTATACAACACTTATATCATGTTCTTAACAATCATAATCACATAGTTACACAATCTAAACACTTTGAATTTCACTGTTCTTCAACATTTTGTAAACTTTAAAGAAAAATATAAAATTTCTCATTGCGGATTCGTTACTACACCGAATCCACTCATTCCAATTTTATTTTCTTTGTTTTAACATATACAATCATATTCATGTATCAATTTAAATATAAACATATGATTCAAACATTAATTTAACCCATATGGGTTATTCACCCATATTCAATAATCTATAATTTTATAAAACCCATTTATTAACAAAGTTATTTGTTGTGATCAGTGTAAATCATGGATACATGATCTAACACATAATACTAACATCTAAGGTCACATATATGATAACCTCATACTTTAATTTTCCAAAATGATTCTTAACAGAGAGTTTTTACAAAGACGTATAAAAACTCTGTAAATATTTGAAAAACCCAATTAAGGCCAAATTATATAAAATTGATCTTTTAAAACATGTTTATATGTTAGAAAAAAAACGTTATGATCACATACCCATATAGATAAAGCCATATCATAACCCAATTTTGAAACTAGTTTTTCACATAAAACTAAAATACGTAAATGAAGACTTTGGAAAAATATAACTTTTAAAAACTTAAAAAGGAAGATTACCCTTTGTTAGTATGAAGATAATCACAGACAACACTTAAGATTTTCTCAAATCTCTTTCTTTCCCTCAATTTTTCTCTTTTCCTCGGATATTTTTCTCTCAACTTTTCTCTGAGAATTTCTAACTTTTCCTTTGATAATGAATTAGAATAACCCAATATACGTATATATAAATATTATCGTTGTATTTACAACGGACTAACTCCTCTTAAGGCCCTGTTTGCCTTCCTTCTTTTCCTCCTTTCTCTTTATTTTAATAACTAGTTTATAATATAGTTAATGTAACACTTTAATTAATTCAATTAATCTTATTTAAATTAATTAAATAAAATAATATAATTCACATTTAAATCACATTGTCACATAATTAATATTTTTATTTATTAATTATGTCAATTCATTAATTCATTAATTAATTATTAAATTAACTAAAGTAACATATGCTTATTTAATTAATTCAATTAATCAAATAAACTCCATTAAATATATTCTTTGAACTATTAAATTACTACATATTAATTTAATTAATGTCACACATATAATTAAATTAATCTACCATAAATTCATGAATTAATTATTTAATTCAATAATTAAATTATTAAAAATATTTATTTATTTCAATAAATATTCAAATATCTTTACAAAATTCTCGTTCGTCACATCTTTCCCCCCTTAAAAGGATTCTGTCCTCAGAATCGCGGTTCGATTAATAATTTCGTCCCATCACATTCTCATAACCAAAATATTTATTTATTTCAATAAATATTCAAAACAACTTTGCAAAATTCTCAATATTTATTTATTTCAATAAATATTCAAACAACTTTGCAAAACTCTCGTTTGTCACATCTTTCCCCCTTAAAAGGATTCTGTCCCCAGAATCACGTTCACATATTCAAGAAAATAAGTGTGGATAATTCTTCATCATATTCTCTTCGAGTTCCCACGTAGCTTCTTCAGCGTTGTGGTTCCTCCAAATTACCTTAACAGAAGATATTACTTTGTGCCTAAGAACTTGCTCTTTCTTGTCAACTATCTGAACAGGAACTTCTTCGTATGATAAATCTTTCTCAAATTGTAGGGGTTCATATTCTATCACATGTTTGTAATCGGGTTTATAACGTCGTAATACCGACACATGGAAAACGTTGTGGACATGCTCCAGTGCCGGAGGTAACGCTACCTCATAGGCTACTTCTCCAATTCTACGGAGTACCTCAAAGGGTCCAATGAACCTCGGGCTCAATTTTCCCTTCTTACCAAATCTGATCTTTCCCTTCCAAGGAGAGACCTTCAAAAATACAAAACTACCCGATTCAAACTCTACATTCTTGCGGTGTGGATCGGCGTATTTCTTCTGCCTATCCTGAGCCGCTACTAATCTTGTCCGAATCACTTTAACTATTTCTGCCGTTTGTTGGACTAACTCTGGTCCTAGCAATTGTCTTTCACCAACTTCATCCCAGTACAGTGGAGTTCTGCACTTTCTACCGTACAACGCTTCGTAAGGCGGCATACCAATACTAGCGTGGTAACTATTATTATAACCAAATTCTACAAGCGGCAAATGATCATCCCAATTGCCTTTAAAATCCATTATGCATGCTCTAAGCATATCCTCTAATGTTTGGATCGTTCTTTCACTTTGCCCGTCAGTTTGAGGGTGATAAGCGGTGCTCATCCTCAACTGTGTTCCCATGCATTCTTGCAGTCGCTTCCAGAAATTCGATGTGAAGCGCGGATCACGGTCAGAAATAATTGGCACTGGCACCCCGTGCCTCGAAACAATCTCTTTTACATATAACTTCGCCAATTGTTCTAGGTTAAATCTGATTTTGATCGGAAGAAAGTGTGCGAATTTCGTTAATCGATCGACGATAACCCATACTGCGTCATAGCCTTTCTGGGTCGTCGGAAGGCCAACAACAAAATCCATTGTAATATGTTCCCATTTCCATTCTGGGATTTCTAAAGGTTGTAACAAACCACTTGGTCTTTGGTGTTCTGCCTTGACCCTTTGACAAGTCAGACACTTAGCAACACAATCGGCCACGTCCCTCTTCATATTTGGCCACCAAAAGTGTTGTCGTAAATCCTGATACATCTTGGTACTCCCGAGATGAATGGAATACCTCGAACTATGAGCCTCGCTCAAAATGTCCTCCTTGATTTCTGGTATTGGCGGTACCCAAACTCTACTTTCATATTTCAACAATCCTTCGCTGTCCATTTTAAATCTAAGTTCAGTTCCTTCAGATATCTTTTTCTTTACTTCCTCACATTCCTTATCTAGTATTTGAGCTTCCTTAATCTTATCCAACAAAGTTGTACCAGCTTGCATATGAAATAGTTTCTCATCAATCTCCATTGGACATCCTACTTCCAATTCCAGCTTTTCCATTGCTAAAATCAATTCTTCCTGTGCTGTCAGCATCATCAACTTCTCCCGACCCTTTCTGCTTAAGGCGTCGGCTACAACATTCGCTTTGCCTGGGTGGTATAAGATATCACAATCATAATCCTTTATTAATTCCAGCCACCTTCTTTGGCGCATATTCAAGTCTTTCTGTGTGAAAATATACTTCAGACTCTTATGGTTTGTATATATTTCACACTTCTCTCCATAGAGATAGTGTCTCCAAATCTTTAAAGCAAATACCACCGTAGCTAATTCCAAATCGTGGGTTGGATATCTCTTCTCATAATCTTTCAACTGTCGTGACGCATACGCAATGACTCTGCCATTTTGCATAAGCACACAGCCTAGCCCTTTATGCGACGCATCACTATATACCACAAAATTTCCTGTGTCATCCGGAAGGGACAACACAAGTGTTGTACTTAACCTTCTCTTAAGTTCGTGAAAACTTTCCTCACACTTCTCCGTCCAAACGAATTTCACAACTTTCCTAGTCAAATTCGTTAATGGAGTGGCGATCTTGGAAAAATCCTGAATGAATCTTCTGTAATAACTGGCTAATCCAAGAAAACTTCTTACTTCCGACGGTGTTTTCGGCTGATCCCAATTCATCACTGATTCGACTTTGGAGGGATCCACCGAAATTCCATCCTTATCAATCACGTGTCCGAGAAATTGCACCCTTTCAATCCAGAATTCACACTTTGAGAATTTGGCATACAACTTCTCTCTTCTTAATACTTCTAACGTCAACTTCAAATGCTCAACATGTTCTTCCTTGGTCTTAGAATAGACCAATATATCATCAATAAAAACTACTACGAATTTGTCCAGAAATGGCTTGAACACTCCATTCATTAGGCCCATAAATGCTGCAGGCGCATTTGTTAGACCAAATGACATAACTAAAAATTTGTAGTGACCATATCGTGTCCTAAACGCTGTCTTCGGGACATCTTCTGGCCTTACCTTCAACTGATGATAACCACTTCTCAGGTCTATCTTCGAGAAATATCTCGCTCCTTTTAATTGATCAAACAGATCATCAATCCTTGGCAACGGATACCTATTCTTAATGGTAACCTTGTTCAATTCCCTATAGTCGATGCAGAGTCGCATCGTTCCATCCTTCTTCTTAACAAATAATACCAGCGCTCCCCACGGTGATACGCTCGGTTGAATATATTTTTTGTCCAACAGCTCTTGTAGCTGTACCATCAATTCCTTCATTTCTACTGAAGCCATCCGGTACGGTGCTTTCGATATTGGAGCCGTTCCTGGCACCAGATCGATAACAAAATCTACTTCCCTGTTAGGCGGAAGTCCTGGAAGATCATTCGGGAAAACATCCACGAAGTCTCTTACAACTGGTATTTCTTCTAACTTTGGATTCTCTTTACGACTATCGACTATGTAGGCTAAATACGCCACACAGCCTTGTCTTAATAACTTCCTGGCCTGCATCATCGTCAGACAACTCGCTTGTCTAGGCGATTTGCTGCCATAAAACATAACCTTTGACGGAGTCATAAGGTTAATACATTTCTTCTGGCAATCAATTACTGCTCCATACTTGAATAACCAATCCATTCCCAGGATAACGTCAAATTCCCCAAGTTTAATTGGGATCAGATCTACGTTCATAACGTTACCCATAATATCCACTCTACAGTTCTTGTGTATATACTTAACGGGAATTACTTCCTTATTCGCAATCTCTATGTTCATAGGGATCTCTAACTCGTCTTTAAGCAATTCTAAATTCTTTGCAAAGTCGTCGGATATAAATGAACAAGTAGCACCCGAATCAAATAAAATATGAGCATTGACTTTATTGATCGGAATGATACTTGACACCACATCACGAGACTGCACAGCGTCTTGTACGGTCATGTTAAATGTCCTTGCAGTTGGTCGGTTTGTCGAAGTCGGTCCGGTAATGGTAAGAGGATTTCCACTATTATTTCCCTTATGTCCACCTGACCCTGCCCCTCCAGATGCCTTCTTTGGACAGTCTCTAGCCAAGTGATCCTTTGACCCACACGTGTAGTAGGCGCCCTTCTTAAGGTTAGGGCAGTTAGGTGCTATGAGGCCTTCCTGACCACAATTGTAGCAAACTCTTTTTCCTTTCATGCAGACTCCCAAATGAGTCTTCCCACAGGTTGGGCATGGTTCTAACTTTTTCTTCTGACTTCCACACGACGGGTTGTCATTCGATTTTTGTTTATGATTATTAGTTCCCCCTGTGTGACTGCCACTAGCCTTATTGTTTCCTTCACTATCATTCTTCTTCTTCTTTTGATCCTGATTGTACTTAGACACCGCTTCGCTTCCACCTTCAGCGAGAATGGCCTTCTCCAGAACTCCAGCAAAAGTGTTCAATTGAAACATTGACACCTTGCTATACAACCAGGGTTTCAGTCCCTGTTCAAAATGCTAGCCTTTCTTTCGTCAGTATGCACCTGATATTGGACAAACCTAGGCAATTCGTTAAACTTTGCCGCGTAGTCGGGCACAGACATATTCCCCTACTTCAACTCCAAAAACTGCACCTCCATTTGATTCTGGGAGCTGGTCGGGAAATACATCTCGAAAAACATTTCTTTAAACCTTTCCCAGGTTATTACTCCTTCTCCTCCCCTGATCTTATTTGCCTGCCACCAGTAGCTGGCTTCTGATTTTAACATAAATGTCGCGTAGGTGGTCTTCTGGTCCTCCCTAACTCGGGCGACCTCAAAAATTTTCTCCATTTCCATAACTCAAGTCTGAGCTTCTATCGGGTTCGTGGAACCCTTAAAATCTGGCGGTCCCACTGCCTTAAAGTCTTTAAATGAGGTGTTTGGTGGAGCTTGAGGCTGATTGTTCATCGCTCCAGCCAACAGATTTACCAACTGCTGAACGGGGTTCGCATTGGCATCATTGTTGTTATTGGTTGACCCTTCTTGGGCTTGTCGACGATTTTGTCTCCTTCTTGGCGGCATATTTCTGTTAAGAATATACGCTAATTAGATCTTTATTCAATCTCTTAAATATTTAATACTTAACTCAAATATTTAACATAACCACTTTAACTCTTTTCTTTTCAAATAACCTTTGATATTTTATTTAAATTAAAAGTTTTAAACATAGTACTATAACATCTCTGCCATTTACTTCAACTATCCCAAGATAAAGAATCTTCAGGATTTAGTTTCTCAAAATATTCCTTTGTTTTTAATCACATCGAAATTTACATTAACTATTCCAAAGAGTATCACATAATGTTAAATACTTTAACATACTCACTTAACCCATATCATCTTAAACAACTTTATTATTTTATTAAAACCAAAAGCTTTTAGTACAATACGATAGCATTTCTGCCATTTACATCAACTATCCTGAAATAAAGTTTCTATAGGATTTACATTATCACAATATTCCTTTGTTTATAATCACATCGGAATTTACATTATTTACGATTATTTAAACATTAACAATATCATATTGTCCTATCACGGCTTACTAAGGCGTCGGACAGCTTCACTACGCTCCTCCTCTATAATGCGGGACATAGTCCTGCGATCTAACATATACCCAGGCAGTCCCTCGAACTGAAGTGGATATCTCATAACTCGGTCCTGGGCCTCATCCATTGCCCTCAGAAACGTGTAGCACGTCTCTGCAACCTTAACTCTCTTCGCACGCGCATCATCCTCTGCCAGATCTGCACGTCGTGCATTTCTCACCCAAGCTTCTTCCACTACTGGCGAGTCTTTCAGATTTATCTTTCAACCCATTCTTTAACTTTTCTATCTCCTCTGTCTTCTGCTCAGTTTGGCCCTTCTCATGAACCAAATCCCACTCCACATTGCTAAGACGGGTGTGGAGTGCCTCAATCTCACCACCCTGAGCAACTGACTGCTCCCTCAACTCCTGAATTGTATCTCGTAACTCTACATTGCGATCATACAATAAATCATACATATCAGCACTGACAGAGTTCGGTGGGAACTCCTCAGGGTCTTCCTCCTCTTCTTCCTCCTCCTCGGCTGCCTCAGCCAAAATCTCAACCTCCTCAGGGTCCTCCTCTGAGTCCATCTCTGGCTCATGCTCCTGACCAAAATCTGGAATCACAGGAGATGGATCTGGCTGTACTAACTGCTCCCAGACAGTATGTATGTCCCTGGGCTCCTCATCTCTAGTCTCTAGGGGTACAACATCCCTAGGCTGACTAGCTCCTCTAGTATCTGACATCCTGACAAAATAAGTTTTAAGTCTTAGTTTTTTTTTACATGATGCTAATCAATACTCTAACAAGTATGAACACATAAGCACATAGCACATAAGATAAATTTTATTTTCTTTCCTAGAACTCAATCAAAGTTAACATTACTATCTTCACGAAGGCTACTATCCTAAGGTTTTCCCCCCACCTAAGGTTCATAACCTACGGCTTTGATACCAACTTGTGACACCCCCAAATCCGGTATCTTAATTTCCACAGGATTTGGTGTTCACTGTTCCAATATCATACAACTATCTACCCATAAATAATGAAATTCATTTGCCTTGCAGCCAGCGCAGCCGCGCGGCTGCGAAATTTCAGAATCTGAAGTTCGCGAACGAACACAGATTTTCTCCCATTTTCTCCCAATTCACATCATTACACTGATTAATAACGTTACCCATGAAGTATAAACTTCATAAAAATATTATACAACACTTATATCATGTTCTTAACAATCATAATCACATAGTTACACAATCTAAACACTTTTAATTTCACTGTTCTTCAACATTTTGCAAACTTTAAAGAAAAATATAAAATTTCTCATTGCGGATTCGTTACTACACCGAATCCACTCATTCCAATTTTATTTTCTTTGTTTTAACATATACAATCATATTCATGTATCAATTTAAATATAAACATATGATTCAATCATTAATTTAACCCATATGGGTTATTCACCCATATTCAATACTCTGTAATTTCATAAAACCCATTTATTAACAAAGTTATTTGATGTGATCAGTGTAAATCATGGATACAGGATCTAACACATAATACTAACATCTACGGTCACATATATGATAACCTCATACTTTAATTTTTCAAAATGATTCTTAACAGATAGTTTTTACAAAGACGTATAAAAACTCTGTAAATATTTGAAAAACCCAATTAAGGCCAAATTATATAAAATTGATCCTTTAAAACATGTTTATATGTTAGAAAAAAAACGTTATGATCACATACCCATATAGATAAAGTCATATCATAACCCAATTTTGAAACTAGTTTTTCACATAAAACTAAAATACGTAAATGAAGACTTTGGAAAAATATAACTTTTAAAAACTTAAAAAGGAAGATTACCCTTTGTTAGTATGAAGATAATCACAGACAACACTTAAGATTTTCTCAAATCTCTTTCTTTCCCTCAATTTTTCTCTTTTCCTCGGATATTTTTCTCTCAACTTTTCTCTGAGAATTTCTAACTTTTCCTTTGATAATGAATTAGGATAACCCAATATACGTATATATAAATATTACCGTTGTATTTACAACGGACTAACTCCTCTTAAGGCCATGTTTGCCTTCCTTCTTTTCCTCCTTTCTCTTTATTTTAATAACTAGTTTATAATATAGTTAATGTAACACTTTAATTAATTTAATTAATCTTATTTAAATTAATTAAATAAAATAATATAATTCACATATAAATCACATTGTCACATAATTAATATTTTTATTTATTAATTATGTCAATTCATTAATTAATTATTAAATTAACTAAAGTAACATATGCTTATTTAATTAATTCAATTAATCAAATAAACTCCATTAAATATATTCTTTGAACTATTAAATTACTACATATTAATTTAATTAATGTCACACGTATAATTAAATTAATCTACCATAAATTTATGAATTAATTATTTAATTCAATAATTAAATTATTAAAAATATTTATTTATTTCAATAAATATTCAAATATCTTTACAAAATTCTCGTTCGTCACAGAGCCGGCGCTACGGCGCTGCAGCAAGGCATGTGACCGGCGCCGCAACGCCGTTGGGCAAGGTCCGTTTTCTTGGTTCGTGAATTGAGCCTAAAAACAAAATTCCCAAATAAATATTATGCCCAATTAAATTTTTTAAAACATATATCAGTATATATATATATCAAGTAAACACAATTAATAACTCGCATAAAGGTTTAGCTCTGATGCCACTGTTAGGTTTGTATGAAAGCGTGGACGCAATCAAATTGCAAAATAGCGGAAGTATGGTATAACAGAGTTTAAAATTTTTTCCACAAACCAATTACCCGGATTATCCTTTATGCGCAATTATTAATTAAAACGAAATAGAAGGAGATTAGATTCATACCCTTGTAGAACTAAGCTTCCACATGTATGAGTTCAACTCCTTATTCTTCGCGATCTCCTTGAATATCCAGGATTGCTTCCTTCCTTTCATCAACGTTAGCCACCCAAGTGTTTGGCCTCTATAGGTGATCCACCAAGAAAAAGGAATTGTTCAAGGAGGGTGGTTGGCTACATCCTAGTTTTCTATTCTCTATAGAAAAGGAGTACTCTCCAACAATTAGAATTGCATCAACTGATATCTAACATAAGTCTCCTCTTATATAGATATTGGTCAACCATTCTAATCCAATTAAAAATTGGGTTTCATTTAATTAATTAGGCTTCTTTAATTAATTAGGCTTCCCAATACATTGGGAATAATTAATTAAATTCCTTTAATTAATTCGTCTCCTAATCTTATTAGGACTAAATGAGAGTACTTATATTAAATTAATTCTTAAAATTCTTTAGAAATTAAAATAATAATAATTGTAATAATATTAATAAGACTCCTCTTATTAATTTATATTTAATATTTTCAAAATATTAAATAATAAATATTAAGCTATTTAATTTATTCTATCACCATAGATTAAATTAATTACACTTAACATATTATTACGATTATGGCATTACTTGGTGTGACCCTTTAGGTTCTCCATATTAAACCGGTTGTGAATAAATCAATTAGAACAATTCTAATCTTATTTAAATAAATAACTTAAACTAATAATCTATTTAAATAAATAATATTTATTCTAAAATAGAGATAAGTCTCCCTAGCGATCAACGACTTTCTAGATAATATAGATTTCAACATTAATCATAAAAGAACCTGTGAGTTAATAGTTACCGTACAATTCAATTCTTCCACCATACAATGTCCCAATTAAATATAAGACATGTAATTACTGTCAAGTTTTATTTTATTTCGTTATATGTATTTCGATTAGAAAATGCACAACTCCAAATAATGCAAATTAGAAACTCCTTTCTAATTTTATTCTGCCTTGGCCAAGGACTACTGGGTTGTCATTTTTAACGAATCATATAAGACATATCTCTTCTTTTACTAGAAGCGGTAAATTTTTTATTGATCATTCATTATCTCTATATGTAATTTATTACACCCAAGCATACCCTTTGATATACCCTAAGAGTCTTAAGGAATAAGTCAAAGTATAATTCATTACACACAAGATACTAAGATGATCTCAAGTTTGAGGATCACTTGTACTACTATTACATTAGGAATTCCTATTGATAGGCGAGTAAAACTCCATTAGGTATTCCTTAGCGAGTCACGTTCAATGTACTTATTCTCTGATAAGTACCTACATACTTGCTTTAGTGTCTCCACACAAATGATCATGAGATCAATCATCCTCATCTAATGAACAAGCAACATATGTACCAATCTATCCGGATTTACTAATCTCCTTTTTAGTAATCCAACGAGTGAGAACTATTTTAGTTTTAAGCTTTCTAAGAATTTAGATCTCATTAGCATTATCAACATCATGATCCTAAAAGCATTGTTTAAAACTATGTGTTATTTACATAATATAAAAACAGCATCATGTAGATAATTAAATTCCTTTAATAAATGAATACTTTTATTAATAAATAAATAAGATCGTTTTCAAAGTATATGCTTTATCATAATACATGATTGACTTGTATGCATACTACTTTCATGTACTCCCAACATCATGGCATCCAATAGGCCACGGTCTTCTACCTCTAGTGCTCGCCCACAGTTCGATACAACTAAATTTGTGAGTGAGGCGGCAGAGACCCTGATACAACATAGTAATTGACAAGAAAACTCTGGTATTGGAGCGGGGACTAAAATCGGATGCTAACTTGGACAGAGATATGGCGCTCATGTTTGTGGAGAGAAATTGATTTCAATTAGTAGAGCAGCCTAAACCTGTCGTGATCAACATTGTCAAGAAGTTTTATGCTAATGCAATCGAACATGTTGATCATATGGTGATGGTTCGCGGTAAGCACGTGTCGTTCAGAGCATCCACACTTAATCATTACTTTGGGGTAGACACACCGAGGACTGAACGATACGAGTGTAGCGCCCCCAAATTCGGATCCCTAGAACCTCGAACATGGTGTGTCACGATACATCATCTTCATACATATTCTATAAACTAATGCGAATATATAAACATATATTGTTTATTTCACATGATTCTATAACATATCCCAAGGTCTGTTAACCTTAACTGAATACATACCTAAAGTAATTAAAAAGGTTTACAACATTACTTGCATCAGATAACTAATAGTTATAAATGTATATAATCTACTCTTGGAGTTTGCCTTTGCCATTGTCTTTCTTCGAGCCTTCGCCTTACTCTGAAATTTATTATCATGATATAGCAAAGTTGAGCAACGACTTTGCTCAGCAAATTTAAATACAACAAGGATAGATCATGATTGAAAGAAAGAATATACTTTCGAATTTTTAACAATATAATAATTATGAAAGAGTATAAATCATAGTTTCAATAAATGAATGACTGAACCAATAATGTTTAATATCAACAAGGACCATGAACAACTTTAACTGAACCTTAGGGTAATGAAGGTGATCAGCCTTTCATACCTGATGAACATATGCAACATGCACTAAGTGCGAATCAATAATCAGTATAGATATGAATAATCAACAATAATTATTCACTACTATACTTTAAAAATATAACTCAAGTTTGAGTTAGAGAAAACTTGCCTGTATCGTCAATTACTGCAACGCAATCTAATTTAATCGCTTTATTGAAAAGACCTATCAGTTATAAGATTGATCTTTCAATTAGTATAATGTACCTTATCTTACAATACTATTACTATAAAAGTAAACCATCTAACACTTAACCATATAGTCAAATATTAGATATTCTTAACACCATACCTATTTACAAGTCTAAACCTAGCACACATCGAGTCTTTAATAGTATTCAATATAGTATACTGAGTGATTTTCCACAAACAACCAACAAATTAGTTTCCGTCTCGTCTACACTATTTTCACAGCGAGTTAGATCAGTTACTAATTCGTATATACATCCGCTCCCTAAAAGAATCGTTTAGCCCAGCTAGTATACATCAACCATTAAAGGGTACGATTGCACTACCTTAGACTTAACAATTACTCGTTCATTTATAAGTTCTTCTTATAACTCGGTAAACTATTTATGAATTCAGAAGACTTAATATATCATTTCAGCAAACTGAAGTCAAACTGTCTTCCCTTCCTAACCTTTTCAGTTTCCATTTCAGCAAGCTGAAACAAAACTGACTTCTCTTCCTGACATTTTAGTTTCCATTTCAGCACCCTGAATTGATTATTTCAGGAAACTGAAATACCCTTTTTACGAAAATACCAAATCAGCTTATTATTTTTTTATCTTTTGGCCACACATATATACATATATTCCATACACAAAAACAATTTTTCTGAAATTTTTCAACTCCCTAAGTATTTTTTAAAATTCCATTTTTAGTTAATTCCTTAAGAAATTAGCTACCTCACGCTTAACTCCAGAAATTTCCAACTCTTGGAGGGATCTTACACGTGTTAACGTGAGCTTCCAGTTTAAATTTCATGGCCATCGGAGTTATAGAACTCCGGTTATAGCAATTTTTGTTGGAAAAATACAAATATTAAAATGGTCACACCTTGGTCAATTTAAGTCGAAATGAGCTCATTTTTGGACAAAAGCTACTTTATCTCATATATTTTCATGTCCCAAAAGATTGGAATTTATTTCTTAAATTAAGTGGACGAAACTGCCCTCAACAGTTTTGGACAGGCTACTTTTTGTCATTTTTTAGTTTTGGCGTTCTTTCCTAAATTCAGTCCACACGAAAATCTTTAACTCCTTTTTCAGTGATTCCACTTGAAAAAGTTATAATACTTATATATCTAACTCTAGAAATTGACCACACTCAAAAATTCGAAATAGAATGAGAGATATGGCTGTTTTCATTTCATACTTCGTTTTTACAAAAATCTAATTTTCAATACTTGGTGATTTGTAATAAAACTCCCTAAATCTCTTGCTTAATCAAACATTACCCCTCCTAAATCATCATAATACATACCAACACATCATATATTCATGGATCTATCATGATCCATGATCTATTTCCTCAAACATCACCAATCACAAGATTAAACACAATTAAAGCTAAGAAAAATTAATTTTTCTAACTTTTGAAAAACTTATTTCCTATTTCATACTTTAGATCTAACTTTTGATCATCAAAAGGTTTAGATCTAAACATAAAATACTATTAAACACATATATCCAAGATTTTAACCTTAAGATCATTACTTTACAAAAATTAAAACTCAAATCAAACCAAAAATTAGACTACATAAGTAGAATCCTTTATACTTTCTCTTGATTTTCTTCTTCTTCTTCTCCCATGGCTACCTTTCTTTCTCTATCTCTCTTGCTCCATCTATGGCTGATCTCTCCCTCCTCTTCTCCTTCATGGTCGGGTGTGGGTGAGAAAAAAAGAGAGGGAAACTTGCTTTATTTTCCCCATCTCTCTCCTTCCTCTCATGGCCGCCCATCCTCTCCCTTTCTCTCTCTTGTTTCTCTTTTGGTTTAGTTTTCTTTCTTTTTCTTCCTTATCTCCACCAAACCTCTTTCTTCATCATAATGGAAATGATAACTTGCAAGAAACAAACAAAGTGGTGTCTCCATAAAGTGGAGAATACCTAGCATAATTCTTGTCCACTCAAATGTAATCACCACATATTCCTTCTTTCTCTCATTTTCGGCCAAGTGGCCTCTTACGCTCCCACATATGGTTGCTTGCAAGCAATAATCAAGTGTGTTGGTTCATTCAATTGATGACACCTTGCACCCACCTTGCCCACTAAAAAAATGAAATCATCACCAACATCTCCATTCTCCTTCCTCAAAAATTCGGCCCAGTGGCCCATTCTCCTTCTCAACCTTTTCATTATATTTAGGATGAATTACATATTCTAGTACATTTTTAGAAATAATTACAACAACAGTTCATCCATAAAATAATTACAAAAATAATATATTTTTTCATATTTATTACAAAATTAATGTAAATATAATTCCTTTAATTTAGGTGGGATCAGTACATTTTATTTAGTTTTTTAAATCAGTTGCAATTGTCTTTTCATAGTTATCACCCATTTTCTCCTTAAGCATCATGTTGTCCATTATGAAGGACAAGAGGGCCTGTGCTGGCGACCAGCAAACCTAGAGCAAATTTTTTGGCTCTGGTGGGAAGATTCATACAGCCCCTTAATGAATCGTCATTCTATATAGCCCCTTAATTTTGGCTCTGGTGATAATGCTTCTTCTTCTCTATAGGCGTGGATAGGGAAATACAGAAGCGGGTTCTTTCATTATTCTCTTCTTCCGATAATGCTTCTTCTTCTCTATATTAAATATTCATATTCCACCAATATTCATATTCCACCAATATTCACTTCTTCTAATAGTGCATGTGCTGTTAATAATCATCATTTCTATCCATTTATCTTCATTTGAACTTTTACTTCTTGAGATACTTATTTCCCCAATATTGCGTTTTTCAAAGTATGTATTGGGCTTTCACCTTGTACTGGTTGAAGTATCAAGTTCAGTTGGTAACCAAACCTTCATACCAAGGTAACCAAACCTTCATACCAAAGTAACCAAACCTTCATACCAAGGTAACCAAACCTTCATACCAAGGTAACCAATCCACCTTCACACCTGCAGTTTTTTCATAGTGCAGTTGGTAACCAAATTTTTGCATCAAGGTAACCAAACCTTCATACCAGGTAACCAAACCTTCATGCCAAGGTAACCAAACCACCTCCACACCTGCAGCTTATTCATAATGCAATTGGTAACCAAACCTTCATACAAAGGTAACCAAACTTTCATACCATGATAACCAATCCACCTCCACACCTGCAGTTTTTTCATATTACAGTTGGTAACCAAACCTTCGTACTAAGGTAACCAATTCAATTTTATTAGGTTACCAATTTATCTTGAATGTAACGCAGTTGGTAGCCAAACCTTCATGCAGTTGGTAGTCAAACTTTCATACCAAGGTAACCAATTCAGTTTTATTAGGTTACCTTCATAGTGCAGTTGGTAACCAAACCTTCATACCAAGGTAACCAAACCTTCATACCAAGATAACCAAACTTTTATACCATGGTAACCAATCCACCTCCACACCTGCAATTTTTTCATAGTGCAGTTGGTAGCCAAACCTTCGTACTAAGGTAACCAATTTAGTTTTATTAGGTTACCAATTTATTTTGAATGTGACGCAGTTGGTAGCCAAACCTTCATGCAGTTGGCAGTCAAACCTTCATACTAAGGTAACCAATTTAGTTTTATTAGGTTACAAATTTATTTTGAATGTTATGCAGTTGGTAGCAAAACCTTCATACAAAGGTAACCATTTTAATTTTTGTAGGTAACCAAATCGTCAAAAAAAAAAATTAGAACTGCAATGGAGCGCAATTTTTCTCTAATGCCACCTATCAGATCAAGAAAGACGATAGCTTTTATTTCGTTTCAATCACTGCTTTCCAGAATCTCACCGATTATCATGTAATTCAATATATGAACCCAACACTGACTCCAACCAGCTTGAAGATTGGCGTGGAAGTGGTATTCCCTTTGCTCTGCATGAGTCCTGGAAAGGCCCTTTTAGGCAAGGAATAAGATATCTTAGTACTTATGTATGGCAACCAGGTGACCATATAGTGCCTATAAGTTTTATGTTTAAGGCATCGACCATTGATATTCTTGATGAGATAAGAAAGAGAAGATAACGAGGGAGGAAGATGTCGAAAACTCCGGGGGAGACGGCGGAGGAGGAAGATGACGAGGGAGGAAGTTGACGAGAAAATAAATTTTTGTTTTTCTTTCTTTTGATTTGAATTTTGAATTATGGATTTGTTTTTGTTGTTAGATCCCAAATATTTGAATTTGAATTATTAATTATAGCAATTATTTTCTCCTTGATTTTAGGGTTCCTTATTAATGGGAAATTGAATTATTTGAATTTATTGTCTTATTTTTGTAATTATTTTGTGGATGTACTGATATTGTAATTACTTTCTAATTGTTGTATAGTACTGTAAAGGACCCTTATATTTAATACTTTATTTATTGACTAGAATATCCTTCCCCAAGTGGGCTTAGCTTGGGCCTTCATTTAATTCCTTTGGGCTTGCACTTTTTCCTAATTTTTCTTACTAACTAAATTGGGCTTGGACTTCTACCATTAATTAAATTATGTCATCATAATACTTGCCCTATATATGATATATTGAGCTAGTTTAACAATTTAATTGTTATTAAATCAAATTATCTACAAGTCCAATGCTTAAATACATAATTGGGCTTGTTTAAATAATATATCCTCCTTAGTCCATTAAATATATTATCACTAGAACTAATGCTCAATATTTTTGATATTTACATATTCTTAATTATCTTTATATACAAAATAAATATATACACATTATATAATGTATATTTATTTAGTCATACACATAATTCACATAAGTCATAACATACTCTACTAAGTGTATTAACTTAATAGCCCTAATTGACTTAATAAGTTATAAACACTCACATAATCGTATCAATATAATCTAATAGGTTGATACATATTTCATAAATATTTTAGATTAGGTCACTAGTAGATAATTAAAATACTAGGACAATTAAATAAAGATAACACTTGAGGTTATTTAATTCAAATACCTAATTTATATATTAGGTCACCAAATTTTATAGGTATCGTAGTACCTTATCTTTAATATTCCTTCAAGTACATATAGATTCATTTTTAGGATTTTAAAATTTTGTAACCCATATATTCTCTATTTTCATTCGAATAGTAAACCATATAGGTTTTTCTTTAAAAAAATTAAATTATTCCTCAAATTCTCATCTAGGTTTTATCCTTTAACCTTTATTTAAATCATTCAAGATCTTATAAATTTATGAGTTGTCACAACGAGGACCATTTTCCCTATTTAGATGAGCTGATAGCGCGACTTTGTAAGCCAGGAACACAATGGGTCACCAAAGCAGGCACAAATGAAAAAATTAGTTTACCCGACTCCGCTCTGAGTAGATATGGGAAGGTGTGGTACGCATTTATTTGTGCTCCACTGATGCCAACACGTCATCAAAATGACATAACTAAGGAACGGACACGACTTCTCTACGACATCGTCCATCATTGGTTCGGTCTGTATAGTGTAATTGAAATACTGAAGGTCGACGTCGGCTTATGTATTTAGGAATCTATTGAGCGATTGTTGAGAAGGGTACCATTGGCGGCATTTTACACGGATTCCTTATCACGGATTTATACTATTAAGTCGGGGTCCAGTGCCACGCCTCGGAGCCGATTCAACAACACATGGCTATTATTGAACATCCTACCATTAAAAAATATAGAGCATGGGAGGGAGCACAAACATACCCTCGGGGAGAGGGATATTGTTGGGTTTGCACGAAATCGTGATGCAATCAAATTGCAAAATAAGCGAAGCATGGTATATCAGAGTTTAAATTTTTTTTACAAAACCATTACCCGGATCATCCTTTATGCATATTATTAATTTCAAACGATAAATAAGAAGTTATAGAATTCATACCCTTGTAGAACGAAGCTTCCGCAGGTAAAAGTTCAACTCCTTGTTCTTCGTGATCTTATTGAATATCCGGGATTAGATTCCTTCCTTTGATCAACGTTAGCCACCCAAGTGCTTGGCCTCTAGAGGTGATCCACCAAAGAAGAGAAATTATCAAGAAGGAGGGTGGTTGGTTAAACCCTAATTTTCTATCCTCTATAGAAAAGGAGTACTCTCCAACAATTAGAATTTCATCAACTGATATCTATAATAAGACTCCTCTTATATAGATATTGGTCAACCCTTCCTATTAAACATGGGATTTCATTTAATTAATTAAACTCCTTTAATTAATTTAGGTTTCCCACCACATTGGGAATAATTAATTAAATTTATTTAATTAATTTATCTCCTAATCTTATTAGGAATAAATGAGAGTACTAATATTAAATTAATTCCTAAACTCTTTTAGAAAATAAAATAATAATAATTGTAATAATATTAATAAGACTTCTCTTATTAATTTATATTTAAAATTTCTAAAATATTAAATAATAAACATTAAGCTATTTAATTTATTCTATCACCATAGATCAAATTAATTACACTTAATATATTATTACGATTATGTCATTACCTTCTTAAATAATTATTCTTCCTTTTATGGTGTGACCCTTTAGGTTCTGCATATTAAACTGATTGTGAATAAATCAATTAGAACAATTCTAATCTTGTTTAAATAAATAAATTAAATTAATAATCTATTTAAATAAATAATATTTATTCTACAATAGGGATAAGACTCCCTAGCGAATAACGACTTTCTAGATAATATAGATTTTAACATTAATCATAAAAGAATCTGTGAGTAAATAGTTACTTACACGCCCCCAAAATAGGTTCAATCCACCCAACCCATTCTGGGCCGCCAAAAAATACATGGTACAGAATCTAAATACAAATTTTTTATATCCAATTGTCGTACACAATACGACCACACATAAAGTGTGAGTTTTAATACGAATACAATACCCACACTCCTTATCAATGATACGTTACATAAAGGTAAAGTCAATAACTGTTTTAGAAATTAAAATCTTTGGAAAATGCTCAATGAAACCTTCGTACATGGGAGGCCATGCATCTAAGTTATAATAGATATCATAGGACTTGAGAATTAACCTTGGTTGACCCAATAGACCCCAAAGAAGAACAAGAAGATTACTATCATGTTCATTCCAATGATGGGTATTCTCTTGCCATATAATGATCTCAATTTTCTCAAACTGAGGATTATATTCCAACTATATTCTAAGATTATATAGGTAGTGCTCATAGATATAATCAGCAAGTGGATGCGCACAACCATGTCTTATGATAACCCGAAGTCGTATGTGATTAGACATCTTGTATGATGGTGGCAACACACCCTTCCAAAGTTGGGTTCACCTCACCTGTTTTATCGGAACTTCCACAGTTATAGACCATCGTTCTATTCCCCTGTTATCCCCGCTCGACCCAGCCACACTCTTATTACCTGAAAGGAATTGTGAAGCAAAAGGGTGAGCACAGATAGCCCAGTAAAGAATATTATGACTAAAAATAATTAAATTATCAATAGCCTTCATCAGTAATAAATAGTAACTCGTGATTAGTACTCGAATGAATAGTAACTCATGAATAGTAACTCATGAATGATAACTCATGAATAGTAACTCGTGCATAGTATTCGAATGAATAGTATCCTGACATGAAAAGGTAAAACTTTCATAATAAAGTTCAGACAAATATTCTGGTGAAATGATATTAGATGAAGCGCAAAACTCAAGGAATTTTTAATCATTTCAGGAATTATAGAAGCAATATTTATCATAGTAAATTTAAATTTAGGAATCTGAAATAAAATATTATTACTTACATACTATAGTGTATGGAAGAAAATAATATTCTTTATGAATATTGAATGAAAACAACATCCTTTACGAGAAAAATAATATCCTTTACGAATACGAAAGAAATAATACCCTTTATCTTAATAGAAATTTGGATACTGCACTAGTGTAATAGCATAATACTCTTCTTCTTTCTCTCTTATTCTCTCTATACTTTCTCTCTCTATAACTTTAGTGAATTGGTGAGAAATAATGAAGAAATGAGCTTCTATTTATAGGCTTAGCAGAGTAAGGGTAAAATAGTCTTTTTACCATAATTTATGACATCATCGCTTACCTCATTGTTCCGATGACATCATTGCTTACCTCATCGTTCTGATGACATCATCGCTTACCTCAAAAGAATTTAAATTCAATTTGCTTTCTTCCACCTCATTTTACTTTTATACCATGAATTTACTATAATAATATTACCATTCAAATTATAAAAATTATACTATTATATTATCACATTGTACTATTATAATGTAATATTATAATAATATATTTGAATGAATTATTTTATCGAAGAAGATAAAATATCAACTTTCAACAAATGTCTCATGCTAAAAATTCCTCCATTTATATCAAAATTGAATAAATATTTACTTATCATATTTATCAAAAAAAATTATTTTATTCATCAATTATTATAATTAATATTATAGAATCACAATATTGACAACCAGGTCGTTCCCAAGAAAGAGGGGGCTTTCCAATAAGAATTTCTTTTCATTGGCGCGCAATTATATAACCTAACCACTTTTCTCGACAGAACTTTCTAGATATTGTCAATAATGCTATCTAATAATATCATTCCAATAATATGAGTGACAATTATTGATTTAATAATGTGAAATACTGTACAGTGGTTACTGTGATAATTATTAAATCAATAATATAAAATAATATGCAATTATTAATGTAGCAATTATTGAATCAATAATATAAAATACTGAACAGTAATTACTGTAATAATTATTGAATAAGTGACTTCTTATGCAAGAATCAATAATTAAAAATTATTGTACAATACCGTGTGCTACTGTGCAACAACGCGTATTACTGTACTTTAATCACCGGGTATTTCAACAGTTTAACGGTAAAAGTTTTGCCGTTATATTTTAGAAAACTTATTTTTGTCATTTTCTTCATCCGACAGTTTTTCGTTATGGGCCCACTAATGATTACGCCGTCATACGAATATTTCCCGACAAAAAGAATATTTTCCGACCAAACGAATATTCTCCGACTTCTGTCGCTTTCTATATTAGACAGTTATTCTATTGTGGGGCCCACCAATTATTGTTTATTTCGTCGTCGCCGTCGTATTTTACCGAATATAATATTCTCTGACAGAACGAATATTCTCCAACACAATGAATATTTTATGACAACTTGTCTACTTTGTAAAATTTGCACATATCACCCATAACTATAACATTTATTCAATTTAACCATTTACTGCATAGATTAACAATTATAAGAAAAATTGAATATTTTTATTTCATAAAATTCGGGGTCTTACAGTTACCGTACAATTCAATCCTTCCACCATATAATGTCCCAATTAAATATAAGACATGGAATTACTGTCAAGTTTTATTTTATTTAATTATATGTATTTCGATTAGAAAATGCACAACTTCAAATAAAGCAAATTAGAAACTCCTTTCTAATTTCATTCTGCCTTGGACAAATATTACTGGGTTGTCATTTAACGAATCACATAGGATATATCTCTTCTTTTACTAGAAGTGGTAGATTCTTTATTGACCATTCATTATCTCCATAAGTGATTTATTATACCCAAGCATACCCTTTGATATACCCTAAGGGTCTTAAAGAATAAGTCAAAGTATAATTCATTACACACAAGATGCTATGATGATCTCAAGTCCAAGGATCACTTGTACTACTATCACATTAGGAATTTCTATTGACAGGAAAGTAAAACTCCATTAGGTATTCCATAGCGAGTCACGTTCAATGAACTTATTCTCCAATAAGCACCAACATACTTGCTTTAGTGTCTCCACATAAATGATTATGAGATCAATCATCCTCATCCAATGAGCAAGCAACATATGTACCAATCTATCCGGATTTACTAATCCCATTTTTAGTATTCCAACGATTAGGAACTATTTCAGTTTTAAGCTTTCTAAGAATTTAGATCTCATTAGCATGATCAACATCATGATCCTAAAAGTATTGCTTAAAACTATGGGTTATTTACATATTATAAAAACAGCATCATGTAGATAATTAAATGGCATTAATAAATGAATACTTTTATTAATAAATAAATAAGATCGTTTCTAAAGTATATGCTTTATCATCATACTTGATTGGCTTGTATGCACACTACTATCAATCTCTCACTTGCACTAAAGCCAATCACCATGGTATCTCATACCCATCTTCTCTAAGTGACGATCAACATGCTGTTGTGTTAAAGCTTTAGTAAATGGATCTGCAATGTTATTTTGAGAGTTCAGTATCTTTTCAGTGACTTCTATTCTTTCATTAATTTCTCTAATCAAAGTGCCGCAACACATGTTTGGATTCAAGATGAGACTTAGGAACTATTCCTAGTTCGGTAATGAACTTTTAATCCGAAACATCAATTTGCAGCTTCACTTACAGTTATATACTGTCTTTGTCACTAAATCAACAACCTTTTGCTGTTTGGAACCATTCCAATTCACTGCACCACCTTTCAAGGTAACGACTTACCTTAATGTGTCATGATGACATCCTTAGTGTCAGTTAAGTACTTTAAGATGTTCATCACTGTCCTACAGTGATCTTCTCTAGAATATGACTGATCCACATCAAGTCTCGTATATTTCATTGCATACATGATAGTAACTCATACGATCTCTCTTTTATTGAGGATAATTTTAGAGAGATTCACTCCGTGGCTCATCATCATGAGACACCTTTTGGAGTTTTTCATGCTAAACGCCTTTAGCATCTAATGAATAAACGTTCCTTGGGTTAAGCCGAACATCCTTTTAAATCTATCTATACAGATTTATATCACTAATGTAGGATGTTCTACTCAAATCATTCATGGTGGAATGTTTAGACAACTTTATTTTGATTGATTGTAGCATAGGAATGTTATTCCCTATCAGTAATATATCATCAACATATAATATAAGGAATGAAACAACACTCCCACCAATCTTCTTGTACACACATGGTTCATTCTTGTTTTTGATAAAATCAAACTCTTTGATTGTCTCATCAAAATGAATGTTCCATCTTTGAGAAGCTTGCTACAATCCATAAATGGATTGTTGTAGCTCATATACATGATTTGCTTTAACCATTTAAACAAAATCATCTGACTGTATCATACATACATTTTTCTCTAATAAATATATTTTAGGAAGGGCGTCTCCTCGTCCATTTTGTCAGATCTAGTAATAATAAGCTGCAATCGCAATTAAAATCCAAATGGTCTTGTGTATTTCTTCAAAAATCCATTTTAGATTTTATGGTCATCTACCATTTCTCTGAGTCTTTATTACTCATAGCCTGTTCGTAATTCAATGGATCATCATCATCCATGATGTGTACCTCATCGTCATTCTTTATGACGAATCCATACCTCTCAGGTATCTTCGGTACTCTTCTAGATTTATGAATAGGGTGTTGTACAGGAGGTGTTCTACTTGGACAGGTTCATCCAATTGATCTGTAGTGGTTTGTGGTTCTTGAATTTCTTCCAGATCTATTTTCCTCCTACTATCCCCTTCAAGGGTAAACCCCTTTTCCAAGAAGACAGCGTGTTTAGCAACAAACACTTTTTGCTTAGTAGGATTGTACAAATAGTATCCCAAACTTTCTTTAGGATATCCCACAAACGTGCATTTATCATATCTTGTCTCAAGCTTATCATTTTGAAACTTTTTCATATAAGCTGGACATCCCCAAATCTTAACATGCTTAAGACCAGGATTCTTCCCTGTCCACGTCTCATATGGAGTCTTGGGGACGAATTTCGAGCGGACCTTATTTAGTAGATATGTAGCCATTTCTAAGGGCCTGACCCCAGAATGAAATTGGAAGATCAATAAAACTCATCATGGAACGAATCATGTCAAACAATGTTCGATATCTCCTTTTAGATACTCCATTTAACTGTGGTGTACCTGATGGAGTCATTGTGAGATTATACCATTTTCTTTGAGACAATCGAAAAATTTACCACTTAAGTATTCTCCACGTCGATCTGATCGAAGAATCTTAGTATTCTTGTCCGTTTGTTTCTCTACTTCACTTCTGAACTCTTTGAACTTTTCAAATGATTCAGATTTGTATTTATTTAAATACACATATCCATATCTTGAGTGATCATCAGTGAAAGTAATAAAATAAGAATACCTTCCCCGTGGATTCGTTGTCATAGGTCCATAAACGTCTGTGTGAACAAACGCTAACAACTCTGTAACTCTTTCTCCTTTTCCACTAAAAGGAGATTTAGTCATTTTACCTATAAGACAAGATTCACAAGTTGGATATGATTCATAATCGGATTTCTCTAAGAGTTCATCCTTATGTAACTTGGATAATCTTGTTTCATTGATATGACCGAGTCTATAGTGCCACATATAGGTATAATTAACATTATCTCTTTTCCTTTTCTTAGTTTGTTCTATTTGAAATATATTTTCATGCAAGTCAAGTACATAAAGTCCATTTCGCAAATTACCCACACCATAAAAAATATTGCTTTTATAAATAGAACAACTGTTATTCTTTATTATAATGTCAAATCCATCCATATCTAATACGAAAATAGAAATAATGTTTCTAATGATATTCGGAACAAAATAATAATTATTTAAATAAATGGACTTGCCCGTAGGCAGTGCTAAACAATAAGTGCCTACAGCTAATGCAACAACCTTTGCTCTATTTTCCACTCGTAGGGCAATCTCATCCTTGTTTAGCTTTCTACTTCTGACCAGTCCTTGCACAGTATTTCATATGTGAGAACCACAGCCGGTATCTAATACCCGAGTAGAATTTTGACTTTCTGAAAAAATAATTTCAATCATAAACAAACATTGATTGGAAGTCGAAGCTTCTCCAAACTTTTCTCTGCCATAAATTTCTTACAGTTCCACTTCCAATGACCCAGCTCGTTGCAATGGAAGCACATTCCTTTGCTAGCTGGATCAAGTTTCTTTTGTTCCTTTGTGTTCACCTTGCCTTTAGCCTTTTTAGATTTCTTGTTTTCAGAAGATACCTTGGGCCTCTTCCTTTTTTTAGAAGAATTCACCATTAAGACATGGTTCTTCTTAGATGGGAAGTGACCTTCTGCAGTTTGCAACAGGTTAAGTAATTCAGGTAAGCTGAAATTTAACCTATTCATGTGAAAATTAACAACAAACTGCGAGAAGGTCTTTAAGAGTGACTGCAAGACCAAGTCTTGACTCAACCTCCCATCCATGACGAACCCAAGTTGTCCAAGGAGTTCAATCAGATTGATCACCCTTAGAACATGAGTCTCAACGGCGGTGCCCTCGGTCATCTGAGATCGAAAGAGCTCCTTAGATATCTCATATCTAGCAGTCCTAATTTGTTCACCATACAACTACTTGAGGTGAAGCAACATAGTAGGAGCATCCATGTTTTTCCTGCTGACGCTGAAGTTCGTTATTCATGGATGCGAGCATGATGCATTGAGCCACAGATGCATCATCTTACCACTTTACAATGGTGGCAATCTCTTCCTCAAAGGCTATTTTTGGAACAGTTCTAGGGACATGTGAATTTAAGACATAAGAAATCTTTTCAGTAGTGAGAACTATTCTCAGATTCATTAACCAGTCCGTGTAATTCGGTCCGGTCAATTTGTTAGCATCAAGTACGCTACGCAGTGAAATTAGTGATTTAGACATTTTTTAAAATTCTCTATGTGAAAAGATAACATTTTAGCAAACATTCATTTAATTAATTTTATATACCAAAATAAATTAGGTCTTACTTTAAATTGGCATCTCCCACTATTTTCTTCAAACTATATTACCCTCACTTATATAGTTCGGCAACATCTAATTAAATATTTGCTAATGAGATTAAGGATCTCATTTCAAATATATATAGCCTTGTGCGTGCACCATAAACGATATATAAATAAATAGGTAGACAATTCTTGTCAATCACATCAACATATGACTCCTTGTATTTTGCCTCTTAAATCATAATGGTCAAGTGTGTGCACATCCGAACTAAAATAATTTAAGTTAAGTTCAGCCTAGCACTCCATATATTCGAAAAAGAAAAATATTATCATTGTGTGTGCACAACAAAATAATATTGTTCAATTAATTTTATAAACATCAAATGTGTTTAAATTAATATTTTAAATACGCAATACTCGCCTTGTGTGTGCACAACAAACTTGTATTAAATTTTTAATACTCTATTAATTTATCATGCTAGAAGGCGACATTCGATATTTCAAATATCATTTGAACGCTTTAGACTTAATATAATTTATTTAAAGAATTTGTTATTATTTGTCTCATCCTATTTAGCAGGCATGCATATATATATATATATATATATATATATATATATATGTATATGGGAAAATGGGTATGCACAACCGTGCAAATATAAAAAAAAATTCACGGCTTCTCTCCCAAATCGCGCTTCATCCTCCCAAATCAGAAAGGGCTTCTCTCCCAAATCGCGCTTCATCCTCACAAATAAGAAAGTGAAGAACCCTAAACGAATAACCCTAAGTTTAGCAATCTTCCCTTTTCATGTTTCCATCTATTAGCAAATTTTTTTTGATATTCATTTCTACTATGTTTCTGTAGTTAGAGGCATCAACAAATCAAGAACTGGATCCACAAATTCCCCTGTTTAATCTTCCTTCCAAGATCCTTTGTCGCGCTCTTCATATTCAATTACTGGTAATTTCCATTTTAAAACTCTAATATTTAATTTTCTTGACTTGTCTATGCTTTTTTTTTTCTTCTGATTTCAATCCTCTGTTTTCTTGAATGTTTACTCTTGTTTTATTTGAGTCTATTAATAGGCACGAATTTGAGTTTTTATATTTGGCCTGACATGCTAATACTTGTATATTTTATTGAACTGGCTCTATACATACCCATGAAATTCATGATAGAGATTAAGATGGAAGTTAGATATTAGTTCTTTTTCATTTTTAAGTACCATTAGCATCCCGAACTGCATTTCCTAGCATTGTTAAATGAGAACTAAAACAATCCGGTCAAGATGATATTTCGCTTGCTGCATCAGTGAACAATCTAAACTTACTTTTTATGAGTTGATAAATCACATTGAAACACAAAAAGAAATACCCCAGTTTGAGTAGATGGAACTGAAGCATCAATGACATGCCTATTTCTCAGTATACAACATCTGAGTCTGAAAATAACTGTAAAGCTTATAATGCCCAAGAGAACTTGTAAATATCAAGCTTAGTTACCATTTTTCTGTATCAACTTTGCGATCAACCATTTAGCAGCCCTCAAAGCATTTTCCCCATTTATATACTAGGTACAGGGTCCTGGACAGTTGAGTGACAGCTCCATTCAGATAAGTTTCTCAAAAGACATTTGTTTTATACTATCCTAGCTGAGATTTCACATAATGGAACACAAGATTGTCATCTCTCTCTCTATGTATAAATTTAACATGAAGTTACAAAAAGAAAATTAAGAAAAGCACTTGTTACATTTTTGTGTATGTCATTCAGGTCTTTTGGCCTTGTTACATTGTATAAGTCATAACTTGATCCCATGTTGAAATCTACAGGTTTTAGTTGAGAGCTCTGCTTGGATCTCTCTCAGTCTGTTCCAAGCAGACCGAGCTCCAAGTAAGTTGACAAATTCTTTGTTGGCTTATAATTATGGGAGAGATTATATGCACTCGCCTTAGAATTTCCCATTTTGCAGGTGGACAATTGATATTTGGTTGGACCAGCACTTGGGTTAGAATGGTGAATGAATGGCTGGCAGCCTGCGTTTACAGTAAGTATTGCCGCCAACTTTGTTTAAAAGATTATAATAAGACAAAATTAAAGAAGGTACTACATTGTTTAAATCAAACAATACGCCCTTTTTCATTCTTTTAGTTTGAAGTAGCTTGCTCATATTACTTGTGTTCACTTTTTGCAGTTTGGATGCTGGTGTGTCTTCAGTCATATTGAAACACAGACGAGCAGCTGCATCATCGGGACAAGTCTGAAATTTCTTAATCCTATTGCCTCATGCATCTATCATGGTAATCCTCTGTCTTGAGCAGATGGAAAGCAAGAATCTTCGGCATCCATATTAAGCGGCTTGAAGACGATTGGATACTAGCTAGTACTGACCTGATTTATTCCCTTTTCCAAGTGGAAAAAGATAGCGAATTCCCCAGCTCTGCACGCTACGAATGTATCTCAGTTCATGTAAATATTATACTGAAGGAACTACTACGCAAGTTCTTTACAAAAAAAACAAAGGAAAAGACATTGATTACAATTTTATTGCATATCAGATTATGCCCCTACCAGGAAACATGATTGATTGTATGTATTCTTAGCAATATGAAGTTGAGGAAGAGAATTGTCAAACAAATAAAGTTTAACTCAGATATTATTTAAAGTAAGTAGAGATTTAACTTTAGATTACCTAAAATAGTAAACTGACAGAGGAGTATAAAATTACTAGACACCCTCAAAACATTGGTGAATTGAAGTTTCCAAACATGAAGCTGACCCAAGACTATTGAGCATCTTATTCAAACAAAACATAAATATAAACAGTACTAATCGTACAAATTTGCTTTACAACTCGGCCTAATATTATCACTGACAGTCTCACCACAATAATGAAGAAAATGGTAAAAAGCATTCAAGCCAAAAAGAAAAAAAATAATGCTATTATCACATAAAAATTATCACATAACTCTCACATATACACATACATACTGCAGGTCCCGTATGTCAGACGTAGACCCACAGTATGTATGTGTGTGTATATGAGAGTTATGTGATAATTTTTATGTGATAGTAGCATTGCTCAAAGAAAAATTACAATCAAAGCTAAAAATGATACAAATTATGGGGCAGCAGCAACACCACAGACCACCGACCAGAATAATATATACTTGTACCCATAAACACCTTGGCCACAAGGTCCTTGCGAAAGTTTCCATGCTCACTATCAATCGTAACTTTTGTGGCTTCACTCTTCCTCACAGTAGTAGTACACCAGTTTTTTACACAACCAATGGGGAGAATGATATCAATCCGTGCATAGATGCAACACAAAACTTGATGGCTGCTGCATCATTTAACTTAATCTATAACTATAAAGCAACCAAAACTTTACATCCAATGGTCGAAGCAAGAAGATGGTTGTCCTAAGATGGGTCAGAAAATGCATTGTTTCTATCTATCCAAACGGGTTTCCTCCAACAGAAGAGAAAGTATTTGGGACAGCGGGGATGCATATAATCCATTAGGCTGCTGATTCTGAACTAAAGAGCCAAAAGTAGCCTGCTCAATGCCAAGGCAAAAGTTGAAGAAAACTTTTTAAGTGCGACATATGTAGGCTGTAGTAACCATAGAAAAAACTGCCAATACACCAATACAATATCTTAATACCATTGTGAAGTTGAAGTTGCATCGTCTTCAGATGGAAAATATTTAGTTCATAAATCCTATGAGACATAAAAAGAAGGGGGAAGCAACCGTAAGAAGTTATGGTACTTCAAAGCAGCAGAAAAGCCAGAACCTGGAACAACTTTATACAAACAATTACAAACCATTTCTTTTTGTTTTATAAGGTCAGCTTATGGTATACCAGGACATTACCGTAGAAGCTTGAACTGGGAGATGGTTCATTGTTGAAATCAAATGGGTTTGAAGCTTAGACGCATTACATGTCATTGATGCTTCAGTTCCATCTACTCAAACTGGGGTATTTCTTTTTGTGTTTCAATGTGATTTATCATCAACTCATAAAAAGTAAGTTTAGATTGTTCACTGATGCAGCAAGTGAAATATCATCTTGACCGGATTGTTTTAGTTCTCATTTAACAATGCTAGGAAATGCAGTTCGGGATACTAATGGTACTTTAAAAATGAAAAAGAACTAAGATCTAACTTCCATCTTAATCTCTATCATGAATTTCATGGGTATGTATAGAGCCAGTTCAATAAAATATACAAGTATTAGCATGTCAGGCCAAATATAAAAACTCAAATTCGTGCCTATTAATAGACTCAAATAAAACAAGAGTAAACATTAAAGAAAACAGAGGATTGAAATCAGAAAAAAAAAAAAGAAAAAAGTATAGACAAGTCAAGAAAATTAAATATTAGAGTTTTAAAATGGAAATTACCAGTAATTGAATATGAAGAACGCGACAAAGGATCTTGGAAGGAAGATTAAACAGGGGAATTTGTGGATCCAGTTCTTGATTTGTTGATGCCTCTAACTACAGAAACATAGTAGAAATGAATATCAAAAAAAAGTTGCTAATAGATGGAAACATGAAAAGGGAAGATTGCTAAACCTAGGGTTCTTCGTTTAGGGTTCTTCGCTTTCTGATTTGTGAGGATGAAGCGCGATTTGGGAGATAAGCCGTTTCTGATTTGGGAGGATGAAGCGCGATTTGGGAAATTTGGTAGAGAAGCCGTGAATTTTTTTTTTATTAAAAACAAGTCAGCCAAAACGACGTCGTTTTTGGCTGACTGTGAAACAAAAAATTTTGCACGGCTGTGTATATCCATTTTTCCCATATATATAGGGAAATGATCCATAGAAAACGTTAGCTAGTAGTACTGTTTCAACTAACGCTCATCCAGCCGTCCAAAATTAGAATTAATGGTAGAGATGATGGCCCAGCCGCTACTCCCTCTAGCGGCCAGCAATAAATTTTAAATTCGTCTCTGCTGCCCGCTAGAGGGAGTAGCGGCCGGCCAAAACGTCGTCGTTTTTTCCGGCCGCTACTCCCTCTAGCGGGCAGCAGAGACGAATTTAAAATTTATTGCTGGCCGCTAGAGGGAGTAGCGGTCAAAAGAGACGAATTTAAAAATCTTGGCCGCTACTCCCTCTAGCGGGCAGAATAGAAATTTAAAAATCGTGGGCTGTAAGGGAATTTGGCCCAGCCGCTAGAGGGAGTAACGGCCAAGCAAATTACACCAAGTCTTGTATACTGCTTGCGTTTGCAGTTTGCTGCTATAGGGAGACGGCGTTGCACAAAGAGAAGGAGAAGGGTTTGCTGCTAGCTTCGAATTTGGCCCATCAATCTCAACTTCAACCGGTAAAGTGAGTGTCTTTCAACCTAATATGCTTTTGTAAATATCTTTAGAAACAAAAAAGACATTGAACGATAGTATTTTGCTAAATATCTTAAAAATTATTGCTATATGTATGTATACAAATTGGGTGGTAGGTATGCATCTATGTATACAAATTATGTGTATAAATTGGGTATTTTCTATATATAAAATATTAGTATGTATATTTTTGAGTATTATATATGCATAAATTGTGTTAAATGTTTTATTGTTGTTGGTTATTTCTCGCAAAAATTGTCATTTTGTTATAAAATGTAAATACACTTGCATGTATGAAATATTATCGTTGTTGTTTTGTATTATTTTTGGTCAATTATTTATTTAGACATTGAATGAAAGTTTTATTGTTATTGATATTTTTAGGTAAATATGGACAATTGGCTGCCTGGACCCATTGATCGCAATGTCCTTTATGCTCAAGAAAAGCATGTATCGGAGGATGTGTGGAATGGGATTGAAAGGGGTACACTGATGTCAAGCCAATCTACTTCAATTATATATGATAAATGGGAACTTACCAGCCTACAAAAAAAATTATTAGAGGCGTGGGGGTTTAAGGGGTTTAGTTATCCGGCAGTAGTAACTAGAACAGATGTCAGTCTTATATCTGCTTTGATTGAGAGATGGCGGCCAGAGACAAATACATTTCATATGAAATGTGGTGAAATAACAATAACATTGGAGGATGTCCATTTTATTTTTCGTTTGCCAGTATTGGGTAAGCCCTTAACTTGTCCTTCATTTGATGCTCCATTAAGTTATTTTAGGGAAATCTTTGGGGATGAATGGGCTGGAGAATGGAATAATGTCAAAAAAAACGTGGTATTTCCTTAGTTTGGTTACATAAAAATTTTTCCAAGTGTCCAGACAATGCAAGTAGAGATGTGGTTGGTATGTATACAAAGGCATATGTCCTTTGGCTATGCGGGGGGGGTTTATTTCCCACAAGATCAAAAAATACTGTACACCCTAGGTACATGTATTTTATTTATGATTCAAATAAGACTGCCACATATGCATGGGGTGCCGCATGTTTGTCATATTTATATCGGGGTCTGTACACAACATCTATGAAAGAATGTAATTATATCAATGGTTGTGTGACCTTGTTACAAATTTGGGCATACGAGCGTTTTTTGGTTGGAAGGCCTAACCCTAGGCCTAATTCTTTACTTTGGGTCCCTAGAGCAACAGCATGGGCGTACTCCGCCAAACATCAATATGGTGATAGGCGAAACGATCCCCATCACCATCTATCTTTCTACCGGGGTGAATTTGATAGGCAACCTCAGTGGGAGGTAGTATGGCGGCCATACCAGCGATGGGATGATGATTGGAGGTACTATAACTATGAGGCTAGATTGGCAGGATCCGGTCGGGTCCCATTGATTCATTTTGATATTGTCGAGTATCAAATGCCCGACCGGATAATGAGGCAATATGGGTATATCCAAGGCATTCCGTCCCCAGCTGAGAGAAATGATGCTTTGAGACAACCCATAGAACAGTCATTTGAGCCACCAGATTACATACAAATGAGAAGAAAATACATTGATGAGTGGGAGCTATATATGGAAAGTTTTGAGGTAGAAGTTCAGGAGGTTGCTAAAACTATCCCTATGGATACATACTTCAAGTGGTACAAAAAAATTACCCGACGACACTTGCATCGCCCTCGACGCGAAGGAGATTCCAACACTACCTACGAGCCTCGTTCTGTATATAATCAACATCGTATGGTTAGCATGGTAAGCAAGTTAAAGTTTTACAAATGGGTAACATTAATATAATATATTGCTTGTTTATTTGATGTAATCTATTGTATTCTTCGATACTAATTTATTTTGTTTGTTTCCTTATTTTATGTTATTTTTTGCATAGATTGAGGGCGCAAAATCTCTCCTTGACAAAATTTTCAAGTTCAAGCAAGACTTTCCTCCCGAATACAATCACATGAAAGAGGGTTGGGATCAACTATATGAGTTGTATGATGCGGATGTCAGGGGTGGGGGGGAGGAGTATACGTGGGGTGAACAGACAGAGAGGCCCACCCCCGCGCTTGAGCTCGATGTATACATCCCTACCACCCAGGCTACTTGTGATACGTCCCAGCTTACTCAGCTTACGTACGAGGGTGGTTCTTCGTTTATTGGGGATGATGTTCCAGTAGAAGCATATGGACCTAAAGGGTCTATAACAAAAAGACTTCGTGCGACTTTATCTTCATGCCTATATGTATCCCACGTGACAGTCATTTCATACTCTTAACCTTTTCGGTCTCAACATGGAAGGTTTCTATTCTCGACCCGCTATATAATGACAAACCGCTCATGACGTTATTCGAAAAGTACAAAGAGTACATCGATGTCGCGGTACGTGACATTTTGTTTTTAATACAGTCAGTTAGTTTTCCCGCAATATATGTACGTACTAATGCCGTTATTGTTATTGTAGATACAATTAATACCGTTGATATTGCGAATGGGTAACCCGTTCGGTGATTGGCCTCGTACACCCCCAAAGGTGCAGACAACAAAGGCTCGACCTATGCAGGACAATTGTAACGATTGCGGCATATTTGTCTGCAAGTATGTTGACTACCTCGTGCGGGGCAATATTGACCTTGGCAAAGAAAAATGGTCTTTGGATGATGTATCGGTCTTTAGGTATAGAATAACTTATGAATTGTTCAAATATAAGGCTAGAGAAATACCGAAAGACCAAATTATTTAGTGGTTAATCTTATACATGTAATATTTTTTGCTGTGGATGAAAGATATTTTGTACTGCTGGTGGTATTTCATTGCGTGATTTTGGTATTGATCATGTGTTTTAATTGGTTAATTTGTTATATATATTGTTTGCATGTTGGTGATTAAGTTGTTTGACAGGTATGGGTTGGTATCCTGCTTATCAACTGGTGCCAAATGCCTGTATGCTGGCCGCTAGAGAGAGTAGCGGCCAGAACTTTTCTAAAAATGATTGGCCGCTACTCCCTCTAGCGGCCAGAATACAGGCATTTGGCATTTTGCTTGACTGGATGCTGGCCGCTAGAGGGAGTAGCGGCCAATCATTTTCAGAAAAGGGCTGGCCGCTACTCCCTCTAACGGCCAGCATACAGGCATTTGGCAACTGGTGCCTAATGCCTGGATGCTGGCCGGGCGGGCCGCTACTCCCTCTAGCGGCCAGCATACAGGCATTTGGCAACTGGTGCCTAATGCCTGGATGCTGGCCGCTACTCCCTCTAGCAGCCAGTATACAGGAATTAGGCCCCAAACCCTTACGGCCGGCATCCGAAAAATTTGAGCATCACACCCTCAGCAGTAACATGCAAACATTTACATGGAGAAACAAAACATATCTAGTCCAGAAAAGTACAAACATTCCAACATTCTGATAAAATTACAAATGATTCAACATTCTGATTACAAAACAAACATTTAAACATTCTGATTAAATTGCATCTCCATAATCACTCAAGAACAAAAACACTTGTAAATTCCAAATAAACACATAACGAGACATTAATTATCTTTAGGTTCAGGAAGTCCTAACACCCTATAATGATTGCGCTTGTCATGGTTAGTTTCAAATCCACATATTGCACATTTTCGGTGAGACTTACAACCCACAAATCTTTCAAGGGCATTTTTTAATCTTGATTGTCTTTTTCGACCCTTTGTCTGAGAAGCAATTGGTGGCAAATACTCTTGTTCTTCCTCATCAACCTTATACTCTTTATCATCATCATCATCATCATCATCTTGTAATCCCATATCCTGAGCTGCATGTAATTCTGCGCGGTCATTATCATCGTCTAGTATGCCTGTCTCATCCGGGTCGTATTGATCAACAAGGGCTTTTCCCCGTGCATTTTGTTGTAGTATTGCCTTGTAGCCTCTAACTGAGCAAGCAGCTTTACTAGCCAACTCTTGAAAATCACTCATCAAATGATTGTAGCGCATTGATTGGTTTTTTTCAAAGTCTGCACTCATTGGAGAAACCATTTCCTCTTCACCATTACTCCTATTAGCATCTCTTGTCCATCGAGGAACGATCATGTAAGCAGGTATTCGTGCAATACTCTTGAAGCTTAAGAATCTCAGTATGTGTCTGCAAATCTGACCAGAATGTGAGAACATTTGACAAGTACATGTTATCAACCCCCCTTGACAATTATTGACAACTTGCCGATATCTCCGACTATTTTCAATTGCATCTTCCCTGTACACTGCATAGACCTTTGCATCAATAATGCACAACTCACTAACTTTTTTGATGTTATACTTAAAAGAATCCACGAGCTCTTTTTGAAAACGTCTAAACATCTCTTTTGTATAACATTCAGAAGCATGTACTTCCAACGATGTTCCTAAAATCAAACTACGTTTTCGATGCTTTGTTACATAATCAGCCTTTCTCTCTCTGTTGAATTGTTTTTCAATAGCCTTCTGAGTCTTGACAACAAAATCTTTCATGCCTGTTGAAGCATTCACATAAGAATCAAAAAAATGGTTCATACATTCGCTTCTTCCGGTGGTTGTCATTCCTGCAGCAAAATATCTCTTTGTGTATGCACTTATCCATTTCTCCTTCACATCATACAAACTTATGAGCCATTCATTTTGAGACAAATCATATTTTCTCATAAGTATTTCCCAACGCTCTTCAAACTCGCCAATGGAATATGAATTATACACACAGTTGTTAAAATCATCTTTGAACGATGGGTGTTCCGCATAAACATGATGTAATTTTTCTGGAAATTTATTGCAAATATGCCAAGAACACAATAAATGATGAGTGGATGGGAGTACCCTACCAATAGCATTGCTCATGGCTTTATCTTGGTCTGTGATGATGGTTACAGGAGCTTTGTAATCCATGGCTTCAAGCCACGTCTCTAAGACCCAACTGAAAGTGTCTTCTGTCTCGTCCCTTAACAATGCAAATCCAAATAAAACAGAGTGATAATGGTGGTTGACCCCGGTAAATGGAACAAATGGCATATTATACCTATTTGTCCTATACGTAGTGTCAAATGTAACCACGTCTCCGAAACGTTGATACATAAATCTTGATCGGGCGTCTACCCACAAGATACAAGCTATGCGATTGTCTTCACCTGATTTGACACGAAAGAAAAATTTACTCGCACTGCTAGAATCAAATTTTTTTAGATAATTAACTGCTGCTTGTGCATCATTTTCATCCTCCGAGTCACGCCTTAAATCCCTAACTACATTACGAACATCTTTGTCACTAAAACCTACATTTTGCATTCCTCCACCGATTGTGCTCAAAACATTCATCATCCTACTTGGTCCAATACCCGCCTGATTTAATGTGTCAATTAATTTTCTTGCTACCGGCGTAATATTTCTATGTGTCTCAATCAAATCTACTTTGGCAGGTGTCACTAACTGATGATTGTGATCCAACTCAATAACCGAAATACGCCAGTTATCTTCTTTCTTACTGTGGACAACATACATTCTAGCTTTGCACAGTGTTCGACCAATTGTGTCTCGTTGTCTTATTTTCTTATCGTTATCACATTCATCATCTAATGAATTCTTTAGCACAGTTGGTCTACCAACTTTTTTACATACATATAACCTTGACGTCAAATCATTACTGTGAGCATGTTTACGACTCGTAGCAATCCTAATCTCAAATCCACTTTTTTGGGCATAGGATCTATAAAAATTTTCAGCTTCTTCTAATTTATAAAATAATTGACCAACATAAGGAACCATTACCATTGTACTACTACTTTCACCATCATTAACATACTCCGATTCATTTCTACATTCTAAACTAGCAAAAGATTCAGAAGAGCTAGATAAAAATATATTTGTAGCAGCCATGAAAGCCATTGGTGAAGACTTACCAAAAATTTATCGCACAAACAAGTGATTTCAGAACTAGCAGATTCTTTCCGAAGCTATATTTCTGCAGCTGTTTAGTATTTGGATGGGAATGGAGTAAAATGTTAGATTGGATATAAGTTAAATTTGGCCGTTACTCCATCTAGCGGCTGGGCCAAATTCCCTTACAACCCACGATTTTTAAATTCGTCTCTTTTGACCGCTACTCCCTCTAGCGGCCAGCAATAAATTTTAAATTCGTCTCTGCTGCCCGCTAGAGGGAGTAGCGGCCAGCAATAAATTTTAAATTCGTCTCTGCTGCCCGCTAGAGGGAGTAGCGGCCAGAAAAAATGACGACGTTTTGGCCGGCCGCTACTCCCTCTAGCGGGCAGCAGAGACGAATTTAAAATTTATTGCTGGCCGCTAGAGGGAGTAGCGGCTGGGCCATCATCTCTACCATTAATTCTAATTTTGGACGGCTGGATGAGCGTTAGTTGAAACAGTACTACTAGCTAACGTTTTCTATGGATCATTTCCCATATATATATATATATATATATATATATATAATACTATATTTTACCTGAATTTATTATGAACTTTTATTCTAATTTGGTTGACTAGAGTCATCAAGAGAATCAAAAGGTTAAATCTAAGAGTACAAGAATTTAAATTAAAATGTAACTATTACATTTTAATTCGGGCTCTATACAAACGGGTATTCACGCGTTCCTTGTTCCTTGGTCTTCAATTTCTTCAAGAAAATTATAAGTAATCCTATTACATAAACTATTTTAAAATTAAATAAAAACCTTGATCAGCAGTCAATGAGAAGTACATAGGAGGGAGATATAATTTTATATCAAGAAAAAATTAAAGTAGACGAGGTACGCAGACCCCATTTAATAAAACTCATTCATTCAAGCATTCAATTAAAATAAAATTCAATTACATTGGTCAATAGTCTCATAATCAATCTCATTTATTATCATACATATCATCATATGCATCAATAAATAAATATTCATCTTATGAATTAAAATATTATATATATATATGAGTATCATTTAATGGACAATTTTAAATTACATAAAATTTAATTTCAAGATTAAAATAAACTCTTTATTTTAATTATAAAATTATTTAATTTCAATATTATATATATATATATATAACTTATAACTTATATCATATATAATCACCTTCCTGCAGAATCACTAAATTCGTGAATCACCCTTTTTGCATTCTGCAGGTTCGATATATAATATATATATGATATATATATATACGGATGCTCCTTTTTTAAAAAAACTTACAGGTTCCAGCGAAAAAAAAGTGAAGAAAAACGTGACTTAACCCATAAAGAATCTTTCATTTTTTTTACTTTCATACAAAAATAATTTTATATAATTAATTATGCTCAATAAATTATTCTAATTATATATTCATATATATATATATATATATATAATTAAAATAATTAATAATTATATAAAAATTTGACTTTGATACCACTGTTGGGTTTGTACGAAATCGTGACGCAATCAAATTGCAAAATAAGCGGAAGCATAGTATATCAGAGTTTAAAAAATTTCTATAAAATCATTATCCGGATCATCCTTTATGCATATTATTAATTTAAAACAATAAATAAGAAGTTATGAAATTCATACCCTTGTAGAACGAAGCATCCATATGTACAAGTTTAACTCCTTGTTCTTCGTGATCTCCTTGAATATCCGGAATTAGATTCCTTCTTTTGATCAACGTTAGCCACCCAAGTGTTTGGCCTCTCGAGGTGATCCACCAAGGAAGAGAAATTATCAAGGAGGGTGGTTGGCTAAACCCTAATTTTGTATCCTCTTTAAAAAATGAGTACTCTCCAATAATTAGAATTTCATCAACTGATATCTATTATAAGACTCCTCTTATATAGATATTGGTCAACCCTTCTAATCCTATTAGACATGTGGTTTCATTTAATTAATTAAAATTCTTTAATTAATTTGCCTCCTAATCTTATTAGGAATAAATGAGAGTACTAATATTAAATTAATTACTAAACTCCTTTAAAAATTTAAATAATAATAATTGTAATAATATTAATAAGACTACTCTTATTAATTTATATTTAATATTTTCAAAATATTAAATAATAAATATTAAGCTATTTAATTTATTCTATCACCATAGATCAAATTAATTACACTTAATGTATTATTACGATTATGTCATTACTTTCTTAAATAATTATTTTTTTATAGTGTGACCCTTTAGGTTTTTCATATTAAATCGGTTGTGAATAAATCAATTAGAACAATTCTAATCTTATTTAAATAATTAAATTAAACTAATAATCTATTTAAATAAATAATATTTATTCTACAATAGGGATAAGTCTCCCTAGCGATCAACGACTTTTCAGATAATATAAATTTCAACATTAATCAGAAAAGAACCTGTGAGTAAAAAGTTACTGTACAATTCAATCCTTCCACTATACAATGTCCCAATTAAATATAAGACATAAAATTATTGTCAAGTCTTATTTTATTTAATTATATGTATTTCGACTAGAAAATACACAATTCCAAATAATACAAATTAGAAACTCCTTTCTAATTTCATTCTGTCTTGGCCAAGGACTACTGGATTGTCATTCAACGAATCACATATGACATATCTCTTCTTTTACTAGAAGTGGTAGATTCTTTATTGACCATTCATTATCTCCGTATGTGACTTATTATACCTAAGTATACCCTTTGATATATCATAAGGGTCTTTAGAAATAAGTCAAAATATAATTCATTACACACAAGATACTATGATGATCTCAAGTCCAAAGATCACTTGTGTGACGCCCCCAGAATAGGTCCATTCAACCCAACCCATTCTGAGTCGCCAAATACATGGTACAGAATTCAAATACAAACTTTATATCATACGGTCGTGCAAAATACGATCACACAACTGTGAGTGTCAATACAAATATGTAAAAAATATTAAGATTCAAACTAAGTCCTCATTATAATTATTATCACACTATTTATCAGAAATAGTGAGGACTACTACTGCTCTAACTCGGACCATCACTCTGTCCCCCGACTAGTTCCCGCAACATTCTCATTTCCTGAAGAGGACAACAGATGAAAAGGGTGAGCTCAACTAGCTCAGTAAAGAATATTATGACTAAGATAATGGAAAATAAATTATCGTTAGTCTTCAACAAATCAGATAAAATATAATGGACAACCAATCTTAGATCAATAATCGCAGTGGAAATAACAATTCATTAGAAGAATTAAGCAGAGAATGAAGTCTACTATCTTCTATGATTTAAAAGTCCATCAACAATATTTTATCCCTGTAACATCAATCAATATACATCTCGAATCAAATATTAATCTTTGCACTACAGGCCAAAGATATTCATTTGTATCATCAGTGGTCATATTCATCTCAACACCTGTCATCTTTGCACTACAGGCCAAAGATATTCATCAGGTAATCATTCATCTTTGCTCTACAGGCCAAAGATATTCATCAAGTAATCATTCATCTTTGCTCTACAGGCCAAAGATATTCAGTTACTTCACCTTTTAGGACTGAGAATGATGAAAAATATTTTAAAAAAACGAATCCAGTGAGATAAAAGACAAAGACTAAGGATTCGTATTTTAGTATATCCAATTTAAAAATACCTCGTAATAATCAATTATGGAGCAAAATTCAAGAATAGAGCTCAAAACTTGGATACAATCAAAGATAGTAACCTTAACAAGCAATTTGGACAAATAGAAGAAAATTTAATTTTTCCGTGAATAGTGCCGTATACGTGAATAGTGCCGTATACGTGAATAGTAATCCCGACGGAAAAAGTAAGAATTTTAACATAAAATCCATGACAATATTTCTGTATAATGATATTGAAAAGAATAACATCATTTACGAAAGAAAATAACATCCCTTACCTCAAAAAGATAGTACTTCTGACTGAAATATCGGATATAATACCGAAGAAAACTTGCACTGAATAGCAATACTCAAAGTATTGAAATACTCACAAAAATACGCTCGATATTATAGAGAGAGAAAACTTCTGATTCTGGTGTGATTTTCAATTCTAACCTAAGCACCCTATTTATAGGAAAAGCTTAAGATGCCAAAGGAGACTAAAATAATAAAATATTATTATTTTTTTAAAAAATTCCGCCGCCTAGCGGCTTCCCAAATTTTCAGATTTTCAACAAAAGTGGGGCCCACCCATTAAATAATATATTTTCTGAAACTTCAATAATTCATAACAAATAGCCCTTTTGTCAGAAAAATACAAATTCTATGTTCTTCCATAGGAAATTTAATTCTCTACAACTTTGCAGAAGAAAGTTTTTCCAAATTCTAAACATAAATTATCCGAAATTCATAAACAGATGATTTCTCACACCAAAATATTGATAAAAACTCATCAGCGCCAATTCCTTCTTTAATATCCACAAAATAAATATTTCCTTATCATATAAATCAATAATTAATTATTCATAAATAATATTACAGAACTACAATATTGACAACCAGGTCGTTCCCAGGAAAGAGGGGGCCTTCCGATAAGGACTTCTCCTTACTGGCGAGCAATTAAATAACCCCTCCTAGACAGAACTTCCTTAGACATTGTCAATAATGCTATCTAATAATATTATTCAAATAATATGAATTATTGAGTTGATAACGTGAAATACTGTGCAATGACAATTATTGAATCAATACTACAAAATATCAACTGTAGCCATTATTGAATCAATCATAAAAAATAGCAACGTAGCAATTATTGAGTCAATAAAATATCAATGCAGCAATTATTGAGTCAATAATATAAAATATCAATGTAGCAATTATTGAGTCAATAATATAAAATATTGAACAGTAATTACTGTAACAATAATTGAGTAATGGCTTCTCACGTAAGACTCAATAATTCGAAATACTGTGCAATACCGTGTGCTACTATGCAACACCATGTATCACTGTATTTTAACCACCGGGTATTTCAACAGTACTAACGGTAACAACCACGCCGTTATTTTGTAAAAAAGTTATTTCTGTCGCTTTCTATGTCCGACAGTTATTCCGTTGTGGGGGCCCACAAATAGCTGCGCCGTCGTACGAATATTCCTCGACAACAAGAATATTCCACGACCAAACGAATATTCCCCGACAACAAGAATATTTTATAACCACTTGCTCATTTTAAAAATATTTGCACATTTCACCCATAACTTTCATATTTATCAAAACAACACCTTACTGTTTCGAAATAATATATAAAGAAAATTAAATCTTTATTCATAAAAGTTGGGGTCTTACAACCTCCCCTCCTTATAAAATTTCATCCTCGAAATTGACGTACGTACCTGGTATGTCTAAAAGGTGAGGATACCTCGCTTTCATTTCCGATTCTAACTCCCTTTGAAGTCTAGAGCACAGAGTCTCAATAGATCTTCAAGAGTTTGAATAGTTCTTTCCGATTGTCCGTCTGTTTGAGGATGATAAGCCGAACTGAATCGTAAATCCGTACCCATAGCTTTCTGCAAACTGATCCAAAATCATAAAGTAAATCTGGGATCACGATCCGAAACTATGGATACTGGCATGCCATGCAATCTCACAATCTCATTCACGTACATATGAGCAAGACGTTCAAGGGAATAAGTCTCTCGTATCGGCAAGAAATGAGCAGACTTGGTTAATCTATCAACAATAACCCAAATCGCATCTAAGCCTTGAGAAACCTTGGGAAGACCCGTAACGAAATCCATCGTAATGTGTTCCCAATTCTATTTTGGAATCTCCAGTGGTTGCAATGGACCCTTCGGTACTTGATGCTCCGCCTTTACACGTTGACAAGTTAAACATCTCGAGATGAACTCCGCGATCTCTCTCTTCATATTGCCCCACCAAAATGTATGTCGAAGATCATAATACATTTTAGTACTCCCAAAATGGATCGCAAACGGTATGTTGTGTGCCTCCATCATGATTCTATACTTCAAGTCAGAATCGTTAGGAACACAAAGTCTGGAGTTGACTCGAAGTATTCCATCTTCATCGATTCTCGCTTCTGGAATTGCACCTTCTTGCACCTTCTTCTTCATCTTCATCAGCTCCGCATCCGTAGCTTGAGCAGCTTTAACTTTATCAGTCAAAGCTGGTTCTACGCGTATACTTGACATCATTGCACTCGTTCCCACATATGATCTTCTACTCAACGCGTCAGCTACCACGTTCGCTTTTCCAGGATGGTATTGGATGGTATGATCGTAATATTTCAACAGCTCAAGCCAACGTCGTTGTCGCATGTTGAGTTCCTTCTGAGTGAAAAAATATTTAAGGCTCTTATGATCCATATAAATCTCCACTTTCTCTCTATACAAGTAATGTGTCCAGATCTTCAACGCGAAAACGACTGCTGCCAACTCTAGATCATGAGTAGGATAATTCCTCTCATATTCTTTGAGTTGTCGCGAGGCATAGGCTATGACTTTCCCATGTTGCATGAGAACACATCCTAACCCTTTGCCCGAAGCATCGCTGTAAATAACAAATCCATCCAAACCAGATGGTATTGTCAGAACAGGTGCCGAAATAAGTCTCCTCTTGAGCTCTTGGAAGCTCTTCTCGCATTCCTCTCTCCAAACGAATTTCGTATCTTTCCGGGACAACTGAGTTAATGGAGTAGCGATTCGAGAAAATTCCTCTACGAACCTCCGATAGTAACCAGCTAAGCCCAGAAAGCTTCGTACTTCAGTCATCGACTTAGGTTGCTCCCAGCTTTGTATTGCTTCAATCTTCGCCGGGTCCACAGATACTCCACGTTTCGATACCACGTGCCCAAGGAATGCTACTTCCTCAAGCCAGAACTCGCATTTCTTCAGCTTAGCATATAGCTTGTTCTCACGAAGCTTTTGAAGTACTAACTTCAAATGGTGTTCATGATCTTCACGGCTTTTAGAATAAATGAAGATGTCATCAATAAAGACAACAATGAATTGATCCAAATATTCCTTAAATACACGGTTCATCATATCCATGAAAGCAGCAGGAGCATTAGTCAATCCAAAAGACATGACTAAGAACTCATAATGCCCGTACCGTGTTCTGAAAGCAGTCTTTGGAATATCCTCAGTTTTAATCTTCAACTGATGATATCCAGAACGAAGATCGATCTTTGAAAAGAATTGCGCTCCTTGCAACTGGTCGAACAGGTCATCAATACGAGGTAACGGATACCTATTCTTAATGGTGACATGGTTCAACTCCCGATAGTCAATACAAAGTCGCATACTCCCGTCTTTCTTCTTTACGAATAAAACAGGAGCACCCCAAGGAGACGTACTAGGACGAATAAATCCGATGTCTAACAATTCTTGTAATTGAATCTTTAACTCCTGAAGTTCAATAGGAGCCATTCGATATGGGGTTTTAGAAATGGGCTTTGTACCGGGCTCAAGGTCAATAAAAAATTCAACTTCACGTTCTGGGGGTAGACCTGGAAGTTCTTCGGGAAATACATCAGGAAACTCATTAACAACGAAAATATCATTCAAATCTGATGTATTCTAATTTAGATCAGTGACATGAGCTAAGAAAGCTTGACATCCGTTTTTCAATAAACGAATAGCCTTGGGATTTGAAATGATATTGACTGATTTTAGTGGTTTGGTTGTTTGGATTCGCACAACAGGTTTATTAGGAATATGAAAACTAACAACCTTACGAAAACAATCAATTTTGGCATGGTAAGTGGTTAACCAGTCAATTCCTAAAATCACGTCAAATGCAAGTATTTTCAAAGATATAAGATCAACAGGTAAGGTAAGGGTACCAATCTGAATCAAGCAAGATTTGTAAACTGTAGATGTAACGAAGGTTTCTCCTAACGGAGTTTCAACAGATAAGTCAAAGTCTAATTTATCAGAAGTCAAGTTCAAACGTTGAGCACAAGTAGGTGAAATAAAGGAATGGGTAGCACCGGTATCTAACAAGGTGTAAACTTCGCAAGAGTTTATGATCAGCTTACCCGTAATCACCTCGTGTGGATTCCTCGCGTTTTGGGCTGTCACGACAAACGCTCTTCCAGGAATCACCGACTTTGACTTGTCTGCAACCGCCTTTGGAATCACCACCCCCGCTGAACTTGGTTTCGCAACAGGACAATCTCGAGCTATATGTCCTTCTTTTCCACAGTTATAGCATCCTTTGAACTGTTGTGGACAGTTTGGGCTGATATGTCCCTCTTTCCCGCATTTAAAGCATACGACCGGTGGTCGTTCTCCTCCCCTCGAAACAGTTGATGCTGGTGCTGATGTTGACATCTTCGCGTTCTCATTGTTGTACCTTCTCTTCTTGAAATCTCCTCCCGATTCGCTTCTTCTACTATCATGGCCACGATAACCACCGGAGTGGTTACCGCTTCTGTCATACTTTCCTCCTTGCTGGTTGTCATTGCTCCGATGACTGCTGCCACCGGTACGACCTTGGTTATGGTCCCTCGGTTGAATATAATCATTATCTCGTTCTAATAACTGGGCCCTGTTTACTACATCAGAATATAAAGAAAATTTATGAGAAATGAGGTATTGACGTATTTCGGGTTTCAAACCTCTTAGAAACATCCGCGTCATACGTTCCTCATTCTCCACCAAATGAGGTGCAAACCTGGACAGCTCTGCGAACTTAGCCTCGTATTGGGATACCGTCATGTTGTTTTGCTCGAGTCTGATAAACTCTACTTCCTTCATATGACGAATACTTTCAGGAAAGTACTTGTCATTGAACAGTTTCTGGAACGCTTCCCAAGACATCTTAAGTGCGGCAGGCTGGGTACGTTTCACAGATTCCCACCAGTAATCTGCCTCTCCACGGAACATAAACGTGGCGAATGGAACCTTCTGTTCCTCTGTACATCCCAAGACATCAAATATCTTGGTAATTTGTTTAATCCACGTCTCCGCCTTGATCGGATCTGGCTTTCCCAGAAACTCTGGTGGTCCCAATTCTTTGAACTGCTTAGCAGTGACAGCTCGCGTGTTGTTATTATCTCCACCTGTATGTTGCACACGAGTCTCCCTCGTCTGATTTTGCATGAACTGCAAAAAACTTCTAAACATCTCATCGTTTATCGTCTGACCAGCGTTATTTTTAGGATGAACATTGCCTTCTTGTTGCACGTTCTCCTGGTTAACGATTAAAGGTGTCTCCACGGTCTCATTCACTTCGTTGTTAACGTTCTCAGCTGCCATTCTCAAATACTGCCATAAAACAAGGGTTAATTAAACAAATAACATCCCACATATGAACCCTATGCTCCGACTGACCAATTAAATACCACATAAGCTTAGGTAGGACACACTAGCGAAGGATTTACTCGTCTCTCCCCTCCTAGTTCTATTCCCCGATCTCCTCCAGAGATCATATCCCTAAGCTCTGATACCAACTGTGACTCATGTCCCAACCTTGGACAGCACCTCACAATGATACCTATCAGTTTGCCACCGCAGAACGGCGTCCCCTACGGAGAGTCTGGCTTCGGTGCATCCCCATACATAGGAAGTCACCAGATAGAGGCTCGGGGCTCTTTACTTATGGCTCTGATACCAACTGTGACGCCCCCAGAATAGGTCCATTCAACCCAACTCATTCTGAGTCGCCAAATACATGGTACAGAATTCAAATATAAACTTTATATCATACGGTCGTGCAAAATACGACCACACAACTGTGAGTGTCAATACAAATATGTAGAAAATATTAAGATTCAAACTAAGTCCTCATTACAATTATTATCACACTATTTATCAGAAATAGTGAGGACTACTACTGCTCTAACTCGGACCATCACTCTGTCCCCCGACTAGTTCCCGCAACATTCTCATTTCCTGAAGAGGACAACAGATGAAAAGGGTGAGCTCAACTAGCTCAGTAAAGAATATTATGACTAAGATAATGGAAAATAAATTATCGTTAGTCTTCAACAAATCAGATAAAATATAATGGACAACTAATCTTAGATCAATATTCGCAGCGGAAATAACAATTCATTAGAAGAATTAAGCAGAGAATGAAGTCTACTATCTTCTATGATTTAAAAGTCCATCATCAATATTTTATCCCTGTAACATCAATCAATATACATCTCGAATCAAATATTCATCTTTGCACTACAGGCCAAAGATATTCATTTGTATCATCAGTGGTCATATTCATCTCAACACCTGTCATCTTTGCACTACAGGCCAAAGATATTCATCAGGTAATCATTCATCTTTGCTCTACAGGCCAAAGATATTCATCAAGTAATCATTCATCTTTGCTCTACAGGCCAAAGATATTCAGTTACTTCACCTTTTAGGACTGAGAATGATGAAAAATATTTAAAAAAAACGAATCCAGTGAGATAAAAGACAAAGACTAAGGATTCGTATTTTAGTATATCCAATTTAAAAATACCTCGTAATAATCAATTATGGAGCAAAATTCAAGAATAGAGCTCAAAACTTGGATACAATCAAAGATAGTAACCTTAACAAGCAATTTGGACAAATAGAAGAAAATTTAATTTTTCGTGAATAGTGCCGTATACGTGAATAGTGCCGTATACGTGAATAGTAACCCCGACGGAAAAAGTAAGAATTTTAACATAAAATCCATGACAATATTTCTGTATAATGATATTGAAAAGAATAACATCATTTACGAAAGAAAATAACATCCCTTACCTCAAAAAGATAGTACCTCTGACTGGAATATCGGATATAATACCGAAGAAAACTTGCACTGAATAGCAATACTCAAAGTATTGAAATACTCACAAAAATACGCTCGATATTATAGAGAGAGAAAACTTCTGATTCTGGTGTGATTTTCAATTCTAACCTAAGCACCCTATTTATAGGAAAAGCTTAGGATGCCAAAGGAGACTAAAATAATAAAATATTACTATTTTTTTTAAAAATTCCGCCGCCTGGCGGCTTCCCAAATTTTCAGATTTTCAACAAAAGTGGGGCCCACCCATTAAATAATATATTTTCTGAAACTTCAATAATTCATAACAAATAGCCCCTTTGTCAGAAAAATACAAATTCTATGTCCTTCCATAGGAAATTTAATTCTCTACAACTTTGCAGAAGAAAGTTTTTCCAAATTCCAAACATAAATTATCCGAAATCCATAAACAGATGATTTCTCACACCAAAATATTGATAAAAACTCATCAGCGCCAATTCCTTCTTTAATATCCACAAAATAAATATTTCCTTATCATATAAATCAATAATTAATTATTCACAAATAATATTACAGAACTACAATATTGACAACCAGGTCGTTCCCAGGAAAGAGGGGGCCTTCCGATAAGGACTTCTCCTTACTAGCGCGCAATTAAATAACCCCTCCTAGACAGAACTTCCTTAGACATTGTCAATAATGCTATCTAATAATATTATTCAAATAATATGAATTATTGAGTTGATAACGTGAAATACTGTGCAATGACAATTATTGAATCAATACTACAAAATATCAACTGTAGCCATTATTGAATCAATCATAAAAAATAGCAACGTAGCAATTATTGAGTCAATAAAATATCAATGCAGCAATTATTGAGTCAATAATATAAAATATCAACGTAGCAATTATTGAGTCAATAATATAAAATATTGAACAGTAATTACTGTAACAATAATTGAGTAATGACTTCTCACGTAAGACTCAATAATTCGAAATACTGTGCAATACCGTGTGCTACTATGCAACACCATGTATCACTGTATTTTAACCACCGGGTATTTCAACAGTACTAACGGTAACAACCACGCCGTTATTTTGTAAAAAAGTTATTTCTGTCGCTTTCTATGTTCGACAGTTATTCCGTTGTGGGGGCCCACAAATAGCTGCGCCGTCGTACGAATATTCCCACACAACAAGAATATTCCACGACCAAACGAATATTCCCCGACAATAAGAATATTTTATAACCACTTGCTCATTTTAAAAATGTTTACACATTTCACCCATAACTTTCATATTTATCAAAACAACACCTTACTGTTTTGAAATAATATATAAAGAAAATTAAATCTTTATTCATAAAAGTTGGGGTCTTACAACTTGTACTACTATCACATTAGGAATTCCAATTGACAGGCAAGTAAAACTCCATTAGGTATTTCATAGCGAATTACGTTCAATGAACTTTTTCTCTAATAAGCACCAACATATTTGCTTTAGTGTCTCCACACAAATGATCATGAGATCAATCATCCTCATCCAATGAGCAAACAACATATGTATCAATCTATCCGGATTTACTAATTTCCTTTTTAGTAATCCAATGATTGGGAACTATTTTAGTTTTGAGCTTTCTAAGAATTTAGATCTCATTAGCATGATCAACACCATGATCCTAAAAGCATTGCTTAAAATTATAGGTTATTTACATATTATAAAAATAACATCATGTAGATAATTAAATGCCTTTAATAAATGAATACTTTTATTAATAAATAAATAAGATCGTTTCCAAAGTATATGCTTTATCATCATATATGATTGGCTTGTATGCATACTACTTTCAGATACATCATGATCCGACCCCCATCAGCGCCAATAGCTGATGAGCCAATGACCGAAGGGGCTGCGGACGAGCCTTCTACAAGGTTTCAGAGACAGACGTATAGAAAAAATTTGAGGCTTGCCTAACGTCAAGCTATAATGCATGAATATAATATTGGCGCCTTCACTGCACTGGCGGATGCTTTTTCCCGATTCACTCCCAACTCTGATCCAGTCCAGATGCTCATTCCTCCTATCCTTCCTGCTTATCCCCTGTCAGACGCTGAAGACACTCACGACGAGTCTTGATGCGTTGCTCAGGGAAGTTCTCTGTCCTAATTTTTCCTATTTTGACGTAATGAGGACATTACTTGTTCTAAGTTTGGGGGGGGGGGAGAATTTTGTTTGCATGCATGTTAGGATAAGCATATAGGTTTCATATTTTTTGCATTATAGTTGAGCATTGGGCTGTGGAATCTTAATAATTGCCTATGATGATACTGATTACCTCTAAATTATGGAAAATTACAAGTTATATGTGATTAAATTTGAATGTAGGATTTGAGTGATATGATTTTAGACCTTTTCACATAAAAGCACACATTTGACTTCTAGTTTGGATTAGGGAAATAATGCGTGAAAATACATGGATATCTACTTTCTCATTAGTTGTTGCTAAATAGAGTTTGATGGTCAAGTTTGGGGGTGTCCTAAAAAAAAAACAAAAAGGAAAATATATATAAAAAAATATATGAGTAATGAATAAATCTGGCTTATTTTGACTTCAGTGGCTTCTGTTACTCGGACAAGTAAGCCCTAGGGGGATGACTTTACACCTAGCGCCCTAAAGCCTTTGGGTTTGGGAGTCTTTGGTTGAAAGTCCATTACATGGGTAACTTTGAAACGCCTAATGGAGTTAGACAATATTGCACAAGTCAGACAAGGAATAAATTATGGGACGGAGCATAAAATGCACCCATTAAGCATGGGCTAATTGTGTAATGTATGATCTATTCTGCCTTATTAATCCAGGAACCCAATTCTTGCTTGAATTCTTTGTCTAGCTGTGATGAATGTGTTATTCATGTGTTGAGTGCGTTAGGACTCTAAAATCCATTGGTATGATAGTGAGCACACACACACAGAAAATGTCTTGAATAATGTTGTCTTGGTGAGAATATGAGAGTTTGGTTGCAAATAATTTAAAGTTGACTATGATTTATGTTATGATCTCTAAGGCGTGGATGTTGATAATTCCATGGTTATTGCTCAGGATTCATTTAGGATGGATGCATAGTTGTAATACCTAGAAAATAAATAAATAAATGATTTTTTAAAAACATTTGTTTAAATATTTTAATCTGACTTTTCTTATGTTTGGGTCAAATTGTATTTAAGTAATTGGACTACATTAATTGGGCCTTTAAACTTATTGGGTCTAACTTATATTTGTGTGTGATTAAAATTCTTTTATAATTAGGAGAATTAAAGAGATCTTTTAATAAATAAATAGCTAGACCTAATTTACTTAAACATTATAACTAACACATAACTGAGGAAAAGAAAAAAAAGAGGGCGGCAACAGGAGAGCAGAACGAGAGCCGCAAGGAGTATAATCAGTTGCTAAGGATTTTCGGGTAAGTGATGAACTCATGTGTGGTTATTATTATTATTAATTAAATAATAGAGCTATTCACGTGAGTAGTGATCAGAGTTGGTATCAGAGCTTAGGTTCTGTCTTGTAGAAAATCTATTTAGGTTTGACCTGTGAGTTATGGATAGACTTCTGGGTTAGGTTTTTGTTCAATATGATTTTCTGTTCAGCTATATTTGAATCTGTCCTTAATCTGTTTTGCTGATATTTGTTGATCTGTTCTTAGATGGCTCGTCGATCCGCTAGAGTTGCTGGAAGGCGAGGTAATAATAGGGAAAGAGGTGATGGTCAGCCCGATGAGCAACCTAATGACCAGATTAATGCTCAATTGGATAACTTGGTGAATTAGGCGGTTAATAAGGACTTTACCGCAGTTGGTGGCACAGGTGGTACAAGCAATGCAGCAGCCTCTAGAAATTCCTGAGCAGGGGAACTCGGGAAATAATGGTCCGCAGGCAAACGAAGAGGAAGGGAATGCGGATGGTCTTGATCAACAGGTGGTTCCAATGTACGTATGGTTGGAGAGGTTTCAGAAGCAGAAGCCACAGTCATTCAGTTCAGCTCCGGCTCCAATTGATGCGGAGAATTGGATTGCACACCTAGAGAAGATTTTTGATGTGTTAGGGTGCTCGGATAATCAGAGAGTATTGCTTGCAGCTTACAAGTTAGAGGGGGATGCACAGAGGTGGTGGAAAGCGCTGAAAACAACCAAGGGTGATGGGTACGTGGAGACACTTCGATGGGCAGAGTTTTGTGAGGTCTTTTATCAGCAGTACTTTCCAGCTGCTGATAAAGAGGCCTATGCTAGAGAGTATCTGTCTATTCGGCAGAAAGAGGATGAGTCCATCACAGATTTCATGACGAGGTTCACCAGGTTGGCAGGTTTTGCGGGAACCTCTGCAGGGACCGCAGCGGAACAGGCGAAGAAGTTCAAGTGGCAGATTCATTATAGGTATCGGCAACATCTCATTAACACCAAGTTTGCAGATGTGTCAGCTGTGGCTAATGCGTCCAAGAATATTGAGATGGAGCGGCAGGACTTTTGGTCTTCTAAATCGGAAGGGAGTCTAAAGAGGGACAGAGATGACCAGCAAGGTCAAGCTTCGGGTCAGTATGGGAGAAATCAAGGTGGTCAGTGGAACAGAAATCGTGGTGTCCAGCAGGGGCAGTGGCGTGGCCAGAATCAGAATAGGGGTAATCAACAGATGCCTCAGCAGGGGCAGAATCGTCAGCTTTAGCTACCTTGGTATGGTCAGAATCGGCAGCAAGGACAGAATCGTCAACAGGGACAGAATCAGGGTCGATATCCGGGACCAGCTGGTGGGGGTAACCCAAATCTTATTTCCATAGTTCCTTGTGCCATGTGTGGGGCTAATCATCCGGGGAGACAGTGTCATAGAGTTACCGGTGCATACTTCTTGTGTGGACAGATGGGTCATATGGCTAGAGATTGTACCGAGCCACGTGGTAATGGTGGAGGCGGTGATCATGGTGGCAATGGAGGTCAGCGTCAGGGTGGTCGGGTATTTGCCTTAACATATAATCAGGCGGCAGGTGTGCCAGGTACTGTTTCTGGCACTCTTTTAGTTGGTAGTTATGAGGCTTCTATTTTATTTGATACTGGTTTTACTCATTCTGTTGTGGCTCAGTTTTTTGTTCGGCACCTGGGTGTGCCATCTCAGTCTTTAGATTCTGTTATGTCTATTGCTACCCCGATGGGGACTTCTGTTATTATTTTTGATTTATATCGAGGGTGTCCGATCAATTTTGGGGATAAGATTCGTAGTGCTAATCTTCTTCCAATGTGTATGCACGATTTTGATGTTATTCTTGGGATGGATTGGTTCGATAAGAACTAGGCCACTATCGATTGCCAGGCGAAGAAGGTTATATTTGGAGAAGCGAAGTCTCTGGAATTCTTATTTCAGGGTTCACAGCCGAGTAGAGTGGTGAAATTGATTTCAGCCTTGAAGGCTGGGAAGTTAGTGGCAAAGGGTTGTGAGGGGTATTTGACATCTGTGAAGGATACCTCTAAGGGCGAGTCTCGTATTGAGGATATTTCAGTGGTTCGTGACTTTCCCGATGTGTTTCCTGAGGAGTTGTCAGGGTTACCACCACAACGGGAAGTTGAGTTTACTATTGAGCTCGTTCCTGGTGCGGGACCTATTTCTAAAGCGCTGTATTAGATGGCACCATTAGAGTTACAAGAGTTGAAGGAGCAGTTGAACTGTTAGATCGTGGTGTGATTCGGCCGAGTGTTTCGCCGTGGGGTGCTCCAGTTTTGTTTATGAAGAAGAAAGATGGGTCTATGAGGCTGTGCATAGACTACAGGGAGTTGAACAAGATTACTATCAGAAATTGGTATCCTTTGCCGAGAATTGAAGACTTGTTTGACCAACTCCAGGGGGCGAAGTATTTTTCGAAGATAGACTTGACGTCGGGTTACCATCAGTTGAGGGTTAGAGATGATGATGTCTCTAAGACAGCTTTTCGTACTCGCTATGGGCATTACGAATTTCTGGTGATGCCATTTGGGTTGACTAATGCTCCGACAGTGTTTATGGATTTGATGAACCGGGTGTTCAAGGAGTACTTGGACCAATATATTATTGTCTTTATTGATGACATTTTGGTTTACTCCAAGTCTAGGGAGGAGCATGAGGAGCATCTTCGAACAGTGTTGGGAATTTTGCAGAAAGAGAAATTGCATGCTAAATTCTATAAATGCGAGTTTTGGTTGGAGCAGATTGCATTTTTGGGCCACGTTGTTTCTGCTGAAGGCATTAAAGTGGATCCTGCGAAGGTTGAGGCTATCACTAAGTGGCCGAGACCTACTACTGTGACAGAGATTAGGAGTTTCTTAGGTTTAGCAGGGTATTATAGGAGATTTGTGGAAGGATTCTCTTTGCTTGCTTTGCCATTAACTCAGTTGATGAAAAATGGCACGAAGTTTGTGTGGAATGAGGAGCGCGAGAAGAGTTTCGAGGAGTTGAAGAAACGACTTGTGACAGCTCCTATACTTACATTGCCTTCGGGAATAGGAGGTTATCAGATTTATAGTGATGCTTCTAAGAAGGGTTTGGGGTGTGTTTTGATGCAACACGGTAAGGTGATTGCTTACGCTTCTAGGCAACTTAAACCTTATGAGGTGAATTACCCCACACATGATTTGGAGTTGGCAGCGGTGATCTTTGCTCTAAAGATTTAGAGGCACTATTTGTATGGAGAGACTTGTGATATCTTCACCGATCACAAAAGTCTTAAATACATTTTCACTCAAAAGGAGCTTCACATGAGGCAGAGGCATTGGTTGGAGCTTCTAAAAGATTATGATGCGAGGATTCAGTATCACCCGGGGAAGGCAAATGTGGTTGCAGATGCTCTTAGCCGAAAAAGTTCAGGAAGTGTAGCAGCTCTTATTACACAACCTCAGCTTATTTCGGATATGGAGCGACTAGAGTTGGAGTTGTATGTCCAAGGTTCAGATGGGCATTTGGCAGGTATGAGAGTGGAGCCCTCTCTTATTTCAAGGGTTAAGGAAGCTCAAAAGGAAGATGGGGAATTGTGGAGTATAACGCAAAATCTGGAGGAGGGCAAGCAGCCCGAATTTTGTATTGATGACCATGGTGTGATTTGGTTGGGTGAGCGGTTGTGTGTACCGTCTGATCAAATCATTCGGGAGGCGGTTTTGGCGGAGGCTCATAGTTCGCCATTTTCTATTCATCCAGGTTCTACAAAGATGTACAAGGATTTGAAGGAAAATATTTGGTGGAATGGGATGAAGCGAGATGTGGCTGAATATGTTAGGAAGTGCCTCACTTGTCAACAAGTGAAGATAGAACATCAACGACCTAGTGGGTTGCTGCAACAATTAGACATTCCATTATGGAAGTGGGAGGATATCACGATGGATTTTGTAACTGGTTTGCTGAAGACTTTCAGGAAGAATGATGCTATTTGGGATGTGGTGGACCGGTTGACTAAATCGGCACACTTTTTGGCCATCCACTGAGGTCTACTCGGTGGATAGGTTGGCACAGATATTTCAGCAGGAGATTGTTAGACTTCATGGTACTCCGGTCTCTATTGTTTCGGATCGGGACCAACGATTCACTTCAAGATTCTGGAAAGGGTTTCAACGAGCTTAGGGTACTTGGCTCAACTTTAGTACTGCTTTCCATCAGCAGACCGATGGGCAATCCGACCGGACCATTCAAACGTTGGAGGACATATTGAGGTCTTGTGCACTTGAGTGGTCAGGTAATTGGGATGATTATCTGATCCTAGTTGAGTTTGCATATAGCAATAGTTGGCATGCAAGTATTGGGATGGCTCCGTTTGAGGCGTTGTATGGTAGGAAGTGTCGGGCACCAACTTATTGGGATGAGGTTGGCGAGAGAGCCATAGAAGGGCCTGAGTTAGTTCAAATCACTACAGAGAAGGTAGCAGTGGCTAAGGAAAAATTAAAGTCGGCTCGATCACGGCAGAAGAGTTATGCTGATAAGCATAGGAGGACCTTAGAGTTTGAACCTGGTGAGCATGTGTTCCTAAAAGTTTCTCCTTGGAAGGGTAATCGGCGATTTGGTCTGAAAGGGAAGCTTAGTTCGCGTTATATTGGCCCATTCGAGATTCTGGAGAGGGTTGGTGAGGTTGCATATCGGTTGGCTTTGCCTCCACAGCTAGCTGTGCACAATGTGTTCCATGTGTCGGTGTTGAGGAGTTATAAATATAACCCGTTGCATGTGGTGCAATATCCGTTCGATAAGATTCGTGATGATCTTACTTGTGTGGAGCAAGCTGAGGCGATTCTGGATCATCAAGAGCAGGTTATGAGGAGGAAGACAATTCCGTTTGTTAAGGTTTTGTGGAGAAACCATTCGGAGCGAGAAGCTACATGGAAAATGGAGGAGTTTATTCGAGCGGAATATCCGCATCTTTTTGATAATTAGGTTCATTTTTTCTTTTGAATTCCGGGGACGGAATCCTTTTAAGAGGTAGGTGATGTAATACCCATAAAATAAATAAATAAATGATTTTTTAAAAAATTTTGTTTAAATATTATAATTGGACTTTTCTTATGTTTGGGTCAAATTGTATTTAAGTAATTGGACTACATTAATTGGGCCTTTAAACTTATTGGGTCTAACTTATATTTGTGTGTGATTAAAATCCTTTTATAATTAGGAGAATTAAAGAGATCTCTTAATAAATAAATAGTTAGACCTAATTTACTTAAACATTATAACTAACACATAACTGAGGAAAAGAAAAAAAAAGAGGGCGGCAACAGGAGAGCAGAACGAGAGCCGCAAGGAGTATAATCAGTTGCTAAGGATTTTCGGGTAAGTGATGAACTCATGTGTGGGTATTATTATTATTAATTAAATAATAGAGCTATTCACGTGAGTAGTGATCAGAGTTGGTATCATATATATATATATATATTTATATGTATATATATATGAAATATTTATAAATCAGATTAAAAACTATATGTAAATTCAAATTAAATAATTTTGTTGATAAAATTATAAAAGTTACTTAATAATAAATTTAACAATTTTATATATTAATGATTGGATTGTAATAAAATCTTATTAAATTATTTAGATTGAACGGAGAGAGTCTAAACGAGTTTTTGGAATATACTTTGGGTATTACATTACTTAATCTATGTACGGATTCCGTACTCTTTCAGCAATACTCTTGTTAACTTTGATTTATTCGTTTTGTTCCTTATTTCGAATTTCGCTATTATTTCACATAATTATTTCTTGTGAAATTCATATAATAGTTTCATTTGGAGTTGATTCATATGACTCGAATTTGTACTATTTGAAGTAAGTTATCATATTGAGTATTTATTTTGATAATTGTAGAGCGGTATATGTTGTTACTTTCTTTTGAGACATTGAGATTATGATTTGATTTAGTTCAACATGTACATATAAAACCCTTTTGTTGGTATTATGTCGCATGTGTTGTGATATGATATTTTTGTTAGAATATACCGTAGAGTATACCTGAGCTATAACCACCTGTGGGGGTATCACAGGCATGTCGTCTTGGCACGAGAGGCATGACACTTTCCGTGGCGATGTGATCAGTCCACGGCGTCTCCGTTTTGTGCTTCGGTGGGAGTTGTCCATTTGGTATTTTTTTGTGGGAGGCGTATGGGTCCACCCTAGTTTTCTGTTCTGTTCTGTTCTGCGGAGTGGTGATGTTTGTACCAAACACGCCTTCCGATTTTGCATACATTTGGATTCGCAGTCCAATGTGTGTGACTTGTCTGTGTGGCATTATTTGACTTGCCTGTGTGGCAAGGTATATTTCTGTTTTATTTTGAGCTCGGTATGAAATAACACCCAGCCATTTGATTCAGCCTAGTATTTCATTGTGTTAGTTTTGTTCGTTTCAGTTCAGTTCAGTTCATTTATTGAGTTAGTTATTTCGTTTCATTATTCTTGTATTCTATATCTGTACTGGGTATTTGGCTCATGCTGTGTTTTTCCTCCAGCACGTATTCAGGGGAATCAAGGGCAAGTGTGATGAGAGCTTCTTTCAATCCAATGATTTAGATATTCTGTTTAGGCTTGATAGATTGATTTTATTTTGAGTTATAATAAATACTCTAGATTTGAGTTTGAGTCTGTTGGCATTTATTCTGGTGTGACCTTGTTGATATTTATTAGTTTTAAATACTATTCTTTTGTGATTTAGAGATTTAGTATTATTTTCTTCAGTTCTGTTGGGTTTTGAGTAACCTCCTTTTCTATTTCGGGAAGGGGGTGTTACAATAGTAGTCTTGTTTCTTTTGTATTAGACATTCAGGTTTTAGTTTGCTTGAGAACAAGTAGGTGCTTAAGTTTGGGGGTATTTGATGAGTGGGTTAAAAACCTACTCATTTGGTATTTTTAGGCTTAGTATATTGATAGTTCTCAAGCGTTGCATGTCACTTTTGATGGTTTTTGTGTGGATTTGCAGGTATAAAGCTTGGATGGGAAAAGGGCTGGATAGACAAGCATTGTGGGGAATCTGCTATACCGGCGCGAGGGGCGCTACAAATATACTGGATACAGAGTGGGGCTCGCCAGACTGAGATGGGCACACTGCTATAGGAGCGCGGGCCGCACCACTTTTCAAAGAGATCAGGCACGGGGCGTGCCAGTCTGTCGAATTTTAATCAGATTTTGTTTCTTTAATTGCATAAGTTGATACAAAGAAGGATTTCTACTTACCTTATGTAATAGGGTTTTGCTAGGACTATAAAGATAAGTTGTTTACTAAGTTTTATATATCTTTTGACTGACATAAATTGGGGTCTAATCTCTTAAAGCTTGTGGAGATTACATTAGAGACTTGGTGAGACAGATTTTGGATCGAAGGTTGAATATCATCGATAGAGTTTTTCCTTCTTCTTCTTAAATTAATTTCTGTATCACGATGTTTATCAGGTATTATCTTCTAGTTTCTGTTATGATGATGAACTAAACTCCTATTAGGAAGTATAATTGAACCTTTTACAAAGCTTTAATTCAATTGCCATTATTTTCACGTGATAATTCTTTTGAATTGATTGTTATATTTTGTGCATAATTCAATGGTTGTTTGACAAACAATTAATATTATATCTTTGATTGAATTGAAAGAGGATTTCTTATATTAGAACTGAATATAATAACTATAATACCCGAGAATTATATAAATAATTTTAGAATTTAAAACAAAGGTTATTGCAATTATTTGTGTGCATATATATATATATATATATATATATACATGTGTGTGTGTGTGTATGTGTGTCATGTGATTAATAATTGAATCAAGTATGAAATGATTAAGAAGTATGTTGATGATAATGATAAGCTTAATTGAGCTTAAGTGTTAAGTCTTGTGTGGCATAATTAATTTCCTAATTGGACTAATTGGGTCATGATTTAATAATGTATTGGACTTAGGTTATATCCAAGCCTAATAACATTAATGTGACATGTTTATAAGAGTAAGGAGATGTGGCCCAATCAATATATGTGCTAGGTTAATATTAGAGTCCATGTGCATTAGTCATGTTCCTAGCCCAATTTAATTTAGCTTGGAATGGCCCAATGTGTAATATATGATGATGGGTATATGTATACATATATATATATATATATATATATATATATATAGGTATATATGTATATGGGTGTATATAGAGGTATATATATATATATATGTGTATAAGGGACATGTATGCTAGCATTGTGTACAAGGTGTTAATTAAAAATGTGACATGGTGCAATAAACCCCTTCAATGACCTTTTAGAATGCTGATTTTCTAGCTAAGAAGAGCTCACAAGTTAGCTCATGTGATAGCAATGATGGTGTAGCCAATGACTAAGGGTATATTGAATAGTAGTAGTTGGTGGAGTTAGTCACCAACTCCTTTCTTTCCTCTTTGTGTAATAACCATAGGAGGGTAATAGATTGTCTATAAATAGAAGCCTTGTATTGGTGTTTAGAGTTTGCTAATTCATTTGCTAAGTAAAAGATATAAAGAGCTAGAGAGAGTTGAGAGGAAAAGGAAGAAACCTAGAAGAACTCTTGCTTTGTTGGTGGAGCACTAGAAGAAGGAAACAAAGTGGAGGCCTACTCAAGATTCTTAGCTAAGAGGAAGAAAGCCATCAAGAGGTAGGATCACTAACTAAGTTCATTATATACTTGTCTTAGTTGAGTTAGTTAAGTAGAAATGCATGTTAAGCTTGAAACCTAGTTGAAACACTTGTAAGCATGAGATATGTTGTTAAGAATCATAAAATGTATAAGCCTTACATATGATCCAATAATGTTATGTTGCACCTCTATGAAATACGAACATAACCCAAGTGGAATCATAGTAATCGGACTTAAAACGAACCCGTAGCGGAACTTTTCGTAAAATATGTCAATATACAAACCCTAGCTTGAAAAAGCAATAAACTTAATTAAATAAATAATTTAGAAAATTGTGCAAGATATCATATATTGTAGACATACAAGTTATGAGATATTGGGAGTGGTTTCAACTCATTTGGATATAAAATGAATAAGTTATGTAAGTTTGAACCAAATAGGTAAAAGAACATGTGAAAATTTCTTGGCTAAGCTTTCTGCCGGGCTGCCACGCCACTTAGAGAGTTATGGTTGGCGCTGCAGCGCCACCAGCCTTTTCAAAACTACAGGACCGGCGCTGCAGCGCCGTCCTCAGTACAAATCCCAGCACCGCAGTGCCACAACCGGGTTCGGGTTTTACAGGACCGGCGCTGCAGCGCCGTCCTTAGTACAAATCCCAGCACCGCAGCGCCACAACCGAGTTCGGGTTTTGCAGGGCCGGCGCTACAGCGCCATCAGCAGTACTAAACCTGGCGCTGCAGCGCCAGGCCTATTTCACAGTTGACCTCAGATCCGGGTCAAACCGGGTCGGGTTAAGGTGGACCAGGTCGGGTCAAGGTGGACCGGGTCGGGTCGGGTCGGGTCGAACCAGATTAGAATACCTAATTTTTCTATAATTAAAATAATACTTAATTAAATAATAAAAATACTTAATTTGATTAATATTAAGAGATTTTATTAATCAAAGGTAATTAAACAATTAAACTAATTTAATTATAAGTTAATTAAATACAAATTGGACTTTAAAAGTTTTAGACTTATTTGACTTAAAGAATATTAAACAATTAAAATAATTTTACTTGTAAATCAATAAGTGATAATTATTCTAATAGTTAGGAATTTCTTTAAAGTTCCTAAATTATAAATAATTAAATTAAATAAGATTTTAATTATGAAAAGAATAAACAATTAAGGTAATACTTATTTGTAAAACAACAAGACTTAAACCAATTGATAATAGTAAAGACTATTGTAAGATTAAACAAATGTGAACAATTAAAATGACATTAATAAATATTTTAATTGTGAATAATAATTACTAAGTAATTAAATACTTTCAAAGATTATTTAATTGTGAACCCATGAGACATTAATGTGAAAATCCCTAACTAAGATTAAGGGAATTACTCAGATAATGATGAAGTACTATATTAATGATAGAGTGATAGAGATAACGATTAGAGAAACAATATGTAATTGTTTTGAAAAGTCTTAGATACCTAAAGCTAGTGTGTTAGACTGAATTAGGTTTATATGTTTATGTGTTGATAGAGATTAACCGTTACGATAACAATATGTTAATCAAGGATAAGAAGTCGAGGTCGGAATTAATCAACGACTCAGGCAAGTATCCTAACATATGCATTTACTTTATGCAAGGAATCTATGATTATGCAAGTTTCCTAACTTTATTTGATTTATATATTGAATGCAAGTTCCCTATCTTGCACAACTTTGGATATTGTGAAAGTATTCGAACCTTACTCTTTATTGAGCACTACTTAAGCTTGTACTATCATTGATCGTACGAGTAAATAATTGATAGTATAATTTTGTCTTATAAATTAATACTTCATAGTTTGATTTAAAACCTGTTTATATTCTTTGAACTATGTTGCGAGTATTGAACTTATAAATTGTTCTCATATACATTGTGAAAGTTATCTACGCCATTTGATTCGGCTAGACCCATGTCATGAATTTGAAAGCTATCCAAACCAATTGCATGGTGAGGAATCTGATAAATTGACTGAGATAAACAACCCTCATTGAAGGGGAAACTATATATCCGTCGGGAGACTGGGGTGCGCACAAATAGCATGTGAATATTATGCATAATGTAGGATACTTTAGGCTGATCACCTGTTGTACTTGTTTATATCGGATTGTCAGTTAAACACTGTTAATTCTAGCAAGAGTTCTTGGTCCTTAGTGACTGCTCAGTATTGAACTTTATCTTTTGGAAAACGTTGAAACCTTTGAACCCTTTTGATAATGCTTCGGTCTATAATGACCTTTCGTTTACAATTCAAAGGACAGTTTTGGAACTATTGATATTTCTTTGTTTATAACATTATTCCTTAAACTCTTGAGTTATCCTTTGACATTATACTTTGCATATTATTAAGCTTTATAATCATGCTTACCTTTATTGCTACATTACTTGTTGAGCAAATTTGTTGCTCATTCTTTCTTCCCTTAAAACATTTCAGTTAAGGCAGAGCATGGTGGACCCTCTGGCACGGACAAGGGCAAAGGCAAGGCTACGGCGTAGCTTTGTTCTCCGTTAGGATTATTATGGTGTTGTAATAAGACTTATTTCATATTATGTATTAAGTTATGTTATGGTTTAAGATATGTTTAAGTTAGTCATGGTTGCGAGACCGTGGGACGCGAATATTTATATTAAATTAATGTAAATTATTCTAGTATTCCGTTGCATGAGATTTTAGTATGTCATTAGAATTAGATCGTGATGAACCGAATTCGAGGTATATGTATCTGAAATTGGGGGCGTCACAATAGCGCATGAATTTTTTGATTCTTGTTTAGAATAACATAGCAGTGTATGAGACGAAAGTACTTATATTCCATGCGCAACTGTGATATGGGTGTGAATTTAATGAATATATTTTAAGTATTTTGCACGAAAGTAGTAAAATAACTGAAATATGTATTTTTACTAATCATTGAAAGGTGTTAGTAAATTGTGGATTAAACCAAGTTGTCAATTCATTAGAATAAATCATTTGGAAATAAGGTAAATGAGTTATTGTGGAGTAATTGGGAAAATTGTATTCCTATTCTTTAATCATCTGGTACCCATTACTTGTCAGTTTAATTGAATCTTAATCACTTTAATTTAGTTAATTCTAAAAAATCAATTGGAGTGACTGTTTAAATAGGATAAATAAGCAGAAATTGGATAATTAAAATAGTTGTTAGTTAACTGTTTCCTGTGGGTTCGACACTCTTCTTACTACTTTATTACTTGATTGACCGTGTGCACTTGTGCGTATTTATCATTGTATAAAACAGACAACACCGTCCTCGAGGATAGGTCTCTAGACCTAGAGTAGTAGCCGGACATAGGCAAGGGAGCCTCTCATATGCCCAAAACTGGAAGTGTAAAAATTAAATGTCCTAAGTGATAAAAATTGATAAACCCAATTGAAGGAAAATGAAAGGCGAAAGAGAAAGTACTCACCAGCACGAAGGGATAAAAACCCAGCCAAGCCTCCGTCACGCCCTCAGAGCGTAGGCGCATCCCACGAAGAAAATAGGCGAATGTGAAGGTGCCCCAGTCAAAATCCCTAATGCACTCCACATCTCGAGTTGCGCTAACCAGAGTGAAAGACACCTTTGAGGAGTTGGCTTCTATGAAACAACCCTTGATGATGACCAAGAATAGTCGCCAAAGAATGTGATCTCTAACCCTCTGATCATCAGGTAGAGGCTCAGTCAAAGCCCCACTTTGGGTATCCACACTCAAGGGCCCAGAATAGACAGTCTGACCCTTGATGACCATCACAAGAACTCCTAAGAGCGATCGAACGACAGCAGGTGAAATATCAGCCACCAAAGGCACTGACTCACTTATAAACTCCAACCCTGTGATAAACCGCCAATCCATTGGTGTCATCATAACCTCACAGTCCAACAAGTGAAGAGACTGGGTCTGGTGGAACCAACGCTAAGATAAAGCATGCAAATAGCTCCAGGATAACGACGGGGAGGAATAGAGAAGAAGGCCTTGAAACCCAAAGTGTTGACGATGGCCTGGTACTCCGGATGAAGAGTATGATACAATGAGTGAACACTAAACCAGATCCCCCTGGGCTGAGTAAAGCCTGGAACCTACATCAAATTGCAAATCAAGATTAGGCCCTTTGTCCCGGAAATGGCAAAAGGAAGAAATTCCAGAGTAAAAACTTCTGCTACCTAATTAGTGTGGAGATAGATCGAAGGATGATGCCTCAAATCATCCAAAAGCTCCATAATCGTCACAATGATGGCTGGAAGCTCCCTACACGGAGTAGTAGTAGGAGCAGGTTCCACAATAGGGACATTATCTTCGTCGTCTACGTCATCCGGCCTATCAACCTGGATAGGACGAATCACTAACTCAGCCAATCGGCGAAGCTACTGAGCTGGCCGAGGCCGAGGGACATCAAAAGCTCTCCTCCTCTTCACACCTGCAGAGACTCTGCGAGATCTGCCTGGTATATCTGAATCCATAACCTGAACAAAATCTCTAAATCACCTCACAAAGGGTGAGGTAAGTCTCAAACTTACAGCTTATTAAAATTAAATTATTGTTTCATGCATATTCTAAGTCTTAAAGCATACATTAGTTAACATACATCCCTAGTAGAGTTAAAAATATTACATGTTCATTAAATGCCCAGATTCATGAAAAAATTTCGCTAGTCTCCTTTGTAAAATGGACTATTCGCATGCACATAGGCATGACTAGGTGGCCATTCAGTAGCACACCAACCCAAAATCATGAGCATTTCATATATATGAAAAACATCAAAATCAAACTCCCCATGGTAGCTAAATTACCATGTGTATTTTTATTTGAAAATCCAGGCTCATTTATCCTCAAATAGGATGAATAAACTGGCTAAAAAGGGTGCCAAATGACTGTCTCAGAAATTAGTTTTTTCACATCAATACATTTAACATGGTAAAACATACACATTTACTAAGTCTGAAAATTTTTATAAAGTCTTATAAGCATGCATATTCACTATATTATGTTTAGAAGCATTTATATGAAATCTAACGTTATAACAGTCAAAACTTGAAAAGAAAGGATGTTAATGCTGCCAGGGTTGTGCAGAACAATTATACAGTGACGAATTTTGAAAAAAGCAGCCCGAACTCAATAGATCTGAAGAGGAGTTTTGGATTTTCTATATAGCTCAACTTAAAAATAACTTATGAAAGCCACCGGTGGGGGGGGGGGGCGGGGACTAAAATAGACCCGCGGGGAGCCGCGACTCTACCTACGACAGCCGTAGGTAGACATGCAGCACCCCAAGGTGGGTCCCACCGCCCCCGATTCGGTCCAAATAAAGTTAAAGCGGAGTTCCCAAAAGTTGAAAAGTCAAATCAGGGAAAAAAGTGATGCGCGATTGAGCAGAAAAGGCCTGAAACCCTGAATACGGGTGTCAAACTCCTAATGAAAGAAAATATTCATGTAAGCCATTGGTATGAACCCTGATGTGGTATTGGAATGCCAATGATGGAAATTGTTAAAAGCTACCTCTGTTAATGTATCGGAAAGGTCTGGCGTTGTGAACAGTGGATTTTGAATGCGTTAAAGTATCCAGACTTCTCCGAGGGTATGACTTATCAAAAAGATACCGCCAACATCGATATCAAACAAGTTTGACATTGCAAACCATTAGCGACAACTCCAGCGTAGCATCGAGAAAGATCCGGTGATGAAAGCCATTGAGAACCGCTTCAACGAAGATCAGAGTATCTAATATTATAAATCGTTTGCGATAACTCCATTGTAGCATTGGGAAAGATCCGATGATGAAAATCGTGGAAAACTATCCTTCTCGGGCAGAACCGATGATGGAATATGTTATACAAATCCCCAGCTGAGGCTTAAAATCACTTAAACCAACTATTATAAACTACCGTTCGAGTAGGCATCGAGGAGGTTTGATGATGGTTAATTCTGCAAACTATCGTTTGAGTAGGAATCAAATCAGTTCAACCGACCGTTCAAGTAGGCACCGAGGAGGTTCGGTGATGGTCAAACTCTGCAAACTACCGTTCGAGTAGGAATCAAATCAGTTCAATCAACCATTGTAAACTACCAGTTCAAGTAGGCATCGAGGAGGTTCGATGATGGTCAATTCTGTAAACTACCGTTCGAGTAGGAATCAAATCAGTTCAACCGACCGTTGTAAACTACCGTTCGAGTAGGCATCGAGGAGGTTCGATGATGGTCAATTCTGCAAACTACCATTTGAGTAGGAATTAAATCAGTTCAACTGACCGTTATAAACTACCATTTAAGTAGGCACCGAGGAGGTTCGGTGATGGTCAAACTATGCAAACTACCGTTCAAGTAGGAATTAAATTAGTTCAATCGACCGTTATAAACTACCGTTCGAGTAGGCATCGAGGAGGTTCGGTGATGGTCAATTTCTGTAAACTACTGTTCGAGTAGGCATCAAATTAGTTCAGTCGACCGTTGTAAACTACCATTCAGGTAGGCATCGAGTAGGTTCGATGATGGTCAAATCGGTGTCAACTATTGTTCGAATAGCTATTGAGAATTCTAACCCCGACAGAATCGTCGGCATCAATCGGATAGCAATCCAAATCCTTGGCGACAACCCCAACGTAGCGTCGGGAAATATCTGATGATGTAAATCGGTGTAAGCTATCATTAGAATAGGCATTAGGAATCCCTAATGAGGTCACTCGTCATAAGAGGAACATCACTAGTGGAGGAAAAGTAAGACAACGTATTTGAAGACAAAGAATGTTGGTGACAGCCCCAACGTTAAATTCAGAGAGGTCTAGCAGTATCATCCATAGAGAAATCTCCCCAGCAGGGATCCTAAAAACATCTCTACAACATTTCATAGAATCAGTCTTGGTAGCACCGACGGACATTGTAAACCATTGGCTTCAACCCAATGTAGCATCGAGAAAGATCCGGTGATGAAAGCTTTGCAAACTACCATTCGAGTAGGCATCAAAAGAGTTCAGTGAAAACCATCATGGACAACTCCATCCCCAGCAGAAGTGGCGGGAGCGGTCAGTAATAGAATACTATGGCAACTAAACCCATAAGAGCATATAACATTCATAGCATAGCATATCATGCATTGTACTACATTTGTATGTATCATATTTCTAGTGTCTAGAAATATTTATCATGTTCATTCCATTGCATTGCATAAACATGTTAAAGAGGGGCATCTGTAGACACTCAAAATTTTGCATTCCTGCTACTAACCCTGTAGGAGGACAAAAGCGTCTTTTATCTTCCAGAGACAACTCCGGGAGATCAAATCCAACCCCGGAGACAACCCCGGGAGATCAAGTTCAACCTCGGCGACAACCTCGGGAGATTAAATCCAACACCGGCGACAACCCCGAGAGACCAAGCCTGTAATAACCTTGAATTTCATGAATTAATATTAATATTGATATTAATAAGAATGTGAATATTTATTTTATATAAATGTTTATATAGCATGAGGTGAGTAACCCAATTAAATTAAATTGAATTTATGATAATTGAGATAGTGTGGAGAATTATGATAAGCTCGTGAAATGCCTTGTGTGGCACGAGGATGGAATTTACGATGGTTAATTAAATTAAAGAATGAATGAATGAATAAGTAAAGGATTAATTAATATAATGTTGTTAATTAATTGTTATTATGAATAATAACATATTAAAGAGTAAATAATTAATTAATATAATAAGATTAATGTTTATTCGATTAATTGTTGTGTGCAATAATAGGTGATGAGTGATTGTATATTATATGGTGCCTGCATTTAATTAGAATGAAGTGTGGTGTGACACTACAAGGTGACTATATAATATATAAAACTATATAGTAAGATTAAATGAATTATATAAGTTACATAAATGATGCTTATATGACAACATGTTATGTGTGGATACATTAAATGTGTACCTTGTGAAATATTAAATTAAACTAAATAAACAATTGTTATTTAATTATTAATTGAGTTAAATTGAAATAATAAGGTTTATGATAATGTGAAAAGATAATACTCAATTAAATTATATTCGGTATTATCAAATGTACATGGATTATATAATGTGTATAAATATATACCCCCAAACTTGTTACAATGTTGTTAACTTACTAAAACTACATTGTAAATTAAAAGAGGATTACAACCTAGGTATACATATATATACATTTATGTAAGAATAATATGTATATGTATAATAAACCTATAGTATGTTAGCATTATTTCTTTTGCAAATGCTGAGATTAGAAGGCGTGTCCCATATTGAGAGTCACTTCTTCTCATTCACGTGAATAGCTTATGACCTAGCCTATTCCTTTCATCTCTCAATTTCAGCAAACTAGCAACAATGATGAGAAGGGAGTGGTTTGATGTGGTTGTTAGCTACTATTCCACCAACTTCTCTCAATCTATTGGCTTATCTAACATTGGGCAAAGCTTTGGTATGGTTAATCAATTCTCTATAAATAGAGTCCTTCTCTTCTCATTTCATTTTGCTAAATTGTTGGTTAAGTTGTTATAGAGAGTGAAGTGAGTGTATAATCTGAAATTGAGAGCAAGCCTTGTCCAATTCAAGCTCAAAGAAGTATAACTCTTACATTGAGTTCTTAGTTTTGAATGTGATAAATTCATGGAAATTGTATGAATTAGTTGAAATTGGATATATGAGATGATGTTAGTATGTTAGTTAAGTTTGTATACATGCTATATATGTAATGTGATAGTATATAAGCATGATTCATGAGTAATTTTGAAAAAATTATTGTAAGCTCCGCTATTGGAGAAACGTCCTGGGCTGGAACCGGAGTGGCGCGGCAGCGCCACTCCCTAGTACAAACACGACGCGGCCTCGCCGATCTGCAGAAGAAAAATCTCATTTTTATAGTTCCTGATGTATGGAGCATGTTAGTTTGACTTAGGTATGCCTAATTATATCCCCGACATACTGACATAGGTGGCCTTGCATGTTAACACCTACCTTAGCTTGGTTTAACGACATTATAAAGGAACCTTAATGTTAGAGAACGAAAGCTAACGAACTTAGTAACCTTTGACTTATGACCTTAATCATACTTATGTAGTGTAGATATGTACATGAGTATGATAGATGGTATGAAGGTTTGCTTTGCATGCTTGGTTGGTTTAACATGAGATTTTCAAAGAAAACTTAAGAGTTTGAAAACTAATTTGGCTGATAACTACCTTATGTGCATTCTAAAATTATGACTACCATGATAGGACATGTTATGCACCTAGACATGATGGACCTATACACCTATCTAGCTATGAGTATGTGGACTAATCGAACATGGTTTCAAATGAGTCTAAATGAAGTAGAACTATGCAACCTTGAATTATATGACTAGAATAACTCAAACATGTATGATTAAGGTACTTTGACCTCATTGCGTATGTATGATGGCTAAGCATGATAAGTTTTTGAATTGGACTCAATAAAGCCTTGTTGAATGAGAATTGATAACGAACTATATTAAAGGCAAGATATAAGATCGAACCTAGTTATAAACCTCATAATATATATATTCCGCATATGTCATCCTCAATGTATGTGGGAGAGAGAGCTAGGCCATGCAAACTGAGTTTTAGTTCTGGTTTGAGCTAGGCCATGCCACTCCCTAGTTCAAACCAAGCGCGGCCGCGCCACCCTGCAGAATGGACAGAGCATGTTAATTGTAAATTTGAAATTTGATGCATGCTTATATTGTTATCCTAATCTGCAATATATGTTTAGTGAAGTGTTCAAGTGTTAATGAGCATGTTAACGATAGAACCATATAATGGATAAGTGTTTATAAACTTTCAAACGCTAAGATAATGATGAGAATGAACTAAGTCATTTGATTACGTAATAACATACAAAATGATTATATGCTATGTATATGTAAGATATGTGACGACATACGTGTAGGATCGTACGACTAAGTTGGGAAATTACGTATGTGCTTAACGTTCATCTCAAATATATGTATTCGACTTATGTAACTAATGAAATACATATATGCGTAACTATGTTACAATAGGATTATAAAGTATTGATAAGCTAAAGGTTGATAAACTACGCATAAGGCAAGTTTCCTAACTTCATTTGATTTTGGTATTGAATGCAAATATTCGAACCTTATTCTTTATTGAGCAAGTTCCCTAACTCTTTTCACTTTACATATTGTATAAATCTGAATTGTTGCTATGTCAATCATATTTCCATCGAACAATTATCTGTTGCTATTCAAAAATCTATTTTATATCTTGATGTTGTTGCAAGCATTGAACTTATCGTTCCTAAATGCAATACAAAAGTTGTCTAAGCCATTTGATTCGGATAGACTAATATCATATGTGACGCCCCCAAAATAGGTTCAATACTCAACCCATTCTGAGTCGCCAAATATATGATACAGAATCCAAATACAATCTTTTATATCATACGGTCGTGCAAAATACGACCACACAACTGTGAGTGTCAATACAAACATGTAGAAAATATTAACACTCAAACTAGTCTTCATTACAATTATTATCACACTATTTTACAAAAATAGTGAGGACTACTACTGCTCTAACTCGGACCATCACTCTGTCCCCCGACTAGTCCCTGCGACATTCTCATTTCCTGAAGAGGACAATAGAAGAAAAGGGTGAGCTCAACTAGCCCAGCAAAGAATAATATGATTAAGATAATGGAGAATAATTTATCGTTAGTCTTCAACAAATCAAATAAAATATTATGGACAACAAGTTTTAGATTAATAACTACAGCGAAAATAACAATTCATCAGAAGAGTTAAGTAGAAAATGATGTCTTCTATCTTCTATGATTTAAAAGTCCATCATCAATATTTTATGCCTGTAACATCAATCAATATATATCTCAAATCAAATATTCATCTTTGCACTACGGGCCAAAGATATTCATTTGTTTCACCAGTGGTCATGATCATATCAACACCTGTCCATCTTTGCACTACGGCCAAAGATATTCATCAGGTAATCATTCATCTTTGCACTACAGGCCAAAGATATTCATCAAGGAATCATTCATCTTTGCACTACAGGCCAAAGATATTCTTTTGTATCACCATTTAAGATTGAAGATGATGAAAAATATTTTAAAGAACGAATCCAGTGAGATAAAGGACAAAGATTAAGGATTCGTAGTTTAGTTTATCCAAGTTCAAGAATACCCAACAATACTCAATTATGGAGAAAAATTCAAGAATGAAGATCAAAACATGGATCCAATCAAAGATAGGAACCATAACAGACAACTTGGACAAAGATTTTTTTTTTTTAATTTTTTGTGAATAGTACCGTATTCATGAATAGTGCTGTATACGTTAATAGTGCCGTATACGTGAATAGTAATCCCGACATGAAAAGGTAAAAATTTCATAATAAAATGCATACCAATATTTCGGTGAAATGATATTGAAAGAAAGAATATCATTTACAAGAAAAATAATATCCCTTACCTCAGTATAATACTCAATTTGACTGGAATATCGGATATTATGCTGAAAAAAATTTGCACTATTTATCAACACTCAAAGTATCTAAATATTCACAAAAATACGCTCGATATTTTAGAGAAAGAAACTTCTGATTCTGGTATATTTTTATTTCTAACTCAGCACCCTATTTATAGGAAAATGCTAGCACACTAAAGCAGAAAAATTTAATCGGACAAAATTTTTCACCGCACCACCTCTTTGACTTTTTCATTTCAGCAAAATTCACACCAACAAAGGACAAGTGGGGTCCACCCACTTGTTTAACATTTTTTGTAACAAAAATACTCCGGACCCAATTTGCTCTCTTTCTCCTCATTTTATTCATATATCGTGAATTTATTATAAAAATATTATCATTTAAATTATAAAGTTATATTATTATATTATCACACTATACACTTATAATGTAATATCATAATATTATATTTGACTGAATTATTTTATTAGAAAATATAAAATATCAATTTTCAACAAATGTCTCGTTTGCTAAAAATTCCTCCATTTATATTCACATTAAATAAATATTTTCTTATAATTTTTATCAATAATTAATTATTATTAATAAATAATATTAGAGAATCACAATAATGACAACCAGGTTGTTCCCAAGAAAGAGGGGGCTTTTCGATAAGAATTTCTCTTTACTGGCGCGCAATTAGGTGACCAAACCCCTTCCTAGACAGAACTTCCTACACATTGCCAATAATGCTATCTAATAATATTATTCAAATAATATGAATTATTAATTTGATAATGTAAAATACTATGCAATGACAATTATTGAAACAACAATAATATAAAATACTGTGCAATACCGTGTGCTACTGTGCAACAACGCGTATTACTTTATTTTAACTACCGGGTATTTCAACAGTTTAACGATAATCGTTATGCCGTTATTTTTAAAAAACATATTCTTGTCGTTTTTTTCATCCAACAGTTTTCCGTTATGGGGCCTACAAATTGCTGCGCCGTCGTACGAATATTCCCCGACAACAAGAATATTCCACGACCAAACGAATATTCCACGACAACGATGAATATTTTATAATCACTTGCTTATCTTGTAAACATACTTCAATTTTTTAAGGGAAATATTGAAAAGATGCGGTACCGTGTTTACACGGAAGTTGTGGGGTGCCTAACACCTTCCCCACACTTAACCAAACCCCCAAGCTCAAAACTTTGTTTTCAAAGATCAAGTTTCAACAGTGTCCAGCAATTGGGCCTCTTTTACACAAAACGCGGTTGAGTTGGTACAACCATTTCAAATCTACCAACTGACAACTTTATAAAACGTTCAAATCGTCGACATGATACATGTTGGCCTTTTTTTTAAAAACCCTTCAAAACCTTTTTTGCAATAAAAAGAGTAAGGGTAGACATAACTTAGGAAGAGAGAAAGATTCGGGTTGTGACCCGACCCGCTAATTTTTTCCCAACGTCGAGAATATGTATACATTGATGAAAGTTGTAAAGTTCTTGATAGATGATAGACATATGTACAAGGACTTAGACTGAAAAGATCAAATGTGTTAGGTAGATCCAACATAAATGAACAGTTGTGTGAAGTCCTTCAAAAGATTACAATGTACAAGGACTATGAATAGAAAGATCAAGCTTGTTAGGTTGATCTTATAAAATGTAATAGATAGGCCAGTCTGATCGTCGAGCACTGCATCAGCCATAGCAGTCTGCCAAGAGAGTTAAGACAGAATCGTAGTCTATCAAGGCAGAACCGTAGTATGTAAAGATAGCCACTCTCGAAGTCGTAGTCTGCCAAGAGAGACAAGGCAAAATCATGGTGTGTCGAGGAAGCCAAGTTCAGAATTGTGGAGACAGCCTGTCGAGCGCCTGCCAAGCCAAGGAAGAATCGTAGGCTTCACTCGAAATCGTGGAGCATGGATATCATAAAAGAGGCAGAAATTGTAGTCGGAGACTATGGAAGAAAATTCTAAGAGCAAAAGAAGGAAAATGTCTAACAGTTCCAGCAGTGATGAAAATGAGAAGACAACAAATGGATCTGGATCAGAAGAGGTAGATAGAGCTGAAAGAAAAGAGATGTTGAAGACTGCAGAGCACGAAATGACCAGTGAGTCTACAAAAGATAGCTCAGCAGAGGGTGATGGGAATGATGATCAAATGTAGAAATCTACTGATAAGTCAGTTGAGATGAGCTTGCACCAGTCTGACTCTGAAGATCAGGAATCAATAGATTATCATGTTCCTTCTCCTGCAAATGTGAGAACAAGAATAGTGGTGGAAGTATTTGATGAACCACAGAATGTGCTACCAGGCAGATGGGTAAATTATGGCAATAAAAGATCAATTTGGTAAGGATGTCCACAACCGATCTGCTCAACAATCTTCAAAACATGAGCTTGGACCTTACAACTGTACTATATGATTCTGAGAATCATCTGATAAGATAGTTCTACCCTTTGATGCCATGACTGAAGGCATCCACTACTGGAGATAAGAGCTACATCAGTTGGTGTTTCTCATACTTTCACAATCTGGAGCTGATCTCGCAAAACTTTCCAAGGGTTAAGTCATATCCAACGAAGCTGATTAGAGACCAGCCTCACTTCAAGGTCTACCGATAAGCTAGTAACATATACATTCCCTACAATCTGCGAGCAAGCTTAGATGGTGGCAAAATCACATCAAAGTCTACGATCGTAGAGCCTTTGTACTTTACCATTGCAAGTGATCTAGCTCAGCTTGAGAACCCTGCTCCAGCAATCCTGTAAGGCCCCAACTTTTATGAATAAAAAATTAAATTTCCTCTATATTATTTTGAAAATAGTAAGGGGTTGATTTGATAACTTTGATAAGTTATGGGTGATACGTGCAAGTTTTACAAAGTAAGCAAGTGGTCATAAAATATTCATTGTGTCGGGGAATATTCGTTTGGTCGGGGAATATTCTTTTTTTGTCAGGGAATATTCGTACGACGATGCAATCATTTATGGGCCCCATAACGAAAAATTATCGGATGAAGAAAATGATAAGAATAAGTTTTTCTAAAAATAACGGTGTGGTTGTTACTGTTAAAACTGTTGAAATACCCGGTGGTTAAAATACAATAATACGCAGTGTTGCACAGTAGCACACAGTATTGCACAGTAATTCTAATTATTGATTCTTACGTAAGAAGTCACTACTCAATAATTGTTATAGTAATTAATGTTCAATATTTTATATTATTGATTCAATAATTGCTACATTGATAATTGCATAATATTTTATTGATTCAATAATTGTCATTGCACAGTATTTCAAATTATCAAATCAATAATTCATATTATTTGAATAATATTATTAGATAGCATTATTGGCAATGTCTAAGGAAGTTCTGTCTAGGAGGGGTTATTTAATTGCGCGCCAGTAAGGAGAAATCCTTATCGGAAGGCCCCCTCTTTCCTGGGAACGACCTGGTTGTCAATTTTGTAGTTTTGTAATATTATTTATGAATAAATAATTATTAATTTATATGATAAGGAAATATTTATTTTTATGGATATAAAAGAAGGAATTAGTGCTGAGGTATTTTTATCAGTATTTGTTATAAATTTGGCTTATTATATGTACCCCCACTTACTCATTTTCAAAATCATCGGTAGAAGTTATCTCAGTTTTAAATATATATATATATATATATATATATATATATATATAAAGGTGCAGGGTATCTATATATATATATATATATATATTATATATGTGTGTGTGCGTGCGCGTGTGTGATGGTGTGTGTGGTGTATGGTGGGTGGGGTGTGGTGCCTTGGAAGGGAGGGAATTGATATATGTTTTTGGTTGCCGTAGGAATGTGGGAGTGTATATATATATATATATATATATATATTATATAAGGTTTTGTTTTATTAGATTATAAATAGAATATAATATAGTTTACTTAAAGTTTTCATTTTGTTAGAATATTTTATTGCATAGTAATGAATAGTAAATCAAATTTTTTCGCCGGTTGCAGCGCCCATGAGAAATCTACTGTTGGTCTGTGATTTTTATTTTCAAATAGTACCCTTCCATTCTCCTATAAATAGGATGCTTAGTTTAGAAATGAAAAATCACACTAGAATCAGAGAATTCTTCTTCTATAATATTGAGCGTATTTCTTTTGAGTTTAAGAAAACTTTGAGTGTTGCAAATAGTGCAAGTTTTCTTCAAGAATATCTCCGCTATACCAGTTGGAATTACTCTCCTACTAAGGTAAGGGATATTATTTTTCTCGTAAATGATGTTACTTTCTTTCAATATTCATAAAGAATATTATTTTCTTTCATATTCTATATTATGAAAGCGATAATATTTCATTTCAGATACCCAAATTAAAACTTACTACGGTAAGTATTGTTTCTATAATTCCTAAAATGATCAGAAATTATTCAAATTTTGCGTTTCATCTAGTATCATTTCATTGGAATGTTGGTATAAATTTTATTATGAAATTTTTACCTTTTCATGTTGAGGTTACTATTCACGTATACGACACTATTCACGTATACTGCTATTCACGAATACGGCACTATTCATAGAGAAATTAAATTTTCTTTTCTTTGTCCAAGTTATCTGTTATGGTTCTTATCTTTGATTGGATCCAAGTTTTGAACTTCATTCTTGAATTTTGCTCCACAATTGATCATTAAAGAGTATTATTGAACTTGGATAAACTAAATTACGAATCCCTAATCTTTGTCCTTTATCTCACTAGATTCGTTCCTTATATTATTTTTCATCATCCTCAGTCTTAAATGGTGATACAAACGAATATCTTTGTCCTGTAGTGCAAAGATGAATGATTATTTGATGAATATCTTTGGCCTATAGTGCAAAGATGATTACCTAATGAATATATTTGACCCGTAGTGCAAAGATGGACAGGTGTTGAGATGAACATGACCACTGGTGATACAAATGAATATCTTTGGCCTGTAGTGCAAAGATGAATTTGATTCGAGTTATATATAGATTGATGTTACAGGGATAAAATATTGATGATGGACTTTTAAATCATAGAAGATAGTAGACATCATTCTCTACTTAACTCTTCTAATGAATTGTTATTTCCGCTACAGTTGTTGATCTAAAACTTGTTGTCCATAATATTTTATCTGATTTGTTGAAGACTAATGATAAATTATTCTTTATTATCTTAGTCATAATATTCTTTATTGGGCTAGTTGAGCTCACCCTTTTCATCTATTGTCCTCTTCAGGGAATGAGAATGTTGCGAAAGCTAGTCGGGGATCAGTGTGATGGTCAGAGTAGAGTAGTAGTAGTCCTCACTATTTTTGTAAAATAGTGTGATAATAATTGTAATAAAAGAGGACTAAATTTAAGTGTTTATATTTCGTATTATATACGATATGTATTGAAACTCACAGTTTGTGTGGTCGTATTTTGCACGACCGTATGTTATAAAAGTTTGTATTTAGATTCTGTACCATGTATTTGGCGACTCAGAATGGGTTGAGTATTGAACCTATTTTGAGGGCGTCACAGTTGGTATCAGAGCTTAGGGATATAATTTCTGGCAGAGATCGGGGAATAGAACTAGGAGGGGAGAGACGAGTAAATTCTTCGCTAGTGTGTCCTACAAAAGTTTATTTTGTATTTAATTGGTCAGATGGAGCATAAGGTTAATATGTGATATGTTAATTTATTTAATTAACCCTTATTTTATGGCAGTATTTGAGAATGGCAGCTGAAAATGTTAGTAATTGAGTGAATGAGACCGTTGAGACACCTTTAATCACCAACCAGAGAACGTGCAACAGGAAGGCAATACCACTAATCAGACGATGAACGATGGGATGTTTAGAAGCATTTTGCAGTTCATGCAAAATCAGACGAGGGAGACTCGTGCGCAAAATACGGGTGGAAATAATAGCAACTCGCGGCTTGTAACTGCCAAGCAGTTTAAAGAGTTGGGACCACTAGAGTTTCAGGGAAAGCCAGATCCAATCAAGGCAGAGACGTGGGTTAAGCAAATTACCAAGATGTTTGATGTGTTGGGATGCATGGAGGAACAGAAGGTTCCATTCGCCACGTTTATGTTCCGTGGAGAGGCAGATTACTGGTGGAAATCTGTGAAGCGTACCCAGCCTACCGCACTCAAGATGTCTTGGGAGGAGTTTCCAGAAACTATTCAATGACAAGTATTTTCCAGAAAGTATTCATCATATGAAGGAGGTAGAGTTTATTAAACTGGAATATAATAATATGATTGTGTTCCAGTATGAGGCTAAGTTCGCGGAGTTATCCCGGTTCGCATCTTATTTGGTTGATAATGAGGAACGTATGACGCGGATGTTTCTAAGAGGTTTAAAACCCGAAATTTGTCAGTATCTCATTTGTCACAAGTTTTCTTTATATTCAGATGTGGTGAACAGGGCCCAATTATTAGAACGGGATAATGAATATGTTCAACCAAGGGACAACAACCAAGGTCGTACCGGTGGCAGCAGTCATCAAAATAATGACAACCAGCGGGGAAGAAAGTATCATGACAGAAGCGGTAACCACTCCTGTGGTAATCGTGGCTATGATAATAGAAGAAGTGAGTCGGGGGGAGATTTTAAAAAGAGAAGGTACAACTAATGAGAACGTGAAGACGTCGACAGCAGCACCAGCATCAACTGTTTCTAGGGGAGGAGAACGACCGCCGGTCGTATGCTATAAATGCGGAGAAGAGGGACACATCAGTCCAAACTGCACACAATAATCCAAGGTGTGCTATAATTGTAGAAAGGAAGGTCACATAGCTCGAGTGTGTTCTGTAGCGAAACCAAGTCCAGCAGGGATGGTGACTCCAAAGGCCGTCCCGGACAAGTCAAAGTCTATAGTTTAGGAGAGAGCATTTGTCGTGACTTCTCAAAACGCGAGGAACCCGAACGAAGTTATTACGGGTAAATTAATCGTAAACTCTTGCGAAGTCTATACCTTATTAGATACCGGTTCTACCTATTCGTTTATTTCACCTGCTTAGTGCTCAACGTTTGAACTTGACCCCTGAGAAATTAGACTTTGACATATCTGTTGAAACTCCGTTAGGAGAAACCTTCGTTACATTCACAGTTTACAAATCTTGTTTGATTCAAGTTGGCACCCTCACATTAGCTATTGATCTTATCTCTTTGAAAATACTTAAATTTGATGTGATTTTTGGAATCGACTGGTTAACCACTTATCATGTCAAAATTGATTGTTTTCGTAGGTGTGACATCCCAGATTTTTAAGAATTTATAAATGAGAATTTAATAAATAAAATTCTTATTTTTAGATGTTTCGAGTATGAGTATGTGTATATGTGAGAAATATTGTGAAATATATAATTTGGTGTGAAGAGAATTTAAATATTAATTTAATATTTATTGAAGTAAATAAATATTTTATTTGAATTATTTATTGAGATTATGTGATTAATATGGAGTAATGTAAATAAGTGTATTATATTAATTAAATGAAGTGAATAAATATTTTATTGAATTTATTTGTTGAGTTAAATAAATTAAGTATGTGATGATGTGGATTGATTTAATTAAGTGCCATATATTTAATTAAATTGATATATTAACAATGGTGTAGAATAATTCTAATTTAATTAAGAATAATTGAATTAGATTTAATGTTATAGTGCTACGTGTTAATAATAATTTATTACATGTATTATGTTTAATAAAAAAAATTATAATTGTGTAACAATTTAGTATTGTGTGTTTTTATTATTAAATGGGTGTTAGTTTTATTTAATTAGAATATGGTAATTTAATTAAATAAGTGTAGTAATTAAACTATGGAGTAAAAGATTTATTAAAATAATGGGAAAGGATTTTAAATGGTTTTACCAAACAAGGCCCTTGTACTTGATTAACCCTATTTCTCCAAACAATGCCTTAGCTAAAAAGTGGTTTTTAAAATAGCTTTGTTTTGCCAAACATGGCCTTATGACTTTTTAAATCCTATAACTTATGTAATTAGTAATACTTATTATTGTTATAAGTATTATATTTATTATATATATGTTACATATATATTATATATTATATGTGTATGATTATATATGTCAGTTATAAAACAACGTACGTTAGTTTTTCTAAAAAGCCTAAGTCTAAGAGAAGAAGAAGAGAGTTCAAGTTCTCAGAGAAGAAGGAAGAAGAGGAAGAAGAAGGGAGAGCTCAAAGCAAGACCCACTATCATCTTCATCTCTATATCTCTCTTAATCAAAGACTAGCAAGGTTATAATTCTAACCCTAAATTCAATTAAGATGTTTTATTTGGGATTTTTATAAAATTAGGTTTTCATGTGTATAAGATTATGTGTTTATATCATGTTTATATGTTTTCATATAGATAATTATGTGCCATGAAAAGAATTTTAGAACTCAATCGTTTTAAAAACAAGTTTCTCAAGCATGTGATTCTATATGTTCATAGTTTTGGAATTCTATGTAAAAATCTATTTGTGAAACTTCATAACTTTGTTATGAGAATGGAATATGTATGTATATATACATGTATATATGTTTACATGAGAGTTTTATAGTTGTTTAAGAACTTCAATCACAAGTATATGATGAACCCTATGAAAATCATGTTCATAGTGTTAGATTATGAATTTATGTTGAAAATTATTCTTAAATCCTTGATGTGAGCATGAGAAATGTGTAATATGTGATATAACATGATTATATATGAGTTATATGGTTGTATTGGCAATTCAAACCATGAATTTTTGATAAACAAGAAGAATTGTGCTCATAATAATTTTTTGTGAACTAATTTCTGAAAAATAGCTTTTGAAACTATTAAATTGGTGTTAGATTATGAGTTATTGTCAAAATTGATCAAGTATTATGTTAGTATGTTAAGAATAGAAGTGATTACAATTGGAATCACTTGAATTGGATGAAAAATGAATTCGTAGTAGCAATTTTCGTTAAGAACGCTTAAAATTGTGTTTTTCTTCGAATTCCATAAAATCTTGGTTGTGATTATGTGTTTATACGAAAATTTTATGTTATGAGCATGTTAATAAGCTTAAAATATTGTTTGTCACAAGTTTCATGTTTGTCATGTTGGGAAAATTCGAATTCGGTGTGACGGAATAAGCCAAATTGGCTTATTTCTCCATCAGTTCGCGAACCAGCCCCTCCACCAGCCCTTGGACCAGCCCCAACGGGTGTTTTTGCCTTGGGGGACCCGCCCCAGTGGGTACCCTTGCTAGTCCGGGGTGATTTAGTTGTTGTAATGCTAAACTGTTTTGACCTCCGGTAGTAAAATGACCATAACGTTTTCATACAAACTCCGATTGAGGAGATTCAAGATGATTCGGAATGAGCACGAGTAGACCTACAACTTTTGTTTTTTAATGTTTTTGATTTGAGGTCGTTAGAAAGTCGTTAGAAAGGGTCAAAATGGTCATCTTTGTGATTGATGCATATTCAGAGGCAATCGGAGGGCGTCGGTCATGCACATACGCAAGTATAGTGCTGTCGACGATATTAGATGTTGTTCTAAGTTATAAAACATGAATGCTAGTAAATATAATGATGTTTAACTTGAAATGTAATTTGATTGACGTAAGATGTAATTATAATTGATTAATTATGTGAAATGTAATATGATTATGTGAGGTAATTAAATTACGTGGTGATTATTTATTAACTTATTAGTTAATGAGGAATGAGTTAATCTTAATTGGTTAACTACCAATGAAGATTAGCTATGTAATAATTAACTTATATCGTTAATTATACAAATGGTTTGACAGCGAGTGTCAAACGAGAATGGAAGAGAATTACAAAGTGTAAATTAGAAAGTGTAAATTAGAATTTACTTAGACGTTTGATAAGCGTTGCTAAGTGACTAATAATTGATGCGTATGGTGATACGTTATGTAGGATCATGAAGCAGATTATATTAAGCAGTTTTTCGGTAATTGGTAATCCACGAGCCAGGCAAGTCTTTCGGTTCCTACTTGTCTACGTGAATTTGATGAACTGTTTTAAATTGCATGTTATGTTATATATGTTGTAAGCGAGTATGATATGTTATACATGTTGTAATCATGAAATGTCAAAGTCAATTTATGACTACACTGTTTTGTTAAATAATGTTGATTGAGTAAGGAACTCAATCTTTATATTTGTTATGTGAATTAAAGTATGTATGCCATGTTACTTTAATTATTATGAGATTTATGGTGAGCATGTTTATTATGTGATACGTGATGCATGAAAACTGTTAGAACTTGCTGAGCTGTCGAGCTCACTCTTGCAAATAACTATTTTTGCAAGTCAAGGATGCAAGGTAAAGATGCGTGTTAAGTGATTTATAGAGAACAATGTTCAAGAATATTAGTTATGTTCAATGTCAAATTGTAGTTAATGTTTTGAATGAAATATGTCGCTGAGTTATAAGTAGAGTTATCCAATGTAGATGGATATTGTTTTATTATGTAAGACTTTGTATAGTCATTTTGTTGTAACGATTCATGATATAGATTTGAATCGAAGAGATGTAATGTAAAAGTTACGATTCAGGGCAATATAGAAAGAAAGTTTATAAAAGTTTTAAATATTCCGCATTTTTAGTGATTTTAATATCGAATAATGATGTAATGAGAGATTAAAGTTTGATTGTTAACGATCGAGAAGGAGAATATTATTGTATGAATTTTGGGGTCGTTATAGTAGGGTTGTTAATTTTCATATTCCTAACCAACCTGTTGTGCGAATTCAAACAACCAAATCCCTAAAATCAATCAATGTCATTTCAAGTCATAAAGCTATTCGTTTATTAAAAAATGGATGTCAAGCTTTCTTAGCCCATGTCACTAATCTAAACCAGAATACGTCAGGTTTGAATGATATTTTTGTTGTTAATGAGTTTCCTAATGTATTTCCCGAAGAACTTCCCGGTCTACCCCTAGAACGTGAAGTTGAATTCTTTATTGACCTTGAGCCCGGTACAAAATCCATTTCTAAAAGCCCATATCGAATGGCTCCTATTGAACTTCAGGAGTTAAAGGTCCAACTACAGGAATTGTTAGACATCGGTTTTATTCGTCCTAGTACGTCTCCTTGGGGTGCTCCTGTTTTATTCGTAAAGAAGAAAGACGGGAGTATACGACTTTGTATTGACTATCGGGAGTTAAACCATATCACCATCAAGAATAGGTATCTGTTACCTCGTATTAATGACCTTTTCGACCAGTTGCAAGATGCACAATTCTTCTCAAAGATCGATCTTCGTTTTGGATATCATCAGTTAGAGATTAGAACTGATGACATTCCAAAGACTGCATTTAGAACTCGATACGCGCATTACGAATTTCTAGTTATATCTTTCAGATTGACCAATGTCCATGCTACGTTCATAGACATGATGAATTGAATATTTGAGAAATATTTGGATCATTTTGTGGTTGTCATTATTGATGACATCCTAATATACTCCTAAAGCTTTAAATATTTCTTCACCCAGAACGAACTCAATATGCGACAACGACGACGTTGGTTGGAGCTGTTGAATGATTACGAAAAGCGAACGTGGTAGCTGACGCGTTGAGTAGAAGATCGTATGCGGGAACGAGTGTGATGCTGTCAACACAAAAGCCTATTTTGTATGACGTACAAAGAATGGAGATAGAGTTAAAGACTCTAGGGACCCACGTGATGATGTCAAGTATACGTTTAGAACCAGCTTTAATTAATAAAGTTAAAGCTGCTCAAGCTACAGACCCAGAGCTGATGAAGATGAAGAAGAAGGTGTAAGAAGGTGCTATTCCAGAAGCGAGAATTGATGAAGAAAGAATACTTCGAGTCAACTCCAGACTTTGTGTTCCTAAAGATCCTGATTTGAAGTATAGAATCATGATGGAGGCACACAACACACCATTTGCAATCCATCCTGGAAGTACCAAAATGTATCGTGATCTTCGACATACATTCTGGTGGAGCAATATGAAGAGAGAGATCGCGGAGTTTATCTCAAGGTGTTTAATGTGTAAGCGTGTTAAGGCGAAGCATTAAGAGCCATAAGGAGTGAAGAGCCCCGAGCCCCGAGCCTCTCGCTGGTGACGTCTTGTGTGGGATGTACTGAAGCCAGACTCTCCGTAGGGGACGCTGATAAGTGGGATTTATACCCACAAATCAAGCCCGCTTTACTTTGAATTCAAACTTGCTTTCCTACGCTTCCATGTTTTTATATATGTACATTGTATGTTTGGCTTAAAACTATTTTGCAGATGTTAGTGGAGCAATTTCAGGTTTTCAGGGGCAAATCGGTTATTTTCCTAAGCCCGACTTCCTTAACAAATCTAGCGTCGCAGCGCCAGATGCCTCTCCAATTCTCTGCCAACCCAGCGCTGCAGCGCCCATGCCAAGTATATTCTGGCACCGCAGCGCCAGGCCACCGACCTTCAAAGATATTAGCTGGCGCTCTAGCACCGTTGCAAGGCTTAAAGCTAGCGCCGCAGTGCCAGCTTCGGTGTTTTGGCAGAAAAGGTTATTTAATGACCTAGTTGTTAGAAGTTTTTAGGCACACTTAATTTTCTTAACCTCCTTAACTCCCTACAACAGTTTTAGCTTAGCTTTTATGGTTTTCTAGCTTTAAGAGAGATTTAGTGGTGCTATAAGTGTTCAAAATTCATTGCGTCCTTCACAACTCGGACTCTACACAGCAAAGGGAAGACTTGGAGCCAGAAAACTTTGCGAGAGGAGTTTTCTTTAGCCAAATCTTTTATTCGTTTGTGTAATTTTGAGCATGTTGAACTCTTTGATGTTGATAATTAGTTCAATAGTTATGAACTAATTCATTTCTAGGATTGCAATGTAGCCTAATGTTAGTTTAATCAAATATCTCTCCTTTATATGGTATTGACTCATGTGTGACTGGATTGTTGTACTTTACGCTTATCCGATTGATTGCTTGAGATAGTAATTGATATGGTTGCAATTGCTATTGGAAAATTGACATTATGACCTAACCTAAGTACAACAACACTTGTATTGTTCATGACATATGTTTATGCGCGATTCTTGCATGATAGAATAGGGATATTGCTATTTGCCTTGTGTTATCAGTGAGAACGGCCCTTAATGACCCTTAGTCTATTTATTTTCACCATAAGAATGTGATGATTTATATAGCTAAGGGATTGCACTTGAAACTCGGAAGAGGCTTGTCTAAACTGTTAGTTCTCGGTTAACTATTCTTGTGAGTCATTATTATAAAAGGAGAGTTAGGAGATTAATCAACGCATTAGGGGAAATTATAATTCTAGTTTGCCTTCCTTGAACTTACTCTTTTTCTCACTTACTATTTTAATTATTCTAGTTTTAACAAACAACCGATAATCAACCGTTTAAGCCTGATTGTAATGAAGGGTTTAGTGTTTGGATAGATTTTAGTACTTTAGTCCTTGTTGGTTCGACACTATACTTTTATCACTATATTACTTGTTTGACCGCGTATACTTGCGCGTGTTCATCCATCGGTAATCTGACCAACAAGTTTTTGGCGTCGTTGTCGGGGACTTTAGTATTATTTGTCGTTTAATTCTAGGACTAATTCAAAATGATCTTGCTTTAAATTGATTCTTCTATTTAATATTTCTCTCAGGTACTTCTTGACTGTGTATGCCACCTTGTCGGGACTGAAATAGTATATCTCCTGTTCCCGAAGGATCAAGAACCGACAGAAGACTTAAGAGGGACAGATCAAGGGAGAAACCAATCCCTATTATTATGGCTGAAGAAATGAGGAAGACTCTTGGGGATTATGCTATGCCACATGTCGGGGATATTCAAGCAAGTGTACTTCGACCTGCAATTCAAGCTCACAATTTTGAGATAAAGCCGGGTACTATTCAAATGATCCAAAATAATATCCAGTTTAGTGGGATGCCAAATGATGATCCCAATGACCATTTGATGAATTTCCTGGAAGTCTGTGACACTTTTAAGAATAATGGAGTTACCGATGAGGCTATCCGACTCAGATTGTTCCCTTTTACTCTTCGGGACAAGGCCAAGAGTTGGTTGCACTCGCTTCCTCCAGGTTCGATCACTACTTGGGCTGATATGGCTGATAAATTCATGGTGAAGTTCTTTTCGCCTGTGAAAACTGCAAGGCTCAGGAGTGATATAACTTCATTCAAGCAACTGGATTCGAAAACTCTCTATGAAGCATGGGAGAGGTTTAAAGATTTGTTAAGGAAGTGTCCACATCACGGGTTGCCCGAATGGCTCCCCGTCCAGACTTTCTATAATGGGGTATCAGGAACTATTTGTTCAAGCATTGATGCGGCATCCGGAGGAGCTTTTATGACCAAATTACCTAATGACGCGTATAATCTCGTGGAGACCATGGCAGCGAATAATTATCAATGGCCAAATGATCGACTTACGCTAACTAAGGCCACAGGGGTGTATGAGTTAGACGTCGTGACTACATTGTCTGCACAGATGGCTGCATTAACTAAACGTCTAGATGGAATGGGAGCACAGACAGTGTAAAGTGTTACTCTAGTGTGTGAATTATGTGCGGGGGGTCATTCAACTGACCAATGTGCCATTAGCTCCGAGTCGGTCCAATTTGTCTCTAAATATGGGCGGCCTCAGAATGCTAATCTACCAACACATTATCATCCTGGATTGAGAAATCATCCAAATTTCTCATGGAGTAACAATAACCCAACTCAACCGTCTGCGCCCAGACCTCCATATCCAAATCCTCCAGGTTTTCAACCACAACAGCCACAAAACCATCCACCATAACAACAACAAGGATTTTATCGACCCCCACCTCATCAGGATAGAAACTCAAGTTTGGAAGACCTTCTTTCCAAATACATTGTTCAGAGTGAATCTAGAAGAAATAATCAAGAAGCATCTCTTCAGAATCAAGAGGCTTCTATTCGGAATTTAGAGGTGTAGATGGGACAGATAGCTACTGCTCTGAATAGCCGCTCCTTAGGCACATTGCCTAGTGATACAGATGTTAACCCCAAAAGGGATGGTAAGGAGCATTGCAAGGCAGTGACAACTCGAAGCGGTAAATCAGTGGGTGAGGATAAAGGTGAAACTTCAATGGAACCACCAAGAATAGTTGAAGAGGAAAGTAATGAAGATCCACCATGTGAACAATCTAAGGAAAAGGAGCAGGTGCATGAGAGAACTCCAGTACCAACTCCTATTATTGTGACTAAGCCAAATCCATAGATTTTACAGGTGCCTTTTCCCCAGCGTCTTCAGAAACAAAAGCTGGACAAACAATTCTCCAAGTTCTTGGAGATCTTTAATAAGCTACACATCAATATACCATTTTTCGAGGTCCCTGAAGCAAATGCCCAGCTATGAGAAATTTATGAAAGACATCTTATCGAAAAAGCAAAAGATGGGAGATTACGAGACAGTAGCATTGACTGAAGAGTGTAGTGCTATACTTCAGAACAAAATTCCTCCAAAATTGAAGGATCCTGGAAGCTTTACTATTCCTTGCACAATTGGTGAACAATTTATCAGGAAAGCTCTTTGCGATCTAGGGGCGAGCATCAACCTTATGCCTCTATTAATCTACAATAAGCTAGGACTACATGAGGCCAAACCTACAAGTATAACCCTTCAATTGGCTGATAGATCTCTTACTTACCCAAAGGGAATAGTGGAGGACATTTTAGTGAAGGTGGATAAGTTCATCTTTCCTATGGTTTTTATTGTCTTGGACTTCGAGGAGGATAGGGAGGTCCCTATCATCTTGGCCAGACCATTTCTGGCTACAGGAAGAACGCTTATTGATGTCCAGAAGGGGGAACTCACCATGCGAGTCCAAAACCAGGAAGTCACTTTTAATGTCTTCTGGTCGATGAAGTACCCCGCTGCATCTGAGGATTGTTTCAGAGTCAGTTTGGTAGATGAAGTTGTGGAGGAGGTGCTTTTTGAAAATTTTTGTGTTGATCCGCTTGAAGTTAGTATGACTGGTGTTTTTGATGAAGACGAGGTCACTTAGCTTGAGTGTTCTAAATGGTTAGATGCTAACCCGCCTTCAAGTCAATTCAAGCGGCATTTCGAATCTTTAGGTTACAATGAGGCATCGACATCTGGATCCCATCCATCTATTGTTGAACCTCCAGTGCTTGATCTAAAACCCTTACCAAGCCATCTAAGGTATGCTTATTTGAGCGAGTATTCAACCTTGCCTGTAATCATCTCTGCATACTTAGATGAGGCACAAGAAGAAAAATTGATAGCAGTTTTGAGGACCTACAAGACAGCTTTGGGTTGGTCAATTTCTGATATTAAGGGTATTAGTCCTTCTTTTACCATGCATAAAATCCTCCTTGAGGAGACCGTCCATTGAGCACTAGAGGCGGTTAAATCCAATTATGAAGGAAGTGGTAAGGAAGGAGATCATAAAGCTGTTAGATGCGAGAATTATCTACCCCATCTCAGATAGTCCTTGGGTGAGTCCCATTCAATGCGTACCCAAGAAGGGTGGCATGACTGTTGTTACCAATGAGAATAATGAACTCATTGCCTCAAGGACCGTGACTGGATGGCGAGTATGTATGGATTACCGTAAACTGAATAAGGCTACATGCAAGGACCATTTTCCACTACCCTTCATTGACCAGATGCTAAACAGACTTGCAGGACATGAATATTATTTCTTGCTGGATGGATACTTGGGCTACAATTAGATAGCTATTTCTCCCGAAGATCAGGAGAAAACCACGTTCACATGCCCTTATGGAACATTTGTGTTCTGAAAAATGTCATTTGGGTTGTGTAATGCTCTTGTGACATTCCAGCGGTGCATGATGTCTATATTTTCTGATATGGTGGAGAAGACTGTGGAGGTATTCATAGGATGACTTCTCAGTCTTCGGGAAGTCTTTTGAAAGTTGTTTGGCCAATCTAACATAAGTTTTGAAAAGGTGCGTGGAAACAAATTTGGTGCTTAACTGGGAAAAATGCCATTTTATGGTGAATGAAGGAATTATTCTGGGTCATCGAGTATCAGCTAGCGATATTGAAGTTGATAAGGCAAAAATTAATGTGATAGAAAAGCTTCCTCCTTCGACCAATGTTAAAGGAGTTCGCAGTTTCTTGGGGCACGCCGGATTTTATAGGCATTTCATTAAGGACTTTTCCAAAATTACCAAACCGATATGCAGCTTGTTGGAGAAAGATGTCTAGTTTAGTTTTAATGAGGCTTGCCATTCTGCCTTTAATGATTTGAAACAAAGGCTCATATCTGCTCTTATTGTGATAGCTCCGAATTGGGAATTACCATTTGAGCTAATGTGCGATGCTAGCGACTTTGCTATTGGAGCAGTATTTGGTCAAACAAAAGATAAGGTGTTTCATACTATCTTTTACGCCAGTAAAACCTTGACTGAGGCTCAACTCAACTACACAACAACTGAGAAGGAGCCACTGGCGGTTGTCTACGCATTTGACAAATTTCGAGCATATTTAATAGGAACCAAGGTGATTGTGTACACGGATCACTCGACAATCAAGTATTTAAACTCAAAAAAAGATGCCAAGCTGAGGTTGATTAGGTGGATTCTCTTACTTCAAGAATTTGTTTGGAGATTCATGATAGGAAAGGTACAGAAAATTCGGTAGTAGATCACCTTTCTAGACTTGAGAATTCAAATCATTCAGGGGCTCATGAGACAGAAATTAATGATTCCTTTCCTGATGAGCAACTTTATGAAGTACACACAATGGCGCCCTGGTATGCGGATTTTGCCAACTATGTCTCTTGCAATGTTCTTCCTCCAAATCTAACTTATCAACAGAGGAAGAAATTTTTATATGATGCCAGACAGTACTTTTGGGATGAGCCAATTCTATTTAAGCAATGTGCTGATCAACTCCTCAGAAGATGTATTTCAGAAGTTAAAATTAAAGGTGTCCTTCATCATTGTCACTCATCCACTTATGGGGGGCATTTTGGTGGACAACGTACTGCTGCAAAGGTGTTGCAATTTGGTTTCTACTGGCCTTCCTTGTTCAAGGATGCTTATGCTTATGTATCGCGTTGCGATAATTGCCAACGAGTAGGAACCATCTCAAGAAGGCATGAAATGCCGTTGAAGAATATTCTGGAAGTAGAGCTCTTCGATGTATGGGGGATTAATTTTATGGGCCCATTCCCGTCTTTTTTTAATAATCTCTACATCTTGGTCGCGATAGATTATGTCTCTAAATGGGTTGAAGTCGTTGCCTTACCCACCAATGACGCCAAAGTTTCTAAATTTCTTGCGGCATAACATTTTTACCCGGTTTGGAACTCCCAAGGCAATCATAAGCAACGAAGGATCGCATTTCTGCAACAAATATTTTGCTACCCTCTTAGCTAAGTATGGGGTCTCCTATAAGATTGCTACAGCCTACCATCCTCAGACTAGTGGGCAGGCTGAGGTGTCCAACAGAGAAGTAAAACGGATTCTTGAAAAGGTTGTCAATCCGAACCGCAAGGATTGGTCGAAGAAGTTAGATGATGCATTATGGGCATATAGAACGGCCTACAAAATGCCCATTGGGATGTCTCCCTATCGGTTGGTATATGGTAAGGCATGTTATCTCCCGGTGGAGCTAGAACACAGTGCATACTGGGCCATTAAGAAGCTCAACTTCGACATGGATGCGACCGGTGAGAAGAGATTATTACAGCTGAATGAGTCGGACTGAGTTCCGCCTTCAAGCGTATGAAAACGCAAAGTTGTACAAAGAGAAGACAAAAAGGTGGCATGATAAGAAAATTGTTGAGCGAGAATTTGAAGAAGGGCAGAATGTCCTATTGTTTAGTTCTAGACTGAGATTATTTCTAGGGAAGCCGAAGTCCCAATGGTTGGGACCGTTTAAAATTTTGAAGGTGTTCCCACATGGTGCCATAGAAGTTGTTGATCCAAATTCAAAAAGGTCTTTCAAAGTGAATGGACAACGGCTTAAACACTATTGGGGTGGAGACGTCGACCGCCAAATGACGTCAGTTACACTTGCTGACCCGGTCTGATACGGGAAAAAGAGTCAAGCTAATGACTTTAAAATAAGCGCTTGGTGGGGAGGCACCCCCATCTCAGTATCAATTTCTATCCCTTTTATTTTGTGTAATACTATATTATTTATGATTGAATCTTTTGTAGATATATTTTGTTTAAGTGTTCGTATTGCTGTAGCTAGAAGGTTGTGCAGTTTAGTATGTGTTTAGGTTTCTTTTAGCTGCGGTTGTTCAGTATATAGACTGCGTTGTCTGGGCCATGCTGTTAAAATGAAAAAAATTACTAGATAAAGGGCTGGAGCCGCAGCGCCAGTAATAGACTAGAAGCCGGAGCCGTAGCGCCAAGAGGCTTTAGTAACCCTGGTTGGGTAGCGCCGCAGCGCGGCTTAAAGATCAAATGTTAGCGCCGCAGCGCCAGACCCAGATGAATTCTCTAGGTGGGTCAGCGCTGTAGCGCCTCTTCAAGAACAAAACCTGGCGCCGCAGTGCCAGGTGCGGTTTTTAGTTTTTAAAAACAACCGTTTCGACAATTTTTGTGAATAACTGCCAAAGTTGGACAGCCTCCTCTCCCCTCCTCTTTATATAAACTCTTCCCCCCCTCTTATTATCTCCTATATTCATATAACATCAAACTCAAGTGTTTAATTGCTTCCATTGTTATAAATCCTTGCAAGTTTATCATTCAACCAAAGAAGGTATGACATTATTTCTTTTTATTTTCTTAAGTACATTATCAATTGATTGAAATGATGATTCTCTCTTCTTAAATGGTTTGGTTTATGGTTCTAATACACTTGCTTGGGATGATTTCCACTGATGGAAATTGGCTAGATTTCAAATATAAACAAAACTATATGCGATATGTTTTTATTTCTGCACACCATGTGTTTGATAAAATGCTTAAATGAGTTTTTGTTTGTTTTTGGCCTTATCTTAACATGATTGTGTTTGAGTTTTGTTGTGATTGCCAGATACACAGTAAAGATGGTGCCCAAAAGACAAAGAACCGAGGGAAGTACTTCGTCGTCGGCACAAAAGTGGGACAAAAGGAAGTTCGCCACTGAAGAGGCTTGGAAAAAGTATAATTCCTCTGTCGTAGGAAAAGCATTGATTCCAAAAAGAGGGTTATGGCCCGAGCCAATCGATGGAGAATTATGGGTGCGATTCACTGAACCTCCTGAAAATGCCATCGTTGCTTTGGTGAGGGAGTTTTATGCAAATGCCACGGCAAAAGGACCCCCAAAAGTTATTGTCCGAGGAACAAGAGTGGCGTACGATAGTGATACTATCCGAGCTTTCTACCAATTGTCAGAAATTGACAGGGACTATCTTGAAGACAGGATGCAAGAGTATGACCTCAATAATATGGTAGCTACATTGTGCAAACCAGGGATAACTTGGAAGACAAATCAGAATACAGGGGAGAAGACAAATTTCCCCCAAAGTGCACTTAGCCTATATGGAAAAGCGTGGTATAATTTTATCTGTGCCAACCTCATACCCACGCGCCATATCAGTGATGTTACAAAAGAACGAGCAGTGCTCTTGTATTCCAATATGACAGCCAATGAAGTCGATGGTGCATGTTGTCATTCAAGATTCCATTCGGCGAGCCGCGAGAGGCAACACCACGGGAGGTCTTCCTCATCTATCACTCATCACTCAACTCTACAAGCAGGCCCGAGTTCCGTGGCGGCCTGAGGAATTAGTTTAGTTCCTTATGCATACCATTGATCACACTTAAATCCAGCGTTATGGAGTTTGGGAAGGCGCCGTGGCTCACCCTTGTGGGCAAGGATTTCTGCTGCCAGCAAACCCCCTGCCTGTTGTGCAAATACCACACGAGCAGCAGCCCGACCTTAGAGCACAACCAGGCGCCCTTGCAATGATTATGGAATCACTCAATCTCCTACGTGGCGAGACTCAGCGGATGACTCGGAGGATTAATACGATTGCGGAGAGGCAAGATTTATTTCATCAATATCATGCAGAATTCTCCTCCACAGTGTCCAACATCTACAATCAATTCAGTGGAGATGACCCAGAGTCTGTGCCCCACTAATTCCCGCAGATGCCGTTATTTCCTCCGTATCCACCATCGTCACCAGAAGGCGATGGAGAAGGCGAAGGTGGAGGCAAGTGATTGACTTTCGATGGCAAGCCCTTTTCATTTCAGAATGCCGCGCTTAACTCCAATGAAGGCATTGTCGGATTCAAGTTGGGGGGGGGGGGGAGATCTCTTTATTTATTATCTATCTATCTGTTATAAATATGAACTGTTTGTGAGTATTTACGTTTGTGATTGTGGGCTTTGGTAGCCCCAGACTATGTTTATTATATTTTTATGGGCATGGTTGCCCTGGATGTTAGTTTTTGGGCTTTGGTAGCCCCATACTCTATCTATTTTGAATAATGCATATGTACATATTATCTATTATATATGCATGATTTTATTTTCTGCGTTTATTTCTAGTTTACTTATTGGTATAGCCATTTTTGGGGCTTCTATAGTTAGTATGTCTGTGCCATCCTTGGCATCTTAGTTTAGTCTTTTGGATTATCCTTGTTAGTTAACTTTTGATATGTAGGGGATATTTATAGCAAATTTTTGATTGTGGCCAATGATATGCATAGCTATGCCTTTGTCAAACTGTTTAGCATTATTGAAGAAAATTCTGAGTTTAAGTTTATATTTGACTGCTGTTGGTCCCATCTATTTTAATGTGCACATACCAACTGATTTTTTCTAATTATTTATCCAATAGACGTAATTGGTAATAGTAGGGGAAATTTTTTGCTTTTGCTCTTGTGAACTTAAGTGAATCGATAAAGTAAGATATAGATCTTTATGCAAGTTCGGATTCATCCTTGGTCTGTAGGCATATAAAAAAAAGAAAAAAAAAGAAAAAAAAAGAAAAGGCAATCAAGGTTGTGAACTTTAGTTGGCCAAGTTTAATTGCGTGGCCTTTGTTGCTCGAGTTTATAGATCCTTAGGGGTGTTTTACACCTAATGCCCTAAAGTCAACTGACTTGGGAGTCATTGATCGAAACCTCGTTACATGGGTAACTCTGAATAGCCTAATGTGATTAGACATTACACGGTCGTACTTAAAGTGAATTTTTGATGAATAACGGTTATAAATTCTAGACTGACTTAAATTCGATTACGTGGCTTTGTTTCTTGAGTTATTAGATTCTCAGGGGTGTTCTACACCTAGTGCCCTAAAGTCAACTGACTTGGGAGTCACTGATCAAAACCTCATTATATGAGTAACTCAGCCTAAAGTTACCGAGTTTTGCACAAGTCAACTCTTGCCGTTCACATGCTATTACCAGGAGATTTGTTCTTGCATTTGCATCTTACTCTGAAGTCTTGATATAACTTGAGCATTATGAGTTAGCATTTTCCCTAGTACAATGGTCTAGTTTTGGATTGATTTTTAGTCAAATTAGTTGGTTCACACATACGCACAGTTGAGATGATAAGCAGTCGAATCATAAGGTTATTTTGAAGTCTTATTTTTGATTTTGCTTCCTTTTTGAAATTGTTATTATCTATCTTGAGGCCACAAAGCGGGTATATAGTAGTAGATTAGTGTATAAATATTTTTGCTTAGGGACAAGCAAAAGCTTAAGTTTGGGGGTACTTGATAAGTGGGATTTATACCCACAAATCAAGCCCGCTTTACTTTGAATTCTAACTTGCTTTCCTACGCTTTCCATGTTTTTATATATGTACATTGTATGTTTGGCTTAAAACTATTTTGCAGATGTTAGTGGAGCAATTTCAGGTTTTCAGGGGCAAATCGGTTATTTTCCTAAGCCCGGCGCTGTAGCACCTGGCTTCCTTAACAAATCTGGCATTGCAGCGCCAGATGCCTCTCCAATTCTCTGCCAACCCAGCGCCGCAGCGCCCATGCCAAGTATATTCTGGCACCGCAGTGCCAGGCCACCGACCATCAAAGATATTAGCTGGCGTCGTAGCGCCGCTGCAAGGCTTAAATCTGGCGCCGCAGCGCCAGCTCCGGTGTTTTGGCAAAAAAGGTCATTTAATGACCTAGTTGTTGGAAGTTTTTAGACATACTTAATTTTCTTAGCCTCTTTAACTCCCTACAATAGTTTTAGCTTAGCTTTTATGGTTTTCTAGCTTTAAGAGAGATTTAGTGGTGCTATAAGTGTTCAGAATTCATTGCGTCCTTCACAACTCGGACTCTACACAGCAAAGGGAAGACTTGGAGCCAGAAAACTTCGCGAGAGGAGTTTTTTTAGCCAAATCTTTTATTCTTTTGTGTAATTTTGAGCATGTTGAACTCTTTGATGTTGATAATTAGTTCAATAGTTATGAACTAATTCATTTCTAGGATTGCAATGTAACCTAATGTTAGTTTAATCAAATATCTCTCCTTTTTATGGTATTAACTCATGTGTGAATGGATTGTTGTACTTTATGCTTATCCGATTGATTGCTTGAGATAGTAATTGATATGGTTGTAATTGATATTGGAAAATTGACATTATGACCTAACCTAAGTACAACAACACTTTGTATTGTTCATGACATGTGTTTATGTGCGATTCTTGCATGATAGAATAGGAATATTGCTATTTGCCTTGTGTAATCAGTGAGAACAGCCCTTAATGACCCTTAGTCTATTTATTTTCACCATCAGAATGTGATGATTTATATAGCTAAGGGATTGCACTTGAAACTCGGAAGAGGCTTGGATACACTGTTAGTTCTCGATTAACCATTCTTGTGAGTCATTATTATAAAAGGAGAGTTAGGAGATTAATCAACGCATTAGGGGAAATTATAATTCTAGTTTGCCTTCCTTGAACTTACTCTTTTTCTCACTTACTATTTTAATTATTATAGTTTTAACAAACAACCGATAATCAACCGTTTAAACCTGATTGTAATGAAGGGTTTAGTGTTTGGATAGATTTTATTATAGTCCTTGTGGGTTTGACACTCTACTTTTATCACTATATTACTTGTTTGACAGCGTATACTTGCGCGTGTTCATCGATCGGTAATCCGACTAGCAGACGCCGTTTTTGTACAATGGCAAACTGATAAGTACCATTGTGAGGTACTATGGTTGAAGAACCATGAGAGTCACAGTTGGAATTGAAGAAACGACCTGGGAGTTAAAATCGGAAATGAAAATGGGGTATCCTCACCTTTTCGACATACCAGGTACGTACGTCAATTTTGAGGACAAAATTTCACACGGAGGGGAGGTTGTAAGACCCCAACTTTTATGAATAAAAAATTGAATTTCCTCTATATATTATTTTGAAATAGTAAGGGGTTGATTTGATAATTTTGACAAGTTATGGGTGATACGTGCAAGTTTTACAAAGTAAGCAAGTGGTCATAAAATATTCATTATGCCGGGGAATATTCGTTTGGTCGGGGAATATTTTTTTGTCAGGGAATATTCGTACGACGGCGCAATCATTTGTGGGCTCCATAACAAAAAATTGTCGGATGAAGAAAACGACAAGAATAAGTTTTTCTAAAAATAACGGCGTGGTTGTTATCGTTAAAACTGTTGAAATACCCGGTGGTTAAAATACAGTAATACGCGGTGTTGCACAGTAGCACACGGTATTGCACAGTAATTCTAATTATTGATTTTTACGTAAGAAGTCATTACTCAATAATTGTTACAGTAATTACTGTTCAATATTTTGTATTATTGATTTAATAATTGCTACATTGATAATTGCATAATATTTTATTGATTCAATAACTGTCATTACACAGTATTTCACATTATCAAATCAATAATTCATATTATTTGAATAATATTATTAGATAGCATTATTGGCAATGTCTAAGGAAGTTCTGTCTAGGAGGGGTTATTTATTTGCGCGCCAGTAAGTAGAAATCTTTATCGAAGGCCCCCTTTTTCTTGAGAACGACCTGGTTGTCAATTTTGTAGTTCTGTAATATTATTTGTGAATAAATAATTATTGATTTATATGATAAGCAAATATTTATTTTTGTAGATATAAAAAAAGGAATTAGTTCTGAGGTATTTTTATCAGTATTTGTTATAAATTTGGCTTATTATATGCACCCCCACTTACTCATTTTTAAAATTATCGGTAGAAGTTATCTCAATTTTAAATATATATATAAAGGTGCAGGGTATATATTATATATATATATATATATATATGTGTGTGTGTGTGTGTGTGCGTGTGTGTGTGAGGTGTGTGTGAGGTGTGTGTGGTGTATGGTGGGTGGTGTGTGGTGCCTTGGAAGGGAGGGAATTGATATATGTTTTTGGTTGCCGTAGGAATGTGGAGTGTATATATATATATTATATAAAGTTTTGTTTTATTAGATTATAAATAGAATATATTATATTTTACTTAAAGTTTCGTTTTATTAGAATATTTTATTGCACAATAATGAATAGTAAATTAAATTTTTCCGCTGGTTGCAGCGCCCGTGAGAAATCTACTGTTGGTCCGTGATTTTTATTTTCAAATAGTACCCTTCCATTCTCCTATAAATATGATGCTTAGTTTAGAAATAAAAAATCACACCAGAATCAGAGAATTATTCTTCTATAATATTGAGCGTATTTCTTTTGAGTTTAAGGAAACTTTGAGTGTTGCAAATAGTGCAAGTTTTCTTCAAGAATATCTCCGCTATACCAGTTGGAATTACTCTCCTACTAAGGTAAGGGATATTATTTTTCTCGTAAATGATGTTACTTTCTTTCAATATTCATAAAGAATATTATTTTCTTTCATATTCCATATTATGAAAGCGATAATATTTCATTTCAGATACCCAAATTAAAACTTACTACGATAAGTATTACTTCTATAATTCCTGAAATGATCAAAAATTATTCTAATTTTGTGTTTCATCTAGTATCATTTCATTGGAATGTTGGTATGAATTTTATTATAAAATTTGTACCTTTTCATATTGAGGTTACTATTCACATATATGGCACTATTCACATATACGGCACTATTCATGAATATAGCACTATTCAAAGAGAAATTAAATTTTCTTTTCTTTGTCCAAGTTGTCTGTTATGGTTCTTATCTTTGATTGGATCCAAGTTTTGAACTTCATTCTTGAATTTTGCTCCACAATTGATCATTACGGAGTATTATTGAACTTGGATAAACTAAATTACGAATATCTAATCTTTGTCCTTTATCTCACTGAATTCGTTTCTTATATTATTTTTCATCATCCTTAGTCTTAAATGGTGATACAAACGAATATCTTTGGCCTGTAGTGCAAAGATGAATGATTATTTGATGAAAATCTTTGTCCTGTAGTGCAAAGATGATTACCTAATGAATATCTTTGGCCCGTAGTGCAAAGATGGACATGTGTTGAGATGAACATGACCACTGGTGATACAAATGAATATCTTTGGCCTGTAGTGCAAAGATGAATAATTGATTTTAGTTATATATTGATTGATGTTACAGGGATAAAATATTGATGATGGACTTTAAAATCATAGAAGATAGTAGACATCATTCTCTACTTAACTCTTCTAATGAATTGTTATTTCTGTTGCAGTTGTTGATCTAAAACTTGTTGTCCATAATATTTTATCTGATTTGTTGAAGACTAACGATAAATTGTTCTTTATTATCTTAGTCATAATATTCTTTACTGGGCTAGTTGAGCTCACCCTTTTCATCTATTGTCCTCTTCAGGGAATGAGAATGTTGCCGGAACTAGTCGGGGATCAGTGTGATGGTCAGAGTAGAGCAGTAGTAGTCCTCACTATTTTTGTAAAATAGTGTGATAATAATTGTAATAAAAGAGGACTGAATTTGAGTGTTTATATGTCGTATTATATACGATATGTATTGAAACTCACAGTTTGTGTGGTCGTATTTTGCACGACTGTATGTTATAAAAGATTGTATTTAGATTCTATACCATGTATTTGGCGACTCAGAATGGGTTGAGTATTGAACCTATTTTGGGGGCGTCACAAATCCTAACTGATATCCCTTCTTCCTCCAACAATGAATGGTATTCAAATCTCTTTGAAATTCTCACCACTTTTGAAAGCCTCTCTAAAGGTGAGAAACGTGGTGTCCAACCAGCTGCCCAGCAGGAGGCTGTCAAACCAGATGCTCAAATTCTTCAACAGCAGGAGTTGCTAAAAAACTCTGAAGAATTGGCTGAGAAACTCTCTTATATTGCTGAAGAATCTGCGAGTCTGTCAAGAGGAGAAGATAGTGAATTCCATAACAAGCTTCAGGCAACAATCTCAGATATATCTCCCAAGCTTCAACAGAGAGATCAAATCTATCTGAAGTCCATAAAGGATCAAAGGAGAGAAGCTCTGCAAGCTCATAAGGCAAATGAAGAATCTATTCTGTCTTTCTCTGAGAAAATAGACATCCTCAACCAGTCTCTTTCCCTAAAGCTAGAGCTAAGTCAGCAGGAACTCAAGATTGATGTTGGAAACATATCTCACCTGATCGAGTAGCTCATGTCCAATGTTCAGCATCTCTCTCAAGTGATTGATGACAAAAATGAGGAGAAAAAAAGGCACTCAAAGAGGCACTCAAAGAAGAGACGAATGAAGACTGTGGAGAAGAGCCAATCCAGAAGAGCAGCAGACCTGAAGGGAAAGCAGAAAAAGAAGCAGCAATGGAGTCACCATCTGAGGGGGAGCAGAAAGAAGATGACTCCATGAAGTCAAGATCTAAGGGGGAGCCAGAGAAAATAGAAGATGAAGCAATGAAGCAATCATCTGAGGGGGAGCAGAATCTAGAAGAACAAAAAGATGAGTAGCTGCAACAGAAAAAGCATCCAGAAGGCATATAAGAGCAGACAATAAAAAAGAGAAGGTACATCTCTAATTGTAATAGTATGTTTTGGATCCAGGGCTTAGACTGTCATATCATTTGTAAATCAAATTCTCATCAATGACATTCATGATATCTATTCTAGTAATATAGCTGCTCACTGTATATTAAGATTCATTAATCTTATACATATGCACTTAATGTTTTTGTCATAATCAAATAAGGGGAGATTGTTAGGAATATGTATGAGAATGTTATTCATATTTATATAAGATTTGATTATGAACTTAATGAATGAATATGTAAATATGTCTGCATTGATGAAAGCTGTAAAGTCCTTGATAGATGATAGACATATGTACAAGGACTAAGACTGAAAAGATCAAATATGTTAGGTTGATCCTACATAAATGAACAGATGTGTGAAGTCCTTTAAAAGATTACAATGTACAAGGACTATGAATAGAAAGATCAAGCTTGTTATGTTGATCTTATAAAATGTAATAGATAGGCCAGTCTGATCATCGAGCACTGAACCAGTCATCGCAGTCTGCCAAGAGAGTTAAGGCAGAATCGTAGTCTATCAAGGCAGAACCGTAGTCTATAAAGATAGCCACTCTCGAAGTCGTAGTTTGCCAAGAGAGACAAGGCAGTGTGTCGAGGAAGCCAAGTTCAGAATCGTGGAGACAGCCTGTCGAGCGCTTGCCGAGCCAAGGAAGAATCGTAGGCTTCACTCGAAGTCATGGAGCTTATAGATCATAACAGAGGAAAAAATTATAGCTGGGCAGATCAGTCAAGAGACTGCAGTTGTTAAGACAGAAATCATAGTCTGTCATATGATCTGCTCTCAGAGTCGCAGACTACACTAGGAGTCGTAGTGTCTGCAGAGCCAGAGCCAGATCGTAGTCTGCAGAACAAATGCCAAAACATAGTCAGTCAAGTGCTCACAAATGCTAAGGAAGAATCGTAAAGCACTCCACGATTCTCAACAACTGAGCACTCCTGAAGTATACACAAAGATCATAGTCTCTAGGAAGAGTAGTCAAGGTTCAGAAGTGCAATCTACTTGAAGAGTACTAGAAAGCATTCTCTGAATGGACTGCAAGAAAACAGAAGATCGAAACACCAACTCTATCAGTAAGGCTGATTTAGAAGTGAAGAGCCATTCAGGAGAAGTCTTCTACAAGCGTCCACTAGAAGACAATGAATGAAATGACTGTCAAAAGGAGACAACGATTGCAGTGTCTGTCAAACCAACATAAGACAACGATCGTAGTGGTGACTATGATCGTGGTGTTTGCCAAACGAGCAGTAGAAACTGATGAAGCACTATACAGAGACATTGGTTAACCTATAGAGAACAGACGAGAAGGATTATCTATGCCCAGCCTCAGCATGAAGAGTGAACGGGAGTTCATAGAGCAGATAGTTGAGAGAGCTGAGCATGACTAATCAGAAGAGTCTTGTAAACTAGAAGGGCCAGAGCAGTCAAGCCAAGTTGTCAGTTCCTGATGCAAGTCAAGGCAAGAAAAATAGTTGAAGAACTGCAAGATTGAAGAGTGAGAGGTTCTACATTGTCGATCCAAAGAATTCTCTCAGAATCGTAGTGTTGTCAAAGCCAGTCAACTTGCAACATCCAGAGACAAACTATGATAAAGCACATGGTCATCTGGATCAGAATTGTGGAGTTTGATCATCTGATTATTGAGTCTTAGCAATGTCTCAATATGAAAACTGACATTCGAACGTTGCTGATTGAGTGTACAGATGTAGTCACCAACTCCTTTGGTTCGAATCGAGGAAACAAAAAGGAGAAGTAAAGTTAACTACCAACCTGATTTTTGAAATTGACATCTCAGAGGTGAGGTGAAATAGCAGACTGCTGTGTTAGGAAAGTCAAAAAGGTGTTGTCACATCAAGGCAGCAGTCTGCATCAAATAACTCAGAATCCTTGAAGCATTTCAAATAACTTCCAACGGCTATATTCCAACGGGAAGCTGATGGAGGAGTATATAACAACTGAAGCTTCAAAGGTGAAGAGTTATTGACTCAACAAGAGTCCTACAGAGCTTAACAGAGAAAGGGTCTCAGTGGAAGTGAGACTACCAGAGTAGGAGTGAAGCAGATATGATGAAGAGCTTTAACTGCTAAAGGCTTCACTCAACACGAAGGAGAATGCCAAACAAAATAGCATCTGAGGTGAGAGCCGAGAAGGACAAGAAGAAGAGAAGTAGAATGGCAGAGCTGAATGAAAGACTTCAAGGGCCACTCTACGATTCACCATGAATAACCTGAGCTGAAGAGAAGTAGATGCAGATCAGAATCTGCAACACCTGATAACCCGTGTTCAAAGGATGCTAAGTACCAGAAGAAGTCTACCTGATGTTCAAAGACTTAGCAGATCCTTAATGGTGATAGTGTGCCAAGCTAAAATAAGATAAAATCAAGCATCAACAACAAAGATCAGCTACACCAAGGAGATGGACAACAAACTGCTAAGTACTCAAGGATGTCAAGCTCAAAGAACATCGTAGCAGTCTATCAGTGGTGATCAAGTCTCGATGAAGAATACCAGAAGATCACACAAAGTTGCTAAGTACCAGAAGATAAACAAGCTTAAAGTAATCTTAGCAGCTCAGCACCAACAACAACAAACCAACAAACAACCAGGGCTTGAGGGGTCCTTGTCTTCGTGACTAAATCAAAGTCAAGTCTGCTGGGCTTGCTGAGTACCGGAGGGTACAAGAGATTCTAAGTCTGCTAGGCTTAATCTACAGTTCTAAGTCTGCTGGGATTGAAGAGTTCTTAGTGAACTAGAGTTTCAAGGCTGTTGGCCTTGAAGGAATCTTAGTGATTCAAGAAGTACCCTTTCCTTAGTGGAATCCCTATTTGTTGAAGCAGAAGAGTGGATTAGGAGCTTTAGTCTCTGAACCTCTTAAAATCCCTTGCGTCATTTACTTTATGTCATTTACATTATTCACTATAACTGTTATGACTCCTATAACCACTTACATATAAACTAACATTAGAACTATGTTTATTAAGATATCTTTAAAGGGGATCTTTAACCTATTCCGCTGTGCATGAACTAATTTTTATGTTTGTCATCTGCTAATTACTTAGCAATACAAAGATAATGGAAAAGCTTTTAAAATTTAAAAAGAATCTATTCAACCCCACCCCCCTTCTAGATCTATTGTGTGCCCCCTGGGAACTAACACCTAAAGGTGGTGAAACCAAATTCCATACTTGGATCTCATCCATGGAGTCCATCTCGGATTTCATAGCTTCTAGCCATTTCCCTGAGTCTTTTTTACTCATAGCCTGTTCGTAATTCAATGGATCATCATCATTCATGATGCATACCTCATCGTCATCCTCTATGACGAATCCATACCTGTCAGGTATCTTCGGTACTCTTCCTAGATTTACGAATAGGGTGTTGAACTGTAGGTTCCACCACTTGGTCTGGTACGTAGTAATTTGTGGTTCTTGAACTTCTTCAAGATATATCTTACTCCCACTGACCCCTTCATGGATAAACTCCTTTTCCAAGAAGGCAGCATATTTCGTAACAAACACCTTTTGATCAGTTGGATGATAGAAATAATACCCTTATGTTTCTTTAGCGTATCCCACAAATCTACACTTGTCGGATTTAGTCTGTAGCTTATCATTTTCAAACTTTTTGACATAAGCTGGAAAACCCCAAATCTTAACATGCTTAAAATTTGGTTTCCTCTCTTTCCACATCTCATATGAGGTCTTTGGGACTGATTTGGTAGGCACCTTATTAAGTAGGTATGCAGTCGTTTCTAGGGCATAACCCCAGAAAGAAATTGGAAGATCGGTAAAACTCATCATGGAACGAACCATGTCCAACAATATTCAATTTCTCCTTTCAGATACTCCATTTAACTTTGGTGTTCCTAGTGGAGTCCATTGTGAGATTATACCATTAACTTTGAGACAATTGAGAAACTCACCGCTTAAGTATTCTCCACCTCGATCCGATCGAAGAATCTTAATACTTTTGCTAGTTTGTTTCTCTACTTCACTTCTGAACTCTTTGAACTTTTTAAATGATTCAGATTTGTATTTCATTAAATAAACATATCCAAATCTTGAGTGATCATCAGTGAAAGTAATAAAATAAGAATACCCTCCCCGTACAGTCATTGTTATAGGTCCACACACGTCTGTGTGAACCAACGCTAACAACTCTGTAACTCTTTCTCCTTTTCCACTAAAAGGAGATTTAGTTATTTTACCTATGAGACATGATTCACAAGTTGGATATGATTCATAATCAGATAGCTCTAAGAGCACATCCTTATGCAACTTGGATAATCTTGTTTCACTGATATGACCTAGTCTATAGTGCCACATATAGGTATAATTAACATAATCTCTTTTCCTTTTTTTAATTTGTTCAATTTGAAATATATTTTCATGCAAGTTAAGTATGTAAAGTCCATTTTGCAAATTTCCAAAACCATATAAAATATCATTATTATAAATAGAACAATTATTGTTATTTATTATAATATTAAAACCATCCATATCCAATACAAAAATAGAAATAATGTTTCTAATGATATTCAGAACAAAATAATAATTATTTAAATTAATGAACTTGCCCGTAGGCAATGCTAAACAATAAGTGCCTACAGCTAATGCAGCAACCTTTGCTCCATTTCTCACTCGTAGGACAACCTCATCCTTGTTCAACTTTCTAATTCTGAACAGTCTCTGTATGACACCCCCAAATCTGGATACTTCACTTCCACGGGATTTGGTGATCACTATCTAAATAAAATATAACTACTGCTCATAATAAGGAATGCAAAATAAATTACAATCTTGAATAAATAATAAAATCTCCTTTACCAAAAGGATTACAACCTTGTTCAAAATATCCCAGGGTTATCTAACCTTAACATAAATAATTTGCGAAAAATAAACATCACATAATAAAATTAAAGTTTTATTACACATTATAATGAAAATATAAACAAGTCTTCACTTGTTCATCTTGCTCTTGCCCTTACTAGTTGACGGTTCGTCAACTCTTTCGACTTTAGCTGCAAGGGTTATATAATGCAAGAGTGAGCAAACAAAAGCTCACTTGAAATAACAACAATAGTAATGATACATTACTAAATAGCTTCCAATGAATTGAATAACATTTCTTTCATTAATAGTAAAGAATTGAATAATAATTCTTTTATCAAAATTTAGAATCGAATATAGAAATCATCTGAGAGTCATAAGACCTTGAACTGTGTCTTAGGTTATAAACATTTCTATTTAAAACCTTTAATAGTCGTTAGACTATATGGACTCTTAACTCGTACTTAGGGGGATCAGCCCTTCGTACCATGTATTGTGCACAAATATCTTAACGCTTTCGCATGGTATTCCCCTATTAAATAGGGTTGTTCATCTCAATTATTTGATAACAAGTCTGCACTAAAGAAAGTTTGGTTTGGGTAAGATTAAATGGAAATTTGGAGTTCAACTATCATCAACTAAGGATTAGTTGAATCAACTTATAATAAATAATAATTCGACAATGAAGAATTACGAAATAACTTATGCTTTAGAATTAAACTTAAAACATTTGAAAGATAAGATAGACCTTGCTTGAACAATTAAGTTAAGGTCACATTAACTTAATAATGAACTTCAATAAGATATTTATTCAATATATAAATTATATAGAATGCAATAACTCACAAAAATATAACAAGAAAGGATAGAACAACTTACCTCGAGCGCAAGCTACAATTACTATCACGTTTATTTAACCTACGTACACGTAATTAACAATAGTAATCAAAATCAATTACTATATATAACTAATTCACATCCTTAGTTAACTCATCTAGGCTAACTCATTCCTCTTTAATTATTAGGTTTAATAACTATCTATCACATCTCATGATCACATCACATATTCACATAATTAATCAACTTAAATTATGTACTCATATTAATTAAATTATAATTAAACAAATTATAATTTAAATTATACATTTACTTTAATTAAATTATAACTAATCAAATTATTATTACATATTATATTTTAATAATATAATACATTACTGTCCATTTAGCATTTTAATTTTATTAACATGCTTTGTATTTTATTACTTCATTAACCTCATAAAGTTGTACACTTAAAAATAACTTTCCACACAATCTGCAGGGCTGGGCGCGGTTGCGCTCCAATAAACCTTGGAACGGGAGCGGCAGCGCTGCCTGGTGCGGACGCGCTCCTCATAAGCCTTGGAGCAGTGCGGACGCATCACTGCCTAGTCTGTTCTGACAGTTCGCGAACTGTGCAGAGAAAAAGCCAATTTGGCTTATTTCTCCGCACCAAATTCAGAATTTAGCATACATAATTCACATAAGCTTTTGTAAAAATATCAGTTTATGTTTCTAACATGTTCTAACACATAACGACATCAAAACACATAATTTAAAAACTCCAATTTTGTTAATTTTGAAGAAAAACTATTTTTCAGTGTTCTTGATGAAAATCAAGATTGTGAGTTTGTTTCTAAATCAATTCACATAATTCTAAGCATATTGATTTTGTTTCTAAGCATGTAATCATAGTTTAAAATCAATTTATACCATATATTACAATCAAACACGAATTTTGATTTTAAAGAAATTATTTTTCCAAAACTAATTCACTGTAACTTTTGATGAACATGATTTCTTCGTGTTCATCATGTTTACATGAATTAAACAACTAAATTTACCATACCAATCATATATAAACAATTTGTAACACATTATATATATAAATATAAATCATGTTTACATGAATTCTCATAAAACTCTAATCACAGAGAAGTGAAAAACATGAAGAACATAAAACATAATTTCTAAAAATTACTAAGTTAGAATAATACCCTTTTGATTTGCGTTAGGAGAAGAAGATGATGGCGATGAGGTTTTGATTTCTCAAGCTTCTTCCTTCTTCTTCTTTCTTCTTCTCTCTTTTCTCTCTAGCTCTCTATTATTTTCTAACTTTGTGCTTTCTTTGTTCTTCTAACGTAATGTAATATTATAACTGATTTAAATGATATATTATACATATAATTATATATATATATATATATATATATATATAACTTGTGACACCCCCGAATCCGGGTCCTCTGACCCCGGTCCGGTCGTCACGAAACAATACTAAACATCCACCTCTAAACAACATACGATAACTAAAGTGCGGAATATAATAGACGTACGTCGTTCATTCAAAAGGTGTTACTAGTCCCAAGATTCGATAACCTTAATACAAACATACAAATATACCCTAGAATAGTCATTAGGGTTCATATTACATAACAGTAATTTAATTAAACATAAAGATAAAGTCTGCTCCTTGCAAACTAATCCTACATCTTCCCTTTACCCTTGTCCTTCCCTGAAGTCTCGGGCTTAACTGTAATATAAGTCATGATATAGCAAGAATGAGCAACAAGTTTGCTCAGCAAGTTTAAATACAAAAATAAAGGATGTATGATGATGAAAGGAATATATCTGACAATGAATTCTACAATATGAATATCGAAAGTAAGAATAATAATTGCTTTTAGAATAACTGATAGTCAAGTAGACTTTTGAACTGTAAAGCTCCAACGGAATCAATAGCTGATTGACCCTTTGGTTACTGGCTACAGAATAGTACTTGAGGGGATCAGCCTCGTGTACGCCATATATATGCATAACATTCAACTCTGCTATTTGTATCTTATATCAGATACCTACTACTCCCTTATAATATAAGGGTGTTCTTTCAGTCTAAGAATCCTTACAATCAATTGGTTTGGATAGCTTTTATAAAATTTCATATACCTGTCTGACCGAACAAGGGTTCAGACTCTATCTGACACCGTTCAAGAATTATAGAACTTTAAATGATGTACAAGTCCAAGACTATACGAACTCAAGTGCACCAAGTGCGAATAACAATAATATCGATGTGGAATAATTGTAAAGTAATTAAACCACCTAATAGCATGCTTGGAAATAAAGTTCAAGCTTTAAATAATTAACTGTCAATACGATAGTAACCTGCTCAATACAATATGAGAAGGATAGGAACTTGCACAATAAAGAGTGTAAGAGAACTTGCATTCAAATCAAGTGAAGTTAAGAAACTCGCTTACACGATTCATTGAATAAGGTAGTGCAAGAATTTAGAATACTTGCCTGTTTGTTCAGCTACGAATAAGTTCTAGCTTTAATTAAATTGCGTTGAAATGACCTAACATTAATAAGTCGGTCTCTCAATTAGTATGTGTAAACTAATACGAGTCTACACTTACAAGAATCTAATCATCATATAAATTTATCATGTAATTCACGTAAGTCAATCACTTTGACTGGGTCTATAAACAATTAACTCTGTCCTTGATTTAATAGTGCTAGAATATCTAGTTTCTATACATCAACATAGGTTTGAACATTTAGCATTTTATGTAATCATGCTTCAAGAATATACTTTCAAGTTTAAATCCTAGCATGCTCATCCTATTCAATTCAAAATCATATGTCTTCATGCCGGTAATTCACATACCTTAAGTTAATCAATTCTATGTTACGAGGGTTAGCTATATAGTCATATTACCACATCACGGACTAACCATACTTAGTAAGCATGCTTGTGCGTATATTACTCATATATACTTAAATTACATAGGTTATGCCATAGAAATTTATTTTCTATGAATATGCGTATATGTAAAATTCACGCTTTGACCAAATGAGGTCTATGTTAATATGCTTGTGTGACCATAACATAACTCACATGGTAATCAATGACGTTAGCTTTCACATCCTATGTTTTCTCATTGAAAGTCACACTAAGTCAACAAGGTATCATAATACATGTTAAGTGCCTTGTGCTCATAACTCGTATGTCTTAGAACTCATATATAAACCACATATACGTTCTCAAATGGTCAGAATCTAAAAGACTCAAGTCTTGGTCAAGTTTGTTTTCAAAAGTCTTAAGTTTCTCATTTCAAAAACCTCATGAATCATTAAACCAAGTATGCTAGTGTATGACTAACACTTTAAACATGCATTTTAGGTCAATATAAACCATACTATTGTGTTTACAAAATCAGAAAACACACATGTTATGTTCGTGACAAGGTTCACTTTTAAAACTACAAGTTTCCTTTTAAAACATATATTTTTCTTTCGTAAAACATGGCCATGACATATATGTGTAGCATCAAGGAATACATACTTATACCATGTCATTGTACTAATATTTATAGTTTAATCATGTTCACATACTTGCTTTAACAAGGTACTTCATGATAGCACATAACAATTTATAGCAGGAAACAGAAAACTCTGTCCATGGCTCGGCGCAGCTGCGCCGCTGGCCAGTACATAACTGGAGCAGCTGCGCAGGCTGTTGGCCAGAGACAGTAGCTGCCCAGCAATGACAGAACTTAGCCCAACTCAGAAATTTTCCTATGAAAATTGATTCTAACATAACACATGGCAATTCTAACATGTTTAACATCTTGTATAACACTTAACCAACATATTTCAATCCATTAATTAATCAACCCATGATCAATTCAATAATCAAGACTTATAAATTTTACAGAAACAAAAATGAAGTTATACCTTTGCTATATGGCTTTGCTGCTAAACAGATTCTATAATGCTACTATGATACTCACAATGTTACTCTAATACTCCTTCCTAACTCAATTGAAATCCTCAGCAAATGAAATGAGAAGAAGGGGAGCTTTAATTATAGCAAAATGGATATCCAGACATTTCCATTCCACCTCAAATTAAACTATAGGATTGCAAGTATGTTCAATAGATAAGAAAGAGTTGGTGAGGGTTGGTGATTCCACTCATGAATCCCACTCCCCATCTCATGATTATGGCTATGTTTGTTGAACTTGAGAGAAAGAGATAGAGTAGCTAGCTTCTTGCTTGTTCACGTGGAAAGAAATAAGAGGAAATAGGCTCTTATTATGGGACAATCACTTACTCAGCAATCTTGCAATGTGTGTATAATATATGCCCAAACTTAGGCTATATAATATAATACACTTAGGTTATATGATATATATATATATATACACACTTAGTATATACTTAAACTACATGTATCCATGTACATTTTCCTTAATACCAAATGTAAAGCAATTGGGTATTATTATTACTCATTATTATAACTGTTATCATTATAATGACTTACTGAGATCAATTATTTATTGATATTACTATATGTTGATGAAGTATACATGAATGTTTACTCATACACTTCATGTCACATAAACAATATTATTGTGTAACTCTACTAATGCAAATAAATCTTACTATATAGTCTATATATAATATACATAGCCATATCAAAAGTCACATTGTATTATATACAATATAGATAACTACCTTATATTAAAGGTTTAACATATCACATGCTTGTATGAAATAATTAATCAAGTAAATATAATATTATTATATTTATTAATCTCTTACTCATTAATTATTATTTATTCATAATAATTATTAATCAACACATTATCAAATAATTAATCATAATTGAAATTAATCAAACACGTTTAAATCCTACCACGATACTCAAATAAGTTGAATATTTAGTTTTTAATAATCTTATCAATTATATGATATTAAAGTCTCAGGGCTAGTCTACTAATTTAAATAAACCATTAGTGACTTCCTTTAAATAATCCTAGCAATTTATTGCATAGGCTCTATCTCACATAATCACATAACCAATTAAGGTTTAAATAAGCTCACAAAACTAACTCATTAAAATTAAATCACATATTTAATAAATAAGGAGTTTAAAATTCATGGTCGTTACATAACTGACAAATATTTGTATCTCCACTTAATACATATCAGTTACACATTTTTAAAAATCAAAAAGCCAGAAGGCTTTGTTTGGCCAAAACCTCATTAATTTTAAAAATATATTTTTAGTAGTTAAGGCCTTGTTTGGTAAAACATGATTAAAACAGATTTAAGGGCCTTGTTTGGTAAAACTCTTTAAAACTCTTTTTTTATTTATTTTAATAAATACTTTACCACCTACTCTCAATGTTACACTTTATTTAATTAAATTTCAACATTCTTATTTAATTAAATACAAGCTAACATTAATTAATTAATTAAAATTGCCACATAATACTAAATTATTACAGAATTATAATTACTCACTAATCAAAATCTCATATAACAATTACCACATAATATTCATCTAATTTAACTATCTCAATTAAATTAGAACTACACCACAAAATTGCTTACACAATAATTTAATATTAAATATTCGTTTAATTAACATATTGTACTTAATTAAATTACTCCATAAAAATCACATAAATTATTTATTTAACTCAATAAATAAATTAATTAAAATATTTATTTAATTTAATAAATATTAAAATTTAATTACACATAAATCTCATTCGTTACAATCTTCTCTCCTTAAAAGGATTCTATCCCCAGAATCACTACTAAAAAAAATCTCATCCGTTACATTCTTCCCCCCCTTAAAAAGATTCTGTCCCTAGAATCGACATACAAGAAATTAAACAAATAATTAGGGATATGTTTTCTTCATTACATATTCGAGTTCCCACGTAGCTTCTTCAACATTGTGGTTCCTCCATATTACCTTAACAGAAGGTATCACTTTATTTCTAAGTACGTGTTCTTTTCTATCAACTATTTATACCGGAACTTCTTCATATGTTAGGTCTTTATCGAATTGTAAAGGCTCGTACTCTATTACATGCTTGTAGTCGTGTTTGTACGATCATAACACGGAAATATAGAAAACGTTATGTATATTATCTAGCTCTGGAGGTAACGCAACCTCGTAAGCTACCTTGCCAACCCTTCGCAGTATCTCAAAAGGTCCAATGAATCGGGGACTCAGCTTCCCCTTCTTGCCAAATCGAATCTTTCCCTTCTAGGGAGATACTTTCAGGAAAACGTAGCTTCCCACTACAAATTCTCGATTTTGTCGATGATGATCGGCATATTTCTTCTGTCTATCCTGAGCAGCAACCAATCTCGTTTTGATTACTTTGACGATCTCAGCGGTTTGTTGCACCAATGCTGGTCCAAATAGTTGTCGTTCACTAACCTCATCCCAGCATAATGGAGTCCTACATTTTATGCCGTACAATGCTTCGTAAGGCGGCATGCCAATACTTGCATGGTAACTATTGTTATTGGTGAACTCCACCAACGGTTGATGATCTTCCCAGCTTCCTTTGAAGTCCATAATGTAAGCTCTAAACATATCCTTTAGAGTCTGAATCGTTCTCTCGCTCTGCCCATCAATCTGAGGACGGTACGCCGTACTCATTCGCAATTGTGTTCCCAAGCATTCTTGTAATCGCTTCCAAAAATTTGACGTGAAACGCGGATCTCTGTCGGACACAATCGACACCGAAACACCGTGTCTAGAAATAATTTCCTTCACGTATAGCTTTGCTAACTGATCCAAGTTGAATTTAATCTTAATCGGTAGGAAATGTGCTGACTTCGTTAGTCGATCCACTATCACCCATATCGCATCAAAACCATTCTGAGTCGCTGGAAGACCAACCACGAAATCTATCATGATATGCTCCCACTTCCATTCCGGAATCTCTAGTGGTTGTAGCAATCCACGTGGTCCCTGGTGTTTTTCTTTGACCTTCTGCCACGTTAGACATCTCGCAACGCATTCAACCACGTCTCTCTTCATATTTGGCCACCAAAAATGCTATCTGAGATCCTGGTACATCTTCGTACTCCTAGGGTGAATCGAATATCTCGAACTGTGAGCCTCACCCAAAATTTCCTCTTTGACGTCTGGTACTGACGGTACCCAGATTCTTTCTTCGAGTCGTAGCAGTCCTTCATTATCGACCTTGAACTTTATTTCTTCATCACCGACTGTTCTCTTCTGGATCTTCTCACATTCCTCATCACGAAGTTGTGCCTCTTTCACCTTGTCCACCAAGGTTGAACCGGTAGTTACTTGAAACAGTTTCTAATCCGATTCCATCGGATACTAAACTTCCAGTTCCAATTTAGCCATCTCTTCTATCAACTGATCTTGATCAGTTAATATCATTAACTTCTCCTGACCCTTCCTGCTTAAAGCTTAGACAACAATGTTAGCTTTACCCGGATGGTAAAGAATCTCGCAGTCGTAGTCCTTGATTAGTTCCAACCACCTCATTTGGCGCATGTTCAAATCTTTTTGTGTAAAGATATACTTCAGACTCTTATGATCTGTGTATATCTCACACTTTTCTCCATAAAGGTAGTGTCTCCAAATCTTCATAGCAAACACTACTGCTGCCAATTCCAAATCATGGGTCGGATACCCTTTCTCATAATCCTTCAGCTGACGTGATGCATAAGCAGTGACTTTTCTGTTCTGCATCAGCACACATCCTAATCCTTTATATGAAGCATCACTGTATACTACAAAATTTCCTGTACTATCCAGCAGTGACAACATAGGCGCAGTACTTAGCCTCTTCTTTAGTTCCTGAAAACTTTCCTCATATTTTTCTGTCCAAACTGTAATATCCGAGATTTTGTGTTTAATTTAATAATTATTAATAAATGAATTTATGTGAAACTTTTGTGTGATTTCTTTTATTAGATGTTCATGTGTTATACATATGTGTGTTATTTTAAGATATGTGATGTGAAGTATTTAAATAGTTGGTTTAGTTTAATTTAACTATTTGAATTGGTTAAATAGATAATTAATTCTATTAATTTTGTGGGATGGCATTACAACCCGAGTTGGAGTTCGAAGCGAAATTTAGAGACGCGGACTGCGTATTTGAGTCCGAAACGTCAAAATTAGTCAGGATAGACTGTAACCACGAAAATGTGTCATAGTTGATTTTTTGGTCAAATAAGTTGACTTTTTCAGGTAAAAAGTCAACCATGAATTTTGGAGATGAATTTGACAAAACGGATAGTTCCATGACGTCTGGGACGTCGACATTAGTAGGAATCGATATAAGTATCGCAACGTTCGGCTACGGAGGGCAAAATGGTAAAAATAATTATTTAATTGATTAAATAATTTTAATAATGTTGTTATTTATACAAAGTCAGTTGTTGGGAGTCTTGGTGACAGCCAAATTGGGACAAGTAGGGAGAGTATATACGTATATAGCAATATTGTGAAAGAAGGGGGTTATATTTGCTTTCTTTTATTCCTAAACCTTTCCATTCCATAACCTCATTCTCTAATTATTTGAATCGATGATTGTAACTGGTATGTGCATATGGAGGGGCTGCAAAATCAGTTTCTCTATCACCTATTATATATATACCCTTCTCCCCTAAAGTGCATTTTCCTTTCACTTTGCAAAGTTCCACCCGAAGAGAGCAAATAGATATTGAGAGTGAGTGTTTGAGAGTGTTAGAAGAGTTCTGGAGATTTGGAGAGGCTAAGCAAGCAAGGAGTGAGTCTCCAACAGAAATAAACAAGAAGAATTCGCTGAAAAAGGTAAGACATAAACCATTTTTATGTTCTTGAAGAGAAATGGTGAAAAATGCATGAACTAGCATGGTAGATGTTTTGTTTTGGAATTGTAATGCCATGCTAGTGCTTTTTTTTGATATGTGGTTGTAGAGAATGAAAATTCTGGTATTCATCATGTTTCAAATTCGTAGAGAATCGTAGAATTCATGTATGCATGCTAACTATTTGATAAAATGCCACTGACATGCTAAATTCATCAATACATGAAAATTTAGTGAGTTTGATTGTTGTAACATGTGTATATATGTTAGTATGTGTGGTCTGGAAAGTAGGAATCAACCCCATGCATGCTAGAATCAAAATCATGATTTTTTCAAAGTTGGTTAGAAAGTGAAATCTGTGATTTTTTGGTTTTTCGGAGCCTAGGATTCATAGGTTCTGTGACCCGATTTGAGTATGTAGGAATTTTATAAAATACTATGTAGTATGATGTATAACCTGACCAAATTTCATAAGAAACGGAGTTAAAATGAACAAGATATGAAATTCGGCAGCAAGCATGTTCATAGGGGAAAATCTGCAGATTCTGGGTTTCCCAAAAATTTTCTAAGTGTGAAAATCAGTTCTGGCACGCTTTTAAGGCAGTCGGTTTGTGGTCTTAACATGCTAGTTTCTGGGATGTGTTATTTTTGTAAAATACTATGCTATATGGAGTGTATTGTGTCAAAAGATCAGGGTCATATCATGTATAGTTTGGTCAGAATTAAATCGCAAAGTGGGCTGCTCAAAACTGCAAAAATATTTCTGGGATGAAGAGCAGCGTAGCTGCGCAGCTCATAGGGCATAAGCCGGGCGCAGCTGCGCCGGTGTGAACAGGTTCGGGCCGGGTTTGATCCGGGTCGGGCCGTAATTTTTTTCAGAAAACTTTATTTTTTTCAAGATTCTTATATTTAACCCCTGGACCTATAAGATGCAATATGTTGATATAATTGAATTGCATGCTAAGTGAATATGTGTTACTTGATAACTTAGTTTAAATAATAGGAATCGTTTTCTCTCAAATTTGAGTTCGAGAACCTAACTGCTTAAACGTGACACATACGATTAGGTTACGTGAAGGTTAATTGGTAGCTTTAACAATAGCAGACATATCAGGCAAGTTTCCTAATCCTAATTTCTGTTGGGCATTTATTCAATCCTTACTCATTTTTATCGCAGTGAGGGTAAGTATTAGGCTTGTGCTAGCTATTTATTCGTGCAAGTTCCTTTGTTGTGAAGTTATACAACTTCAATTATCTTGCAAGCATATCGATGATTACTCAGTTATTATTCTAATAGCTATGCTTATAAGTTTCATGTCATTATCGAACTATTTCTAAGTATGTTTCCTGGCCTTTATTTTCGGCTAGTTATTATTAATGAAAAATGATTTAATTCAAATCTTTTAAAGCTATTTAATGTTTACCTATCCAAATTGCTTTGGTGCGGTCTGGCATGAATACTAAGATGAATAACCCGAATAAACGGGTGAACAGATGTCGGGCATATAGTCCCATTTATGCTTACACAGCTTAAACTTATACTTCTGCACAATGTAAGGTACGATAGGCTGATCACCTGGAGTACTTGCAGAGACCGTTTACAATCTATTTGATTGTTAAACCGTCTGATGGTTTTTCGATGAAACAAAGTAATGTTCGGGGTATCTCACACCCCTTAGTATGCTATTGAGAATTCTAAACTCTTATCTTTGATATTCTTGTTTAGCACTTGATAATTATTTCAACTGTTGAGATATTTCCATATAGATGTTTTTACTCCTGATGTATATTTTCAAACTTCCTTATATACTTGCTGGGCAACTTGTGCTCATTCTTGCTTAAACCTTTCAGTTAAGGATGAAAAGGCTGAGGGCTCGGGCAAGGACAAGGGGAAGTCTAAGATGAAATGTGGAGAATTGTTTATGTAATAATTTTATATTTCCGCATATGATGTTATGTAGTGATAAACGCTAAGCTTAAGTTTCAGTTTATTTAAGGTTGTAAAGACTTGGGATTTTGTTTGAATAAGTATGTAATAGTTATATTATTATTATTATTGTTGGAGTTTACATAACTAGATGATGATATTTGTTGTATCGTGAGCACCATGTCCTGTAATCGATGTTACACGGATTTGGGGGCGTCACAGGTTGGTATCAGAGCTGTAGGTTATAAACCTTAGGTGAGGAACCTTAGACTATAACCTTAGGGAAGTTAGTGGAGGATATAAGGAGATGAACTCACGTAGTGTTCTAAGGGTTGTGCCAAATCTATTTTTCTAAAAACAAAATCAATATCTATTTTAAAATACTAATCGAGTTGTTTGTCTTGATTGTAGGATATCAGGAGAAGATTAGGTTAGAGATATTCACGTTGTGAGTGAGCAGTTGGTGACAGCTGTACCTGAGCCCATAGCTGAGGCAGCAGCTGACTCAGACCCAGAGGAGTATCCTGAAGGGGAAGAGGAGGCCGAGGAGGACTCCGAAGAAGCACCTGAGGATACTATGTTGGATGAGTTGATGGATAGGATTACTGAATTGGATGACAAGGTCCATGAGTTGGAGGAGCTGTATCAGGAGGAGCAGCAAGCTGCAGCATTGCTGGAGGCATTGGTGCACCACCTGATAATTAGGAACGGGGATCTGGCTAACAAGCTGCGAACAGCAGGTCAGAAGGCGGATAGGCTGAAGGATGAGAAAGAAGCTATCAGGACCCACTTGGGACATACCATTAATAGGTTAGAGTCAAGGATTCAGAGCCTCCAAACTGACAAGCAGATCATTACCACATTCTGGGGAGATGAGTAGGAGAGGCCGTGTTCGGGTCGAGAAGCTAACTGGCAAGTTAGAAGGAGAAGTGAGAGATAAGAAGGTTAGGATAGACAAGATGAAGTACGCATTTAAGTCAGCACATGGGAGGTTCTAGCATAGGGTGTATCACTTTCCACGTGAGGAGCATCGGTCTAGACATGTTATAAGCCGAGGGCTGGTGCTGGAGATAGCGGATGAAGAGCATGAAGACGCCATTAAGCGGGGTCTTTAGTTTATTCGTGTCAAACTTTTACTACTAGCGTATAGAACGCTTATCTATGAAATAAAACTTGGTTTTTGATTTTTCCAACTGTTTTGGGTTAAAGAGATGTAAATGGCATAATGCCATAAGATGATGAGATACCTTGTGATTATGTTTTTTTAAAAATAAATATGCTTTTATTTAAATATGTGATGTGATGATTAAGTTTTATATGAAATATATATGCTGTAGGAATAAGTTATGAGATGATAACATTAAGTTTATTTAAGCAGATAGATGGCTAGAGGAAGACGTCGTCAAGTACCAGAAGGGTCAGGCGGTAATGCTGGGGGTCCACCGAACCCCATGCAACAATTCGTAAACATGTTAGTTGGGGCACTTCAGAATCGAACCCCGAATACCAATAACCCTCTAGCGGGCCAGGTGGCACACTTTAAGGACTTCAAGAGCGCGGGACCCCCAGAATTTAAAGGAACCACCGAACCCATTGAAGCCCAAACTTGGGTTAAGGAAATTCGAAAAGGCGTTCGCTATCGCCCGAGTAGGAGATGATCAGAAAACAATCTTCGCCACGTATATGCTGAAGGGTGAAGCCAACTACTGGTAGGAGGCAAACCAGACCAGGGCTGGAGAAGGGGTGATACCTTGGGAAGGGTTTAAGAAGATATTTTTCGAGAATTACTTTCCTGTGAGTATGCAGAGTAGCATGGAGATGCGATTCCTGGAGATGAAGCAAGACGATATGACGGTACCCCAGTATGCCGCAAAGTTCAACGAACTGGCGAGGTTCGTGCCTCATCAGGTCGATACTGAGGAGAGGAAAACGAAGAGGTTTGAGCAGGGTCTCAAACCATGGTTATACAGTAGACTTTCGGTGTTGTAGACGAACAGCTTCGCGACTCTTATGGAGAAGGCTATAATTACTGAGGGCCGAAGTGAAGCCCTAATGAAGTTTAATAAGGAGAAAAAGAAGAAGAATGAAGAAGGGAATAGCGGGGAAGGCAGCAACAGCAGTGGTGCAAACAAGAGGAAGTGGAACAATAACAACATCAACAACAATTTTCAACTCGGGAAACTCTGGGGGAAAACAAGGGGAAACAAAGAAGAGGACTGAGGCATGCAAGGAGTGTAGGAGGAATCACTCGGGTGCATGTCTAAAGGGGAAGAATGTCTGTTTCAATTGCGGGCAAGAGGGGCACATCTCTCCTAATTGCTCTGCACCAAAGAGGAATGGATGCTTCAACTGTGGGGCATTGGATTATCAGGCAAGGAATTGCCCAAAGAAGAATTCAGTAGGAGGAAATGGAAGAAGGGGACTAAGCGGTGGAAATCTCATAATTACTGGACCACCAACTCAGAATCGACCAACAGCAAGGACTTTCAACATGACAGTTCAGGATGCGGTCGCATCCAAGGATATGGTTTCAGGTATCATTCCGATCAATGATATATCTGCTTATGTATTATTCGATTCGGGTGCTACTTGTTCCTTCGTGTCGCATGATTTCTCCCAACGATTAAACTTACCCCAGGAAGAATTAGAATTATCCGATGAACATATAAGTTGCTAATAAGGAAAGAATTCCCGTTAGCCATGTCCATAGGAATTGTGTTCTAGATATATCAGGGGATATAAGTTACCTGTGGATTTAATTCCGATTCAGTTTGGGGAATTTGATGTAATTGTAGGGATGGATTGGTTATTTAACCATAGAACGATGATAGATTTCCAGAAGAAGTGTATAAACCTTAAGACTCTGAATCAGTCTAAGGTAGTGTTCTACGGGAGTAAGTCGCTGAGACACTCAAATTGTCTGAAGATGATGCAAGCGAGGAAATTGCTAAGGAAGGGATGTATAGGTTCTTTGGCCCATATCGTCGATACGCAGAAAGTAGGGGTAGGGATGGGACAGATACCAGTAGTGAATGAATTTTTGGATGTATTTTCGGAGGAATTGCCAGGTATTCCACCAGATAGGGAGGTCGAATTTGTTATAGATTTAGTACCGAAAACGGCCCCGATTTCAAAAGCCCCATATAGAATGGCACCGGTAGAGATGAAGGAGCTGATGGTACAGTTGCAGGAATTATTGGATAGGAAGTATATTCAACCGAGTGTGTCTCCTTGGGGAGCACCAGTTTTATTTGTGAAAAAGAAGGACGGGTCGATCAGACTTTGCATCGACTATCGAGAGTTGAACAAGGTGACAATCAAGAACAAGTATCCGTTACCTAGGATAGATGATCTGTTTGATCAATTGAAGGGAGCAAAATATTTTTCTAAGATAGACTTGAGGACGGGATATCACCAGGTTGAAGGTGAGGAAGGAAGATGTACCTAAGACAGCATTCAGGACTCGTTACGGACACTACGAGTTTCTGGTGATGCCATTTGGGTTAACAAACGCGCCGACGGTGTTTATGGACATGATAAACCGGGTATTCAAGCAATACTTAGATAAATTCAGTAGTCGTGTTCATAGATGATATCCTGATCTATTCCAAGACTCAGGAGGATCATGTTGAACACTTAAGGTTGGTATTGGAGGCATTGAGGAAGGATAAGTTATACGCAAAATTTTTGAAGTGCGAGTTTTGGTTGGAGAAAGTTCAATTTCTGGTTCACGTGATCGACAAGGACAGAATCTCCGTGGATCCAGCAAAGGTGGAAGCGGTACAAAATTGGGAACAACCAAAGATGCCGACTGAAGTAAGAAGTTTCTTAGGACTGGCAGGCTATTACAGACGGTTCATTCAAGATTTTTCGAAGATAGCAGGAACAGTTGACGAATTTAACGAAGAAGTCTGTAAAATTTGTCTGGACAGAGAAGTGTGAAGAAAGTTTTTGGGAGCTTAAGAAAAGATTGAGTGAGGCACCGGTGTTGTCTTTACCAGACGATACTGGTGATTTCATAATTTTTAGTGATGCGTCGCACAAAGGACTTGGCTGTGTGCTTATGCAATATGGTAAAGTTATTGCGTACGCATCGCGTCAGTTGAAGGATTACGAGAAGGGATATCCTACCCATGACCTGGAATTGGCAGCGGTAGTATTTGCCCTAAAGATTTGGAGGCACTATTTATATGGTGTAAAGTGTGAAATATATACGGACCATAAAAGTCTGAAGTATATCTTCACGCAGAAGGAGTTGAATATGAGACAGAAGATGGTTGGAACTAATAAAGGATTGCGATTGCGACATCTTATATCATCCGGGGAAAGCTAACGTAATAGCTGATGCGCTAAGCAGAAAGTGCAGTGGTCGGTTGGTAATGCTAACAGCTCAAGAGGAATTAATTAAGGTGATGGCGAGATTAGAACTCAATATAAAGAGTCCAAGGGAGACAGATGGGAAATTATTCGCAATGGAGGCTCATCCGACTCTATTGGACAAAATCAAGGAAGCGCAAGGCAGCGATGAAGAATGTGAGAAGGTGAGGAAGAAAATTTTAGATGGAGAAGAGCTTAAATTCAGCGAGGGTGGTGATGGACTGTTAAGATTTGAGAAGAGAATTTGGGTGCCAGCGGTATCTGAATTAAAGGAAGAAATCTTGCAGGAAGCTCATAGCTCAAGTTACTCAATCCACCTGGGAAGCACAAAGATGTATCAGGATCTTCGCCAACATTATTGGTGGCCCAATATGAAGAAAGAAGTGGCAGAGTGCGTCAGCAGATGTTTGACATGCCAGAGAGTTAAGGCGGAACATCAGAGACCGAGCGGGTTACTTCAACCTTTAGAAATTCTGAAATGGAAGTGGGAGCATATCACGATGGACTTCGTGGTAGAACTTCCAACGACACAGAAGGGTTACGATGCAGTATGGGTGATCGTTGATCGATTGACCAAATCAGCGCATTTCTTGCCAATTAAGATCAGATATAACTTGGATCAGTTGGCAATGCTTTACATCAAAGAGATCGTTTCCAGGCACGGTGTACCTGTATCAATTGTGTTAGATCGCGATCCGCGGTTCACAGCAAATTTTTGGAAAAGCTTTCAAGAACGCATGGGAACTGAAACTGAGTTTGAGCACGGTGTATCATCCTCAAACAGAAGGGCAGAGCGAAAGAACTATCCAAACGTTAGAGGACATGCTGAGAGCATATGTTATAGACTTTAAAGAAAGCTGGGATGACCACCTACCGTTGGTGGAATTTGCATACAACAACAGTTACCACGCGAGCATCGGGATGCCACCTTATGAAGCTTTATTTGGAAGGAAATGTAGAACACCATTGTGCTGGGATGAAGTAGGAGAATGTAAATTGCTAGGGCCAGAATTGGTGCAGCAAACTGCGGATGTGATCAAAATAATACGAGCGACATTAGTGACAGCTCAGGATCGACAGAAGAAATATGCTGATCAACATCGGCAACAACGAGACTTCGATGTCGGCACTTATGTGTTTTTGAAGGTGTCACCTTGGAAAGGGAAAATGAGATTTGGGAAGAAGGGAAAACTTAGTCCAAGATTCATAGGACCCTTTGAAGTGTTAAGGCGAGTCGGTGGGGTGGCTTATGAAATAGCTTTACCTCCGGAGTTAGAACATATACACAACGTGTTCCACGTATCAGTTTTACGGCCTTATAAACAGGATTACAAGCATCTCATAGAGTATGAACCCATTCAGTTTGAAAAAGACTTAACCTATGAAGAGTTTCCAGTGCAGATAATTGATAGAAAAGAACAAGTGTTAAGAAATAAGATAATACCTTCTGTTAAGGTAATATGGAGGAACCACAACGCCGAAGAGGCTACGTGGGAACTCGAGGAGAAAATGATGAAAAATTACCCTAGTCTTTTTGGTTGATGTGTAATGATTCCGGGGACAGAATCCTTATAAGGGAGGGTGAATGTAATATCCGAGATTTTATATTTAATTTAATAATTATTAATAAATGAATTTATGTGAAACTTTTGTGTGATTTCTTTTATTAGATGTTCATGTGTTATACATATGTGTGTTATTTTAAGATATGTGATGTGAAGTATTTAAATAGTTGGTTTAGTTTAATTTAACTATTTGAATTGGTTAAATAGATAATTAATTCTATTAATTTCGTAGGATGGCATTACAACCCGAGTTGGGGTTCGGTGCAGAATTTAGAGACGTGGACTGCGTATTTGAGTCCGGAACGTCGAAATTAGTCAGGATAGACTGTAACCACGAAAATGTGTCACGGTTGACTTTTTGGTCAAAATTAATCGGTTGACTTTTTCAGGTAAAAAGTCAACCACGAATTTTGGAGATGAATTTGACGAAACGGATAGTTCCATGACTGTCCAGGACGTCGACTTTAGTAGGAATCGATATAAGTATCGCAACGTTCGGCTACTGAGGGCAAAATGGTCAAAATGATTATTTAATTGATTAAATGATTTTAATAATGTTGTTATTTATACAAAGTCAGTTGTTGGGAGTCTTGGTGACAGCCAAATTGGGACAAGTAGGGAGAGTATATACGTATATAGCAATATTGTGAAAGGAAGGGGGTTATATTTGCTTTCTTTTATTCCTAAACCTTTCCATTCCATAACCTCATTCTCTAATTATTTGAATCGATGATTGTAACTGGTATGTGCATATGGAGGGGCTGCAAAATCAGTTTCTCTATCACCTATTATATATATACCCTTCTCCCCCAAAGTGCATTTTCCTTTCACTTTGCAAAGTTCCACCCAAGAGAGCAAATAGATATTGAGAGTGAGTGTTTAGAGTGTTAGAAGAGTTCTAGGAGATTTGGAGAGGCTAAGCAAGTAAGGAGTGAGTCTCCAACAGAATTAAACAAGAAGAATTCGCTGAAAAAGGTAAGACATAAACCATATTTATGTTCTTGAAGAGAAATGGTGAAAAATGCATGAACTAGCATGGTAGATGTTTTATTTTGGAATTGTAATGCCATTCTAGTGCTTGTTTCTGATATGTGGTTGTAGAGAATGAAAATTCTGGTATTCATCATGTTTCAAATTCGTAGAGAATCGTAGAATTCATGTATGCATGCTAACTATTTGATAAAATGCCACTAACATGCTAAATTCATCAATACATGGAAATTTAGTGAGTTTGATTGTTGTAACAAGAGTATATATGTTAGTATGTGTGGTCTGGATAGTAGGAATCAACCCCATGCATGCTAGAATCAAAATCATGATTTTGTCAAAGTTGGTTAGTAAGTGAAATCTGTGATTTTTGGGTTTTTCGGAGCCTGGGATTCATAGGTTCTGTGACTCGATTTGAGTATGTAGGAATTTTATAAAATACTATGTAGTATGATGTATAACCTGACCAAATTTCATAAGAAACGGAGTTTAAATGAGCAAGATATGAAATTCGGTAGCAAGCATGTTCATAGGGCAAAATCTGCAGATTCTAGGTTTCCCAGGAATTTTCTAAGTGTGAAAATCAGTTCTAGCACTGCGTTTTAAGGTAGTCGGTTTGTGGTCTTAACATGCTAGTTTCTGGGATGTGTTATTTTTGTAAAATACTATTCTATATGGAGTGTATTGTGTCAAAAGAATAGGGTCATATCATGTATGGTTTGGTCAGAATTAAATTGCAAAGTGGGCCGCTCAAAAACTGCAAAAAAAATTCTAGGCTAAAGAGCAGCGCAGCTGCGCAACTGCGCAGCTCATAGGGCATAAGCCGGTGCAGCTGCGCCGGTCTGGGCAGGTCCGGGCTGGGTCTGATCCGGGTCAGGTCGGGTCAGGCCAGAAAAAATTTCAGGAAACTTTATTTTTTCCAGATTCTTATATTTAACCCCTGGACCTATAAGATGCAATATGTTGATGTAATTGAATTGCATGCTAAGTGAATATGTGTTACTTGATAACTTAGTTTAAATAATAGGAATCGTTTTCTCTCAAATTTGAGTTCGAGAACCTAACTGCTTAAACGTGACACATACGATTAGGTTACGTGAAGGTTAATTGTTAGCTTTAACAATAGCAGACATATCAGGCAAGTTTCCTAACCCTAATTTCTGTTGGGCATTTATTCAATCCTTACTCATTTTTATCGCAGTGAGGGTAAGTATTGGGCTTGTGCTAGCTATTTATTCGTGCAAGTTCCTTTGTTGTGAAGTTATACAACTTTAATTATCTTGCAAGCTTATCGATGATTACTTAGTTATTATTCTAATAGCTATGCTTATAAGTTTCATGTCATTATCGAACTGTTTCTAAGTATGTTTCCTGGCCTTTGTTTTCGGCTAGTTATTATTAATGAAAAATGATTTAATTCAAACCTTTCGAAGCTATTTAATGTTTACCAATCCAAATTGCTTTGGTGCGGTCTCGCATGAATACTAAGATGAACAACCCGAATAAACGGGCGAACAGATGTCGGGCATATAGTCACATTTATGCTTATGTAGCTTAAACTTTATACTTGTGCACAATGTAGGGTACAATAGGTTGATCACCTAGAGTACTTGCAGAGACCGTTTATAATCTATTTGATTGTTAAACTGTTTGATGGTTTTTCGATGAAACAAAGTAATGTTCAGGGTATCTCACACCCCTTAGTATGCTATTGAGAATTCTAAACTCTTATATTTGATATTCTTGTTTAGCACTTGATAATTCTTTTAATTGTTGAGATATTACCATACAGATGTTTTTACTCCTGATGTATGTTTTCAAACTTCTTTATATACTTGCTGGGCAATTTGTGCTCATTCTTGCTTAAACCTTTCAGTTAAGGATGAAAAGGCTGAGGGCTCGGGCAAGGACAAGGGGAAGTCTAAGATGAAATGTTGAGAGTTATTTATGTAATAAGTTTATATTTTCGCATATGATGTTATGTAGCGATAAACGCTAAGCTTAAGTTTCAGTTTATTTAAGGTTGTAAAGACTTGGGATTTTGTTTGAATAAGTATGTAATAATTATATTATTATTATTATTGTTGGAGTTTACATAACTAGATGATGATGTTTGTTGTATCGTGAGCAGCATGTCCTGTAATCGATGTTACACAGATTTGGGGGCGTCACACAAACAAACTTAACCGTCCTACTAGTCAAATTCGTCTGCGGAGTTGCAATTTTAAAAAAGTCTTGGATAAATCTTATGTAGTAACCTGCCAATCCCAAGAAACTCCTAACTTCTGACGGTGTCTTCGGCTGAGCCCAATTCATCACAACTTCAACCTTCGACGGATCTACCAAAATTCTATCTTTGTCAATCACGTGGCCAAGAAATTGTACATGTTCTAACCAGAATTTGCACTTCAAGAATTTTACGTATGGCTTTGATAGTAGTGTGCATACAAGCCAATCATGTATGATGATAAAGCACATACTTTGTAAACAATCTTATTTATTTATTAATAAAATATTTATTTATTAAAGGCATTTAATTATCTACATGGTGCTGTTTTTATAATATGTAAATAACCCATAGTTTTAAGCAATGCTTTTAGAATCATGATGTTGATCATGCTAATGAGATCTAAATTCTTAGAAAGCTTTAAAACTAAAATAGTTCCCAATCGTGGGATTACTAAAAAGGGATTAGTAAATCCGGATAGATTGGTACATATGTTGCTTGCTCATTGGATGAGGATGACTGATCTCATGGTCATTTGTGTGGAGACACTAAAGCAAGTATGTAGGTGCTTATTGGAGAATAAGTTCACTGAACGTGACTCGCTATGGAATACCTAATGGAGTTTTACTCGCCTGTCAATAGGAATTCCTAATGTGATAGTAGTACATGTGATCCTTGGACTTGAGATCATCATAGTATCTTGTATGTAACAAATTATACTTTGACTAATTCCTTAAGGCCTTTTAAGGCATATATAGGGTATGCTTGGGTGTAATGAGTTACATATGGAGATAATGAATGATCAATAAAGAATCTACCACCTCTAGTAAAAGAGGAGATATGTCCTATGTGATTCGTTAAATGACAACCCAGGAATCCTTGGCCAAGGTAGAATGAAATTAGAAAGAGGTTTCTAATTTGCATTATTTGGAGTTGTGCATTTTCTAATCGAAATACATATGATTAAATAAATTAAGACTTGACAGTAAATCCATGTCTTATATTTAATTGGGACATTGTATGGTGGAAGGATTGAATTGTACGGTAACTATTAACTCACAGGTTCTTTTATGATTAATGTTGAAATCTATATTATCTGGAAAGTCGTTGATCGCTAGGGAGGCTTATCCCTATTGTAGAATAAATGTTATTTATTTAAATAGATTATTAGTTTAATTTGTTTATTTAAATAAGATTAGAATTGTTCTAATTGATTTATTCACAACCGGTTTGATATGGAGAACCTAAAGGGTCACACCATAAAAGGAAGAAGAATTATTTAAGAAGAAAATGGCATGATAGTAATAATGCATTAAGTATAATTAATTTAATCTATGATGATAGAATAAATTAAATAGCTTAATGTTTATTATTTAATATTTTAGAAATATTAAATATAAATTAATAAGAGGAGTCTTATTATTATTATTATTATTATTATTATTTTAATTCTAAAGGAGTTTAGGAATTAATATAATATCAGTACTCTCTCTCAATCCTAATAAAGATTAGGATATAAATTAATTAAATAAAACCCTATTCTAATTGGATTAGGATGGTTAACCTAATATCTATATAAGAGAGTCTTATATTAGAAATAAGGGATGTGAAATTTTCCAAGAGTTGGGAGTACACATATTCTATAGAGATAGAAACAAGGGTTAAGCCAATAACCCATCTTCTTGAGTTCTTCATCTTCCTTGGTGGATCACCGTTAGAGGCCAAACATTTGGGTGGCTGACATTATTCGAGGGAAGGAGCCACTATCAGAGGAATCAAAGGAATCAAAGGAGTAGAACTTGTACCTGAGGAAGCTTAGATCTTCAAAGGTATAATTCCATGTTCTCTCTTTTCTGTTATTGATAACAAGCACAAAGCATGATCATGGTTATGGGTTTGTATAAATTTTAAAACCTAGTTTTTACGCTTCCGCCCTATTTATGTGATTTGATTGCATGATTGCGTTACATACAAACCCAACAGGCTTCTCTTGTCTCAGTGATTCTAATGTTAGCCTCAAATGTTCAGTGTGTTCCTTCTCCGTTTTGGAAAAAAACCAAAATGCCATCTATGACCACCACTACGAATTTGTCTAAAAATGGCTTAAACACCCTATTCATTAACTCCATAAATGCAGCTGGTGCATTCGTTAGTCTAAATGACATCACCAAAAACTCATAATGTCCATACCGAGTTCTAAAGGCTATTTTTTGGTACATCCTCTCTTCTTACCTTCAACTGATGATACCCACTTCTCAAATCTATCTTCGAGAAGTATCTAGCACCCTTTAGTTGATCGAACAAGTCATCGATCCTAGGTAAAGGATACTTATTCTTGATCATGACTTTGTTCAACTCCCTATAATTGTGACACCCCCAAATCCGTGTAACATCGATTACAGGACATGGTGCTCACGATACAACATACATCATCATCTATCTATGTAAACTCCAATAATAATAATAATAATAATAACTATTACATGCTTATTCGAATAAAATCCCAAGTCTTTACAACCTTAAATAAACTCAAATTTAAACTTAGCGTTTATCGCTACATATCATCATATGCGGAAATATAAACTTATTACGTCAACAACTCTCAACATTTCATCTTAGACTTTCCCTTGTCCTTGCCCGAGCCCTCAGCCCTCTTATCCTTAACTGAAATGTTTAAGCAAGAATGAGCACAAATTGCCCAGCAAGTATATAAAGTAGTTTGAAAACATACATCAGGAGCAAAAGCATCTGTATGGCTATATCTCAACAGTTGAAAGAATTATCAAGTGTTAAACAAGAATATCAAAGATAAGAGTTTAAGAATTCTCAATATCATACTAAGGGGTGTAAAATACCCTGAACATTACTTTGTTTCATCGGAAAAACCATCAGACGGTTTAACAATCAAATAGATTGTAAACGGTCTCTGCAAGTACTCCAGGTGATCAGCCTATTGTACCCTACGTTGTGCACAAGTATCAAGTTTAATTGCATAAGCATAAATGGGAAAAATGTTTTTTCCCATGTCATTGTGACACTCTCGGCGAGGGCTTTCTGGAAAGGTATCGCTCGCCTCAAATGGACGCTTCGATTATAAGTTAGAAAGTTTTGAATTAGACCTCCTGTTGCTCGGAGTGCAAGTACTTCGAGACGACGGAACCCACCGCGGGGCCCACGCCATGTGGAGCCGCACCTCTACCTACGGCAGTAGCAGGTAGAGTGGAGGCTCCCTGGCCTATATTTATGAGGTGACCCCCAGCTCACTTAAAGAATTCAGAAACGCTCTGAACCCCTGCTCTTTTGGTTTTTCAGCCATTTTCTTGTCTTCTAAACCCAAAATTTTTCACTCTAACACGTAGATATACCCACATACTACCACATATCAGAAAATAACCGGTAGATTCGGACCTTTAAAGCCTACAATTTGGCAAAAAGCCTATGTAGAAGTCCATTGTGAGTATTTTTTTGATCACCAAGTCAATACTACTTATTTACACTTTCATACACTTGCAAATCAAGTTTCGTTTTCTAAATATGTCCGGGACTCAGTTTTGTGGCCGTTTTTGTTAACTTTTGGTACACTTTTGTACATAAACGCATTTTCTGGCATTTCTACAACTCAGATTGACTATCCGTCGCTTCCTGCAGCTTTTATATACTTGCATTTTCGTTATTAGCAACTTCGTCGGACTGGGTTTTCTTTCCAGTCCGGGTTTGCCTTTTTTTGTATATATATTTAACTGTATATATACTAACTTTTCAATTCTGTCAAGCCCGAATGTCAAATCCGTGGTAGTTTACTGCTTTTATATATAAATATGCATATATAAGTAGCCTTCACCACACTAGGTTATCTTTCCAGTCTTGGTTGACTACTTTTCTGTCTATATATTTATATATTTACATTCCAGTTTGCCCTGGATCATTATGTGGCCTTTTTACTGCTTTTATATATATTTATATATATATATAAGCAGCCTTCACCACACTGGGTTATCTTTCCAGTCTTGGTTGACTACTTTTTATATATATATATATATATATTTATATTCAAGTTTGGCCTGGATCATTCTGTGGCCTTTTTACTGTTTTTGCAACATTCACCATACTGGGTTATCTTCCCAGTCCTGGTTGACTACGTTTCTATAAATATTTATATTTTAGTTCGGGCACAGGCGTGAAAACCCATCGCCCTTTTTACTGTTATATATATATATATATATATATATTTCAATTCTGTTTAGCATGGATCATTCCGTGGCTTTTATAAATATATATATATATATATATATATATTTCAATTTTAGTCTGGGCACCGATGTGAAAACCAATTGTCCTTTACAGCTTTTATATATATAATTGTATATATATTGCTTTACTCGCTTTTATTAAATTATTGCTTTAAATATTCATTTTATATGAATCAGCACTAACATATCTGCGGGCGAACTAGATTTATTTAAATCTCGCCAACTCTAGCTTTCAAACTGTTCAAAATAGGTACAGACAGAACCGGAAAGCTAGAATGGTTGAGATTTATTTAAATCTAGCATCTTTCTAGTTTCAGTTGTAAAAGCTATCTCGCGGCCCTTAGATCGCTATCTAGTGGGAACGAGACGCTTTGGATTAGTGCTAGCCAGGATTTACTGATGGATCCTTGGCCATTATAGCGTTTGGATATATTTCTGTATAAATTTGAGTTGTGCAGGTTTATCGGCCTCCCTATGTGAGCCTAGGAATCGTGGGATTTATGATCAAACAGATCAGAATCTGATTCCCACGATGGACAAACTCCACTTTACGAATGTACCCTGCCAATTTTTCTGTAAAAATGTACATACCAAAGACCTTGAAACGATTATCCGAATTTAAGGTCTCAAAATAATGAGAACAAATGGTTTGTCGTGTCAGAGTCCCTCCGATGGCTATCATGCCCATGAGGAGATCGACACTTGTATATATGTTGTGGTCGAGGATGCTTCGCAGCCCAACAATCACCATTCCAATTGTGCCTTAAGGTTGAAAAAGATAAAACTGAAGTATCGATATGCTTCAATTCCTATGTTAGCGTAAGGGTTTGAAAACCTTCTTTCAAAACATTATTCAACAATCTTTTTGGAAAAAAGAAGCTTTTGCAAATCAAATCAAACACTTTTGCAAATCAAATCAAAAACTTTTTGCAAATCAAATCAAACCTTTCATATATAGGTTCAACGATGCATAGACATGCTTCCAATCAAACAAAGGCCCAATTTTCTTTCAGCATTCACACATATTGTAGATTTAAAAGGAAAATATTAAAAAGATGTGGTACCGTGTTTACACGGGAGTTGTGGGGTGCCTAACACCTTCCTCACACTTAATTAAGCCCCCGAACTCAAAACTTTGATTTCAAAGATCAAGTTTAGATAGTGTCCAGCAATTGGGCCTCTTTCAAAAAAAACTCTATTGAGTTGGTATAACCATTTCAAATCTACCAACTGGCGACTCTGTAAAACGTTCAATCGTCGACATGATACATGTTGGTCTTTTCCTAAAAAACCCTTCAAAACCTTTTTTCGCAATAAAAAGAGTAAGGGTAGAGATAACTTAGGAAGAGAGAAAGATCCGGGTTGTGACCCGACCTGCGGATTTTTTCCTGACGTGGACAGGTGGCGACTCTACTGTGGACGGTAGAGGGCTTAGGCCGCATTCAAATCTTTACAAAAAATTTTCCTTTTCAAAATCTATGTATGTGTGAATGCTGCATCTTTACATTGAATGAATGCGTGAATGCTGCTTGTTTACATTGAATAAATGCAAATGAATGCTTTCTTGCTTTATTAGTACTTCACAACCATATTAGTGTTTTGCACCAATGTCATCATATGCGTACGGTGAGGCGCGATGTATGTGAATGTATGTTGTGTGATTCCTCCATTAGGAGGCAAACCCGTCGGTGATAAGTAATGTCTCTGGGGACGGCTAAGTCTCTAGGGCTCATGAAAATGCACCACCCAGATTCGCTCCAGTTGAAAGATCAGATTAATTTCCCCTCTAGTAGATTGCAATGATCTGGGAACTTCATGCCAAAAAAGTCGCGAGAGTAGCCTAAGATAGGTCTGCCTCTGATTAACCAAATCTGATGGGAAGCTTCTTCATACCTTCCTCTTTCAATTCAATGTCAAGTTTTCAATTCCAATTTAAAGAAGCACAATGTAAATATCATAATGAAACCTTACATTCCCTGTTGTATACATCCTGTCATGTCATCCTGTCATCAAAAGAACTGACCTTTGTTTTGCAGGATAAGATTAAAAACCCTTAAAATATGACACATTGCATAACATGTATATAGTTAGTGTCCATCAAGACTAAACTACCTACTCGTCTTGTAGGTGAGAGTGGTCTCATTACTAGATCACAATCTAAAAAGGCACAAAGCCTATCCACCAACAAGGCTGAAAGTGGCCAACACGAATCAGGTTCCGTATCTCAAAAAGAGTTTGAGGGACTTAAGAATCAAATAGCAGAATTGGCTATCCTCCTAAAAGGACAAAGTAAAAGCACTCAAAGCCAGGAAATACTCAATCAAACTGAGTCCTCCTCACAGGGTGGCAATTAAAGTTCTGACAAAAAGGGGGAAATGCAGATCCCTGAACCTCAATCTAGTAAAGAACTAACAAAACCCATGAAATCACAAATCTCAGGGAAGATCGAAAAACTGGCGATATCTGAAGGAAAGTTCAACAAATGGAGGGCAATCAAAGGGACTAGAAACCTTGGAAGTGTCATCTATTCAGATCTCTGCATATTCCCAGGGGCCAGATATCCTGACAAATTCCAAGTCCCAGAGTTTGAAAAGTATAATGGGGCAGGCGATCCCTATATGCACTTGAAGGTATACATTGGCGAGCTAGGGTTTTATGCTGAAGATGAAAGCCTCAGAATGCAGCTTTTCCAAAAGAGTCTCACTGGAAAGGCTAGGACATGGTATGCCCGACTTGATAATACAAAAATCCATAGTTGGGAAGAGCTAGCTCATGCCTTCCTTACTCAATACAGCTTTCAGTCTCAGATGGCTCCGGATTGATATCAAGTGACCAAGGTCAAAAAGCAAAACAACGAGTCTTTCCGTGAGTATGCCCAGAGATGGAGACGTCTGGCAGCATAAGTCAGCCCGCCTATGACAGAAACTTAAATGGTGATGACTTTCATAGACATCCAAGAGGCACCTTACTATGAGAGGATCTTAGCTGGAATAGGAAAGCCATTCTTAGAGATGATCAAACACGGTAAAATGACAGAGATGGGCCTGAAAGCTAGCAAGATTAAAGATCTCACGGCCTTGAAAGTAGTCGCAGAGCATATACAGTCTGACAACTATGCCAGTGATCCCATGAGGATACCTAGGAAAGGCGATGAAGATGCATCCCTCATTGTACAGGGGCATTATAGGAGACCCAACCGTAGTCCCCCCATTTGGAAGAAGGAAGACAATCTGTCATTTCAACAGCAGGCCGTATTCAACTAATGCCATGATAGAAAGAGAAAATTTGAAAGAATGAAAAATCGGGTGTTCATTCCACTAAGCAATTCCCTTGAAAACATGTTGGTGATGTTAATAGATTACAAGAAAATTACCGAACTGGCTCCACCTCTGGATCCAAAAAGCAAAAGATGTAATCTTAGCCAGAGATGTGCTTACCCTTCCGGATCTCCAAGACACGATACACAAGATTATTGGTCCTTGAAGCATAAAATCCAAAACCTGATCGAAAACGGCGATATTGTGGTCCAACAACCTGATCATCCAAATGTCAACACCAACCTTCTGATGTCGCATGATACGGAGGGAGTAAACATGATCGGGTTAGGAAGCAATGAAATGTATCCAAATCGTAAATACATACGAAGGATGGAGGAATACCCCCAAAGGAACAGAACAAATATTATAGAGCTGGAAAATTCAGAGGAGGGTATGACAGTGATGCAAAAATTGGATACGATCCAACATCAAGTAACTCTGCTGGCTAATTTGATAGTGCACCAACATCAGGATACAAGGCAGCTTTTCAGATAACTATTAGAAAGCCAAAAGAAAGAGGAGGTTATTCAAAATGTAAGCATATCTCCCTCCAAGATCAGTCGGCTAAATGAAGAAGATCAAGGCATGGTGAATGGACAAGAAAGGTGGAATGATGAAATTACCAGAAGATCTCAAAAAAGGAAAAATCGTCAGGAGGAATGCGAATTCCCAAATAAGAAATATCAAGCAACATGCCAAACATTGTCAAACCCTCGAATTGGGGATTTTAATTTGAAAAGATTAATTAGCTAAATTAAATTATAAATAAAATATCAATGAGTGAAAGTATTCAATTCTTCAGTTCAGTATCCCCTTTTCACAATTATGATTTAACCATGTGTTTATACTATTTATCTTCCTATGAGATTAATAACCCTAGATAACCGCGATCGCAAATTACCCGAAATTCTCCTTAAGTGTAGATCTAATGTGACGATCGCCAATAAGAGATTATAACTAACATACAACTTAGAACTATCAGTCTAGATTTAATATGATAGAAGCATAAAGAATGAGAATTACATTATTCCAAGCAATAATTACACAATCAGGAACTATTTAACTTGTCTTCTGAAAATCTTAATAATATTTCAAAGCTTGACCATAATAAAATACTGTTAATTGCTACGTGGATTAGACATACATCGTTTGCTTAATATATGACTTAATCTAGCATACATGAAAGTTTATGTAGATAGACAGAATAAATCTAATGAAATAATAAATAATATATTGATCAAACCAGTAATTGATAGCAAGGTTCACCTCCTTTCAGAATTGAATTGGAAGAATTAATTCATCTCTTCAAGCAATCCTAGATCTAGAATAATAGATGAATGAAAATATAAGAGAATGGATCCCCCTAAATATGTTCCTATCAACCCCTTTTATAACATTAAGATTGTAGCCCTAGTCTTTGCCTTGTGTCTAGCCCAAATCCTAATCGCAAAAGGAAGGTTGCAACCTGCTGATCATCAAGCGCGCCCCGCGCCCCAAAAGAGCGCTCAGCGCCTCATAGGCAGTCCCCAAGCCAAGCTGCTGATCGTGCATATGCTAGCTTCAATTAGTAAGATGCTGGGAATTCTTAATCCGTGACGCTTGGTCCGTGACCCACTAGCATTCCTTTTCCATGTGTTTAGAAATCCGCGACCTACTGGAGAATAAATTTGTAATGTATGCATCCTCTCCCCCAAATTGGAATTACCCAATTCGTGAGCTACTTGGTCTCCTTGCATGCACGTGGCCCACTTAGGTTAATTGGAAACCTTCGCAAGCTGCTTGCATGAAATCCTTCTCCAATTTGGATTTATCAAATTCATGAGCCCATGTTACACTCAATTTAACCTGCTGAACGTGGCCCGCTTTGCATGTGCTAGGAATTTCGGACGTGAGCTGCTTGGACTCACGGACTCGTGAGCTTCTTGTTCGACCCACGTATAAGTTGGCCCGATGATGATTGGATCATGTAATTAACTTGCTAGCATGCTAATCCCTTGGTCCAATAACTGCCGAACTGGGTTAGCCCATTGGTCAAGCGCGGTCAGTGCCGCTTCCGTTCACACTCTAGCGCGGTCAGCGCCGTGTCCATAGACCTTTTCCCTAATTTCACTCTTTTTAGCTCTTTTCCAATTCATTCCACTTCCTTTAAGCTTAATTCACCTGAAATAATTAAACACCTTATGAAGCCCAAATTCTCATGAAACATGTAATAAAACTGAACATAAATGAAAAATAATCATTGAATATTATGTACTTATCAAAATCCCACACACTTAGCCTTTTACACATTCTCTTGTAAACTAAAGGTTTGACTTCCAGAACAATTCTATTCAACCATTATGTCAAAAGATTTTAAGATCAAATCATGATTATCAATACTAGACCCACAAAAATATAATCAATGTTTCATTAATCAAATCAAGATAACCACCTTGTCACTCACCAATGAATTTTATTAAGTCAAATTGTATCCACATAAGCACTCTTCTATGGTCCACACACTTACTCAACTTAGTTACCATGAAGCAAAAACCGTGCACACCAGTCAAAAACTCGAAACATACTTTTTTTGCTTTGTCTTTTTTTACTAGAACATTTCATTTTCTTATTTGTTTCCGGTGAATGCATTTTATTCTCCGTTTCACATTCCTCAATCATTCTTTTTGTAAGTGAGTGCATTTTATGCTCCATCTCACTTATTCACATGTGTTTATGGGAGAGTGCGTTTTATGCTCCATCTCATCCCACCACATGACTTATTTGTTTCAACAATTTCTTTGATTTTCAACATTTCTAATTTTTTTCACATGGTTCTGCAAAAAGCATAAGCAGTTCAATAGTTCTAGAGTATGAGATTAGTGCACACAGACAACTCCACAGATAACTTAGCCAACTTAGGATATATCACATGTTCAAGTACTCATGAGACACAAATTCAAATCAAATCAATTACTACAGATTATGACTCAGTTTTTCTCAATCATTAATCAATTACGCATCAAACAGATTTAAAAGTTTTAGCATTGATTTTCAATTTTTGACTTTAACCTTCGAATACATAGGCAAATAGAATTATGGAAGTCAAATTTATCAAAAATTTCAAAGGCATCAAATTTTCAAGTTCCCTACCAAAAAATGGTGATCAAGATCCCTAAAAATAAAATAAAAACGTAAATCTTTCCCCCCACACTCAAACTTGACATTGTCCCCAATGTAAGAAAATCATGCAAAGAAGAAAGAACTACAACTAACAAATTAAAAAGACACGGGATAGAAAGATCTAATCTGAATTCTTGGGTTGCCTCCTAAGCTGCTGCCCTTGTTTATTGTCATTGTCTTGACATCTTTCCTCTAATTCTATGTAATCGGACTTGTGAACTTTAAGTGGACTGGTAATAGTTTCATCCTTAAATGAGGAATATGGTGTACTTCATGATCCTGCTCCTTCCCAACCACCAAATCCTCCCCGTATAATTGTATTCAATCAACAGATTCTTGCACTGAATAATCCACAACATCAATAGCAAAAACAGATTTAACATTACCAAGATACCTTTTAGACTCATCTGCGTTGAACTGGAACTTTGCACTATCCACTTCCGTGGTAAAGGTCGATGGTGTGTCTCACTCATTATTTCTGTTGGTTGTATTGATGAAAATGAATCATCATCCTTCTCGTAGAGATCTGCAGAACTTATCAAATCAGTCTCCTCTTCCTCTTGTTCCTTCTCTTCATCAAATTCCATATTACAATCTGTTCCTGGAGTAAGCACATAATCCTCCTACTCTTCTTCGTCAAATCCCATTGTACTGAAGTTCTCATCAAATGGAGGAGGTGATTCCCCAAAGCCTTGAGATTCTAGATGACTAACTATGGTAATAAGCTAACTTATCTAATTCTCCAAGCTGTGGATGGAAGAATTCGTCTGTTGTTGGAATTGGTGTGTCTGTTGTTGGAATTATTGTGTCTGTTTCATGAAAGCTTTGAATATATCCTCTATAGACATTCCAGAATGAGCAGGTACTTCGTAGCTCAAGTTGTGAGGATCTCTCCATTCGGAATTGTGAGTTTCTGCCCTAGGATAATATTGATGGTGATGATGTCCTAAGAATATCCCAACAGTATTGACTTGTTGAACAGTTTCATCCTCATGTAGTATTGGACAAGCATCCGAAGTATGTTCGGACATTGAATAAATTCCATAGACCTTTGCTACTTGCATATTCCCTGCAACCATTTGTCAAACCAAAGAAGTTAAATCAGAAATTTATTGCTCAATATGACTTGTGCTTACCCCATTTACCCTTTGAGGTGAATGAACCATCCTAGTTCCATACTGCTGTGAGTTAGCTGCCATGTTTACAATTAAGCTCCTTGCAACTTCTGGAGTCTTGTCTACTAGTGCTCCTCCACTTGCTGCATCAATCATGCTTCTATCCATTGGTAGCAACCCCTCATAGAAGTACTTAATAGAGTGATAGTCATCAATTTCGTGAGGTGGACTGCTGGAACACAACTTCTTGAACCTTTCCCAATACTCATAGAGATTCTCTCCATTGAATTGCCTGATTCCACATATCTCCTTTCGTAAGTTGGCGACTCTCGAAGCAGGAAAGTACTTCTCCAGGAATAGCCTTTGCATATTAGTCCATGATCGTATCGATCCTGAAGGAAGATAGTAGAACTAGTCTTTAGCCAAATCTGCTAATGAGAACGGAAAGTGTCTAAGCTTGATCTGTTCCTCTGTCACTCGTTGTGATTTGATTATGAAACACACCATATGGAACTCCTTTAGATGCTTGTATGGATTTTCACCTGTAAGACAACGAAAAATAGGAAAAAGACGAATTAGTCCATAGTTAAGTTCGAAAGCAACATCTAAAGTAGGATATTCAATACACAAGGATGGTTGATCAAGGTCAAGAGTAGCCAGTTCTTTTAAAGTTCTGTTGTTTCTTGGCACCTCCATCTTTTCCTTCTCAAGTGTTGGAACAAAAGCTTCTTCTGTATCTGCAAATTTCTCTATCTCTTGATCAAAGTTTAAGTCAATAGATTGAGAGGATTGAATCATAAAAAAAATTAAAAAAAAAATTTGTGAAAATAATTGAATAAATAAAAACAAATAACACTCCCCGACAACGGCGCAAAACTTTTGTAGCTGTCGTTTACACTACTAAATTTACCTTACTCTTTATTCAACTAACTCAAGAATTATTATAGCAATAAGCAAGGATCGATCCCACAGAGAGTGAACTTTATGTTAATTATCCAATGATTTCCAATGAATTGGGAATTTTAGTTTGAAAAGATTAATTAGCTAAATTAAATTATAAATAAAATATCAATGAGTGAAAGTATTCAATTCTTTAGTTCAGTATCCTCTTTTCATAATTATAATTTAACCAAGTGTTTATACTATTTATCTTCTGATGAGATTAATAACCCTAGATAACTGAGATCGCAAATTACCCTAAATTCTCCTTAAGTGTAGATCTAATGCGACGATCGCCAACAAGAGATTCTAACTAACATACAACCTAGAACTATCAGTCTAGATTTAATATGATAGAAGCATGAAGAATGAGAATTAGATTATTTCAAGCAATAATTACACAATCAAGAATTATTTAACTTGTCTTCTGAAAATCTTAACAATATTTCAAAGCTTAACCACAATAAAATACTGTTAATTGCTACGTGGATTAGACATACATCGTTTGCTTAATATATAACTTAATCTAGCATACATGAAAGTTTATGTAGATAGACAGAATAAATCTAATGAAAGAATAAATAATATATTGATCAAACCAGTAATTGATAGCAAGGTTCACCTCGCTTCAGAATTGAATTGGAAGAATTAGTTCATCTCTTTAAGCAATCCTAGATCTAGAATAATAGATGAATGAAAATATAAGAGAATGGATCCCCCTCAACAAGTTCCAATCAGCCCTTTTATAACATTAAGATTGCAGCCCTAGTCTTTGCCTTGTGTCTAGCCCAAATCCTAATCGTAAAAGGAAAGTTGCAACCTGTTGATCATCAAGCGTGCCCCGCGCCCCAAAGCCGCGCTCAGCGCCCCATAAGCAGTCCCCAAGCCAAGCTGCTGACCGTGCATGTGCTAGCTTCAATTAGTAAGCTGCTGGGAATTCTTAATCGGTGATGCTTGGTTCGTGACCCACTAGCATTCCTTTTCCATTGTGTTTAGCAATCCGTGACCTGCTAGGAGAATGAATTTGTATTGCATGCATCCTCTCCCCCAAATTGGAATTACCCAATCCGTGAACTACTTGGCCTCCTTGCATGCACGTGGCCCATGTTACACTCAATTTAAGCTGCTGAACGTGGACCCCTTTGCATGTGCTAGGAATTTTGGACATGAGCTGCTTGGACTCATGGACTCGTGAGCTTCTTGCCCACGTATAAGTTGGCCCGATGATGATTGGATCATGTAATTAACTTGCTAGCATGCTAATCCCTTGGTCCAATAATTGCCGAACTGGGTCAGCCCATTGGTCAAGCGCGGTCAGTGCCGCTTCCTTTCACACTCTAGCGCGGTCAGCGCCCTGTCCATAGACCTTTTCCCTAATTTCACTCTTTTTAGCTCTTTTCCAATTCATTCCACTTCCTTTAAGCTTACTTCACCTGAAATAATTAAACATCTTATGAAGCCCAAATTCTCATGAAACATGTAATAAAACTGAACATAAATGAATAATAATCATTGAATATTATGTACTTATCAAAATCCCACACACTTAGCCTTTTACACATTCTCTTGTAAACTAAAGGTTTGACTTCCAGAACAATTCTATTCAACCATTATGTCAAAAGATTTTAAGATCAAATCATGATTATCAATACTAGACCCACAAAAATATAATCAATGTTTCATTAATCAAATCAAGATAACCACCTTGTCACTCACCAATGAATTTTATTAAGTCAAATTGTATCCACATAAGCACTCTTCTATGATCCACACACTTACTCAACTTAGTTACCATGAAGCAAAAACCGTGCACACCACTCAAAAACTCGAAACATACTTTTTCTGCTTTGTCTTTTTTTACTAGAACCTTTCATTTTCTTAATTGTTTCTGGTGAATGCATTTTATGCTCCATTTCACCTTCTTAAATCATTCTTTTTGTAAGTGATTGCATTTTATACTCCATCTCACTTATTCACACGTGTTTATGGGAGAGTGCATTTTACGCTCCATCTCATCCCACCACATGACTTCTCTATTTCAATAATTTTTTTGATTTTCAACTTTTTTGATTTTTTTCACATGGTCCTGCAAAAAGCATAAGCAGTTCAATAGTTCTAGAGCATGAGATTAGTGTACACAGACAACTCCACAGATAACTTAGCCAACTAAGCATATATCACATGTTCAAGTACTCATGAGACACAAATTCAAATCAAATGAATTACTATGGATCATGACTCAGTTTTTCTCAATCATTAATCAATTACGCATTAAATCGATTTTGAATTTTTAGCATTGATTTCTAATTTTTGACTTTAACCTTCGAACACATAGGCAAATAGAATTATGGAAGTTAAATTTTTCAAAAATTTCAAAGGCATCAAATTTTTAAGTTCCCTATCAAAAAATGGTGATCAAGATCCCTAAAAAAAAAAAAAAACCTAAATCTTTCCCCCCACACTTAAACCTGACATTGTCCCCAATGTAAGAAAATCATGCACAGAAGAAAGAACTATAACTAACAAATTAAAAAGACAAGGGATAGAAAGATCAAATCTGAATTCTTGGGATGCCTCCCAAGCAGCTGTCCTTGTTTATTGTCATTGTCTTGACATCTTTCCTCTCATTCTATGTAATCGGACTCGTGAACTTTAAGTGGACTTGTAACAGTTTCATCCTTAAATGAGGAACATGGTGTACTTCATGATCCTGCTCCTTCCCAGCCAACAAATCCTCCCCGTATAATTGTATTCGATCAACATATTTCTGCACAGAATAATCCACAACATCAATAGCAAAAACAGATTTAACATTACCAAGATACCTTTTAGCCTCATTTGCGTTGAACTGGAACTTTGCACTATCCACTTCCATGGTAAAGGTTTGATGGTGTGTCTCACTTATTGTTTCTGTTGGTTATATTGATGAAAATGAATCATCATCCTTCTCGTAGAGATCTGCAGAACTTATCAAATCAGTCTCCTCTTCCTATTGTTCCATCTCTTCATCAAATTCCATATTATAGTCCGTTCCTGGAGTAAGCACTGAATCCTCCTACTCTTCTTTGTCAAATCCCATTGTACTGATGTTCTCAACAAATGGAGGAGATGACTCCCCGAAGCCTTGAGATTCTAGACGACTAACCATGGCAACAAGTTGACTTATCTGATTCTCCAAGCTGTGAATGGAAGAATTCATCTGTTGTTGGAATTGTTGTCTGTTTTTGGAATTGTTGTGTCTGTTGCATGAAAGCTTTGAACATATCCTCCGTAGACGTTCCAAAATGAGGAAGTACTTCGTAGCTCAAGTCGTGAGGATCTCTCCATCCGAAATTGTGAGTTTCTGCCCAAGGATCACATTGATGATGATGATGTCCTAAGAATGCCCCCACAGTATTGACTTGTTGAACAGTGTCATCCTCATGTAGTATTGGACAAGCATCCGAAGTATGTCCGGATATTGAACAAATTCCATAGACCTTTGCTACTTGCATATTCCCTGAAACCATTTGTCAAACCAAAGAAGTTAAATAAGAAATTTGTTGCTCAATATGACTTGTGCTTACCCCATTTACCCTTTGAGGTGAATGAACTATCCTAGTTCCATACTGCTGCGAGTTAGCTGCCATGTTTGCAATTAAGCTCCTTGCAATTTCTGGAGTCTTGTCTACCAGTGCTCCTTCACTTGCTGCATCAATTATGCTTCTATCCATTGGTAGCAACCCCTGGGAGCTGTCGTTTACACTCCTAAATTAACCTCACTTTCACTTCACGAATTTTAAATAATTAGCACAGTAGTAAGCAAGGATCGATCCCACAGAGAGTAAGTTTGTTTTAGATTTATTCTACTATTTTAACAGAAAATAAAGATGGGGGATTTTTGAAATTATTTTAAACTAAGAAAAACAGAATTTAAATAAAGAGATTAACCAAATATGTAAAAACTTCAGTTCTGTAGTTCAGTTTCACCAAGCACAGCAATCAATTAATCAAGTTATTATTCTTTACCCTTCAATGAAACTATTAACCCTAGATAACAATAAGCTCTGCTATCCGAAATTCTCCTTAGATATTCACTGTATGAAACAAGCTCTTCACCAGATTCAACTAGCATATAACCTAGAACAAGCTCTCTAGATTTAATACGATAGAAGCATTAAGAAATAGAGAATTAGGCTAATCCAAGCAACAAACACATAAGCTCGATTTGTTTAACTCGTTTTCTGATAATCTTAGCAATACCCAAAAGCTTGTCCACAATTAGTATCACTAATTTACTACTTGTGATGAAGACAGATATCAATTACACGTAATACCAATCTTAATCTAGCATATGATAATGATTAAATTAACTCAATTGGCCATATCAAATTAATTAGATCAATTAGCATGCAATCAATGAAAACAGATTATCAGAAGAAATTTCATACAAGAAAGAATAAATAATAATACTCAATTAAGTAATTACTTGTAACAAGGTTCCACCTCCCTTTAGAACTGAATAAAGAAACTAGCCTGACATGCTCCAAGTCTGCACTTCAATGAGGTATGATAGTTGGTAGAAGATTGAATGAATAAAACCTTAACTATCATCCTCTATTTATAGTGCTAGACAAGGGCCTAAATCCTATAAGAACTAGGAATCCAAATCCTAAAAGGAATTACAATTATAACTAGTTTCCATAAAGAAATAGAATCTAATAAGGAAATAAAATCTCAGTCCAAAGAAGTCCTCATTCTAATAGTAATATCAATCCAATTCCATGTAGGAATCTCCAAATATTGAGAAAGTCAACTGCTGGTCAAACTCCTCTTCAATTCAACTCCAAATCAACTTGTTTCCATCCTTTTAGCTTTAGTTCACCTGAAAATAATAAACAACTTATTAAGCTCATATACACATGAAACATGTAATAAAACCAAATGTAAAGGAATAAAAAATCATGAATATTGTGTACTTATCAAATTCCCCCACACTTAGTCTTTTACACGTCCTCGTGTAAACTAAAAGTTTAATTTCTAGAAACTCTACTCAACCATAACGTCAAAAGATTTTAAGATCAAATCATAATCATCAACACTAAACCCACAAAAACATGATCAACGCTTCATCAATCAACTCAAGATAAGTACCTCACCACTTCACCAATGAGTTTTATTAAGTTAAATTGTAACCACATAAGCCCTTGTCTATGATCCACATACTTACTCAACTTAGTTACCATGGAGCAAAAACCGTGCACACCACTCAAAAATTCAAAACATACTTTTTCTGCTTTATTTTTTATCAGAATCTTTTCATTTTAATTTTTTTTATTTTCGGTGAATGCATTTTATGCTCCGTTTCACCTTCCTCAATCGTTCTTTTGTAAGTGAGTGCATTTTATGCTCCATCTCACTTATCCGCACGTGTTTATGGGAGAGTGCGTTTTACGCTCCATCTCATCCCACCACATGACTTCTCTTGTGTTTCTTTTTCAACAATTTCACTGGTTTCCAATTTATTTTTTTCACATGGTCCTGCAAAACGCTTAAGCAGTTCAATAGTTCTAGAGCATGAGATTAATGCATATAGACAACTCCACAGATAACTTAGCCAACTAAACATATATCACATGTTCAAGTGCTCATGAGACACAAATTCAATTTAAATCAATTACTATGGATCATGACTTAGTTTTTCTCAATCATTAACCAATTAAGCATTAAACAGATTTTGAATTTTTAGCATTGATTCTCATTTTTGACTTTAACCTTCGAACACATAGGCAAAATAGAATTATGAAAATCAAATTTTTCAAAAAATTTCCAAAAAAAAAAAATTTCAAGGCATCAAGATGGTCCTATTTCATTTCAAAATTGGCAGATTAAATATCCCTAAATATAAAATAAAAACCTAAATCTCTCCCCCCCACACTCAAACCTTACATTGTCCCCAATGTAAGAAAATCATGCAAAGAAGAAAGAACTACAACTAACAAATTAAAAAGAAAAGGGATAGAAAGATCAAATCTGAATTCTTGGGTTGCTTCCCAAGCAGCTGCCCTTGTTTATTGTCATTGGCCTGACATCTTCCCTCTCGTTCTATGTAATTGGAGTTGTGAACTTCAAGTGGATTGGTAACAGTTTCTTCCTTAATTGAGGAACATTGTGTACTTCATGATTTTGCTCCTTTCCAGCCACCAAATCCTCCTCGTATAATTGTATTCGATCAAAAGATTCCTGCACTAAATAATCCACAACATCAATAACAAAAACAGATTTAATATTATCAAGATACCTTTTAGCCTGATCTGCGTTAAACTGGAACTTTGCATTGTCCAATTCTATGGTAAAGGTACGATGGTGTGTAGCACTTCTTGTTTCTGTTAGTTGTACTGATGGAGATGAATCCAAGTCTCTCTTGTTGAGATCTGCAGAATTTATCAAATTATTCTCTTCTTCCTCTTGTTCATTCTCTTCGTCAAATTCCATATTACAGTCCGTTCCCGAAGTAAGCACTGAATCCTCCTGCTCCTCTTCGTCAAATCCCATTGTACTGAAGTTCTCAACAAACGGAGGAGGTAACTCCTCGAAGCCTTGAGATTCCAACCTCCCTACTTTGGTTGCAAGCTGACCAACTTGATCCCTCAGATCTTGAACAGAAGTTCTTGTCTCCTGCTGGAACTGCTGTGTCTGACTCATGAACTGTAGTGTTCGGCTCATGAATGCCTTGAACATATCCTCCATAGATGTCCCAGAATTGACAGGTACTTCTTGGTTTTCTGTGTGGTACTGAGGTTGAGTCTGCTGAAGATCTTGCTGCATACTTGAAAGGACAGGTTGCATTGGTGGCCTAGTACCTTTATAGCTCAAGTCGGGATGATCTCTCCATCCGGAATTGTGAGTTTCTGCCCAAAGATCACATTGATGTGGATTTTGTCCGAAAAATGCCCCCACAGCAGTAACTTGATGAACAATTACATCCTCTTGCACTATGGGACAATCATTTGTTGTATGCCCTGATTTTGAGTAAATTCCACATACTTTTGCAACCGGTACGTTTTCTGTTGTTAATTGTTGCACCACAGCAGTTAAGTTAGAAATCTGTTGTGCCAATTCACTCGTGCTTACCTCACTTACTCTTTGTGGAGCATGATCGTATTGTTGTGAGTTAGCGGCCATGTTTGCAATCAAATTTCTTGCAGCCTCCGGTGTCTTGTCTACTAATGCTCCTCCACTAGCCGCATCGATCATACTTCTTTCCGTTGGTATCAGTCCCTCGTAGAAGTACTGAATCAAGTGTTTCTCATCAATTTGGTGGGGAGGGCAGCTGGAACACAACTTCTTGAACCTTTCCCAATACTCGTAGAGAGTTTCTCCATTGAACTGACTAATTCCACATATCTTCTTCCTTGAATCGGCAACTCTTGATGCAGGAAAATACTTCTCCAAGAATAGCCTTTGCATATCAGTCCATGATCGTATCGATCCTGAAGGAAGATAGTATAACCAGTCTTTAGCCAAATCTGCTAATGAGAAAGGAAAAAGTCTAAGTTTGATATGCTCCTCTGACACTCCTTGTGATTTCATCGTGGAACACACCATATGGAACTCCTTTAGATGCGTATATGGATTTTCACCTGTTAGACCACGAAAAATAGGCAAAAAGCGAATTAGTCCGTAGTTAAGTTCAAAAGCAACATCTAAGGTAGGATATTTAATACACAGGGATGGTTGATCAAGGTCTGGAGTAGCCAGTTCTTTTAAAGTCCGGTTGTTGTTCGGCACCACCATCTTTTCCTTTTTAAGTATTGGAACAAGAGCTTCTTTTGTATCTGCAATTTTCTCTATCTCTTGATCAAAATTAGAGTGAGAGGATTGAGTCATAAAACAAAAAGAAAAAAAAATAAAATAAAAATAAAATAATAAAAATAAACGAAAACAAAGAATAAACAAAAACAAATAACACTCCCCGGCAACGGCGCCAAAATTTGGGACCTGTCGTTTACACTCCTAAATTAACCTCACTTTCACTTCACGAATTTTAAATAATTAGCACAGTAGTAAGCAAGGATCGATCCCACAGAGAGTAAGTTTGTTTTAGATTTATTCTACTATTTTAACAGAAAATAAAGATGGGGGATTTTTGAAATTGTTTTAAACTAAGAAAAATAGAATTTAAATAAAGAGATTAACCAAATATGTAAAAACTTCAGTTCTATAGTTCAGTTTCACCAAGCACAACAATCAATTAATCAAGTTATTATTCTTTGCCCTTCAATGAAACTATTAACCCTAGATAACAATAAGCTCTGCTATCCGAAATTCTCCTTAGATATTCACTGTATGAAACAAGCTCTTCACCAGATTCAACTAGCATATAACCTAGAACAAGCTCTCTAGATTTAATATAATAGAAGCATTAAGAAATAGAGAATTAGGCTAATCCAAGCAACAAACACATAAGCTCGATTTGTTTAACTCGTTTTCTGATAATCTTAGCAATACCCAAAAGCTTGTCCACAATTAGTATCACTAATTTACTACTTGTGATGAAGACAGATATCAATTACACGTAATACCAATCTTAATCTAGCATATGATAATGATTAAATTAACTCAATTGGCCATATCAAATTAATTAGATCAATTAGCATGCAATCAATGAAAACAGATTATCAGAAGAAATTTCATACAAGAAAGAATAAATAATAATACTCAATTAAGTAATTACTTGTAACAAGGTTCCACCTCCCTTTAGAACTGAATAAAGAAACTAGCCTGACATGCTCCAAGTCTGCACTTCAATGAGGTATGATAGTTGGTAGAAGATTGAATGAATAAAACCTTAACTATCATCCTCTATTTATAGTGCTAGACAAGGGCCTAAATCCTATAAGAACTAGGAATCCAAATCCTAAAAGGAATTACAATTATAACTAGTTTCCATAAAGAAATAGAATCTAATAAGGAAATAAAATCTCAGTCCAAAGAAGTCCTCATTCTAATAGTAATATCAATCCAATTCCATGTAGGAATCTCCAAATATTGAGAAAGTCAACTGCTGGTCAAACTCCTCTTCAATTCAACTCCAAATCAACTTGTTTCCATCCTTTTAGCTTTAATTCACCTGAAAATAATAAACAACTTATTAAGCTCATATACACATGAAACATGTAATAAACCAAATGTAAAGGAATAAAAAATCATGAATATTGTGTACTTATCAACCCCTCATAGAAGTACTGAATTAAGTGATAGTCATCAATTCCGTGACGTGGACAGCTGGAACACAACTTCTTGAACCTTTCCCAATACTCATAGAGATTCTCTCCATTGAATTGCCTGATTCCACATATCTCCTTTCGTAAGTTGGCCACTATCGAAGCAGGAAAGTACTTCTCTAGGAATAGCCTTTGCATATAAGTCCATGATCGTATCGATCCTGAAGGAAGATAGTAGAACCAAGTTTTAGACAAATCTACTAATGAGAACGAAAAAAGTCTAAGCTTGATCTGCTCCTCTGTCACTCGTTGTGATTTCATTGTGGAACAAACCACATGGAACTCCTTTAGATGCTTGTATGGATTTTCACCCGTAAGACAATGAAAAATAGGCAAAAGACGAATTAGTCCATAGTTAAGTTCGAAAGCAACATCTAAAGAAGGATATTCAATACACAAGGATGGTTGATCAAGGTCAGGAGTAGCCAGTTTTTTTAAAGTCCTGTTGTTTCTTGGCACCTCCATCTTTTCCTTCTCAAGTGTTGGAACAAGAGCTTCTTCTGTATCTGTAAATTTCTCTATCTCTTGATCAAAGTTTAAGTCAATAGATTGAGATGATTGAATCATAAAAAAATTAACAAAAATTAAAAAAAAAATTGTGAAAATAATTGAATAAATAAAAACAAATAACATTCCCCGACAACGGCGCCAAAATTTGGTAGCTGTCGTTTACACTACTAAATTTACCATACTTTTTAATCAACTAACTCAAGAATTAGTATAGTAATAAGCAAGGATCGATCCCACAGAGAGTGAACTGTATTTTAATTATCCAATGATTTCTAATGAATTGGGGATTTTTGTTTGAAAAGATTAATTAGCTAAATTAAATTATAAATAAAATATCAATGAGTGAAAGTATTCAATTCTTCAGTTCAGTATCCCCTTTTCACAATTATTATTTAACCAAGTGTTTATACTATTTATCTTCCGATGAGATTAATAACCCTAGATAACCGCGATCGCAAATTACCCGAAATTATCCTTAAGTGTAGATCTAATGCGACGATCGCCAACAAGAGATTCTAACTAACATACAACCTAGAACTATCAGTCTAGATTTAATATGATAGAAGCATGAAGAATGAGAATTAGATTATTCCAAGCAATAATTACACAATCAGGAATTATTTAACTTGTCTTCTGAAAATCTTAACAATATTTCAAAGCTTGACCACAATAAAATAATGTTAATTGCTACGTGGATTAGACATACATCGTTTGCTTAATATATGACTCAATCTAGCATACATGAAAGTTTATCTAGATAGACAGAATAAATCTAATGAAAGAATAAATAATATATTGATCAAACCAGTAATTGATAGCAAGGTTCACCTCGCTTCAGAATTAAATTGGAAGAATTAGTTCATCTCTTCAAGCAATCCTAGATCTAGAATAATAGATGAATGAAAATATAAGAGAATGGATCCCCCTCAATAAGTTCCTATCAGCCCCTTTTATAACATTAAGATTGCAGCCCTAGTCTTTGCCTTGTGTCTAGCCCAAATCCTAATTGTAAAAGGAAAGTTGCAACCTGCTAATCATCAAGAGCGCACCGCGCCCCATAGGCAGTCCCCAAGCCAAGCTGCTGACCGTGCATGTGCTAGCTTCAATTAGTAAGCTGCTGGGAATTTTTAATTCGTGATGCTTGGTTCGTGACCCACTAGTATTCCTTTTCCATGTGTTTAGCAACCCGTGACCTACTAGGATTATGAATTTGTAATGCATGCATCCTCTCCCCCAAATTGGAATTACCCAATCCGTGAGCTACTTGGTCTCCTTGCATGCACTGTGGCCCACTTTGGTTAGTTGGAATCCTTCGCAAGCTGCTTGCATGAAATCCATCTCCAATTTGGATTTATCAAATCCGTGATCCCATGTTACACTTAATTTAAGTTGCTGAACGTGGCCCCCTTTGCATGTGCTAGGAATTCCAGACGTGAGCTGCTTGGACTCATGGACTCGTGAGTTTCTTATTCGGCCCACGTATAAGTTAGCCTAATGATGATTGGATCATGTAATTAACTTTCTAGCATGCTAATCCCTTGGTCCAATAACTGTCGAACTGGGTCAGCCAATTGGTCAAGCGCGGTTAGCGCCACTTCCCTTCACACTCTGGAGCGATCAGCGCCGTGTCCATAGACCTTTTCCCTAATTTCACTCTTTTTAGCTCTTTTCCAATTCATTCCACTTCCTTTAAGCTTAATTCACCTGAAATAATTAAACACCTTATTAAGCCCAAATTCTCATGAAACAAGTAATAAAACTAAACATAAAGGAATAATAATAATAGAATATTATGTACTAATCAAATTTCCCCACACTTAGCCTTTTACACGTCCTTGTGTAAACTAAAGGTTTGACTTCCAGAACAATTCTATTCAACCATTATGTCAAAAGATTTTAAGATCAAATCATGATTATCAATACTAGACCCACAAAAACATAATCAATGTTTCATTAATCAACTCAAGATAACCACCTTGTCACTCACCAATGAATTTCATTAAGTCAAATTGTATCAACATAAGCACTCTTCTATGATCTACACACTTACTCAACTTAGTTACCATGACGTAAAAACCGTGCACACCACTTAAAAACTCAAAATATACTTTTTCTACTTTGTCTTTTTTTACTAGAACCTTTCATTTTCTTATTTGTTTATGGTGAATGCATTTTATGCTCCGTTTCACCTTCCTCAATCATTTTTTTGTAAGTGAGTGCATTTTATGCTCTATCTCACTTATTCACACGTGTTTATGGGAGAGTGCGTTTTACGCTCCATCTCATCCCACCACATGACTTCTCTGTTTCAACAATTTCTTTGATTTTCAACTTTTCTGATTTTTTTCACATGGTCCTGCAAAAAGCATAAAAAGTTCAATAGTTCTGGAGCATGAGAATAGTGCACACAGACAACTCCACAGATAACTTAGCTAACTAAGCATATATCACATGTTCAAGTACTCATGAGACACAAATTCAAATCAAATGAATTACTATGGATCATGACTATATTTTTCTCAATCATTAATCAATTACGCAGCAAACAAATTTTGAATTTTTAGCATTGATTTCTAATTTTTGACTTTAACCTTCGAACACATAGGCAAATAGAATTATGGAAGTCAAATTTTTCAAAAATTTCAAAGGCATCAAATTTTCAAGTTCCCTATCAAAAAATGGTGATCAAGATCCCTAAAAATAAAATAAAAACCTAAATCTTTCCCCCCACACTCAAACCTGACATTGTCCCCATTGTAAGAAAATCATGCAAAGAAGAAAGAACTACAACTAACAAATTAAAAAGACACGGGATAGAAAGATCAAATCTGAATTCTTGGGTTGCCTCCCAAGCAGCTGCCCTTGTTTATTGTCATTGTCTTGAAATCTTTCCTCTCATTCTATGTAATCAGACTTGTGAACTTTAAGTGGACTGGTAACAGTTTCATCCTTAAATGAGGAACATGGTGTACTTCATGATCCTGCTCCTTCCCAGCCACTAAATCCTCCCCGTATAATTGTATTCGATCAACAGATTCCTGCACTGAATAATCCATAACATCAATAGCAAAAATAGATTTAACATTACCAAGATACCTTTTAGCCTCATTTGCGTTGAATTGGAACTTTGCACTGTTCACTTCCATGGTAAAGGTTCGATGGTATGCCTCACTCATTGTTTCTGTTGGTTGTATTGATGAAAATGAATCATCATCCTTCTCGTAGAGATCTGTAGAACTTATCAAATCAGTCTCCTCTTCCTATTATTCTTTTTCTTTCATCAAATTCCATATTACAGTCCGTTCCTGGAGTAAGTAATGAATCCTCCTGCTCTTCTTTGTCAAATCCCATTGTACTGAAGTTCTCAACAAATAGAGGAGGTGACTCCTTGAAACCTTGAGATTCTAGACGACTAACCATGGCAATAAGCTTACTTATCTGATTCTCCAGGATGTGGATGAAAGAATTCCTCTGTTGTTGGAATTGTTGTGTCTGTTGTTGGAATTGTTATGTTTGTTACATGAAAGCTTTGAACATATCCTCCATAGACGTTCTAGAATGAGCAGGTACTTCGTAGCTCAAGTCGTGAGGATCTCTCCATCCGGAATTGTGAGTTTCTGCCCAAGGATCATATTGATGGTGATGATGTCCTAAGAATGTCCCCACAGTATTGACTTGTTGAATAGTGTCATCCTCATGTAGTATTGGACAAGCATCCGAAGTATGTCCGGACATTGAACAAATTCCATAGACCTTTGCTACTTGCATATTCCCTGCAACCATTTGTCAAACCAAAGAAGTTAAATAAGAAATTTGTTGCTCAATATGACTTGTGCTTACCCCATTTACCCTTTGAGGTGAATGAACCATCCTAGTTCCATACTGCTGCGAGTTAGCTGCCATGTTTGCAATTAAGCTCCTTGCAACTTCTGGAGTCTTGTCTACTAGTGCTCCTCCACTTGCTGCATCAATCATGCTTCTATCCATTGGTAGCAACCCCTCATAGATGTACTAAATCAAGTGATAGTCATCAATTCCGTGAGGTGGACTGCTGGAACACAACTTCTTGAACCTTTCCCAATACTTATAGAGATTCTCTCCATTGAATTGCCTGATTCCACATATCTCCTTTCGTAAGTTGGCGACTCTCGAAGCAGGAAAGTACTTCCCCAGGAATAGCCTTTGTATATCAGTCCATGATCGTATCAATCTTGAAGGAAGATAGTAGAACCAGTCTTTAGCCAAATCTGCTAATGATAACAGAAAGAGTCAAAGCTTGATCTGCTCCTCTGTCACTCATTGTGATTTCATTGTGGAACACACCACATGGAACTCCTTTAGATGCTTGTATGGATTTTCACCTGTAAGACAACGAAAAATAGGCAAAAGACGAATTAGTCCATAATTAAGTTCGAAAGCAACATCAAAAGTAGGATATTCAATACACAAGGATGGTTGATCAAAGTCAGGAGTAGCCAGTTCTTTTAAAGTTCTGTTGTTTCTTGGCACCTCCATCTTTTCTTTCTCAAGTGTTGGAACAAGAGCTTTTTCTATATCTGCAAATTTCTCTATCTCTTGATCAAAGTTTAAGTTAATAGATTGAGAGGATTGAATCATAAAAAAAAAAAAAAAAATTTGTGAAAATAATTAAATAAATAAAAACAAATACCACTCCTCGGCAACGGCGCCAAAATTTGGTAGCTGTCGTTTACGCTACTAAATTTACCTTACTCTTTGTTCAACTAACTCAAGAATTAGTATAGCAATAAGCAAGGATCGATCCCACAGAGAGTGAACTATATTTTAACTATCCAATGATTTCCAATGAATTGGGGATTTTAGTTTGAAAAGATTAATTAGCTAAATTAAATTATAAATAAAATATCAATGAGTGAATGTATTCAATTCCTCAGTTTAGTATCCCCTTTTCACAATTATGATTTAACCAATTGTTTATACTATTTATCTTCCAATGAGATTAATAACCCTAGATAACCGCGATCCCAATTTACCCGAAATTCTCCTTAAGTGTAGATCTAATGCGATGATCGCCAATAAGAGATTCTAACTAACATACAACCTAGAACTATCAGTCTAAATTTAATATGATAGAAGCATGGAGATTGAGAATTAGATTATTCCAAGCAATAATTACATAATCAGGAACTATTTAACTTGTCTTCTGAAAATCTGAACAATATTTCAAAGCTTGACCACAATAAAATACTGTTATTTGCTACGTGGATTAGACATACATCGTTTGCTTAATATATGACTTAATCTAGCATACATGAAAGGTTATATAGATAGACAAAACAAATCTCATGAAAGCATAAATAATACATTGATCAAACTAGTAATTGATAGCAAGGTTCACCTCCCTTCAGAATTGAATTGGAAGAATTAGTTCATCTCTTCAAGCAATCCTAGATCTAGAATAATAGATGAATGAAAATACAAGAGAATGGATTCCCCTCAATATGTTCCTATCAGCCCCTTTTATAACATTAAGATTGCAGCCCTAGTCTTTGCCTTGTGTCTAGCCCAAATCCTAATCGCAAAAGGAAAGTTGCAACCTGCTGACCATCGAGCGCGCCCCGCGCCCGAAAGGCTCGCGCAGCGCCCAATAGGCAGTCCCCAAGCCAAGCTATTGACCGTGCATGTGCTGGCTTCAATTTATAAGCTACTGGGAATTCTTAATCCATGATGCTTGGTCCATGACCCACTAGAATTCCTTTTCCATGTGTTTAGCAATCCGTGATCTACTAGGAGAATGAATTTGTAATGCATGCATCCTCCCCCGAAATCCGTGAGCTACTTGGTCTCCTTGCATGCACGTGGCCCACTTTGGTTAATTGGAATCCTTCGCAAGCTACTTGCATGAAATCCTTCTCCAATTTGGATTTATCAAATTCGTGAGCCCATGTTACACTCAATTTAAGCTCTTAAACGTGCCCCCCTTTGCATGTGCTAGGAATTCTGAACGTGAGCTGCTTGGACTCTTGGACTCTTGAGCTGCTTGTTCGGCCCACATATAAGTTAGCCTGATGATGATTGGATTATGTAATTAACTTGCTAGCATGCTAATCCCTTGGTAACTGCCGAACTAGGTCAGCCCTTGGTCAAGCGCGGTCGGGGCCACTTCCCTTCACACTCTGGCGCGGTCAGCGCTGTGTCCATATACCTTTTCCCTAATTTCACTCTTTTTAGGTCTTTTCCAATTCATTCCACTTCCATTAAGCTTAATTCACCTGAAACAATTAAACACATTATTAAGCCCAAATTCTCATAAAATATATAATAAAACTAAACATAAAGGATTAATAGTCATATAATATTATGTACTTATCAGCCATCTGCATAGTGGCGCTATGATCATCGATGAAAGCGCTCACCTCTCCAACCAAAGTATCTTTATATGACCTGAGGGTTATGCTGTCAGCAATATATACGTCTTAGGTGGATCAAGCCTCGACTCTCTCAACCAATGCTACATCTCGAATAGCTCAAGCCTCGTCTCTGGCAACGAAAGCTATATCTTTACCAGATAGGACCGTCAACGTTAATGCCCTAACCTGACCTCTCTCAAAGGTCATCCGAGCTAGTGAATATGCCATAGCCGAAATTGTCCTAGCAGGGATACTCGGAGAGTTACTGACTAAGGCAGCTGCCAGACCCATAAACAACTTATCCTTCGTGGGAGAATCAGGATCCTCCATAGGCTCCTCCTCATCAGGACCAATACTCGAAGCTGACTCGATAACTGCAACCAATGCAATATCTACCTCCAACCATGTAGAATATTCTGAAGAATGATTTGGATGGATAGTAGAAAAATTAGCTCTCTCCCTACGAGTCCAACATTCATAAGTCCTGGTAAGGTCAACTGATGACAAAGACAAAGATAATATCTGCTAATCCATAGCCCCTGCAAAGTGGTGGATGTTATGTGGTCACCCCTCTCAAACCCGCCTAGGGGAAGATAAACCATGCCAACTGCATGAGTGATAAAGCTATGGAGGGAACTCAGCCCTAAGCATGGCAATATCAAAAAGGGATGCTCGATCTCCGACAAAAAGGCCGACCATGATGCTGCATCTGAACACTTCCATTGTCAGAAGGAGTAAGACATAGCTATCTCATGGGTAAAGCAATACCCATGATGTCAAAAAATGCCAATAGGGCTCAAATGCGTCATAAACCACACATACAGTCGACCGGCACTGCCTCTGAAAAATCCCCCTGGATGGGTACTGCAGAAAGCAGCCGACCTCAAAGTCTCGGCTAATATCATCGGCAAAATCGTACAACCCTATTGGAGGGCACGAACCACTACCATCAAGTCAGTATCTAAGTGGTCCATATACAGAGACATGTACAGATAAGCAGTGATGCACATCAACAGAACATCCACTCGTGTAAACTGCCACTCACCTGCCGAAATAATAAAATCCTTAGAGAATCGCTCGTAGCTATCCAACCTACCAAAGCGATTAATCAAAAGGTCGATGGACACTACATGTTCGACAGTAACCTCCTCAGTGATGACTATGCGTCTCAAACCAGTTACTGTCATGAACGGTCTTCTAATGTCACTAATGGTTATCCTAGAACATGGCAGATCTAATGCCAAACTCGTGAGGCGCTCATACTCCTCCAGCGTAGGAGTCAACTCATGAAGGACAAACCTGAAAAGCCTACATCCAAGAAAGACACTCTAGATTGATGACACGTGTTGAGAGGACCCAACGACACCTCAATATTGTTCCATCAAATCCGGAGCAAGTCTCGAAAGGAAGAGACATTGATACATCAAGACGACCAGTCACAGGGATGAAATGATAATCATCATAGGATGTAACCTGTTAGTAACTCTTCACTCCGGATGTGCGAGAAGACTTGATCTCCTTTGACCCACAAAAGCACCTGGGCTACCGTTGTGGTAAAGTCTATCTCATACCCGATGACCTGTTCCCTGAGCAAAAGGTCATGGATTAAACCTCATAAATCAAACCAAATTCGATTAATTCATCATATCACCATCCATCATAACCCTTGAGTCCAATTCAGTGGAATCTGCAGGCCTTTCGATATCAACCATCAAAGTTAATTTCGCCCATAAGTCAGAAGCAATGATTGGTACATCCAAACATCAAGGTCCATATCCACTACCTGTTCACCATGTGGGCTACGAGGTAAAAGACCCTTACGATCTTGGCATCTTATCAGGCCATCGATCAAACATACCATAAAGCAATCATCCCCTCTGACAAGCAAGACTGGGGAAAGTTCAGAATCAACGACAACCCGATGTTGGGACCCTTACAACAAGACTGGGGCAATTTCAAAAATTATGATAACTCAACACTGGGGCATTTATTAACCATCCAATGAAAATGCACCAGTCAGCACCATCAGCATGGTCTGTCATCATCAAAGCTTCCATTATTGGAGATCCGATATGATCAATCGGTCTTTTCTAAATTATAATTTTCTTGGAATACTGCGATCCACTGATAAGGTACAACTCTTTCATCTCTTTAAGTGTTGTCAACTTCCAGTTTGATGCATTGACAATGATATACATGTTAAGTATAGATAAATCTTGCATTAGAATCTTAGAAAAATGTTTTAAGAGGGAGAAGATTTTTGCTTAACTTGTTATGAATTGGATTAATTCTGATAAGCGTCCGTGGAGCAAGAATCACGGGAACGATTAGAGCACTTTTTGGAACAAACTTAACCTTATATGCATGTCTGCACTTTGCGATCACCCTAACTTTTAGCTGTAGGGTATGAAACTATGACGATAAGGATGTCGATTAGAAGCCAGCCTAATGTCTCAAATCGTGGCCTGGGTTACTCGAGTTATTAAGCCTGAGCAGTGTCTTTACACTTGGTTCCCTAAAGCCATCTGGTTTGGGAGCCACCAGCCCAACGCTCGTTATATGGGTAACTCAGTGCCTATGAAAATGAGTATTACAAGAAAAAGAAGTCAAGACCTGAGCAGATCCTAATCATGGCCTAGGTTACTCGAGTAATTAAGCCCGAGGGGTGTCTCTACACCTGGTGCCCTAAAGACGTCTGGTTTGGAAGTTACCGGCCTAATACTCGCTACACGGGTAATTTAGAGCCTAAGAAAACGAACATCGCACAAGCTCAGACAGGGAACAAATAGAGTGACTGCCTGACTTGTCTCGATGTGTGGCCTTTGTTACTCGAGCAAGTAAACCCGAAGGGGTGTCTTTACACCTAGTGTCCTAAAACCGTTAGGTTTGGGAGTCATTGGTCCAAAACTCGTTAAATGGGTAACCTTGAATAGCCTAAGAAAACGAGACAAAGTTAAGCAAGAAAAGAAAATTTTGCAAGATAAAAATGAGATCACCTAAAGTCATAGAAGAGAAACCCCTGCTAATGATTGCGTTACTCATAGTGCACATGTCATATGATGTTTTATGCTGTGAAGAGTAGTGTCTAGAGCGAAGATGAGGTGTCTCTGATGAAAGGAGATGAGTCTTTTGAATTTGATCATACCCATGAAAAATTACCATGGACGCTTAAAGTTTTCTTGCGATTTCATAACTTGTTAAATGAAAATTTCGATTTCCTTAGGAAAAAAATTCATTTTCATACTCCCTTTCAAGATCTTTAGCAATAAGATAAGAGCGCATTGAATTCAAGCATTCAATTTCATAAACTTTAAACTTTAAATGCCTCATCATACTAATCCCAACGGCCCGAGCCATCAAGCTTTTGGCACATTTCGTTCAATGTACAGGAAATTGTTCACTCAGGATGTGGCCAACAAAGCAAGTTTCTTCTGTGAACCCCAGTAACAACCTGCGAAAGGGCTGAGGCATTTCCAATTCCAAAAAAAGGAAAGGATATACAGCGGGACCAGGCTCCTCATTAAAAGAAAAGGGAGAATTCCCGAAAGAAATCAAGGCGACATAAGTTTTTCCCTCTGCAAGAAGGGAAAAATTCTCAAGAGAGTCCCTAACTCGGAAAAAATAGATGCCCGATGACAAAAGGTCTGGCAAATGAAATCTATATCATTAAACATGTCAACCTGCGCCAAGTCCTCACAAGTTAAGGCCTTTGCACAACATTTCAACACTAGGCAATGAAGAAAAGGGTTACGTCCTCCAAGACGTCAGCATCTTAGCGAGTCATCAGCCAAGCCAGATCTAATCCAGGAGGGTCGCAAAGTAAAGAGTTCGCCCTTTTTCATAATCAATGATCATACCATTGGCGTCAATCCAGCGTTGCATCGAAGAAGGATCTGGTGATGTAGGCCGTGGAACACTACGTCAGCGAAGATATCGGGATATCTCCTAATAAAGACATCAGTGTCTGGACCGCCAGAGGGACCAGTAACAGAACCAGATCTAGAAAAATAGTAGCCTTAACGGGATCCCCACCAAAGACGACATATAAAAGGGGAACATCTGAATCTGCCATGCCAAAAGAATTCATACGGGAGTTAGAGCTGCTAAGACTATCAAAATCCATGCCTGAAAAGAAACTCCAAATCACCTCAGAAAGGGTAAGGTATGATTTTACATTAATTCAATGCATCAACCTAGGACAAATTAAGATCATCATGTCATGTCTAGTCTGCACATGTGCAACAAGCGCTACATCAGCGAACATCTCCATTAAGAAGGTAGGCATACATATCTAGTATAGTTAAAAATGCATACACATTAAATACACAAACTCGATGAAAAAGTCTGCTACCATTCGAGTAGGCATCGGGACAGTCTAATGATCAACCATTGGCCCTAACATCAGGGTAGGCACTGTTGCAAACTACCGGTGTAAGTTATCATCAGGATAGGCATCGGGAGCACCCGCTGAGGTAACTCGACAAAAGAGATATATCCCCAACAGAGGATCCTTCAGAAATGTACAACGACATCAGCCAAGAGAAAATTTGTCCCTTGATAGTATCGACAGATTGGGGAAACCATTGGTCTTAACACCAAGGTAACAGCAAAGGTTATCATAAAGGATGTCATCCCCAGCAGAAATATGGGAAACATTTCAGTTTATCCTCGTCAAACAAGCATCGGCAACACCAATGGAAATCAAACCATTGGAATTAACACGACTATGGACATCAATAGCACTGGTGAAAGTCAACCGTTGAGATCAGCCCCAAAATAGGCATCATACATGACAAGTCAGGGTAAGCGATATGAGATGCGATATTCGATTTGTGATGCGATATGCAATTTGCGAAGTGCAAAATGCGATTTATGAAAACATTTTAACATTCATTGCATTACGAATTGCATCATTAATATCCTGTCATATTTCAAGTGTCTAGTAAATCTTTATCATGTTCATTCCATTGCATTGCATAAACATGATAAAGAGGGGCATTTGTAGACACTTAAAATTTTTGCAATCCTAGTACTAACCCTGCAGGAAGACAAAACCGTTAACTCAACCCCGATCACCAATATTGGGATGTCAACTCAACCTCGATCACCAATATCGAGATGTCAACTCAACTCCGACCACCAATACCAGGACAACCACAGCCCCGATCACCAATATCGGGATGTCAACTCAACCCCGATCACCAATACCGTGATAACCACAGCCCCGATCACCAATATCGGGATGTCAACTCAACCCCGGTCACCAATACCGGGACAACCATAGCCCCGATCACTAATATCGGGATGTCAACTCAACCCCGGTCACCAATACCAGGATAACCACAGCCTTGATCACCAATATCGGGATGTCAACTCAACTTCGGTCACCAATACCGGGACAATCACATCCCCGGTCTCAATATCAGGCCATCAGTTCAACCCCGGTCTCAATATCTGGTCATCAGTTTAACCCCGATCTCAATACCGGGCCATCAGTTCAAGCCTGGTCTAAATACCGGGCCATCAGTTCACCCCCAGTCTAAATACTGGGCCATCAGGTTAACCCCGGTCTCAATACCGGGCCATCAGGTCAACCCCGATCTCAATACTGAGCCATCAATTCAACTCCATTCTCAATACCGGGACATCAGGTCAACCCCGGTCTCAAAATCGGGCCATCAGTTCAACCCCGGTCTCAATATTGGGCCATCAGTTCAACCCCAGTCTCAATACCAGGACATTAGGTCAACCCCGATCTTAATACCGGGATATTCATTCAGCCCTGGTCACAACCTGAGAGGTACAGTTAAGCCCCGGTCACAACCAGGAGATCCAGTTCAGCCCCAAAGATAACCCTGCGAAGCCAATTCAACCTTCAGAGATAAACTCGAAGCATCACATCATCCCCGGAGTCAACCTTGGGAGGACCAAGTCAGCCTCAAAGATGACCATGAGGACATACAGAATTAGCTGGGATCCAAACCTCGGAAACAACCCCGGGAAATCAGCCGAAGACCATGCCAGTACTAAAGGCAACCCTGGGAGGGATAAAATGGCCATTTTGCTAACTTGAAGCCGATTCAGTCAAACTCAAGCCGAATTGATGTCAACAAGGTTTGAATAAACCAATAATGATCCTGAGTGCAAACAGCGCAATAGAGCTTAACAAACAAACTGCGGGGAATCGAAGACCTGGTTCTGAACCCATCTTTTTGGAACCAAAAAATGTCTTATCCCATGTCATTGTGACACTCTCAGCAAGGGCCATCCGAAAAAGTATCGTACGCCTCAAACGGATGCTCCGACCAAAAGTTAGAAAGTTTTGAATTAAACCTCGCGTTGCTCGGAGTGCACGTACTTCGAGAAGATGGAACCCGTCGCGGGCCCATGCCACGTGGAACCGCACCTCTACCTATGGCAGCAGCAGGTAGAGTGGAGGCTCCCTGGCCTATATATATGATAAGCTCATTTAAAGAATTTAGAAACGCTTTAAACCTCTGCCCGTTTGGTTTTCCAGCCATTTTCTTTTCTTCTAAACCCAAATTTTTTCACTCTAACACGTAGATATACCCACATACTACCACATATCAAAAAATAACTGGTAGATTCACACGTTTAAAGCTTACGATTTGGCAAAAAGCCTGTGTAGCAGTCCATTATGAGTATTTTTACGACCAGCAAGTCAATACTACTTCTTTGCACTTTCATACACTTATATATCAAATTTTGTTTTCTAAATATGCCCGGAACTCAATTCCGTGGTCGTTTCTGTTAACTTTTAGTACATTTTTATACATAAACGTATTTTTTGGCATTTCTACAACTTAGATTGACGATCTGTCGCTTTCGACAGCTTTTATATACTTGCATCTTCGTTATTAGAAACTTCACCGAACTAGGTTATCTTCCCAGTCCGGGTTTGGCTTTTATATATATATATATATATATATATATATATATTTAATTGTATATATACTAACTTTTCAATTCTGTCAAGCTCGGATGTCAAATCTATGGTAGTTTACTGCTTTTATATATAAATATGCATATATAAGCAGCTTTCACCACACTGGGTTATCTTCCCAGTCTTGGTTGAGTACTTTTCTATATATATATATATATATATATATATTTACATTCCAGTTTGGCCTGGATCATTCTGTGGCCTTTTTACTGCTTTTATATATATTTATGCATATATAATCAGCCTTCACCACACTAGGTTATCTTCCCAGTCTTGGTTGACAACTTTTCTGTATATATATATATATATATATATATATATATATATATATATTTACATTCCAGTTTGGCCTAGATCATTCTGTGGCCTTTTTACTATTTTTGCAACATTCACCATATTGGGTTATCTTCCCAGTCCTGGTTGACTACGTTTTTGTAAATATTTATATTTCAGTCTAGGCACAGAGGTGAAAACCCATCGCCCTTTTTACTGTTATATATATATATATATATATATATATATATATATATATATATATATATATTTTAATTCTGTTCAGCCTGGATCATTCAGTGGCTTTTATGCAGCTTTTATAAATATATATATATATATATATATATATATATATATATTTTTTTTTTTTAATTCAGTCCAGGCACCGGTTTGAAAACCCATCGCCCTTTACATCTTTCATATATATAATTGTATATATATTTCTTTACTCGCTTTTATTAAATTATTGTTCTAAATATTCATTTTATATGAATCGGCACTAACATATTTGCGGGCGAACTAGATTTATTTAAATCTCGCCAACTCTAGCTTTCAAACGGTTCAAATTAGGTACAGACAAAATCGGGAAGCTAGAATGGCTGAGATTTATTTAAATCTAGAATCTTTCTAGTTTTAGTTATAAAAGTTACCTCGCGGCCCTTAGATCGCTATCTAGTGGGAACGAGACGCTTTGGATTAGCACTAGTAAGGATTTATTTATGGATCCTTGGCCATTATAGCTTTTGGATATATTTCTGTACAAATTTGAGTTGTGCAGGTTTATCGGCCTCCCTATGTGGGCCTAGGAATCGTGGGATTCATGATCAAATAGATCAGAATTGATTCCCACGATGGACAAACTCCACTTTACGAATGTACCCTGCCAGTTTTTCTGTAAAAATATACATACCAAAGACCTTAAAACGGTTATCCGGATTTAAGGTCTCAAAATAATGAGAATAAATGGTTTGTCGTGTTAGAGTCCCTCCGATGGCTATCATGCCCATGAGGAGATCGACACTTATATATATGTTGTGGTCGAGGATGCTTCACAGCCCGACAATCACCATTCAAATTGAGCCTTAATGCTGAAAAAGATAAAACTGAAGTATCGATATGCTTCTATTCCTATGCTAGCGTAAGGGTTTGAAAATCTTCTTTCACAAAATCATTCAACAATCTTTTCAGAAAAAAGAAGCTTTTGCAAATCAAATCAAACACTTTTGCAAATCAAATCAAAGACTTTTTGCAAATCAAATCAAACCCTTCGTATATAGGTTCAATGATGCATAGACATGCTTCTAATCAAACATAAGACCAATTTTCTTCCAGTATTCACACATATTGTAGATTTCAAAGGGAAATATTTAAAAAATGCGGTACCGTGTTTACACGGGAGTTGTGGGGTGCCTAACACCTTCCTCACACTTAACCAAGCCCTCGAACTCAAAACTTCAATTTCAAAGATCAATTTTCTACAGTGTCCAGCAATTGGGCCTCTTTTAAACAAAACTCGGTTGAGTTGGTACAACCATTTTAATTCTACCAACTGGGGACTCTGTAAAATATTCAATCGTCGACATGATACATGTTGGCCTTTTTCTAAAAAATCGTTCAAAACCTTTTTTCGAAATAAAAAGAGTAAGGGTAGAGATAACTTAGGAAGAGAGAAAGATCCGGGTGGTGACCCGACCCGCGGATTTTTTTTCGACATAGACAGCCATTTCACGGCACATGTTTGATTTGGACTGGTTATTTGATGCAGGTTCTTGGATTTACACAGCTCAGGGGGAACTGGTTTAATATCCACTCCTTGTACCATACTCTACATCCCAGAGTATCGGGCTATAGTTGACACCTGGGGGTTCGAGGCATTCTTTTCTATTCCTCCCCACGTTGCCCCTGGGGTTACCAGAGGGCTTTGTCTGAGCGCTGGTTCCACCATACTCAGTCTCTTTATTTGTTGGATTGCGAGGTGATGATGACGCCTATGGACTGGAGGTTCATTACCGAGATAGAGTTTGCAGGTGAGCCAATGTCGGTTGTGGCTGACATTTTACCTACTACCGCTTGGTCCCTCTTGGGAGTTCCTGCGACGTCCATAAAGGGTCGGACGGTCCGTTCTGGTCCCTTGAACGTAAATGCCCAGAGTGGGGCTTTGACTGAGCCTTTGCCTGATGATAAGAGGGTTATAGATGGCATCCTGCGGCGACTATTTTTGGTGATCATCAAGGGTTATTTCCTTGCGGACAACTCTTCAATGGTGTCCTTTGTCCTGGTTAGCGCTACTCGATACATGGAGCGCCTCAGTGATTTTGATTAGGGTACCTACACCTTTACCTATTTTCTTCGAGGGATGCGCATGTGCTTAGAGGGCGTAACGGAGGCTTGGTTAGGCTTTTACCCATTCCTGCTAGTGAGTATACTTCCCTTTCACCTTTCGATTTCCTCATTTGTGTTTGTCAGTCTTTATCACTGAGGACTTTTGATATTTTTATGGCCAGTTTTGGGCATATGAGAGGCTTCTATGCCTACGCCATGCCACTACTTTGAGCCTGTAGACTAATCCGAGGGGACGGCATTGGCATCACTCCACATTGACATAGGTCCCTATAGCTATGGGATTCACCCACTCCCGCTTGTAGCTAGAGCTATTGACGACTGAGTCAATCTCGTGGGTCCCTTATACCTCAGACTTTTTGATAGTAGGGTTCGAGGATGGCTTGCCGACTGGCCGGGAGTTTGCATTGTCCACCCGTAAGGTCCCATTTTTGATATAGGGTGGCTGGGAGCTCTACTTAGGAGAGAGTGCTATTCAGATCACCATAGGAGATATCCGCATTCCCTTTGTTCCTCCTGCTTGGCATCATTGGCCACTAGCTCAACCACTCACAAAAATTCCCCTGGTGGGGGTAGATGGCTTCACCTTATCAGAGGGCCCTTACAGCCAGGAGGCATTTCACAGTTGGTGGAGTCCTCATACCATTGGGGCTCAGACTCGTGCTACCCAGTTTATGACAGATATGGTACCGAGGTCTGTGATGATGATAGACTGGATAGCTTGCCTCTGAGAGCCTACTCATCTGGACAAGATTGCAGGATTAACCCAACAGTTGGAGAACGGCTCATTTCTTTATCAGGCACCTTGGCCGGGATCCATTCGAGGCAGATTCTTTTAATTATTCTAGCTCTGGAGCTGGCCCCTCGGCAAGTCCATTTTTTGCCAGCTTTGTAGCTGCTGATCCTCCCTTGTATCGATCGGACAGACCCATTGGCCGAGATTTCGTTTCTCAAGAGGAGCTGGAGCAGGTTGATCACCTGGATTTAGATATTATAGACTTCTTCTGATAGCTTTTCTAGCTATAACTTTTGATAGACCTCTGTAAGCTATTTGGGCAGCTGTGCCCCATTTCTAGCTATATCTTTTAATAGGCCTCTATTAGTTGATGGGCGGCTGTGCCCCACTTCCCTATACTTTTTATTTTGTATTTTATGAGCAGACAGAGATGATGTTGCAGTAGATAGTTTATTCTAGATATGCATGATGTTTCCTATCTATTGCATCCTATTTATCATTGTCATTATGCATATATTATGTCATGGATATGCACTTAGACAAGTAAGTTTAGATTTGACCCCTGGATGGTCTTATGATACGGTGATACAAATGTTGTCATCTATAGTCAGCCGTATTGAGCATGCGTCGCCATCTTTGGTAGCATCTTCATTGAGGTCGTGGTATGACAGTTTATCCCATACCGCTAGAGGGACAGTGGATCAGATGATGGGGCATTCTTTGGCCCTTCTAGATTTCCAGGTTTTGCATGGATTTGTAGATGGCATCTTATCATGCTGGATACCTGAGTGCCAGGTTTTTTGTTTTCGCCTTCATGAGTTGACTCCTACCCTATAGGAGTACGAGCACCTTACCGGTTTGGCACTGGATCTGCTTTGTGCCATGACTGCCATTAGTGACTTGAGGCGACCATTCATCGGTATGACAGGCTTGAGACGCCGGGTTGTTACTAAGGAGGTCACTGCCGGGCACGTAGTGTCCATGGATTTTTTGATTGATTGCTTTGGTAGATTGGACAGCTACGAGCGATACTCTGGTGATTTCATCATTTAGGCAGATGAGTGGCAGTTTGCATGACTGGATGTTCTGTTGATGTGCATCACTGCTTACCTGTACATGCCCCTGTATATGGACCACTTAGATACTGGCTTGATGGTAGTGGTTCATGCCCTCAGACAAGGTTGTACGATTTTACCGATGATACTAGTCGAGACTTTGCGGTTAGCTACTTTCTACAGTACCCATCCCGGGGGATTTTTCAGAGGTAGTGCCGTTTTGTTGTATGTATATTTTATGACTTATTTGAGTCCGATCGGCACTTTCAAACACCATGGGTACTGCTTTACCCATGAGATAGCCATGTCTTACTCCTTCCAGCCAGTGGAGTGTTCAGATGAAGCGACATGGTCAGCCTTTTTATCGGAGATCGAGCATCCCTTTTCAATATTGCCATGCTCAAAGCTTAGCTCCTCTTAGAAATTTAACACTAATGCAGTCGGCATGGACAATTTTCCCCTGGCGGGTTTGAGGGGGGTGACCACCTACCATCCATTGGCAGTCATGGGTTAGTTTGATCAGTTTTAGAGCCTCCACCAGTTTGAGGGGGCTATGGATCAGCGGGTACCAGCTTCATCTTTGTCATCAGCTGACCTGATAAGGATATATAATTATTGGACTCATAGAGAGAGGGATGATTTCTCTACTATCCATCCGGATAATTCTCCAGATTATTCAGTATGGTTGGAGTCCGATATTGCAGCGGCTGCAGTTATCCAGTCAGCTCCGAGTATTAATTTAGATGAGGAGGAACCTATGGAGGATCCTGATTCTCCCATGGAGGATGATTTGTTTACCGACTTGACATCGACTTTAGTTAGTGATTCTCCGAGCATCCCTACCGGGACAGATCCAACGATTGCTGATTTATCGGCTCAGATGACTTTTGAGAGAGATCAGGCTAGGGCATTGATGTTGACAGCCATTTCTAGCAGAGATACAGCTTTTGCTGATAGAGACGAGGCTTGAGCCACTCGGGACGCAGCATTGGTTGAGAAAAACGAGGCTCGATCTATCTGAGGTGTAGCTTTTGAGGAGATTGAGGAGGCCTTAGTTCCACAGGATGCTACTTATGCTGAAAGGGATGAGGACATAGCTACCTGAGATGTCTATATTGCAGACAACACTGCACTCAGATCATATACACACAACTTGGTTGGAGAGATAAGCACTTTTATAGATGGTCACAGCAGCACTATGCAGATGGATATGGATGTTCTTGCTCGTATGGAGGCGGGGAGTATTGAGCTTGCAGCTGCTCCTCCATCTTTAAAGAGAGATGCTATGTTGGCATTGCTATCTCGTTTATCTATGGGTTTATAGACTAGCTTTACTTTTCTTGCACATACTAGATCAGCCATTTTTGTCATGTACAGTACACAGTGTATATATCAAAAGTATTATATATCAGCGAAATATATTTTGATTCACTTCCCTATTGGATATGTATTGTCATTGCTGAGTGATTACCACTTCTTTCATGACTTGATGTCATTGATGTATCATGAGCTTCTCCTTGATGGATTGACATTGAGATGTTAGAGGGGGCCTATTGACCAGGGAGACTTGATAGTATTTGGGTTTTTATGGTTTTGGTGTCTTGGGAATGGTTTTTATTTGTTTTTATTTTTCTTTGAGGGTGCACCAGGAACAGTTGCCTATGTACTCCCGGAGATCAGGTCATTCGTAGTTCGATTTTTGTGTGAGAAGTTCGAAAAGTGTCTCTTTTAAGTTTGGTTTGATAGGTTTTTAAATTTTTCTTATTTTGTTTGACCGCACCAGGAATGACTGCCTACATACTCCCGAATGGAGGGAGATCAAGTCATTCGTAGTTCAATTTTCTAGCAAAAACCCGAACTGACTTAATTTTAATTCATAGGACCAGGATAATGCTGGGTATGTGTTTTAGACATAGTACCTTTTCACGGTGTCTGAATTGATATGCTGGGGAAATTTGCTCCCATCCATTTCTTATAATCTGATAGCTCATTCCGTCAACATTACATTGACAATGGAATGGCCTTCCCAACTTGGGACAAATTTTCCTTTGGCTTCGTCTTGATTGGCCAAAAGTTTCTTCAGTACCAAGTTGTTTTCCTTGAATTACCGGATTCTGACCTTCTTGTTGTATGATCGAGCAATCCTTTACTTATATAACTGCCCGTGAAAAATGGTTGTAGCCCTCTTTACGTCTATTAGAGATAATTGGTGGTACCGCTCCAGCAACCACTGATCTTCCTCTAATTGGGCGTCTATTAACACTCTCAGGGACTTTATTTCTACTTCTATGAGAAGAACTGCTTCCATACCATAGACCAATGAGTAGGGGGTAGCCCCAGTAGAAGTGCGCATTGAGGTTCTGTATGCGAGCTGAGTCAGAGGCAACAGGTCAGGCCATCCTTTGTGATTAGCAGACATTTTTTGCATGATATTCTTGATATTCTTATTGGTCGCTTCGACAACACCATTCATCTTGGGCCGGTAGATAACAGAATTGAGATGCTTGATATAGAACTTGCTGCATAGATCTCTCATCATCTGATTGTTTAGGTTCTTGGCGCTATCTGAGACAATCACCTCCGGCTATCTGTATCAATAGATGACATTATTTTTGATGAAACCAATGATAACCTCTTTGGTGACTTTGGGGAAAGAGGCCGCTTCAACCCATTTGGTGAAGTAATCGATCATAGTGAAGATAAATCGATAACCATTGCTGGCTTTGGGTTCTATTGGCCTAATTACATCCATTCCCCATATGGAGAAAGGCCATGGTGAACTCATATTGTGCAGCTCATTTGGAGGAGTGTGAATAGCATTTCCATGGACATGGAATTCGTAGCATCTCCTGACGTGATCATCACACTCATCTTTGAGAGAGATCCAATTATGCCTCGTTCTCAATATCTTTTTGGCCAACAAATGATCACTCATATGTGCACCACAGACTCCACCGTGGACTTCATCCATCAATCTCTGGGCTTTCTCTTTATCAAGTCATCCTAAGAGTATTATTCTCGTATCCCTTTTATAGAGTGCGTCTCCGCTTAGATAGAACTTCATAGCCATCTTATGAATTCTCTTTCATCCGGCTTGACTGGCCCTAGCGGGTGTAGATCCATCTCGGAGATATTCCTTGATGTATTTGGTACCAAGGATGCTTGATAGGAGGTATTTCATCTGATACTTCTCCAATGTAATTCCCATATGTCGGGGCCTTTTGGTTTGTGAATTTGATGTCGGGAATTCCCTTCTTACCCGATACGTTGATCAGTGAAGCCAACGTCGCCAATGTATCCGCAAAGTCGTTCCTACCTCGAGGGATGTGGATGAAGGTGATCTCTTCAAAATCTAAGGATATGTTAATAACCTGCCGGTGATAGGGTAACAAATGTAATTCTTTGGTGTGATACGCCCTGGTAGTTTGTCTAATAACCAGCTCAGAGTCCCCAAAGACTAGTAGATGCTTGATACCTATGGACTGGGCTAATTTCAACCCTATTATACAGGCTTCGTACTCAGTAGTGTTGTTGGTGTTGACAAACTGTAACTTGGTAGCTACCGGATACTGTTCCCCAGTACAAAAAACAAGGACTGCCCCAGGTCCAGCACCTTCCATGTTTATTGCCCCATCAAAATACATTTTCCAGTGTTGGACTATATTCCCTTGTCGGATTTGTTAAATTGTTATGATCCCATCATCTGGGAAATAAGTTTCCAAAGGCTCAAAGCCTCCTAACGGTGCTTCGACCAATTGATCTGCAATGCCCTGACCTTTGATGGACTTCTGGGTTACGTAAATAATGTCGAATTGTTGGAGGATCAATTGCCATTTGGACAATCAATAATTCAACATTGGCTTGTTGAATACGTACTTCAGTGGATCTATACGGGATATAAGATAGGTCGTGTGCCCATGCAGATAGTGTTGTAGCCTCATGGCGGCCCACGCTAATGCACGACATGTCTTCTCAATCAAAGTGTACTTCTGTTAACCGCTGTTAAACCTTTTTCTAAAGTAATAGATAGCTCTCTCCTTGCTACTATCATCTTTTTGTCCCAGCATACAGCCCATTGCGTTGGCATTGACAGACAGGTACATAAACAGGGGAACTTCATCCCTCGGGGGTACCAAGACAGGTGCTTCGATCAGCTGCTTCTTGATGGCAAGGAAAACTTTTTGGCAATCCTCATTCCATTTCGTGGAGGAATTCTTCCTTAGTTGCTTGAAGATGGGTTCACATGTTGCTGTGATCTAGGAAATGAACTGGCTTATAAAATTGATTCTCCCTAAGAACCCGCATATTTCCTTCTCTGTTCGGGGTACGGGCATCTCGGTGATGGCTTTAATCTTGGCAGGATCCAGCTCAATGCCTCTGTTACTCACCAGGAATCCCAATAACTTGCCCGATTTGACACCAAAAGCACATTTGGCTGGGTTCAGCTAGAGGTTGTAGTTACAAGACCTATTGAACAGCTTTCTGAGATGGCTGACGTGATCGTCCTCCCTTCGGGATTAGACGATGATGTCATCCACATAAACCTCTATCTCCTTATGTATCATGTCATGAAACAGTGCCATCATGGCTCGCTGATATGTGGCACCAGCATTGATGAGACCGAAAGATAAAAGTCCTATAACAGAAGGTTCCCCAGGGAGTGATGAAAGCTGTCTTCTTCATGTCCTCTTCAGCGACCATTATATGATGGTAACCAGCAAAGCAATCCACAAAATAATACATACCCTACTATGCAGTATTGTTTATCAGGATGTGGATGAAAGGTACTAGGAAATTATCTTTGAGACAAGCTTTGTTCAAATCTCGGTAATCCACGTATACTCGTACCTTCCCTCCGAGCTTAGGCACGGGAACTATGTTTGATAGCCACTCCGGGTATGTTTGTAACGACCATGAATTTTAAACTCCTTATTTATTAGATAAGTGATTTAATTTTTATGAGTTAGTTTTGTGAGCTTATTTAAACCTTAACTTGTTATGTGATTATGTGAGATAGAGCCTATGCAATAAATTGCTAGGATTATTTAAAGGAAGTCACTAATGGTTTATTTAAATTAGTGGACTAGCCTTGAGACTTTAATATCAGAGAATTGATAAGATTATTAAAAAAAAAACTAAATATTCAACTTATTTGAATATCGTGGTAGGATTTGAACGTGTTTGAATAATTTCAATTATGATTAATTAATTGATAATGAGTTGATTAATAATTATTATGAATAAATAATAATTAATGAGTAAGAGATTAATAAATATAATAACATTATATTTACTTGGTTAATTAATTTGTGCAAGCATGTGTTATACTAAACCTTTAATATATGGTAGTTAACTATATATTATATATAGTACAAGGTGACATATTAATGTGGCTTATACTATATATATAGACTGTATAGTAAGCTTTATTTCATTCATGTGAGTTGCATAATAATATAGTTTATGTGACATGAAGTGTGTGAGTAAACATTCATGTATACCTCATCAACATATAGCAATATCAATAAATAATTGATCTCAGTAAGTTATTATAATGATAACAGTTATAATAACGAGTAATAATAATACCCAATTAATTTATATTCGGTATTAAAGAAAATGTGCATGGATTATATGTTGTGTACCTATTCATTATTAATTGCTATTTGAGATAACATAGTATCACCCATTTAAATGTGTATGGAGTAAATACATATAACTTAAGGATATACTATGTGCATATACATTATATAATCTAAGTATATATATATATTATGCTAAGTGTGGAGCATACATAATATATATACAATTTGCAAATGCTGAGGTTACATTATCCCTAAATGAGAGGCCATCCTCAAAGTCTTCTCACGTGAACAAACAAAGCTAGCTACACTCTACATTTCTCTCTCAAATTCATAAATTCTAGCTAAGGATTATAGGAGATGTGGATTTCATGATGAGAGTTACCTACTCTCACCAACTTCTTCTTTTCCATTGTAAATTCTTGCAATCCTCTGTTTTGATTTAATGAACAAAGTCAAGAACCGGATATACAAATTGCCTATATAAGAGCACTTCTTCCCTCTCATTTTCTTTTGCTGAGAATTCTGTGAAGCAAAGCTAGCTTGAGTATAGTATTATAGTGAGCAAGTTCTGTGAGAGTTATAAGTGAGGAATTAGTTTAGCAGCAAGTTCAGTTTCCATTTGCAGAGGTATACCTTCTATCACTTCCCATTCTTGTTCTTCAATTTCTGTGAATTTTTAATTCTTTGATTCTTGATTTCAATTGGAATTGGATGTTAATATGTTTGGAGTATACTTGTTAAGAGTTATGCAAGCTTATATATATGCAAGAATCTCAATGTATCATGTTTAGACTAAATTTCGTAGGAAATAGTGAGATGGGTTTCCAGTTCTGCCGAACAGGATGATGTTTCTTGTTTGGCCGGACATCGACGCAGCTGCGCCGGGTTTATACTTGGTACCTGCGCAGCTGCGCAGGGTCCTAGAATTCATTTTCTGCTTCTGTTAAGCTTCTGTTATGTACTAACATATGTTACCTCTTTTGGCAAGCATGTGGATATGGTTAATATGTATATTTGAATACATGCATGTAGTATGAACAAGTATAACAACGTTAATACACATGATTGACGCAACACTTATGGTTTCGAACTGAAAATTTTAGTTTCGATTGTGAACTTAGACACATACGTAGAATGTGCATATTCTGATATTTTAAACATGATAGTATGTTTTATATTGACATGAAGAGTATGTTTAAAGTGTTAATCATGCACTAGCATACTTGATCGTAAGTTAAGACATTTTCAAAAGAAAAACTTAGGACTTTCAAAGTGAACTTGACCAAGAATTTAGTCTTGAGATTTTTGACCGTATGAGAACGTTTATGTGACTTAGTTATGTGTTCAAAGACATGTGAGTTATGATCACAAGACACTTAACATGTACTATAATGCCTTTATTGACTTAGTGTGATTTTTCAACGAAACGCTTAGAACGTGAAAGATTATATCAGTTGATCACCATGTGGATTGCGTATTGATCATGTAAGCATGTATATTAGAGTTGATTATGCCTGTAGACATATTAACATGGACCCCATTTGTTTATACATGAGTTTTGCATGTGCACGCATATTCATAGAAAATAAATTTCTAAAGCATAACCTATGTAATTTAAGTATATATGAGTAATATACGCGCAACCATGCTTACTAAGTATGGTTAGTCCGTGATGTGGTAATATGACTATATAGCTAACCCTCGTAACATGGAATTGATTAACTTAAGGTATGTGAATTACCGGCATGAAGACATATGATTTTAAATTGAATAGGGTGAGCATGCTAGGATTTAAACTTGAAAGTATATTCTTGAAGCATTATTACTTGAAATGCTAAATGGTCAAACCTATGTTGATGTATAGAAACTAGATAATCTAGCACTATTAAATCAACGACAGAGTTAATTGTTTATAGACCCAGTCAAAGTGATTGACTTACGTGAATTACATGATAAATTTATATGATGATTAGATTCTTGTAAGTGTAGACTCGTATTAGTTTACACATGCTAATTGGAGTACCGACTTATTAATGTTAGGTCGTTTCGACGCAAGTTAATTAAAGCTAGAACTTGTTCGTAGCTGAACAAACAGACAAGTATTCTAAATTCTTGCACTACCTTATTCAATGAATCGTGTAAGCGAGTTTCTTAACTTCACTTGATTTGAATGCAAGTTCTCTTACACTCTTTATTGTGAAAGTTCCTATCCTTCTCAAATTATATTGAGCAGGTTATTATCATATTGACGGTTAATTATTTAAAGCTTGAACTTTATTTCCAAGCGTGCTATTAGGTGGTTTAATTACTTTACTATTATTCCACATCGATATTATTGTTAGTCGCACTTGGTGCACTTGAGTTCGTACAGTCTTGGACTTGTACATCATTTAAAGTTCTATAATTCTTGAACTGTGTCAGATAGAGTCTGAACCCTTGTTCAGTCAGACAGGTATATGAAATTTTATAAAAGCTATCCAAACCAATTGATGGTAAGGATTCTTAGACTGAAAGAACACCCTTATATTATAAGGGAGTAGCAGGTATCTGATATAAGATATAAACAGCAGAGCTGAATGTTATGCATATACATGGCGTACGCGAGGCTGATCCCCTCAAGTACTATTCTGTAGCCAGTAACCAAAGGGTCAATTAGCTATTGATTCCGTTGAAGTTTTATAGTTCGAAGTCTACTTGACTATCAATTATTCTAAAAGCAATCATTATTCTTGCTTCCGATATTTATATTGTTGAATTCATTGTCAGATATTTTCTATTCATCATGATATATCTTTTATTGTTGTATTTAAACTTGCTGAGCAAACTTGTTGCTCATTCTTGCTATATCATGACTTATATTGCAGTTAAGCCCGAGACTTTAGGGAAGGACAAGGGTAAAGGGAAGATGTAGGATTAGTTTGCAAGGAGCAGACTTTATTTTTATGTTTAATTAAATTTTTGTTATGTAATATGAACCCTAATGACTATTCTAGGGTATGTTTGTATGACTGTTTTAAGGTTGTCGAATCTTGGGACTAGTAACACCTTTTGAATGAACGACGTACGTTTATTATATTCCTCATTTAGTTATCATATGTTGTTTAGAGGTGGATGTTTGTATTGTATTGTTACGACCAGAACGGGGTCAGAGGACTCGAATTCGGGGGTGTCACAGGTTGGTATCAAAGTCTTAGGTTATAAACGTTAGGAATGCGAAACCTAAGTTATAACCTTAGTAGAAAACTCAAGTAGAGTATGTAAGTGATGGGTTGAGGATAACCATCGAGTCTTATTGTGATACTGAAGTTGTTTATTTAAATCAGCTATGATTGATAGACGTCTTAAACTTCTTAATGCTAACATGAATAACATATCACATTAAGTCTAATGTTTTCTTCCTTTCCTCAGCATCATGCTGCCTAGGAGACTACCGCAGAACTAGAGGGAGGAAGGATCCGTTAATAATGGCGGAGGGGAAAATGTCGACCCTATGCAGAACTTCGTTAACTTGTTATTTGAGGCAATGAAGAACAGACCCCAGCCAGCCGCAGGGCAGCCAGAACATCACTTGGCGAGCTTTAAGGACTTTAAATTGGTAGGACCACCGGAGTTTCGGGTAACCTTGGACCCAATCGAAGCCCAGACTTGGATAGAAGATATGGAGAAAGTGTTTGAGGTCGCACGAGTGGCCGAAGCACAGAAGACGAGTTTTGCCACTTTCATGATGAAAGGCGAAGCTAACTATTGGTGGAAGGCCAATAAGGGACGAGCAGGCGAAGGAGTTATTCCTTGGGATAAATTTAAGGAGCTACTTCTCGAGAATTACTTCTCGAAGAATACGCAACAGGATATGGAAGTTATGTTTCTGGAACTGAAACAAGGTAGTATGTCTGTCACAGAGTACGCAGCAAGATTTAACGAGTTGGCACAATTCGCTTCACATTAAGTGGACACGGAGGCTAGGAAGGCAAGAAGGTTTGAATTAGGACTGAAACCTTGGGTACAGAAAGCAGTCACAGTATTAAAGATTAAGATATTCTCTGATCTACTGGAAAAGGCTATCATTGCCGAAGGAGGCAATGAAGCCATTGCTCCATTCAAACAAGAAAAGAAGACCGGTCAGGAGGGGCAAAAAGGGGGAAGCAGCGGAGGCAGCAACCCCAACAAGTGTAAATGGACGGAGAGCCAATCCTCTGGAGGTAACAAGTCCGGGATAGAGGCCAAGAAAAGTGTAAAGTGCAACAACTGTGGAAGGAATCACTCGGGGGAGTGCATGAAGGGAAAGAGTGTTTGTTACCATTGTGGACAACCGGGGAACATGGCTCCTCAGTGTCCGAATAAGCAGAAAATAGGGTGTTTCTCTTGTGGAGCCCCAGACCATCAAATCAAGGACTGCCCAAAGAAAAAGGGCGATGCAGCTAGCGACAACCGCAACAAAAATAACGGACTGAGCATCGAAGGGCCAGCCAGTCAAGCCAACAGGCCAACGGCACGCATGTTCAACATGACCGTACAGGATGCGGTGGAGTCCAAGGACGTGGTGTTAGGTATCATCCCAATCAACAATACAGATGCATATGTGTTATTTGATTTAGGTACTACCTTCTCTTTTATTTTTGAAGAATTTACTAAACGGTTAGACTTACCCCGTGAAAGATTAGAACACCCTATGACCGTAGAAGTAGCGAACAAGGAAATTATTCCCGTAGAATACATTCATAGGAACTGTTATACTGAATTGCGATGATTTAAGCTCAACGTGGATTTGATACCGATTCATTTGGGGGAGTTTGATGTAATCCTTGGAATGGATTGGTTATTGAATCACGGAGCAGTTATTGACTGTAAAAAGAAGTGTGTATGCCTTAAGACTCCGAATAAGTCGAAGGTAGTATTTTATGGTAGTAAATCGCCGAGACAATCTCATTATCTGACGATGGTGCAAGCGCAGAGATTGCTTAGGAAGGGTTGTATAGGTTATTTGGCTCACGTGGTTGATACTCGACGAGTCGAGGGTGAACTAGGTCAGATACCTATTGTAAGGGATTTCGTTGATGTCTTCCAAGACGAGATTTTAGGATTACCACCGGATAGAGAAATTGAGTTTGTCATTGATTTGGCACCAGGGACAGCACCAGTATACAAAGCGCCATATCGTATGGCACCGGTAGAGATGAAAGAATTGATGGCTCAATTACAAGAGTTGTTGGATAAGGGATACATTCGACCGAGCGTATCATCGTGGGGAGCACCAGTCTTATTCGTGAAGAAGAAAGATGGATCGCTCAGACTTTGTATCGACTACCGAGAGTTGAACAAGGTCACCATTAAGAACAAGTACCCATTGCCTCGGATCGATGATTTGTTTGATCAGTTGAAGGGGGCAAAGTACTTTTCAAAGATTGACTTGAGGATCGGTTATCATCAACTGAAGGTGAGGCCGGAGGATATTCCAAAACGGCATTCAGAACTCGGTATAGACACTTTGAGTTTCTGGTAATGTCATTCGAATTGACGAACGAGCTGACAGCATTTATGGACTTGATGAACAGAGTGTTCAAACATTATTTGGATAAGCTCGTTGTCGTATTCATCGATGACATTCTGGTGTATTCAGAGACGGAGGAAGAACACGCCGAGCATCTTCGAATAGTGTTAGAGACATTAAGGAGAGAGAAGTTGTATGCAAAATTCTCCAAGTGTGAGTTTTGGTTGCAGAGAGTGCAGTTTTTGGGGCACGTTATCGACAAGAATGGTGTTTCGGTTGATCCAGCAAAGGTAGAAGCGGTTATCAATTAGGAGCAACCTAAGACGCCAACAGAAATCAGGAGTTTCTTAGGATTAGCGGGATACTATCGAAGATTTATCTAGGATTTTTCGAAATTAGCATCGCCGTTAATCAATCTTACTAGAAAGACAATTAAGTTCGTTTGGACGGAGAAGTGTGAAGAGAGTTTCCTAGAATTGAAGAAGAGGCTTAGTCAAGCACCTGTGTTAGCTTTACCGGATAACACGGGAGGGTTTGTAGTGTATAGCGATGCGTCACACAAGGGTCTTGGCTGTGTACTAATGCAACACAGTAGGGTCATTGCTTATGCTTCACATCAGCTGAAAGATTATGAGAAGGTTATCTGACTCATGACCTGGAATTAGCAGCAGTAGTTTTTTCCTTGAAGATTTGGAGGCATTATTTGTCTGGTGAGAAGTGTGAGATATATACGGACCACAGGAGTCTGAAGTATATCTTCACGCAGAAAGAATTAAACATGAGGCAGCACCGATGGCTAGAATTGATCAAAAACTTATGATTGTGAGATTCTGTACCATCCAGGAAAAGCAAATGTAGTGGCAGATGCCTTGAGCTGAAAAGGCGGAGAGAAGTTATCAAAGTTAACCGTTCAAGAAGAGTTAGTGAAAGATTTCGAATGACTAGACTTGGAGGTTAAGTATCCGATGGAGACCGACAAGAAATTATTTACAGTAATAGCGAGCCTTAATTTATTAGATAAGGTTAAGGAGGCACAAGAGAATGACGAAGATTGTGATATTATCAAGAAGCGGATTGTTGAAGGTGATGATTTGAAATTCAAGATTGATAGCACTGGACTGCTAAGGTTTGAAGGACGAATTTGGGTACCATTAGTACTTGAATTAAGGGAAGAAATTTTGTAAGAAGCGCACAGTACGAGATACTCGATACACCCAGAAAGCACGAAGATGTACCAAGACTTGCGTCATCACTTTTGGTGGCCAAACATGAAGAGGGAAGTTGCAGAATGCATAAGTAGGTGTTTAACTTGTCAGAGAGTCAAGGCAGAGCACCAACGACCAAGTGGATTATTACAACCGTTAGAGATTCCAGAATGGAAATGGGAGCACATCACGATGGATTTTGTGGTGGGACTTCCGGCAACACAGAAAGGGCACGACGCCATATGGGTAATTGTAAATCATTTTACAAAGTCAGCTCACTTTTTGCCGATTAAGATTAAGTATAGTTTGGACCAGCTAGCCAGATTATATATCAAGGAAATTATCTCGAGACATGGGGTGCCGGTATCTATTGTATCTGATAGAGATCCACGATTCACGTCGAATTTTTGGAAGAGTCTTCAAGAGAGATTGGGGACACAATTACGAATGAGTACCGCGTATCATCCGCAGACCGATGGGCAAAGCGAAAGAACAATTCAAACACTTGAAGACATGCTCTGAGCTTGTGTAATGGACTTGAAGGGTAGTTGGGAGGATCACCTTCCATTAGTAGAGTTTACGTACAATAATAGTTATCAAGCTAGTATTGGAATGCCACCGTACAAAGCACTGCATGGGAGAAAATGTCGAACACCGTTGTGTTGGGATGAAGTTGGAGAACGTCGACTGTTGGGACCAGAATTGATACAGTAGACTGTAGAGATTATCAAGGTGATAAGAGCATGACTGGTAGCGGCTCAAGATCGCCAGTAGAAGTATGCGGACTTGCATCGCAAGAAGAAAGAATTTGAATTAGGAAGCTGTGCTTTTCTGAAAGTATCTCCCTGGAAGGGGAAGATTCATTTTGGGAAGAAGGGCAAGTTAAGCCCTTGGTTCATAGGATCGTTCGAGATTCTGAGGCGAGTCGGTGAAGTGGCGTACGAGGTGGCGTTACCTCCTGAACTTGAGCACATTCACAACGTGCTTCATGTGTCAGTGTTGCGGCCGTATAAACCAGACTACAAGCATGTTATCTCCTATGAGCCGATCCAAGTCGAGAAAGACTTATCATACGAAGAGGTTCCTGTCCAGATACTAGATAGGAAGGAACAGAAGCTGAGGAATAAGATCATTCATTCCGTTAAGATTCTTTGGAGGAATCACGCAGTTGAAGAAGCTAAATGGGAGCTAGAAGAGAAAATGAGAGCGAATTATCCGTTTTTATTTGAGTAACCTTATTTTTACAATTCCGAGGATGAAATTTTTATAAGGGGGAAGGGATATAACGACCATGAATTTTAAACTCCTTATTTATTAAATAAGTGATTTAATTTTTATGAGTTAGTTTTGTGAGCATATTTAAACCTTAACTTATTATGTGATTATGTGAGATAGAGCCTATGCAATAAATTGCTATGATTATTTAAAGGAAGTCACTAATGGTTTATTTAAATTAGTGGACTAGCCCTGAGGCTTTAATATCAGAGAATTGATAAGATTATTAAAAAAAACTAAATATTCAACTTATTTGAATATCGTGGTAGGATTTGAACGTGTTTGATTAATTTCAATTATGATTAATTAATTGATAATGTGAAGATTAATAAATATTATGAATAAATAATAATTAATGAGTAAGAGATTAATAAATATAATAACATTATATTTACTTGGTTAATTAATTTGTGCAAGCATGTGTTGTACTAAACCTTTAATATATGGTAGTTAACTATATATTATATATAGTATAAGGTGACATATTAATGTGGCTTATACTATATATATAGACTATATAGTAAGCTTTATTTCATTCATGTGAGTTGCATAATAATATAGTTTATGTGACATGAAGTGTGTGAGTAAACATTCATGTATACCTCATCAACATATAGCAATATCAATAAATAGTTGATCTCAGTCAGTTATTATAATGATAATAGTTATAATAATGAGTAATAATAATACCCAATTGCTTTATATTCGGTATTAAGGAAAATGTGCATGGATTATATGTTGTGTACCTATTCATTATTAATTGCTATTTGAGATAGCATAGTATCATCCATTTAAATGTATATGGAGTAAAACATATAACTTAAGGATATACTATGTGCATATACATTATATAATCTATGTATATATATATTATGCTAAGTGTGGAGCATACATAATATATATACAATTTGCAAATGCTGAGGTTACATTGTCCCTAAATGAGAGGCCATCCTCAAAGTCTTCTCAGGTGAACAAACTAAAGCTAGCTACACTCTCCATTTCTCTCTCAAATTCATAAATTCTAGCTAAGGATTATAGGAGATGTGGATTTCATGATGAGAGTTACCTACTCTCACCAACTTCTTCTTATCCATTGTAAATTCGTGCAATCCTTTGTTTTGATTTAATGAACAAAGTCAAGAACCGGATATACAAATTGCCTATATAAGAGCACTTCTTCCCTCTCATTTTCTTTTGCTGAGAATTCTGTGAAGCAAAGCTAGCTTGAGTATAGTATTATAGTGAGCAAGTTCTGTGAGAGTTATAAGTGAGGAATTAGTTTAGCAGCAAGTTCAGTTTCCATTTGCAGAGGTATACCTTCTATCACTTTCCATTCTTGTTCTTCAATTTCTGTGAATTTCTAATTCTTTGATTCTTGATTTCAATTGGAATTGGATGTTAATATGTTTGGAGTGTACTTGTTAAGAGTTATGCAAGCTTATATATATGCTAGAATCTCAATGTATCACTGTTTAGACTAAATTTCGTAGGAAATTGTGAGATGGGTTTCCAGTTCTGCCGACCAGGATGATGTTTCTTGTTTGGCCGGACACCGGAGCAGCTGCGCCGGGTTTATACTTGGTACCTGCGCAGCTGCGCAGGGTCCTGGAATTCATTTTTTGCTTCTGTTAAGCTGCTGTTATGTACTAACATATGTTACCTCTTTTGGCAAGCATGTGGATATGGTTAATATGTATATTTTAGTACAAGCATGTAGTATGAACAAGTATAACAACGTTAGTACACATGATTGACGCAACACTTATGGTTTTGAACTGAAAATTTTAGTTTCGATTGTGAACTTAGACACATACGTAGAATGTGCATATTCTGATATTTTAAACATGATAGTGTGGTTTATATTGACATGAAGAGTATGTTTAAAGTGTTAATCATGCACTTAGCATACTTGATCGTAAGTTAAGACATTTTTAAAAGAAAAACTTAGGACTTTCAAAGTGAAGTTGACCAAGAATTTTGTCTTGAGATTTCTGACCGTATGAGAACATTTATGTGACTTAGTTATGTGTTCAAAGACATGTGAGTTATGATCACAAGACACTTAACATGTACTATGATGCCTTTATTGACTTAGTGTGATTTTTCAACGAAAAGCTTAGAACGTGAAAGATTATATCATCGATCACCATGTGGATTGCGTATTGATCATGCAAGCATGTATATTAGAGTTCATTATGCCTATAGACATATTAACGAGGACCCCATTTATTTATACATGAGTTTTGCATGTGCACGCATATTCATAGAAAATAAATTTATAAAGCATAACCTATTTAATTTAAGTATATATGAGTAATATACGCACAAGCATGCTTACTAAGTATGGTTAGTCCGTGATGTGGTAATATGACTATATAGCTAACCCTCGTAACATGGAATTGATTAACTTAAGGTATGTGAATTACTGGCATGAAGACATATGATTTTGAATTGAATAGGGTGAGCATGATAGGATTTAAACTTGAAAGTATATTCTTGAAGCATTATTACTTGAAATGCTAAATGTTCAAACCTATGTTGATGTATAGAAACTAGATAATCTAGCACTATTAAATCAACGACAGAGTTAATTGTTTATAGACCCAGTCAAAGTGATTGACTTACGTGAATTACATGATAAATTTATATGATGATTAGATTCTTGTAAGTGTAGACTCGTATTAGTTTACACATGCTAATTGGAGTACCGACTTATTAATGTTAGGTCGTTTCGACGCAAGTTAATTAAAGCTAGAACTTATTCGTAGCTGAACAAATAGGCAAGTATTCTAAATTCTTGCACTACCTTATTCAATGAATCGTGTAAGCGAGTTTCTTAACTTCACTTGATTTGAATGCAAGTTCTCTTACTCTCTTTATTGTGCAAGTTCCTATCCTTCTCAAATTGTATTGAGCAGGTTATTATCGTATTGACGGTTAATTATTTAACGCTTGAACTTTATTTTCAAGCGTGATATTAGGTGGTTTAATTACTTTACAATTATTCCACATCGATATTATTGTTAGTCGCACTTAGTGCACTTGAGTTCGTACAGTCTTGGACTTGTACATCATTTAAAGTTCTATAATTCTTGAACTGTGTCAGATAGAGTCTGAACCCTTGTTCGGTCAAACAGGTATATGAAATTTTATAAAAGCTATCCAAACGAATTGATGGTAAGGATTCTTAGACTGAAAGAACACCCTTATATTATAAGGGAGTAGCTGGTATCTAATATAAGATACAAACAGCAGAGTTGAATGTTATGCATATACATGGCGTATGCGAGGCTGATCCCCTCAAGTACTATTCTGTAGCCAGTAACCAAAGGGTCAATCAGCTATTGATTCTGTTAGAGTTTTATAGTTCGAAGTCTACTTGACTATCAGTTATTCTAAAAGCAATCATTATTCTTGCTTACGATATTTATATTGTTGAATTCATTGTCAGATATTTTCTATTCATCATGATATATCTTTTATTGTTGTATTTAAACTTGCTGAGCAAACATGTTGCTCATTCTTGCTATATCATGACTTATATTGCAGTTAAGCCCGAGACTTCAGGGAAGGACAAGGGTTAATGGAAGATGTAGGATTAGTTTGCAAGGAGCAGACTTTATCTTTATGTTTAATTAAATTTCTGTTATGTAATATGAACCCTAATGACTATTCTAGTGTATGTTTGTATGACTGTTTTAAGGTTATCGAATCTTGGGACTAAATGAACGACGTACGTTTATGATATTCCGCATTTAGTTATCATATGTTGTTTAGAGGTGGATGTTTGTATTGTATCGTGACGACCGGACCAGGGTCAGAGGACCGGGATTCGGGGGTGTCACAATGTTGATACCATGATGATACCGACTTTGAATTATTTGACGACTTCTTCTTTGACTTTCAGACTCCATTCAGGTTTCAATCGTCTGAGGTTCTACTTGACTGGCTTGAATCCATCTTTGATTGGGAGTCGATGGATGCCATTGTCAGTAGACAAACAAATAATGTCTTCATGTGACCATGCAAACACATCCTCGAACTATGTTAGGAGTTCAATTAGGTCGACTTTTTGGTCTTTGGTGAGGTCTAAGCCTATCTGGATTTCTTTGAGGTTTTCGAAAGTTCCTATATTGACAGTAGTGGTTTAATAGAGGTTTGGTTTGGGTTTGTCTTTGACCCACTCTTTGATCTCCTCAGGCACCTCATAGTCATCTATCTCCTCTTGATCAATTTCCATCAAGTCGTAGTTCAATTCTACATCAAAGTTGTAGCCTTTATGACAGGTTGGCATCTCATCAGCAGGGACAAACAAATCCAATTATGTAGTCCTAAAAACAAAATGCTTTCGGTTTAATATATGAAATTGTTTAAACATACAAAGCATTTATCAAAGCATGATAAAAGTTACTGCTATAGCTATGCAACAAAATAAGCAGTAAATGAAACTATGTTCGAGGGCAGATGGACTTTCTGCCCTTTTACCCTTTTTGAACGAAGCATGAGGTGCTGCTCCAGTTGTCTAATGTCAGGTCCTCATGAATAGGGAGGATAAAGGATTTGTGGTCGTCTATCTCATCTCTGATGACAACCGAGACATCCTTCAGATCAGGGTTGAGATTTTTCTTTGCACTGCCCCCCTTTCCCTTCTTGATATGAGGAATTAGGATCTGATCCTCTTCATCACTGTCTGGGATATCATCGTTCATACCCTCGTATTGCATCAGACAATATATGTTAGCAAATGGGTCTTGTCCTTCATACATGAACTTTTCTTTTCCCTTTTCGCTTTCCCCCTCAATCTCCGGGGCTTTTCTCTCACTAACTGGTTTAACGGGAGGAAACAGCATGCCTGACACAGCAACATGAATCTTCCTTATTAGTTTTACAAATCCAGCATCAGTGAGGTTTGGCAATAGAATTTTGGAAGCATGAACATTCATATGCTTGTGTGGGTTCCGGTGGTTTGACCCGGATGAATAGCCCAATCCGACTTTCCCTAACTGGCTCAGGATTTGTACCGGACTCTTGATACCTTGTTGATTCTTTCCTAACCCTTCTCCAAGGTAGAAACCCAAAGATACCATCTCCTGCCCAACCTTCATGACTTCGGGAAAGACTTTTGGTTTCAAAGCTGGTGCCCCAACAGGTAGGTACTGAGTATTGCTCACTTCCAATGCTCGGAAACTATCAGGTTCAACTCCTTCATCTAGACTGATCACTGGCATGTCTCCTTGTGTGCAGACAGGGTATTCTGGTTTGGCGTTCACCGTGATTAGGTTGCCATTGATAATGTACTTGAGCTGCTGATGGAGGGTGGATGGAACGGCTCCTGCCATGTGGATCCACGGTTTTCCCAGCAACAAGTTGTATCTGGTGGTAATGTTGAGTTCCAGGAAGGATACATAGAAAGTATGGGGACCAATCTCCAATGGAAGCTCAATCTCTTCCACAGCCTCTCGGCGAGACCCATCGAAAGCCCGGATAATTACATGATTGGTACGGATCCGATTTGGGTTAATTTTCATTCTCTCCAAGGAATCGTAGGGACAGATGTTCAGGGACGATCCTCCATCTATCAGCACACCTCCAATCACATACCCTGATGACATTACTTCTATGTACAGTGACTTGCGATGACCTGTCCCCACCGCTGGTATATCATTGTCAGTGAAGGATATCACATTCCTGCTGAAGATGTGTTCTATCACGTGACGAAACTTCTCATTATCCATCATCTTCGGCAGATGGGCTTCCTCCAGTACTTTCACCAGAATATTACGATGATCCATCGAGGATAAGGCGAGATCTAGAATGGATATCTTCTTGGGTGCATCTTTCAAGCTCTGCACCACCTTTCTCTCATTATGCCCCATTTTGCTGAGGAATTCTTCGATTTTCTCTTCAGCCACTTTCTCTTTAGCTTTGCTGACTGAATTGATCACCCGCTGAGGCAGGTACAACGGATTTTCCTTGGATATGCTTGCAATATTGTTTGAGGTGGAACCTCCCTCCTTCCCATAGTTCCATGGGACTCTTTTCAGGCTGACCAACTGATATTGCAGCCTAAATGGCAGTATTACAGGCTCGGGCGCAACTAATTTCACAAGTGTAGACACTTAAAATTTTCTTCAGTTTTGTTGTAGACGATCAAGATTTTGTGTTCCTGTTACTAACCCTACAGGAGGGCAAAACCGTCTACTCAGCCCTGGTGTCAATACCGGGACCTCAGGTCAACCCGATCTCAATACCAGGACCTCAGGTCATCCCCTGTCTCAATACCGGGCCCTCAGGTCAAACCCGATCTCAATATCGGGACCTCAGGTCATCCCCGGTCTCAATACTGAGCCCTCAAGTTATCCCCGGTCTAAATACCGGGCCATCAGGTCATCCTTGGTCTCAATACCGGGCCCTCAGGTCAACCCCGGTCTCAATACCGGGCCATCAGATCATCCCCGGTCTCAATACCGGGACCTCAAGTCAACCCCGGTCTCAATATCGTGCCATCAAGTCAACCCCGGTCTCAATATTGGGACCTCAGGTCATCCCCGGTCTTAATATCGGGCCCTAAGGTCCTGGTCTCAATACCGGGCCATCAAGTCATCCCCTGATCTCAATACTGGAACCTCAGGTTAACCCCGGTCTCAATACTGGGCCCTAAGGTCAACCTCGATCTCAATACCGGGCCATCAAGTCATCACTGGTCTCAATATTGGGACCTCAGGTCATCCCCGGCCTCAATACCAGGACCTTAGGTCAACCCTGGTCTCAAACTGGGACCTCGGTCAACCCCGATCTCAATACTGGGCCATCAGGTCAACTCCGATCTCAATATCGGGACCTCAGGTCAACCCATGTCTCAATACCGGGACCACAGGTCAACCCCGATCTCAATATCGAGACCTCAGGTCAACCATGGTCCCAATACCGGGACCTCAGGTCAACCCCGGTGTTAATACCGGGCCCTCAGGTTAACCCCGGTCTCAATACCGGGCCATCAGGTCATTCCTGATCTCAATACCGGGACGTCAAGTCATCCCCAGTCTCAATATCGGGACGTCAGGTCAACCCCGGTCTTAAATAACGGGATGTCCTCTTTACCCTGGTCATAATCCGGGAGGTCAAGATAAGCCTCGGTCACGACCGGGAGATCTAGTTCAACCCCAGAGATGACTCTGGGAAGCCAAATCCAAAGGAGACCACCCCGGGAATGGCAAAATGGTCATTTTACCATCTTAAAGCTGATTCAGTCAAACTCAAATAGAATAAATGCCACCAAGGTCAGAAAGAACCATAACGGTGATCCCGAGTGAAAACAGCGTAAGACAGCTCAACGGATAAATTGCGGGTAATCGAAGACCTAGTTATGAACCTGTCTTTTTGGACTCAGAAAAGTTTACTCCCATGTCGTTAAGACACTCTCGATGAGGGCTTTTCGGAAAGGTACAGCACGCCTCCAATGGACGCTCTGATCAAAAGTTATAAAGTTTTGAATCTGGCTTCGTATTGCTCGGAGTGCACGTACTTCGATGTGAAGGGACCCACCACCCAGACCCTGCCACAGTGGAGCCGCATGTAGAGTGGAGGCTACCTTTGGTAGAGCCTCTTCCATTGGGTCTATATATATGAGTGCACCCCAGCTCATTTTATATAGAAAAACGCTCTGGAACTCTGTCCGTTTCGTTTCTAAGGCCCACTCTTGTACTCCGAAACCCAAATTTTATCACTCTAACACGTAGGCATACTCATATACTACCACATATCAAAAACTAAGCGGTAGAATCGGACGTTTAAAGCCTATAATTTGGCAAAGAGCCCGTGTAGCAGTCCATTATGAGTATTTTTATGATCAGAATGTTCATACTACTTCATTGCGTAATTATACACTTGCAAGTTAAGTTTCGTTTTTTGATTATGCCCGGAACTCAGTTTCGTGGCCGTTTTTGCTTACGTTTTCGTACATTTTAGTACATTTACGTTTTTTCTGGCATTTCTACAACCCGGATCGACGATCCGCAGCTTTTATTAGCTTATATATATACATATGTATGTATATACGTATATATGCCCTTCACCGGACTGGGTTATCTTCCCAGTCTGGGTTTGACTTTTTTTGTATATATTTAACTATATATATACTAACTTTTCAATTCTGCCAATCCCGGATGTCAAATCTATGGTAGTTTACTGCTTTTATACATATAACTATATATATAAAAAAATTTCTTACTTATTTGGGCTTGGATTTCTGCTTCGTGGCCTTTTTATTGCTTTAATATATATACTAACTGTATATATTAACATTTTATATTCCAGTTTGGCCTGGATCATTCTATGGCCTTTTTATTGCTTTTATATATATATATATATATATATATATATATTTTATATTCTGTCGAGCCTGGATCATCCCGTGACTCTTTTACAAGCTTTTATATATATATATTTCAATTCTGTCCAGCCTGGATTACTCCAGTGGCTTTTTATAGCTTTTATAATATATATATATATTTTCATTCCAGTCCGGGCATAGGATTTGACATTTGTCGCCATTTATTCCTTTTATATATATATTTCCATTATGTCATGCCTAAATTACTCCGTGGCTTTTTACAGCTTTTATAAATATATATATTTACATTCCAGTCCTAGCATCGGAGTGAAAATCTATCGCCCTTTACAGCTTTCGTATATATATAACTATATATATATATATATATATCTTTTATTCATTATTATTAATTGATGCTGTAAATATTCATTTGATATGAATCGGCGCTGATATCTCTTTGGGCGAACTAGATTTATTTAAATCTTGCCAATTCTATCTTTCAAACGATTCAAAATAGGTTCAGATAGAACCGGGAAGCTAGAATGACTGTGATTTACTTAAATCTAGCAGTTTTTCTAGTTCCATTCATTCGAAAAGCAACCTCGCGGCCCTTAGATCGCCATCTAGTGGGAACGAGATGCTTTGGCTACGCGCATACCAGGATTTATTGATGAATCCTTGGTTCTTGCGACATCTGGATATAAATGTACATTTTATGTGCATATTTGAGCTGTGCAGGTATATTGGCTTCCCTATGTGAGCCTAGGAATCATGGGATTCACGATCAAACTGATCAGAATCTGATTCCCACTATGTACAAACTCCAATTTATAAATGTACCCTGCCAGTTTTTTTGTAAAAAAATGTACATCTAAAAGAGCTTAAAATGGTTATCCGGGTTTAAGGTTTCAACATAGTGAAAATATGGTTTGTCGTGTTAGAGTCACTCCGATGGCTATCATGCCCACGAGAAGACCGACATTTATGTATATTTTGTGGTCGAGGATGCTTCGCAGTCTGACAATCACGATTCAAATTGAGCCCTAAGGCTGAAAAGATAAAATGGAAGTATCAACAGGCTTCTATTCCTATGAGAGCGTAGGGGTTTGAAAACTACCTTTCAAAATATCATTTTAAATATCTTGTCTCAAAATGGATATTTGCAAATCAAATCAAACCCTTCGTATATAGGTTCAACTAAGAAAAGCACTACTTTCAATCAAACAAACATATGCCCATTTTCTTCCAGCATTCACACATATTTTTCAGATTTAAAAGGAAAATATTAAAAAGATGTGATACTGTATTTTCACGGGAGTTGTGGGGTGCCTAACACCTTCCCCACACTAAACCAAGTCCCCGAACTTAGAACTTCAGTTTCCAAAATTCAGTTTCGACAGTGTCCAGCAATTGGGCCTCCTTTCAAACAAATTCGGTTGAGTTGGTACAACCATTTTCAAATCTACCAACTGGAAACTCTGTAAAACGTTCAAATCGTCGACATGATACATGTTGGTCTTTTCCTAAAAAAACCCTTCGCCTTTACAAAAAAATAAAATAAGGGTAGAAACAAACTTAGGAAAAGAGAGAAAGATCCGGGTTCCGACCCGACCAACGCATTTTTTCTTCCCGACGTCGATAGGTGGCGACTCTGCTGGAGACAGTAAAGGGCTTAGGCCGCATTCAAATCTTTTCAAAATTTCCCTTTCATATCTGCGTATGTGTGAATGCTGCGTTTCTACATTGAATGAATGCGTGAATGCTACGTCCTTACATTGAATGAATATGAATGAATGCTTTACTGCTTTATATTAGTGCTTCGCACCGATGTCATCATATGCATACGGTGAGACGCGATGTATGTGAATGTATGTTGTGTGATTCCTCCACCAAGAGGCAAACCCGTCGGTGACTAGATTATTGTGTTCGAGGGAGAATAAGTCTTCGGGGCTCATGAAAAAACACCACTCAGATCTGCTCCAGTTGAAAGATCGAATTAATTTCCCCTCTAGTAGATTGCGATGATCTGGGAACCTTCATACCGAAAAGACGCGAGAGTGGCCTAAGATAGGTCAGCCTCTGATTAACCAAATCCGAAGGGAAGCCTCTTCATGTCTTCCTCTTTCAATTCAATGTCAAGTTTTTAATTCCAATGAAAATGTCATAATGTACATTCCATGTCTTGTAAATCCTGTCATATTATCCTGTCATCAAAACAACTGACCTCTGTTTTGCAGGATAAGATTAAAAAACCTTAAAAACACATCATGGCATGCATCATATCCATACCTACCTTAGGAAATTGGCACGCCTACGTTTGTTGTAGGTAAAATATTGGTCCTGTAACTATATCTAAGTCTAAGAAAGCATTAAGTCCATCTCCGGACATGGTTTCCAGTGCTCAGCCAGAATCCACCCCTGTCTCTAGGGAAGAGTTTGAAGGACTAAAGAACCAAATAACCGAATTGGCCACTTTCTTGAGAGAACAGAGTAAAGCTCTTAAAGGGAAACAAGCACAGGGTCACATAGAACCAGGAACACCCGGTGGCGGTCAGGAAACCTGGGAAGAAGGACACTCAGATTCCTGATCCTCAGAACCAGGATACTACCAACAAAACCCCTGAAATCACCATCCTTAACAAAGAGCAGGAAGCTGGTGACATTCTGAAGAAGGTTGAACAGATGGAAGAGATCATCCGATCCATCAAAGGGACTGGGGCATTTGGGATTGTTAATTACTTAGACTTATATATATTCCACGGGGCTCGTTACCCTGAAATGTTTCAAGTCCCTGATTTTTAGAAATACTATGGATTAGGAGATCCCTACACTCATTTGAAAGTATTTATTGGAGAGCTCGGATCCTATGTAGAGAACGAGAAACTCAGAATGCAGTTATTCCAGAAAAGTTTGACCGGAGAGGCTAGAGCCTAGTATGCTCGTCTGGATAATTCCAAGATTTACAGCTGGGAAGAGTTAGCACATTCCTTCCTCAGTCAATACAGTTTTCAATCCCAAATGGTTCCAGATAAACACCAGATCACAAAAATCAAGAAACAAAACACTGAATCATTCAGAGAATATGCCCAACGATGGAGGAGGGATGCAGCACAAGTTACCCCATCCATGACTGAGTATGAAATAGTCATGACCTTCATCGACATCCAAGAAGCCCGTATTATGAAAGGGTCCTAACAGGCATAGGAAAATTATTCTCAGAGATGATCAAGCAAGGAGAAATGGCTGAAATGGGGCTGAAATCTGAGAAGATAAAGGATCTGATTGCCTTGGAAGCCGTTCCCAAGCATATCCAATTCGGGAGTTACGGGAGTAATCCTTGGAGAGTATATAAGAAGAAAGACGAGGAAGTGTCATTAGTACTGCAAGGACAGAATTAAAGGAGCGAGTCGAGCAGCATGCCCATTCAAAGGAGAAATTATTCCCATTTTTAAGCTCCAGCCCAACCTTCTAACCCTCCATTTCAGAAAAATTTGGAGGCCAGACGTCGGAGAACGTTCACCCCATTACGGGATTCACTCGAAAATGTGCTGAAATTGTTGACAACACAGAAGAAGATTGTTCAGCATCTTTCCACCAACTAGTACTGGAGGAAGGAATTTTGACCCAAGTAAAAAGTGTGCCTACCATTTTGGATCTTTGGGCCATGATACACAGGACTGTTGGGCCCTCAAGCACAAGATCCAAGACTTAATAGACAACGGAATGTGCAGGATAATCTCCTCCCTCGGCACAAATAGGAGAGTGTCAATATGATTAGCACAGGGAATAGAGAGGGATCCAAATACCTCCAGTACGTCGGAGAGTTAACTCAATCCAGCAACAATAGCCCGAACAATTGGGAATTATCAGAAAGGCGGTTCCTAATAGAACAGGAGATCAAATCTATCAAGGAACAGATTGGACAGCTGGCGAATTTGGTCGTATACTAGCACCAGGTAACCAGGTAGCTGATAAGCCAATCCAACCAGTCTGAAGCAAGTCCTCCTACCCCGGAAGTTAGTCCCATTGCTTTGAGGGATCACTACCAATTTCATGAACATAAACCCTAGGCTGACAAGGTGGCCAAGGAAGAAAAGTTCCAAGCAGATAGGGAATTCGCCTTTCAAAGGAATTTCACTAATCTGAACCAGTCGATGAAGGAAATCCTCCAGATGTTGATCAATGAAGGGATGGTTACAGATTTTTTACCTCTGGTGAACTCTTGATCCAAGAAATTCAAACCTAACTAGGATCTGTCAGTATCACTCCAATACACACGGTCATGATACCAAGGATTGTTGGGGACTTCGTCACCTGATTCAAAATCTTATTGAAAGCGGTGAGCTGATAAGAGGGAATCAAGATTATGGCCTTCCTGATGAAGAAACACTCTTTATTCCCATGACATGGAGTTAGGGAACAGTGGCTGTTATTTCCTATGAGAAGGAGCTAGCCGGAACACCCTTAGTACTACCAGGAAAAAGGGTCCAAGAAACACAGAGTCCTGTGAAGGTTGCCGCACCCGAGCCTTTAATACTACCTTTCAGACCCCAGTATCCAGTGATTAGTCAGAAGAGAGTCCCATGGAACTATGGGAACGATGAAGGTTCAACCTCAAACAACATTGCCAGTATATCTAAGGAGAATCCATTGTACCTGCCCCAGCGGGTGATCAATTCAGTTATTAAGGCCAAAGAGAAGGTGGCTGAAGAGAAAATCTAAGAGTTCCTCAACTAAATGGGATATAATGAGATCAAGGTGGTGCAAAGCTTGAAGGATGCACCCAAGTAAATGTCCATCTTGGATCTAGTTTTATCCTCGGTGGATCATTGCAACATTCTGGTGAAAGTACTGGAAGAAGCCCATCTGCTAAGGACAGTGGATGCCAAGAAATTCTGTCACGAGATAGAACATATTTTCAACAGCAATGTGATATCTTTCACTGATGATAATATACCAGCAGAAGGAATGGGTCACCATAAATCACTTCACATAGCAGTGATGTCATCATGGTATGTGATCAAAGGTGTGCTTATAGATGAAGGATCGTCCTTAAACATCTATCCCTACAATACCTTGGAAAGAATTAAGATCAACCAAAATTGGATCGGAACTAGTTATGTGGTCATCCGAGCTTTCGATGGGTATCGCCGAGAAGCTGTGGAAGAAATTGAGCTTCCATTGGAGATTGGTCCCTTCTATGTATCCTTCCAGGTACTCAACATTACCACCGGATACAACTTGTTGCTAAAATGGCCGTGGATTCACATGGCAGGAGCTGTTCCATCCACCCTCTATCAACAACTCAAGTATATTATCAATGGCAACCTAATTATAGTGAATATCGAACCAGAATACCCTGTCTGCATACAGGGAGATATGCCAGTGATCAGTCTGGATGAAAGGGTTGAACCTGCGAGCTTTCAAGCATTGGAGGTGAGAAATACTCAGTACCTATCAGTTGGGGCACCAGCTCTAAAACCAAAAGTCTCCCCCGAAGTAATGACAGTGGGCCAAGAGATGGTATCTTTGGGTTTCCGCCCAGGAAAAGGGTTAGGAAAAAATCAGCAAGGTATCAAGAGCCCGGTGCAAATCCCGAGTTAGTCGGGGAGAGCCGGATTAGGCTACACATCCGAGTCAAACCACCAGAACCCATATAAGCATCCAAAGGCTCATGCTTCCACCATATTGTTGCCAAACCTACCTGATGCCGGATTCGTGAAGCCAATAAGGAAGATTCCTGATGTTGTGTTAGCCATATTGTTTCCTCCAATCATACCGATAAGTGAGAGAAAAGCCCCAAAGCCTGAGAGGGATAGCAAAAAAAGAAAATAAAAGATCCTGTACGAAGGACGAGACCCATTTGCTAACATGCGCGTTCTCATACATTACGAGGGGATGAATGATGATATCCCAGACAGTGACGATGAGGATTAGATTCAAATTCCACGCATTAAGAAAGGAAAGGGGGGCAGTTCAAAGAAGAATCATGGCCCTGATCTGAAGGATGTCTCAGTCATCATCTTAGATGAGGCAGACGACCCCAAATCTTGTATACTCCCTATTCATGAGGATCTGACCCTGGAAAACTGGAGCAGCGTCCCTTGCCTCATTCAAAAAGGGTAAAAGAGCATAGAGTCAGTCTGCCCTGTAACCTTATTTCAGTTACTGCTTATTTTTGTTACACAGCTAAAGCAGTAACTTTTGTCATGCTTTGCTAAATGCTTTGTATGTTCAAGAAATTGCATATATTAAAGAAAAAGCATTTTGTTTTCAGGACTCCAAGATTAGATTTGTTTGTCTCTGCTGATGAGATGACAACCTGTCACAGTGACTACGACTTTGATGTAGAACTGAACTTCGACTTGATGGAGATTGATTAAGAGGAGGAAGATGACTATGAGGTGCCCGAGAAAATCAAAGAATGGGTCAAAGACAAACCCAAACCAAACCACCACTGTCAATATCTGAATCTTAGAAAACCTTAAAGAAATCCAGATAGGCCTAGACCTCACCCAAGACCAAAAAACCGACCTGATTAAACTCCTAATACAATTCCAAGGATGTGTTTGCATGGTCACATGGAGATATGATTAGCCTGTCTACTGACATTGTCATCCATCGACTCCCTATCAAATATGGATTCAGGCCAGTCAAGCAGAAGCTCAAGCGATTAAAACCTGAATGGAGTCTGGAAGTCAAAGAAGAGGTTGTCAAATAATTTAAAGCTGGTATCATCATGGTATTAACATACCCGGAGTGGCTGTCGAACATAGTTCTCGTGCTTAAGCCCGAATGGAAAGTACGAGTATGCATGGATTATCAGGATTTGAACAAAGCTTATCTCAAAGGAAATTTCCCAGTACCTTTCATCCACATCTTGATAGACAACACGGCGTAGTACGACATGTATTCTTTTGTGGATTACTTTGCTGATTACCATCAAATCATGGCCGCTGAGGAAGACAGGGAGAAAACAGCTTTCATCACTCCCTGAGGAACCTTCTGCTACAAACTGATTATCCTTCAGCCTTATCAATGCTGGTGCCACATATCAGCGAGCCATGATGGCCCTGTTTCATGACATGATGCATAAGGAGATAGAGGTATATATGGATGACATCATCCTCAAATCTCAAAAGGAGGACGATCACATCGACCTTCTTAGGAAGCTGTTCAACAGGTTGCGTAATTACAACCTCAAGCTAAATCCAGACAAATGTGCTTTTGGCGTCAAATAAGGCAAGTTGTTGGGATTTCTGGTGAGTAATAAAAATATTGAGCTGGATCATGCCAAGATTAAAGCCATCACTGAGATGCCAGTACCTCGAATAGAGAAGGAGATACGCGGGTTCCTGGGGAGGATGAATTTCATTAGCCTATTCATTTCCCAGCTCACAGCAACTTGTGAACCCATTTTCAAGCTACTAAGGAGGAATTCCTCCACGAAATAGAATGAGGATTGTCAAAAAGCCTTCTTGCCATCAAGAAACAGCTGATCAAAGCGCCTGTCTTGGTACCCCTGAGGGATGGAATTCCCCTATTCATGTACTTGTCTGTCAATGCCAACGCAATGGGCTATATGCTAGGACAGAAAGATGATAATAGCAAGGAGATAGTTATCTACTATATAAGCAAAAGATTCAGTACTGGTGAATAGAAGTACACCCTGATCGAGAAGACATGTTGTGCGTTAGCATAGGCCGCCATGAGGTTGCAACATTATCTATATGGGCACACGACCTATCTCATATCCCGTATGGATCCACTGAAATATGTATTTAACAAGCTAATGTTGAATTATCGATTGTCTAAATGGCAGTTGATCCTCCAACAGTTCAATATTATTTACGTGACTTAAAAGTTCATCAAAGGTCAAGGCATTGTACATCAACTAGCCAAAGCACCATCGGGAGGGTTTGAACCCTTGGAGACTTACTTCCAGGATGATGGGATAATGGCAATTCAACAAATTCAACAAGAGAATACAGTCCAACCATGGAGAATGTATTTCGATGGAGAGCTAAACATGGAAGGTGCCGGAGCCGAGGCAGTCCTCATCTATGGTACAGGAGAGCAGTATCATGTGGCTACCAAGTTGCAGTTTGACAACACCAAAAACACAGCTGAGTATAAAGGCTGCATAATAGGGCTAAAATTAGCCCAATCAATGGGTGTCAAACATCTATTAGTCTTTAGAGATTCTGAGTTGGTTATCAGATAAACCAATGGGGCATATCATACCAAAGAATTGCATTTACTGCCATATCACCGTCAGGTCATTTACATATCCATGGATTTTGAAGAGATAACCTTTGTCCACATCCCTCGGGGAAGGAACGACTTTGCGGATGTATTAGTAACTTTGGCTTCCTTTATCAACGTATCAAGTAGGAGGGGAATTCCCGACAACAAATTCACAAACCAAAAGGCCCCGATATACATGAATTGCATTGGAGAATTATCTGATGAAATACCTCCTATCGATCAACCTTGGTATCAAGACATCAAGGAATATCTCCTGAGATGGATCTACACCCGCTGGGGCAATCCAATCCGAACGAAAGTGAATTTATAAGATGGCTATGAAGTTCTATCTGAGTGAAGATGCACTTTATAAAAGGGATGCTGAAATAGGCCTTTTAAAATGTCTCGATAAAGAGCAAGCCTAGAGATTAATGGATGAAGTCCACGGTGGAGTCTGTGGTCCACACATGAGTGGTCATCTGCTGGCCAAGAAAATATTGAGAACAGGGCATTACTGGATCTCTCTCAAAGCTGACTATGATGATCACGTCAGGAGTTGCTATCAATGCCAAGTCCATGGAAATGCCATCCACGCTCCTCCAAATAAGCTGCACAATATGAGTTTGTCATGGCCTTTCTCCATGTGGGGAATGGATGTGATGGGTCCATTAGAACCCAAAGACAGTAATGGTCATTGTTTCATCTTCACTATAATGGATTACTTCACCAAGTGAGTTGAAGCTATCTCTTTTCCCAAAGTCACCCAGGAGGTAATCATCGGTTTCATCAGAAACAATGTTGTCTGTCGATATAAATAATCGTAGGGGATTATATCAGACAATGCCAAGAACTTAAATAATCAGATGATGAGAGACTTATGCAGCAAGTTTCATATCAAGCATCTCAATTCTGTCATCTATCGACCCAAGATGAATAGTTCTGTCGAAGTGGCCAATAAGAACATTAAAAAAATCATGCAAAAAATGTTCGACAATCACAAAGGATAGCCTGACCTGTTGCCTCTAACTCTGTTAGCATACAGGACGTCAATGCGTACCTCTACTGAGGCTACTCCCTATTCATTGGTCTATGGCATGGAAGCAGTCCTTCCCATAGAAGAAGAGATGGAGTCCTTACAAGTGTTAATAGATGCTAAAATGGAAGAAGATCAGTGATTACAAGAGAGGTACCACCAGTTGTCCCTGATAGATGAAAATGTTAGAGTTTATGCCCTAGAGGCTAATTCTTTGATGTAATTGCTTAAATATTTTTGATATTATATTTGATTGAATAAATGAATTATTTTATTATGGTTTTATTTACTGCGTTATATAAATGTTAACATAATAAAAGTCCTTAGAATAGTTATACAAATTATATGGCTTCAAGTATGTGACTTGAACATGAGATCATATAGTTACAATTAGTATCATTACTCTTAAATGTCCCTAGTCGAGTGTCATTGTTAATGGGACAACAATGATACATTGAGACTAGTATGTGAATTGACTGATGGCCAAATCTCATTGGTCATAAATATATAAGATATTGAGTCAATGCATAGGTACATGTTAGAGAACAATGTACTGGGCAGACCCACCATGATAATTCTACGTGGAGCATTATACAAAGTGTCATAAGCAATTCTCATAGTGGCAATGATGTAATGATCCTCCGACCTGAAACCACTATATTACTACACGAGAATTTATGTACTTTGATATCATCAAAGGCCACCTTTAATAGGTGGACGATAAAGGTGATTATTGGGTACATCATGAATCGTGTGAGGAATATGAGTGATCTAGATGGAATTTAACCCTCCAATATATTAGGGGTGATATCCATAGGCCTCTTGATTGAGTAGGACTATGAAATGCATGGCCATGCTCAAATAGTGATTTGTTTCATATAGTCTACTCATCGATCAAGAAAACTCAGATTAAATTATGAAGCGGATGACACATTCCATGCCTCGAGTTTAATCTAGGATGTCAAGGTTAAAAGGATTAAATTACATTGAAACATTGGTTATGAAAAGGTTGTATCGAATCACCGATCTTATTATTATTTGGGTAGCAGTGATGCATTACTAGATGCCGCTCACTGTTTATAATTTTATAATATGATTTTAAAATTATTGCCAACATAATAATAACCTATAGGGTCACACACTTAGAACGTAATTAAAAGGGAATTAATTTAAATTGTATGGATTTAAATATATCAATATGATTGATAGTATTTAAATTATGAATTTAAATTAATAGGATAATTTGTATATATATATATATGTATATTAATTAAGTAAGACTTAATTAAGATATAACATATAAATATATATAAATTCGGATGTTATATTTCTAATTGGATTAGGTTTTGGTTAATTCCTTTAACTGCTATATATATGATATATCAACCGTTTAGTGTATCATCGATATCAAAACCCTAGCCGCTCTTAGAGAGAGACTAGAGAGAAAAATTTCGAAAAGTCCAGATTCTTGGCGGCTAGTACCGCAGCTTTCCTTGCTGCAAATCGTGTGACGATTCGCGGGACGTTCGTGTGGATACCGTAGAGGCGCAGTTCCGTTGGATTGCGTTGAGGATTCGAAGCAGTTCCAGAATCTCCATGGACCCCCCCGTCGTAGCGCACGATGGTCGTGACCCCAATATTTTGTATATAGTTTTCTTTAATTATATAAATTGTGTCATGTGCTTATTGTGATATGCATGGTGCACAGTTATGGCCCTTTTGACCCATAGGTTAGTGGTTTTGGTTTTGAAATACGGCTTACATGTCGTGCCTTTCTATAAATTCTGATGTAATATTCTCTTCTCATCTAAATCCCCTCGAATGTAACTCGAGGTTTCTTTATGTCATGTAATGTACAATTGTAACCTATCAAGATGACAAGATGATGATGGAGAGGAGACACATGCATGAGGAAGGTCCAAAGAAGCTACTATTTTGAAGACCTTTTACCACCTTAGACTGGCCTTTAATCTTTTCATTAGCTTGAAAATATTGGCATAGGGTTGGGGCCATAACTGTGACACATTTAATTTTGCACTTTATTTATGCTTGTATACGATATGATATGATAAATAATGTGCATGTTTAATAAGATTAAAATTGGTGAGATCTAAATTAATTATTAAAATCCCTCATAAAATTATTAAGTCTAAATCAGATGCCTTCCAATGAATAACACTCATCAAGACCTTGACCGATGGATGTAGGTTTGCCAAAGTAAAGTACCCCATTTATCTTGGTAAGATGCGATAGGATAATTGTGATATCCAAACTGTTAAAATCATTGGGCCAGACTTAACTAAGTTATCACAATAGGATTGTGGACTTAGAGGCATAGAGTTTGGTAGGTACCATTAGATGGACTAGAAACAAATGTTGTTCACCAAACTATCTAAGAGTTATATATGATATAATTGACAAAGGGTTGTCTACCTAAATAATTATGTTTTGAGAGAATAGCCAAAGCTAACTTAAGGCATAATGAAATATGGATCTTAGCTCACTAGAAAGATTTAATTGAAAAATGCTTTCCGAATTAATGGTGAGGGCTATTAATTTGAATAAAATAGTGGGAGGTATATTTTGAATGTACTATTATCAATTACATAATATCAAAATTCTGCAATTTGACTTATTATTTTTGCACTTATAAATTGTAGATATCAATGGCAAACAACAACACAAATAGTCTTTCACTACGATCATTCCTTGAGAAGGAAAAGCTGAGTGGAGTTAATTTCCTAGACTGACATAGGAACTTGAGGATTGTCCTCAAACAGGAGCGCAAGCTATATATCCTTGATGGGCCCATTCCTGTAGCACTAGCTAACACTGCACCACGTGTAGAGCATAATGCTTACAAGAAGCATCAAGTTGATGCTCTGGACGTGAGTTGTCTCATGCTAGCAACTATGAACTCTGAGCTTCAGAAGCAACATGAGTTAATGGATGCTTATGAGATGATCGAGCATCTCAAGAAATTGTTCGAAGGGCATGCTCGACAGGAGAGGTATGATACAAGCAAGGCGTTGTATCACTGCAAGATGGGTGAACGTGATCCAGTTGGTCCACATGTGCTGAAAATGATTGGGTATATTGAGTACCTTGGTAGGTTGGGTTTTCCGATTACTCTAGAAGCCCAAACTGATCTTGTTTTGCAATCTTTGAACAGCAGCTACTCTCAATTTGTTATGAATTACCTCATGAATGAAATTGAGAAACCACTTACTGAGTTGTTGAGCATGTTAAGAACTGCCGAGAACAACATGAAAAAGACAGGACCCGCTCCCATAATGATGGTGCAAAAGGGGAATGCTAAGGGAATGGGAAAAGGCAAGAAGAAGATAGGATCTAAATCTGCCAAACCCAATCCCAAAACCAAACAGGCTTTAAAACCTAAAGGTGGGGTGGCTAAAGAAGGTGATTGTCACTTCTGTGGAAAATCTAGACACTGGAAGAGGAATTGTCATGCTTATTTGGAAGAACTGAAGAAAAAGAAAGGAAGTATGACTTCTGATTCAGGTATATATGTTATAGAAGTCAATTTGTCCACTTCTACATCATGGGTATTAGATACTGGATGTGGTTCTCACATTTGTGTTAATGTGCAGGAACTCCGAAGGAGTAGGACTTTGGCGAAAGGCGAGGTTGACCTACGAGTTGGGAATGGAGCAAAAGTTGCTGCACTAGCCGTAGGAACTTATCATTTATTTTTGCCCACTGGGCTAGTATTAGAATTAGAGGATTGTTATTATGTGCCTGCTATGAGCAAAAACATTATTTCTGTTTCTTGTTTGGACAAGAAAGGTTTTTCATTTTTAATAAAGAACAACAGTTGTTCATTTTACTTAAATGAAATATGTTATGGTGTTGCACAATTGTTTAATGGTCTTTATATTCTTAATTTAGAAATGCCTATCTATAACATAAATACAAAACGATTTAAATCAAATGATTCAAATTCGACATATCTTTGGCACTGTCGTTTAGGCCATATAAATGAGAAACGCATATCCAAACTCCATAAAGATGGGTTTTTGGATTCATTTGATTTTGAATCATATGAGACATGCGAGTCTTGTTTATTAGGCAAGATGACTAAAGCCCCTTTCACTGGACACAGTGAACGGGCTAGCAATGTATTGGGACTTATACAGAGTGATGTATGCGGACCCATGAGTTCGTTAGCAAGAGGTGGGTTTTATTACTTCATTACATTTACTGACGACTTCAGTAGATATGGATATGTGTATCTTATGAGACACAAATCCGAATCCTTTGAAAAGTTCAAGGAATTCAAGAATGAAGTTCAAAACCAATTTGGCAAAAGCATAAAAGCCCTTCGATCCGATCGAGGAGGTGAATACTTAAGCCAAGACTTTGATGACCTTCTAAAGGAGTGTGGTATTATATCACAGCTCACTCCACCTGGAACACCACAATGGAATGGTGTGTCTGAGAGGAGGAATCGCACCTTGTTGGACATGGTACGATCGATGATGAGTCATGCAGATCTTCCAATAAGCTTCTGGGGTCATGCCCTAGAGACAGCTGCATTCACACTTAACCGTGTTCCTACAAAGACGGTTCATAAGACACCATATGAGATGTGGACTGGGAAACGTCCTAGTATGTCGTTCATGAAGATTTGGGGTTGCGAGGCGTTTGTAAAACGTCTGGCTTCTGACAAGCTCGGACCCAAATCTGACAAATGTAATTTTGTGGGATACCCAAAGGAAACAAAAGGGTATTTTTTCTACAAACCTTTTGAGAACAAAGTATTTGTTGCTCGAACTGGTATTTTTCTAGAAAGAGAATTTGTCTCTAAAGGAAACAGTGGGAGGAAAGTAGAACTCGAAGAAGTTCGAGAACCACAAAATATCATTGAACCTGAGTTGGAACATGAGCAGGAACCACAAGATATTGTGGAAAGTGAACCTGCTCAAATTACACGAGGCATTTGTAGATCTGGTAGGACACGCCAAGAGCCCGAGAGATATTATGGATTTCTTGTGACTCAAAACGGCGATGTGATGCTCATAGATCATGATGAACCTGCTTCCTACCAAGAAGCTATGAATGGACCAGATTCTGAGAGATGGCTTGAAGCCATGAAATCTGAGATGGACTCCATGTATACTAACCAAGTATGGACTTTGGTTGATCCACCCGAAGGGGTAAAACCAATTGGGTGCAAGTGGGTTTTCAAGAAGAAAACCGACATGGATGGTAATGTACAAACCTATAAAGGTCGACTGGTAGCAAAAGGTTTCAAACAAGTTCAAGGTGTTGATTATGATGAAACCTTCTCTCCAGTGGCAATGGTTAAATCCATCAGGATCTTACTTGCTATTGCAGCCATTTATGATTACGAAATCTGGCAGATGGATGTCAAAACTGCTTTCCTTAACGGAAATCTCCTTGAGGATGTGTATATGACACAACCTGAGGGTTTTGCCAATCCAAAGGATGCTGGAAAGGTATATAAGCTGCAGCGATCCATTTATGGATTGAAGCAAGCCTCTCGGAGTTGGAATCTTCGATTTGATGAAGCAGTCAAAGAGTTTGGCTTTATAAAAAATGAAGATGAACCTTGTGTATATAAGAAGGTTAGTGGGAGTCATATTGTATTCCTGGTATTATATGTTGACGACATAGTAATTATTGGGACTGACATTCCTTCCTTACAAGCTGTAAAAACATGGTTAGGAAAATGTTTCTCTATGAAAGATTTGGGCGATGCAACCTACATTTTAGGTATCAAGATCTATCGAGATAGATCGAGAAAAATGCTAGGCCTAAGTCAAAGTACATATATTGATAAAGTGCTGAAACGGTTCAGCATGCAAGAGGCAAAAAGAGGACACTTACCCATGTCTCATGGTGTTAAGATCTCTAAGGCCCAATGTCCTAAATCACATGATGATGAGGAGCGTATGAGAAAGATCCCTTATGCTTCGGCAATTGGATCTATCATGTATGCAATGATATGTACTCGTACGGATGTCTCGTATGCTTTGAGCATGACGAGCAGATACCAGTCGAATCCAGGTGAAGGTCACTGGACAGCAGTCAAGAATATCCTCAAGTACCTGAAAAGGACTAAGGATTCATTCTTGGTATATGGAGGTGAAGACGAACTGACAGTAAATGGTTACACAGATGCTAGTTTCCAGACTAACACAGATGACTATAAGTCTCAGTCAGGTTTTGTGTTTTGCCTTAATGGTGGTGCTGTTAGCTGGAAAAGTTCGAAGCAAGAGACAGTAGCCGATTCTACAACAGAGGCTGAGTATATTGCTGCTTCTAGTGCGGCCAAGGAGGCTGTATGGATTAAAAAGTTTGTCACTGAACTTGGTGTTGTTCCAACCATTGTTGATCCAGTTGAGCTATACTGTGATAATAATGGAGCCATTGCACAGGCTAAGGAACCCAGATCTCACCAACGATCCAAGCATATACTTAGGCGGTACCATCTCATCCGTGAAATCATTGATAGAGGAGATGTACATATAAGCAGAGTGCCAACAGATGATAATGTTGCAGATCCACTGACCAAAGCTTTGTCGCAGCATAAGTACGAAAGTCACACTAGTTCCATGGGTATTACATACATGAGTGATTGGCTCTAGTGCAAGTGGGAGACTGTTAGAGTTTATGCCCTAGAGGCTAATTCTTTGATGTAATTGCTTAAATATTTTTGATATTATATTTGATTGAATAAATGAATTATTTTATTATGGTTTTATTTACTGCATTATATAAATGTTAAAATAATAAAAGTCCTTAGAATAGTGATACAAATTATATGGCTTCAAGTATGTGACTTGAACATGAGATCATATAGTTACAATTATCATTACTCTTAAATGTCCCTAGTCGAGTGTCATTGTTAATGGGACAACAATGATACATTGAGACTAGTATGTGAATTGACTGATGGCCAAATCTTATTGGTCATAAATATATGAGATATTGAGTCAATGCATAGGTACATGTTAGAGAACAATGTACTGGGCAGACCCACCATGAGAATTCTACGTGGAGCATTATGCAAAGTGTCATAAGCAATTCTCATAGTGACAATGATGTAATGATCCTCCGACTTGAAACCACTATATTACTACACGAGAATTTATATACTTTGATATCATCAAAGGCCACGTTTAATAGGTGGACGATAAAGGTGATTATTGGGTACATCATGAATCGTGTGAGGAATATGAGTGATCTAGATGGAATTTAACCCTCTAATATATTAGGGGTGATATCCATAGACCTCTTGATTGAGTAGGACTATGAAATGCATGGCCATGCTCAAATAGTGATTTATTTCATATAGTCTACTCATCGATCAAGAAAACTCAGATTAAATTATGAAGAGGATGACACATTCCATGCCTCGAGTTTAATCTAGTATGTCAAGGTTAAAAAGATTAAATTACATTGAAACATTGGTCACGAAAAAGGTTGTATCGAATCACCGATCTTATTATTATTTGGGTAGCAGTGATGCATTACTAGATGCCGCTCACTGTTTATAATTTTATAATATGATTTTAAAATTATTGCCAACATAATAATAACCTATAGGGTCACACACTTAGAACGTAATTAAAAGGAAATTAATTTAAATTGTATGGATTTAAATATATCAATATGATTGATAGTATTTAAATTATGAATTTAAATTAATAGGATAATTTGTATATATATATATATATATATGTATATTAATTAAGTAAGACTTAATTAAGATATAATATATAAATATATATAAATTCGGATTTTATATTTCTAATTGGATTAGGTTTTGGTTAATTCCTTTAACTGCTATATATATGATATATCAGCCGTTTAGGGTATCATCGATATCAAAACCCTAGTCGCTCTTAGAGAGAGACTAGAGAGAAAAATTTCAAAAAGTCCAGATCCTTGGCGGCTAGTACCGCTGCTTTCCTTGTGTGACGATTCGCGGGACGTTCGTGTGGATACCGTAGAGGCGCAGTTCTGTTGGATTGCGTTGAGGATTCGAAGCAGTTCCAGAATCTCCATCGTCTCCTTTCAGGCTTGAATAATCGGTAAAACATATCTTAACCTCTGAATTAATATGTTTTCGCATGGATCCTGTTTTAGGGTTTCGAAAATTTTTAATTTCCGCTGCGTTTATGTGCCGAAAACACTATAGAAAAAAGGGCTACAACCATTTTCCACTGGCAGTTATATCAGCAAAGGATTGCTCGATCATACAACAAGAATGTTTGAATCAGACAATTCAAACAGAACAACCTAGTGATGAAGAAAGTTTTGGCCAATCAAGATGAAGCTAAAGGAAAGTTCACCACAAATTGGGAGGGCCCTTTCATTGTCAAAGAGGTGTTGACAGGAAGAGCTATCAGATTACAAGAAATGGATGGGAACTGAATTCCCCCAACTCATCAACTCAGACACCATAAAAAGGTACTATATTTGAAACACATGCATACCAGCATCCTGGTCCTACGAATCAAATCAGTTCGATTTTCACTAAAAGACTAAACTACGAATGACCTGATCTCCCTCAGCCCGGGAGTACGTAGGCGACCATTCCTGGTGTGGTCAAACCAAACAAAAAACTTAAAACTCATCAAACCAAGTATTTCTCAAACCTCTCGCACAAAACTTAAACTACGAATGACCTGATCTCCTTCAACCCGGGAGTAAGTAGGCAGCCATTCACGGTGCGGTATGATCTTCAAAGAAAAACAAAAAAATTAATAAAAACTCAATCCCAAGACACCGAATCCATATAAAACCTAAATCTTATCAAGCCTCCCTGGTCAACAGGCCCATATGAGATATTCTCCAACATCCCACTGTCAATCCATCAAGAAGAAGCTCATAATACATCAACAATAACAAGTCATGAAAGAAGTGGTAATCACTCAGCAGTGAGAATACATATCCAACAGGGAAGTGAATCAAAATATATTTCTCTGATATATAATACTGTTTGATATATATATTGTGTCCTGTACATGACAAAAATGGCTGATCTAATATGTGCAGGAAAAATAAAGCTAGTCTATGGACCAAATGATAAGCGGGACAACAATGCCAACATGACATCTCTCTCTGAAGATGGAGGAGCAGCTGCAAGAGCAATACCCTCAGCATCCATACGAGCAAGCACATCCACAGCCATCTGCATAGTGGCGCTATAATCGTCGATGAAAACATTCATCTCTCCAACCAGGCTATCTGTATATGATCTGAGGGTTATGCTGTCAGCAATATATACATCTCAGGTGGCTATGGCCTCATCCCTCTCCAAAAGAGCAGCATCTCTAGCAATCAAAACCTCTTCAATCTCCTCAAATGGTGCATCTTTAATAGTTTGGATCTCGTCTCTCTCCTCAACAGATGCATCTCGGGTGGATCGAGCCTCGTCTCTTTCAACCAACGCTACATCCCAATTTGCTCGAGCCTCGTCTTTGGCAGTGAAAGTTGTATCTCTACCAGATTGGGCCGTGTACATCAACGCCCTGACCTGATCTCTCTCGAAGGTCATCCGAGCTAGCAAATCTACCATAGCCGGATCTGTCCCAGCAAGGATACTTGGAGGGTCACTGACTAAGGCTGCTTTCAGACCCATAAACAACTTATCCTCTGTAGGAGAATCAGAATCCTCTATAGGCTCCTCCTCATCTGAATCAACAATCGGAGCTGACTGAATGAATGCAGCTGCTGCTATATCAGCCTCCAACCAAGCTGAATACTCTGGAGAGCGATCCGGATGGCTAGTAGAGAAATTAGCCCTCTCTCTATGATTCCAACACTCATAAATCCTGATCAGGTCAGCTGACGATAGAGATGAAGCTGATATCCACTGATCAACGGCCCCCTCAAACTGGTGTACGCTCTGGAACTGATCAAGCTGACCTATAACTGCCAACGGATGATAAGTGGTCACCCTTCTCAATCCCGCTAACGACAAATAATCCAGGCCAACTCTATGGGTGATGAAGCTATAAGGGGATACCAGCCTTGAACATGGCAGAATCAAAAAGGGATGCTCAATATCTGACAGAAAGACATACCATGTCGATGCATCCGAACACTTTGCAGGCTGGAAGAAGTAGGACAGGGCTATCTCATAGATAAAGTAGTACCCACGGTGTCTAAAAGTACCAATTGGACGTAAATAGGTCATGAGCCATACATACAGAAGGACAGAGCTACCTCTAAAAAACCCTTTGGATGGGTGCTGTAATAGGTAGCTGACCTCAAGGTCTCAGCCAGTATCATCGGCACAATAGTGCAACCCTGACTAAGGGCACGAACCAGGACCATCAAACCAATATCTAAATGGTCCATGTATAGTCGTCTATTCGGGCCGAATGCCACTCCTATGCCAAGATAATAAAATCCCCAGCGTGTCGATCGTAGCTATCTAGCCTGCTGAAGAGATCAATCAAAAAGTCAATAGAGATCACACATCCAGAAATGATCTTATCCATGACTACTCTCTGACATAGGCCCGACATCTACAGGAATGGTCTCCTCATATCACTAATAGCAGTGCTAGCGTAAGGCAGATCCAGGGCTAAACCTGTAAGTCGCTCGTACTCCTCCAAAGTCAGTGTCAACTCATGCCGCCCGAAGTGAAAAACATGCCGCTCAGGTATCCAACAGGATAGAATGCCATCTATAAATCCATATGGAACCTGGAAGTCCACAAGGGCCAATGAATGCCCCAACATCCAATCTACTGTCCTTCTGGCTGGGAAGGGCAGACTATCATACCACGATCTCAATGACGATGCTACCAAGGATGGTGGTAAATGCTCGATGTGGCTAACCGTCTATGACGACATCTGTATCACCCTATTACAAGACCATCCAGGGGTCAAATATGAACTCATCTGTCTAAGTGAATATCCATGATATAATACATGCATAATGACAATGATAAAATGTGATGCAATAGATAGGAAATATCATGCATATCTAAAATAAAATATCTACTGCAAGCATCATCTCTGTCTAATAATACAATCCAAAATAAAAAGTACAGGGAAATGGGGCATAGCCGCCCAATGGCCAAACAATAACCTATCAAAAGATATAGCTGGAAAAGCTATCCAAAAAGATCCAAAATATCTGTCTCTAAGCTATTAACCTGCTCCATCTTCTCCTGAGTCACAGAGTCTCGGCCAGTGGGAATGTTCGGTTAGTATAAGGAGGATCAGCACCGACAAAGCTGCTGGAAAATGGACCTGATGAGGGGCCCTTTCCGGAGCCAGAAGGATCAAAAGAAGATGCCTCTGGTGGATCTCGACCAAGGTGCTTGATAAATAAATAAGCCCTCTCAAACTACTGGGTCAGTCCTGTAATCTGGTCCAAGTGAGTAGGCTCCCTGAGGCAAGCTATCCAGTCTGTCATCATCATAGACCCAGGCACTATATCTGCCATAAATTGGGTAGCACAAGTCTGAACCCTAATAGTGCGAGGACTCCACTAACTATGAAACGCCTCCTGGCTGTACGAACCCTCCGACAGGGTAAAGCCATCTACGCCCTCCATCAGAATGTCTGTGAGTGGCTGAACTAGTGGCCAATAATGCCAAGCCAGAGGAACACATGGAATGCTGATCTGCCCCGTGATGCTCCTAATAGCATGCTCTCCTAAATAGATCTCCCAACCTTCCTCTGTCAAAAATGGGACTCTGCGGGTGGATAATGCAAACTCCCGGCCAGTGGGAAACCTACCCACAAACCCGACTGTCAAAAATTCTGAGGTATATGGGACCCACGAGATCGATCCAGACATCAATAGCTCAAGCTACAGGCGGGAATGGGTGAATCCCTCAGCTACTGAGACCTCCGTTAATGTGGAGTGGTGCCAATGCCGACCCCTAAAGTAGTAGCAGGACGTAGGCAAGGAAGCCTCTCATATGCCCAAAACTGGCAATGCAAATATCAAAAGTCCTCAGTAGTCAAGACTGACAAAAATAAATGAGGCAATCAAAAAGGTACAAGAGAGATATACTCACTAGCAAGAATGGGTAAAACTCTAACCAAGCCTCCGTCACACCCTCCGAGCGCATACGCATCCCTCGGAGGAAATAGGCAAAGGTATAGGTATCCCAATCGAAATCACTGAGGCGCTCCACAGTACCGAGTAGCACTGACCAGGGCAAAGGACACCGTAGAAGAGTTGTCCACAAGGAACCTGATGATCACCAAAAAAAATTACCTCATGATGCGATCTCTAACCCTCTGATCATCAGGCAAAGGCTCAGTCAAAGCCCCACTCTGGGCATCCACGCTCAAGGGACCCGATCAAACCGTCCAACCCTTGATCGCCGTCGTAGGAACTCCCAAGAGGGATCGAATGGTAGTAGGTGTAATGTCTGTAACGACAGGCACTAGCTCACCTGCAAACTCTATCCCGGTGATAAACCTCTAGTCCATATGCGAAATCATCACCTCGTAATCCAGCAAGTGGAGAGACTGAGTCTGGTGGAATCAGTGCTCAGATAAAGCCCTCAAATAACTCCAGGGGCAACGGCGGGGAGGGATAGAAAGGAATGCCTAAAACCCCCAGGTATCCAAAATGGCCTTGTAATCTGGATGCAGAGTATGGTACAGAGAATGCATATTAAACCAGTTCCCCTTGGGCTGCGTAAAGCCTGGGAACCTGCATCAAACAGCTAACCCATATCAAAAAACTATGCCCCGAGAATGGCAAAAGAAAGAAAATCCAAGAGGAAAGCTTCACTCACCTCATTAGAATGAAGGAATCTCGATGGATGGCGACTTAAGTCTCCCAGCAGCTCCTGGAGTGGCACTACAATGCCTAGAAGCTCCGCACGAAGAGCCTGAGATAGGGTGGGATCAACAAATAGAGCCTCCTCATCGTCTACATCGATCGGCGGATCAACTCGAACAGGACGAATTACAGACTCAGCCAATATACGAGGAGGTCGAGCTGGATGTAGCTGAGGAACATCAGAGACTCTCCTCCGTCTAACTCCTAGGACGACCCTGCTAGCACTGTCGGGTCTATCTGGCTCCATCACCTGGACAAAGTCTCCAAATCACCTCAAAAAAGGTGTGGTAAGCCTAAAACCTGTGGCTTATTAATTTAAATCAGTATTCTATGCATTTCTAAGTCCTAAAACATGCATGGGTCAATCAAAATCCCCAGTAGAGTCAAAATTGCATGCTTTTTAAATGCTTAGACTTTTGAAAATTTTTGCATGAGTCTCCTTTGTAAAATGGACTGTCCGCATACACACAGGCATGTCTAGGTGGCCATTCAGTAGCACACCTACCCAAAAAAAGAAATAGTTCATATTTATGAAAAAAAATCAAAAGTAAACTTCACATGGTAGCTAAATTACCATGGACATTTTTTAGTTGAAAATCCAGGCTCACTAAGCCTCAAAAAGAATGACTAAACTGATCAAAAAGGGCGTCAATTAACTGTCTTAGAATTCAAATTTTCTTACATCAAAACATGCATCATAGTAAAATATGCATACTTATGAAGTCAGAAAATTTTTAGCAAGTCATATAACCTTACATTTTTGATACATTGCGTTCAAAAGCACCCTACGTGGTTTACATATTTCTAACGTTAAAACTTGAAAAGAAAGGATGTAAACGTTACCTAAGATGTGTAGAATGCATATCTACTGACAAAATCTAAAAAAAGCTGCCCGAACTCCGTAGATCTGAAAAAGAAAATCAGATTTCTATTGAAACTCAAAATTAAAATGAGTTTTAGATCCCCCCACTGCCTATTATAAATTCATAGGAGAAAGCGAGCCCACCTTCGGATGCCTCCACTCTACCTGCAGCTCTCCAAGGTGGGCCCCACCCCCTTCGGCTCAGTCTAGTTTGAGTTGAAATAGATTTTACAGGAGCTAAAAAGTCAAATCTGAGGAAAAATTGCTACGTGATTGAGCGGATTGTCCTGAAATCCTGCGTACGAGCGGAAAATTCCTAACAGAGGAAAAAACTTCATGAAAACCATTGGTTATCATCCCTAAGTGGTATACAGGGACCAGTGTGGAAAACTGCTGAAGAACTGCACAAAACTGCCTAAAACTGCCACTGTCAGAGCATCACTTGATGATATCTCAGCCGTTGGCTCAACCCCAACGAAGCATTAAGGTACAGATCGGTGAAATCTCAGCCGTTGGCTCAACCCCATCGAAGCATCGGGTACAGACCAGTAACATCTCAGCTATTGACTCAGCCCCAGCGAAGCATTCTGGTACAGACCGGTGACATCTCAGTCGTTGGCTCAACCCTAGTGAAACATTTGGGTACAGACAGGTGACATCTCAGCCGTTAGCTCAACCCCAGTGAAGCATTCGGGTACAGACCAGTGATATCTCAGTCGTTGGCTCAACCCCAGCGAAGCATCAGGTACAGACCGGTGATATCTCAGCCGTTGGCCCAACCCAAGCGGAGCATTCGGGTATAGACCGATGACATCTCAGCCGTTGGCTCAACCCCATCAAAGCATCGGGTATAGACCGGTGACATCTCAGCCATTGGCTCAACCCCAGCAAAGCATCAGGTACAGACCGGTGACATCTCAGCCGTTGGCTCAACCCCAGCGAAGCATCAGTCGTTGGCACAACCCCAACGAAGCAGCAAAAATGGTCCGATGACATTTAGCCGTTGAAGGCCCCTTCAGCGAAGGTCGGATTTCCTGACACTATCATCCGTTGGCACAACCCCATCGAAGCATCAAGAATGGTTCGGTGGTGAAAACAGTAAATCAATCCATCCCCACAGAGGATAGATGATGGAATCTGTTATATAAATCCTTAGAGGGAGCACTGAGAAGGATTGGTAATTCAACCTCTTGTTGCAAACTACCGGTGTAAATTATCGTCAGGATAGGCATCGGAAGCACCCACTGAGGTAACTCAGCAACAGAGATATATCCCCAGCGGAAGAGACTTTAGAAATGTATAACGGCGTCAGTCGAAGGAAAATATGCCCTACGGAGAGTATCGACAGATGTGGGAAACCATTGGTCTCAAACCACGGTAGCATCAAGAGATATCATGGATGACGTCATCCCCAACAGAAAGTGACGAGAACAGTCTGTGAGAGCCTAACTCTGATAACTTAACAGCGGTATCCTACCAACACCAAGGGCTATCCAGGATAACGTTATCCTCAGCAGGTAATGACGTGAGCAATCAGTGATAGCCCCATTCCCCTCGAAGGTATCTGACATTGATCACATATCATGTCGTGCATTGCATTACATTTGCATTCATCATATTTCCAGTGTCTAGCGATCTTTATCCTGTTCATTTCATTACATTGCATAAACATAATAAAGAGGGGCATCTGTAGACACTCAAAATTTTCTTCAGTTCTATTGTAGACAATCGAGATTTTGTGTTCCTGTTACTAACCCTGCAAGAGGGCAAAACCATCTACTCAGCCCTGGTCTCAATTTCGGGACCTCAGGTCAACCCTGATCTCAATACCGGGACCTCAGGTCATCCCCGGTCTTAATACCGAGCCCTCAGGACATCCCCGGTCTCAATATCGGGCCATCAGGTCATCCCCGATCATAATATCGGTCCCTCAGGTCAACCCTGATCTCAATATCGGGCCGTTAGATCATCCCTGGTCTCAATACTGGGACCTCAATTCAACCTCAATCTCAATACCGGGACATCAGGTCACCCCCGGTCTCAATACCGAGCCATCAGGTCAACCACGGTCTTAATACCGGGACCTCAGGTCATCCCTGGTCTCAATACCGAGCCCTCAAGTCAATCCTGATCTCAATACCAGGCCATTAAGTCATCCCTAGTCTCCATACCGGGACCTCAAGTCAACCCTGGTCTCAATATCGGCCCTCAGGTAAACCCCAATCTCAATATCAGGGCCATCAGGTCATCCCCAGTCTCAATACCAAAACCTCAGGTCATCCCCGGTCTCAATACCGGGACCTAAGTCAACCCCAGTCTCAATACCGGGACCTCAGGTCAACCCCGATCACAATACCGGGCCATAAATCAACCCCACTCTCAATACCAGGACCTTAGGTTAACCCCGATATCAATACTGGGACCTCAGGTCAACCCTGGTCTCAATATCGGGCCCTCAGGTCAACCCCGGTCTCAATACCAGGCTATCTGGTCATCCCCGGTCTCAATACCGGGACATCAGGTCATCCCCAGGTCTCAATACCGAGACATCAGGTCAACCCCGATCTTAAATATTGGGATGCCCTCTTAACCCCGATCACAATCCGGGAGGTCAAGATAAGCCTCGGTCACGACTAGGAGATCCAATTCAGCCCCCGAGACGACCCTAGGAAGCCAAATCCATCGGAGACCACCCTGAGAGGGGACAAAATGGTCATTTTACCATATTGAAGCCGATTCAATTAAACTCAAATCGAATAAATGCCACCAAGGTCAAAAAAAACCATAACGGTGATCCCGAGTGAAAACAGCGCAAGACAGCTCAACGGACAAACTACGGGGAATCAAAGACCTGTTATGAATCCAGTCTTCTTGGACTCAAAAAAGGTTTACTCCCATGTGATTGCGACACTCTCAGCAAGGGCTTTCCAGAAAGATACAACACGCCTCCAACGGACGCTCTGATCAAAAGTTAGAAAGTTTCGAATCTGACCTCGCATTGCTCAGAGAGCACGTACTTCGATGCGATGGGACCAACTACCCAGACCATGTCACAGTGGAGCCGCAGGTAGAGTGGAGGCTGCCTTTGGTAGAGCCGCTTCCATTGGGTATATATATTAGTGAGTGCACCCCCAACTCATTTTATATAGAAAAATGCTCTAGAACTCTGCCCACTTCGTTTCTCAGCCCCACTCTTGTTCTCCAAACCCAAATTTTAGTCACTCTAACACGTAGGCATACTCATATACTACCACATATCAAAAGCTGAGCGATAGAATCAGACATTTAAAGCCTACGATTTGGTAAAGAGCCCATATAGCAGTCCATTATAAGTATTTTTACGATCAGAAAGTTCATACTACTTCATTGTGCATTTATACATTTGCACGTTAAGTTTCGTTTTCTGATTATGCCCGAAATTCAGTTTTGTGGCTGTTTTTCCTTACGTTTTTGTACATTTTAGTACATTTACGAGTTTTCTGGCATTTCTACAACCCGGATCGACGATCCGCGACTTTTATTAGCTTATATATATATATATATATATACGTATATATATATATATATTTATACACACACGTATATATGCTTTTCAACGGACTGGGTTATCTTTCCAGTCCCGATTTGACTTTTTTTTTGTATATATTTAACTATATATATACTAACTTTTTAATTCTGCCAAGCCCGGATGTCAAATCTATGGCAGTTTACTGCTCTTATATATAACTATATATATATATATATATATAAATTTTTCTGACTTATTTGGGCCTGGATTTCTACTTCGTGGACTTTTTATTGCTTTAATATATATATATACTAACTGTATATATTAACATTTTACATTCCAGTTTGGCCTGGATTATTCTGTGGCCTTTTTACTGCTTTTATAAATATATATATATATATATATATATATATATATATACATCTCTGTCCGGGCAAAGGATAGAATGCCCGTCGCCCTTTACAGTTTATATATATATATATATATATATATATATTCTGTCAAGCCTGGATCATCCCATGGCTCTTTTACAGCTTTTATATATATATATTTCAATTCTGTCCAGTCTGGATTACTCCGTGGCTTTTTACAGCTTTTATAAATATATATATATATATTCATTCCAGTCCGGGCATAGGATTTGGCATTCGTCGCCCTTTGTTTCTTTTATATATATATTTCCATTCTGTCAGGTCTGGATTACTCCGTGGCTTTTTACAACTTTTATAAATCTAAATATATTTACATTCTAGTCTGGGCATCGGAGTGAAAACCCATCACACTTTACAGCTTTCGTATATATATAACTATATATATAAATTTATATATATATCTTGTATTCATTATGATTAAATTGCTGCTGTAAATATTCATCTGATATGAATCAGCACTGATGTCTCTTTGGACGAACTAGATTTCTTTAAATCTCGCTAATTCTATCTTTCAAACCGTTCAAAATAGGTTCAGATAGAGCCGGGAAGCTAGAATGACTGAGATTTACTTAAATCTAGCAGTTTTTCTAGTTCTATTCATTCGGAAAGCAACCTCACAGCCTTTAGATCGCTATCTAGTAGGAACGAGATGCTTTGGCTGCTCACGTACCATGATTTACTGATGAATTCTTGGTTCTTGCGACATCTGGATATAAATGTACATTTTCTGTGCATATTTGAGCTGTGCAGGTATATTGGCTTCCCTATGTGAGCCTAGGAATCGTGGGATTCACGATCAAACTGATCAGAATCTGATTCCCACAATGGATAAACTCCAATTTACAAATGTACCTTGCCAGTATTTCTGTAAAAAATGTACATCCAAAAGACCTTAAAACGGTTATCCAGGTTTATGGTCTCAACATAGTGAAAATATAGTTTGTCGTGTCAGAGTCACTCCGGTAGCTGTCATGCCCATGAGAAGACAGGCATTTGTGTATATTTTGTGGTCAAGGATGCTTCGCAGCCAGACAATCACCATTCAAATTGACCCCTAAGGCTGAAAAGATAAAATGGAAGTATCAATAGGCTTCTATTCCTATGAGAGCGTAGGAGTTTGAAAACCACCTTTCAAAACATCATTTTAAATATCTTATCTCAAAATGGACTTTTCAAATCAAATTAAACCCTTTGTATATAGGTTCAACGAAGCAAAGCACTACTTTCAATCAAGCATAGGCCCAATTTCTTCCAGCATTCAAACACACACATTTCAGATTTAAAAGGGAAATATTGAAAAGATGCGGTACCGTATTTTCATGGGAGTTCTGGGGTGCCTAACACCTTCCTCACACTTAACCAAGCCCTCAAACTTAGAACTTTGGTTATTTAGTTTCGATAGTGTCCAACAATTGGGCCTCCTTTCAAACAAATTCGGTTGAGTTAGTACAACCATTTTCAAATCTACTAACTGGTGACAACAGGATTTTGTACTTCTTTGGTCCCTTTCCCTGGAAGTATTAGGGGTGTGATGGCTAGCTCCTCACAGAAAATAACAGCCACTGTTCCTTGATTCCATGCTGTGGGAATAAAGAGTGCTTCTTCATCGGGAAGGCCATAATCTTGATTCCCCTTTATCAGCTCACCATTTTCAATTATATTCTAAATCAGGTGACAAAGTCCCCAGCAGTCTTCGGTGTCATGACCGAGAGCATTGGAATGATACTAACAGATCCTGTCAGGCTTGAATTTCCTGGATTGAGGGTTCACCGGGGGTAACAAACCTGTAATCATCCCATCATTGATCATTATCTGGAGAATTTCTTTCATCTGCTAGTTCAGATTAGTGAAATTCCTTTGGAAAGCGAATTCCCTATCAGCTTGGAACTTTTCTTCCTTGGCCACCTTGTCGGCCCAGGGTCATGCTCATGAAACCGGTAATGATCCCTCATAGCAACGGGTATAATTTTTGGTGTAGGACTTGTTTCTTACTGGTTGACTTGATTTATCAACTGTCGGGTTATCTGAATGTTGATACACGACCAGCTCTGCCAACTGCAAAATCTGTTCCTTGATAGACTTAATCATATTGGCACTCTCCTCTTTGTGTTAGGGGAGGGGATTATCCTGCACATGCGGTTGCTCGGGTTTGGTCACCACAATATCTCCGTTGTCTATTAAGTCTAGGATTTTGTGATTGAGAGACCAACAGTCTTGTGTATTATGGCCCGGAGATTCGGAATGGTAGGCACACTTCTTACTTGGGTCGAAGTTTCATCCGCCGGTACTAATTGGTTGAAGGAGTTGAACAATCTTCTTTTGTGCTGTCAACAGTTTCAACACATTTTCTAGTGAATCCCCTAAAGGGGTGAACATTCTCCGACGTCTGGCCTCCATAGTTTTCTGAAATGGAGGATTGGAAGGTTGGTCTTGAGCCTGAAAAGGGGAATAGATTCTACTTTGCATGGGCATGCTGCTCGAATCACCCCTCTGATTCTGTCCTTGCAGTACTAAGGACACTTTTTCTTCTTTCTTCTTATGTACTCTCCGGGAATAACTCCCATAACTCCCAGATTGGATATGCTCGGCAACGACTTACAAGGCGATCAAGTCCTTGAATATCACCAGCTTCCTGCTCCTTGTTGAGGTTGGCAATTTCAAGAGTTTTGTTGGTCATATCCTGGTTCTGAGGCTCAGGAATCTGAGTAGTCCTTTTTTCGGCCTCTTGGCTGCCACCGGATGCTGATGGATCTATATGACCTTGTGTTTGTTTCCCTTCAAGGCCTTTGCTTTGTTCATGGAGGAAAATAGCCAATTCGGCTATCTGATTCTTTAATCCTTCAAATTCTTCCCTAGATACAGGGGAAGATTCAGGTTGAGCACTTGAAGCCATGTTTGAAGAAGGGCTTAATGCTTTCTTAGATTTTGACTTGGTGACTGGACCAATTTTTACAAACAATAAACGTAGGTGTGTTAATCTTTGATTATAGGTATTAACATGATGCATGCCATGCAGGATGTTTATTTTGATGGTTTTTTAATCTTATCATGTAAAACAAAGGTTAGTAGGTTTTGATGACAGGATAACATGACATGATTTACAAGATATGGAATGTACATTACATTATGACATTTACATTTATAAAATTTACATGGAATTGAAAGAGGAAGGCATGAAGAAGCTCCCCTTCGAATTTGGTTAATCAGAGGCTGACTTATTTTAGGCTACTCCAGCGGCTTTTCGTTATGAAGGTTCCCAGATCATCGCAATTTACTAGAGGGGAAGTTAATCTGATCTTTCAATTGGAGCGGATCTGAGTGGTGCCTTTCTTGAGGCCTCGCAGGATTAGTCTCCTTTGAGTCCAGTAATCAAACACTGACGAGTTCGCCTCCTGGTGGAGAAATCGCACAACATACATTCACATACATCGCATCTCACCGTATGAAATGATAACATTGTGTGAAGCATTAATATAAAGCAGTAAAGCATTCATTCACATCCATTCAATGTAAAGATACAACATTCACACATACGCAGATAAAAAAGGGGAAATTTTGAAAAGATTTGATCGTTGCCTAAGCCCTCTACTTTTCCCAGCAGAGTTGCCACCTGTCGACGTCGGGAAAAAAATTCCTGTCGCGTTTGGACAAAAATCTTTCACTTTTCCTAAGTTTTTTTCTACCCTTATTTGTCTTATCTATTTTATGAAGGGTGAAGTCTTTAGGAAAAGGCCAACATGTATTATGTCGATAATTTGAACGGTTTACAGAGTCGCCAGTTGGTAGATTTTGAAATGGTTGTACCAACTCAACCGAGTTTTGTTTGAAAGTAGGCCTAATTACTAGACACTGTCAAAACATGATCTTGAAACTAAAATTCTCAAGTTCGGGGGCTTTGTTAAGTAGGGGAAAGGTGTTAGGCACCCCCCAACTCCAGTGAAAACACGGTACCGCATCTTTTTAATATTTTCCTTTTAAATTGCAATGTGTGTGTGTGAATACTGGAAGTAATTGATCCTACGTTTGATTGATTTTGAAAGTAGTGCCTTGCTTCTTTAAACCTATATACGAAGGGTTTGATTTTATTTTCAAAAGTCCTTTTTTATACAAGATATGAAAATGATGTTTTGAAAGGTTGGTTTTCAAACCCTTACGCTCTCATAGGAATAGAAGCCTGTTGATACTTCCATTTTATTCTTTTCAGCCTTTTGGCTCGATTTGAAGGGTGATTGTCGGGCTGCGAAGCATCCTCGACCAAAACATATATACAAGTGTCGGTCTTCTCAAGGGCATGACAGCCATCGGAGTGAATCTAGCACGACAAACCATATTGCATTATGTTTGAGACCTTAAACCCGGATAACCGTTTTAAGGTCTTTCAGATGTACATTTTTTATAGAAAAACTGGCAGGGTGCATTTGTAATGTGGAGTTTGTCCATCGTGGGAATCAGATTATGATTAGTTTGATCATGGATCTCACGATTCCTAGGCTCACAAAGAGAAGCCAAGAAAACCTGCACAGCTTAGATATTTGCAGAAAAAATATATATTTACATCCAGACGTTGCAAAAACCAAGGATTCATCAGTCAAATCCTGGCGTGCGCGTAGCCAAAGCTTCTCGTTCCCACTAGATAGAAATCTGAGGGTCGCGAGGTTGCTTTCATATTTACCAAAACTAGAAAGAAATCTAGATTTAAATAAATCTTAGTCATTCTAGCTTTTCGATTTCGGTTGGACCTATTTTGAACCGTTTGAAAGGTAGAAAGGGCTGGATTTAAAGAAATCTAACTTGCGCAATTCACATTAAAAAAATCATATCAAATGAATAATTGAAATAGATATTGAATCACAACGAATAAATAATATGTATATATATATATAATTATATATATACGAAAGCTGTAAAGGGCGATGGGTTTCCACTCTCAGGCCCGGACTGGAATGTAAATATATACATAAAAAGTTGTAAAGGCAGACGGATTTCTAATCCTATGCCTGAAAAGTAATGTAAATATATATATATATATATATATATATATATATAAAAGCAATAAAGAGCCACGAAATGATCCAGGCTCAACTGAATGTAAATATATATATATATATAAGCTGTAAATGAGCCACGAATTAATCCAGGCTCAACTGAATGTAAATATATATATATATATATATATATATATATATAAGCTATAAAAAGCCACGGAATGATCCAAGCTTGACAGAATGTAAATATATATATATTAAGCGGTAAAAGCGACGAAATATTTCAGGTTTGACAGAATGTAAATATATATATATATATATATATATATATATATATAAAAGCGATAAAAAGGCCACTTATATCCAATCCAGGCCAATCTGAAATGTAAAGGTTAATATATCCAATTAGTATATATGTATTAAAGCAATAAAGGCCCCGAATTAGCAATCCAGGCCAAACGAAGTCAGAAATATTTATATATATATATATATATATATAGTTATATATAAATATATAAGCAGTAACTGCCACGGATTTGCAATCTGGGCTTGACAGAATGAAAAGTTAGTATCTATATAGTCAAATATATACATAATTAATTTAAAAAGGCCACGAGTCAACGATCCAGGCCGTGCAAGTTAATACATATATGTATATATATACTTAAAAGCGAGTAAAAGCCACATATCGTCAATTCGGGCTGTGCAAATGCCAAAAAACGTATATATGTACTAAAATATACTAAAAAGTATGCAAAAAAGGCCACAGACCTGAGTTCCGAGCAAAACCAGGAGATGAAACTTTCCGTGCAAGTGCAAATATACGTAATGAAGTAGGAAATGAGTTCTGATCATAAAAATACTTACAATGGACTGCTACACGGGCTTTTTGCCACTTCATAGGCTTCAAACGGGCGTTTCCACCAGTTAAATTTTGGTATGTTGTAGAATATACGTATACAAATATATTAGAGTAATAAAATCTAAGTTTGGAGTACTAGAAGTCGGGCTAGGAAACGAAATGGACAGAGTTTCAGAGCGTTTTTCTATTTATTTAATTTTCTTTTGGAAAGGGGGGGTCTTATATATATAGACCCGATGGTAGCGGGTCTACCGGCAACTATCGTACCTCTACATACGGTTCCCCAGAGTGGGCTCCACATGGTGGGTCCTGTCGTCTCGAAGTACGTGCACTCCGAGCAACGCGATGTCAAGTTTAAAATTTTCTAATTTTTGATCAGAGCGTCCGTTTGAGGCGTGCTATACCATTTCGGAAAGCTCTCTCTGAGGGTGTCACAATGACATAAGAATTAACCTTTTTCGAAACCAAGAAGACGGGTTCATAATTGGATCTTCGTTTCTTCGCAGTTTATTCGTTGAGATGTATTGTGTTGCTTTCACTCGGGATCAATGTTATGATACTTTCTGACCTTCATTGCATCACTTCGGCTTGATTTTGATCGGATCGGCTTCAAGTTAGTGTAATGACCTTTTTGCCCCTTGAGGGGTTGTCTCCTATACTGGCACGGTCTTTGACTATTTTTCCGGGGTTGTCTCCAAGGTTTTGCTTCCAGTCAAGTCTGTTCGTCCTCAAGGTTGTCTCCAAGGTTGACTTGGTCTCCCAGGGTTGTCTCTGGGATGATGTGAAGCTTCGGGGTTGTCTCCGAAGTTGATTTGATTCCCCAGGGTGGTCTTTGGGGTGATTGTATCTCCCAGGTTGTGACCAGGGCTTGATTTGACATCCCGGTGTTGTCGCCGGGGTTAAATTGGATCTCCCGATGTTATCCTCGGGGTTTGACTTGACCTCCTGGGTTGTGGCCGGGGTTGGTTTAACATCCCGGTATTGTGATCGAGGTTGTGTTAACATCCCGGTATTGTGACCGAGGTTGAGTTGACATCTCGGTGTTGTCGTCGGGGTTGAGTTGACATCCCAGTTGTCGTCGGGGTCGAGTTGACATCCCGGTGTTGTCACCGGGGTCGTTGATTTTGGTTTGAACTTCCAAGGCTGTCTCTGGAAGGAAAAAGACGATTTTGCCCTCCTGCAGGCTTAGTTACAAGAATGCAAAATTTTGAGTGTCTACACCACTAAGTGAACCAAAAGTTCAAACCTAGGGGTGCAAAAAAAAATTATATATAATAATTAAATTTAAACCCAGGCTCCATTATAAACGGTCTTCAAGCGCTCCTTGGTCTACAATTCTTCAAGATAATTCTAAATTATTCTATTACATAAACTATTAAATTAAATAGAAACCTTGATCAGCAGTCAAAGGGAAGTGCATAGGAGGGAGATAGAATTGTACATCAAGAAAAATTAAAGAAGACGATGTACGAAGACCCCATTTATAAAATCCATACATTCAAGCATCCAACTAAAATAAAATCCAAGCACATTGGTCAATAGTCCATAATCAACCCCATTTATTATCATACACATCAACATATGCATCAATAAATAAAACATTCATCTCATGAATAATAAAACTACTTTATTTTAACTTTTAAAACTGTTATGGAAAAAACAAAATATATGGAATCCAATTCTTTATCAAAATAAACTCGTTTATTTTGATTAATATCAAATCCTAATTTCATATATAAATAAACTCCTTTATTTAAGAAAACGTGAAATCTCTTTTCCTAATTCACAAATAAACTACTTTATTTTTAGGAAATAAGAAATTTAAATTCATCTCCAATTAGTTATCATGAAATCCAATTCCAACTCTGATTAGTTAGCATGAAATTAAATTCTAATTAAAATAAACATCCTTATTTTAATCCAATTCTAAATAAAAATAATGTACTTTATTTAAATTTAGAATTACTGAAAAAATATATAATTTAATTTTAATTAAAATAAACCATTTATCGTAATTAAAAATAATAATAATAAATAAATTTTGTTTCTGGAGAGTGGCGCTGATAGTGAACTAGCATTAGGCGCTGCAGCGCCATGTCATCAGTGTCAAAACTAGGAGCCAGCGCTGCAGCGCCAGTGTCCAAAAACTATTTTTCCAGTTCATGAATTATGCAGTTTTTTTCCAAAAAATATGATTCTATACCAATAATTATGTCCAAAAAAATTATTCTAAACACATATCAACATACATATCAAATCTAAACAATTAATAACTTGCATAAATGTTTGGCTTTGATACCACTGTTAGGTTTTTAAGATTCATGGATACAATCATATTGCATAAAATAGCGAAAGCATGATAAATCAGAGTTTTAAAATTTTACAAACCATATACCCGGATAATCCTTTATGCACAGTTATTAATTAAAACGAAATAGATTGAGATTAGATTCATACCCTCGTAGAAACTAGCTTTCTCAGGTACGAGTTCAACTCCAATTCCTTTTCGCATTCAACTTGAATCCATCGGGTTGATTCCTTGCTTTGATCAACGTTAGTCACCCAAGTGTTTGGCCTCTAGAGGAGATCTACCAAGAAAAAATAAGAATTCAAGAAGAAAGGTGTTTAGCTAAACCCTAGTTTCCTTCTCTCTAGAAAAGAAGTGCTCTCCCAACTCTTGCAATTAAAATGTTTAACCTTGTTCCATAATAAGACTTTCTTATTTATAAATGTAGGCAACCCTCCTAAATAATTTAGGATTAGGGTTTCATATTAATTAATTAAACTCCTTTAATTAATTAGGCTTCTCAATCCTATTGAGAATAATTAAACTCTTTTAATTAATTAGCCTCCTAATCTTATTAGGAATATATATGAGAGAGAGAAAGTATCTTATTAATTAATTTTTAAACTTCTTTAGGAATTAAATAATAATAATAATAATAATAATAATAATAATAATAATAATAATAATAATAATAATAATAATAATAATAATAGTAATAATAATAATAAGACTCCTCTTATTAATTTAATATTTTCAAAATATTAAATAATAAATATTAAGCTATTTTATTTATTCTATCACAATAGATTAAATTAAATATACTGAATTTATTATTACGATTATGGCATTTGCTTCTCTAATAAATATTCTTCCTTTTATGATGTGACTCTTTAGGTTCTCCATATTAAACCGGTTGTGAATAAATCAATTAGAACATTTCTAATCTTATTTAAATAAATAAATTAAACTAAAAATTCATTTAAATAAATAACATTTATTCTATAATAAGGATAAGCCTCCTTAGCGATCAACGACTTTCCAGATAATATAGATTTCAACATTAATCATAAAAGAACCTGTGAGTTAATAGTTATATTACAATTCAATCTTTCCACCATAAAATATCTCAATTAAATATAAGTCATGAAATTACTGTCAAGTCTTATTTTATTTAATTATATGTATTTCGATTCCAAAATGCACAACTCCAAATAATACAAATTAGAAACTCCTTTCTAATTTCATTCCACATTGGCCAAGGATTCCTGGGTTGTCATTTATCGAATCATATAAGACATATCTCTTCTTTTACTAGAAGCGGTATATTCTTTATTGATAATTCATTAACCTCCATATATAACTTATTACACCCAAGCATACCCTTTGATATACCCTAAGGGTCTTAAGGAATAAGTCAAAGTATAATTCATTATACACAAGATACTATGATGATCTCAAGTCTGAGGATCACTTGTACTACTATCACATTAGGAATTCCTATTGACAGGCGAGTAAAACTCCATTAGGTATTCCTTAGCGAGTCACGTTCAGTGTACTTATTCTCTAATAAGAAGCCTACATACTTTTTTTAGTGTCTCCACACAAATGATCATGAGATCAATCATCCTCATCCAATGAGCAAGCAACATATGTACCAATCTATCCGGATTTACTAATCCCCTTTTTAGTAATCCATCAATTGAGAACTATTTTAGTTTTTAAGCTATCTAAGAATTTAGATCTCATTAACATGATCCTCATCATGATTCTAAAAGCATTGCTTAAAACTATGTTCATATATTATAAAAACAGCACCATGTAGATAAATAAATATATTTAATTAAATAATACTTTTATTAATAAATGAATAAAATTACTACAAAGTAAATGTTTTATAATCAAACATGATTGGCTTGTATGCATATTACTTTCAATCTCCCACTTGCACTAAAGCAAATCGTCATGGTATCACATACCCATCTTCTCTAAGTGACGATCAAACTGTTTTTGTGTTAAAACTTTAGTAAATGGATCTGTAATTTTGTCTTGAGAGTCCACATGCTTCGGGTGACATCTCCTCTTTCAATGATCTCTCTAATCAAATGAAACCGCCGCAATACGTGTTTAGATTTCTGATGAGACCTGGGTTCCTTAGCCTGTGCAACAACTCAGGTGTTGTCACAAAATAAAGGTATTGCTCCTCTAATGCTATAAACCACACTTTATCCAAACAATTTCCTTTACAACTTCACTTGCAGCTATGTACTCTGCCTCTGTCACTAAATCATCAACTGTTTGCTGCTTGGAACTCTTCCAACTCACTGCGCCACCATTTAAAGTAAACACATACCCCGAAACGAATTTACTGTCATCTTGGTACGTTTGAAAATTTGAGTCTATGTAGCCCTCTATTTTCAATTCAAACCCACCGTCGATAAGAAATACATCCTTAGTTCTTCTTAAGTACTTTAGGATATTTTTCACTGCCTTCCAGTGTTCTTCTCTAGGATTCGACTGATGTCTGTTCGTTACACTAAGTGCACGAGCGACATTCAGTCTAGTACATATCATACCGTACATGATAGATCCTATTGCTGAAGTATAAGGAAGCTTACTCATGTGGTCTCTCTCTTCAAGTGTTTTTGGTGCCTGTTTCTTGGAGAGATGTATTCCATGGCTCATCGACGTGAGACCTCTCTTGAAATCTTCCATTCTAAACCTCTTTAGCATTGTGTTAATATACGTTCCTTGGGATAAGCCAAGTATCCTTTTAGATCTATCTCTATAGATCTTTATCCCTGAAATATAAGATGTTTCTCCCAAGTCCTTCATGGAGAAGTGTTTAGATAACCAAATTTTGATCGATTGTAGCATAGAAATATCATTCTCTATCAGTAATATATCATCAACATATAATACAAGGAATGATACAGCGCTCCCACTAATCTTCTTGTACACACATGGTTCATCCTCATTTTTGATAAAATTAAACTCTTTGATTGTCTCATCAAAACGGATGTTCCACCTACGAGAAGCTTGCTTCAATCCGTAAATGGATCGTTGTAGCTTACAGACTTGATTTGTTCCAACCGTTGAAACAAATCTCTCTGGCTGTGTCATATACACATTCTCCTCAAGGTTTCCATGGAGGAAGGCCGTTTTCACGTGTATTTGCCATATTTCGTAGTCATAGTAAGCTGCAATCGCAAGCAAAATCCGAATGGACTTGAGCATTGCTACTGGTGAAAAGGTTTCATCATAGTCAACACCTTGTCTTTGTTTGAAACCTTTCACAACCAGTCTAGCCTTATAGATCTCTACCTTTCCGTCTGCTCCAGTCTCTCTTTTAAAAATCCATTTGCACCCAATAGGCTTAATGCCCTCAGGTGATGAAACCAAAGTCCATACTTTCTTCTCATACATGGAGTCCACCTCAAATTTCATGGCTTCTTGCCATTTCTCTAAGTATTTACTACTCATAGCCTGTTCGTAATTCAATGAATCATCATCATTCATGATGTGTACCTCATCGTCATCCTCTATGACGAATCTATACATTTTAGGTATCTTCGGTACTCTTCCAGATTTACGAATAGGGTGTTGTACAGAAGGTGTCTCTACTTGGACAGGTTCATCCACTTGATCTGTAGTGGTTTATGGTTCTTGAATTTTTTTCAAGATCTATTTTCCTCCCACTAGCCCCTTCAAGGATAAACTCCTTTTTCAAGAAGGCAACATGTTTCACAACAAACACCTTTTGCTCAATAGGATTGTAGAAAGAGTATCCTAAACTTTCTTTAGGATATCCCACAAACGTGCACTTATCAGATCTTATCCCAAGATTATCATTTTGAAACCTTTTCACGTAAGATGGACATCCCCAAATCTTAACATGCTTAAGACTAGGTTTCCTCCTTGTCCACATCTCATATGGAGTCTTGGGGATGAATTTCTAGGGGACCTTATTTAGTAGATATGCAGCCGCTTCTAAAGCATAACCCCAGAATGATACTGGAAGATCGGTAAAACTCATCATAGAATGACCCATATCCAACAATGTTCGATTTCTCCTTTCAGACACACCATTCAACTATGGTGTTCCTGTTGGAGTCCATTGTGAGATTATACCATTTTCTTTGAGATAATTGAGAAACTCACCGCTTAAGTATTCACCACCTCAATTCGATTGAAGAATCTTAATACTCTTGTCAGTTTGTTTCTCTACTTCACTTCTGAATTCTTTGAACTTTTCAAACGATTCAGATTTGTATTTCATTAAATACACATATCAAAATCTTGAATGATTATCAGTGAATGTAATAAAATAAGAATACCCTCCTCGTGCATTTATTGTCATAGGTCCACAAACATTTGTGTGTACCAACGCTAATAACTCCGTAATTCTTTCTCTTTTTCCACTAAAACAAGATTTAGTCATCTCACCCATGAAACAAGATTCACAAGTTGGATATAATTCATAATCAGATAGCTCTAAGAGCCCATCTTTATGCAACTTGGATAATCTTGTTTCATTAATATAACCGAGTCTATAGTGCCACATAAAAGTATAATTAACATCATCTCTTTTTCTTTTCTTAGCTTGTTCAATTTAAAGTATATTTTCATGCAAGTCAAGTATGTAAAGTCCATTCAGTAATTTACCAACTCCATATAAAATATCCTTATTATAAATAGAACAACTATTGTTCTTAATTATAATATTATAACCATCCATATCAAATACAGAAATAGAAATAATGTTTCTTATGATTGTTGGAACGAAATAACAATTATATAAATTAATGAACTTTCCCATAAGCAGTGGTGCTAAACAATAAGTCCCTACAGCTAATACAGCAACCTTTGCTCCATTTTTCACTCGTAAGACGACTTCATCCTTGTTCAACTTTCTACTTCTGACCAGTCCCTATATAGTATTACATATATGAGAACCACATCGGATTTTTAATACCCAAGTACAAGTTTGACTTTCAGAAAAATTAATTTCAATTATGAACAAACCTTGATTAGAAGTCGAAGCTTCTCCAAGCTTCTTCTCTGCCAAAAACTTCTTGCAGTTCTTCTTCTACTAACCCGGCTGGTTGCAATGGAAGTACATTACTTTGCTAGCTGGATAAGGTTTCTTTTGATCCTTTACTTTTTCCCTGCCTTTAGAATTCTTGGTTTTTTTTTCTTTTCAGAAGATACTTTGGGCTTCTTCCTTTTCTTGGAAGAACCATCCACTAGTAAGACTTGGTTCTTCTTTGATGGGAAGTGCCCTTCAGCAGTTTTCAACATGTTAAGTAATTCAGGCAAGCTGACATCTAACTTATTCATGTGAAAATTCACAACAAATTGTGAGAATGTATCTGGGAGTGACTGCAAGATCAAATCTTGACTTAACCCCCCATCCATGATGAACCCAAGCTATCCAAGACGTTCAACCAAATTGATTATCTTTAGGACATGAGTCTCAACAACAGTGCCCTCGGTCATCCGAGATCGGAAAAGCTCTTTAGATATCTCATATCTTGCAGTCCTACTTTGCTCACCATACAACTCTTGAAGGTGTAGCAATAGAGCAGGAGCATCCATAGTTTCATGTTGACGCTAAAGCTAGTTACTCATGGATGCGAGCATGATGCATTGAGCCACAATTGCATCATCTTAACATTTCTTAAAAGTTGCAATTTCTTCCTCAGAGGCTTCTTCTGCAACATTTGCAGGGGCAGACGAATTTAGGACATAAGAAATCTTTTCTGTAGTGAGAACAATTCTCAGATTCCTTAACCAATCTGTGTAATTCGCTCCGGTTAGTTTGTTAACATCAAGTATGCTACACAGTGATAGTGAGTGTGACATTTTCAAATTCTGCATGTGAAATAAAATAATATTTTTAGCAAACATTCATTTGATTAATTACCAAAATAAATTAGGTCTTTATTTTAAATTGGTATCTTCCACTATTTTCTTCAAACTATATTACCGTCATAATATATAGTTCGGCAAATCTAATTACAAATTTGCTAGTGAGAATAAGGATCCCATTTCAAATGTATATAGCCTTGTGTGTGCACAACAAACTTTATATAAATAAATAGGTAAACAACTTTTGTCAATTACATCATCATGTAACTCCTTGTATTTTGCCTCTTAGATCATAATGCTCAAGTGTGTGCACATCCGAACTAAAATGATCTAAGTTAAGTCAGACCCAACATTTTTATATAAGTGAAGAGAAAACTACAGCTCTTGTGTGTGCACAACAAAGCGGTAATGTTTAATTCCTTTATAAACATTTAATGTAATAAAATAACATCTTAAATATTTAATAATTGCCTTGTGTATGCATAACAAACTTATATTAAATATTTAATACTCTATTATTTTATCATGCTAGAAGGCGACGTTCGATATTTCAAATATCTTTGAACGTTACAACTTAATATAATTTTTTTGAGGGGTTTGTTATTAATTATCTCATCTTGTTTAGCGTGCATGCATGCACACACACACACACACACACACACACATATATATATATATATATATATATATATATATATATATACATACATATATATAATACGCGTCATATTAATTAACATGTGAAATATGTTGCATAATATATAATATATATAGTATAAGAATGCATATAGAATACTATATTCTACCCGGATTGATTATAGACTTTTATTCTAGTTTGGTTCACTAGAGCCACCAAGTGAACCAAAAGGTCAAACCTAGGAGTACAAGAATTAAATTTAAACATAACTATTATATTTAAACCTAGGCTCTATACAAACGGCTCTTCAAGCGCTCCTTGCTCATTGGTTTCCAATTCTTCATGATAATTCTAACTATTCCTATTACATAAACTATTTAATTTAAATAGAAACCTTGATCAGCAATCAAGGGAAAGTACATAGGAGGGAGATAGAATTTTACATCAAGAAAAATTAGAGAAGACGAGGTACGCAGACCCCATTTAATAAAACACATACATTCAAGCATTCAACTAAAATAAAATCCAATCAAATTGGTCTATAGTGTTGGGTTTGTACGTAACGCAATCATGCAATCAAATCACATAAATAAGGCGGAAGCGTAAGAAACTAGGTTTTCAAAATTTATACAAACCCATTACCATGATCATTCTTGTGCATCAATTATCAGTGAATGAAGAAGGAGAAAAACAGAATTATACCTTTGAAGATACAATCTTCCTCAGGTACAAGTTCTACTCCTTTGATTCCTTTGATTCCTCTGTAGTGGCTCCTTCCCTTGATCAATGTCAGCCACCCAAATGTTTGGCCTCTAACGGTGATCCACCAAGGAAGATGAAGAACTCAGTAAGATGGGTTATTGGCTTAACCCTTGTTTCTATCTCTATAGAATATGTGTACTCCCAACTCTTGAAAAATTCACGTACCTTATTTCTGATATAAGACTCTCTTATATAGATATTAGGTTAACCCTCCTAATCCAATTAGAATATGGTTTTATTTAATTAATTAATTAAATACTTTTAATTAATTTATATCCTAAACTTTATTAGGATTGAGAGAGAGAGTACTGATATTATATTAATTCCTAAACTCCTTTAGAATTAAAATAATAATAATATTAATAAGACTCCTCTTATTAATTTATATTTAATATTTCTAAAATATTAAATAATAAATATTAAGCTATTTAATTTATTCTATCATCATAGATTAAATTAATTATACTTAATGCATTATTACTATCATGCCATTTTCTTCTTAAATAATTCTTCTTCCTTTTATGGTGTGACCCTTTAGGTTCTCCATATTAAACCGGTTGTGAATAAATCAATTAGAACAATTCTAATCTTATTTAAATAAATAAATTAAACTAATAATCTATTTAAATAAATAACATTTATTCTACAATAGGGATAAGCCTCCCTAGCGATCAACGACTTTCCAGATAATATAGATTTCAACATTAATCATAAAAGAACTTGTGAGTTAATAGTTACCGTACAATTCAATCCTTTCACCATACAATGTCCCAATTAAATATAAGACATGGATTTACTGTCAAGTCTTAATTTATTTAATCATATGTATTTCGATTAGAAAATGCACAACTCCAAATAATGCAAATTAGAAACCTCTTTCTAATTTCATTCTACCTTGGCCAAGGATTCCTGGGTTGTCATTTAACGAATCATATAGGACATATCTCCTCTTTTACTAGAGGTGGTAGATTCTTTATTGATCATTCATTATCTCCATATGTAACTCATTACACCCAAGCATACCCTATATATGCCTTAAAAGGCCTTAAGGAATTAGTCAAAGTATAATTTGTTACATACAAGATACTATGATGATCTCAAGTCCAAGGATCACATGTACTACTATCACATTAGGAATTCCTATTGACAGGCGAGTAAAACTCCATTAGGTATTCTATAGCGAGTCACGTTCAGTGAACTTATTCTCCAATAAGCACCTACATACTTGCTTTAGTGTCTCCACACAAATGACCATGAGATCAGTCATCCTCATCCAATGAGCAAGCAATATATGTACCAATCTATCCGGATTTACTAATCCCCATTTTAGTAATCCCACAATTGGAAACTATTTTAGTTTTTAAGCTTTCTAAGAATTTAGATCTCATTATCATGATCTCATCATAATTCTAAAAGCATTGCTTAAAACTATGGGTTATTTACATATTATAAAAACAGCACCATGTAGATAATTATATGCCTTAAATGAATATTTTATTAATAAATAAATAAGATTGTTTACAAAGTATGTGCTTTGTCATCATACATGATTGGCTTGTATGCACACTACTATCAATCTCCCACTTGCACTAAAGCCAATCGCCATGGTATCTCATACCCATCTTCTCTAAGTGACGATCAAACTGCTGTTGTGTTAAAGCTTTAGTGAATGGATCTGCAATGTTGTCTTGAGAGTCTACACGCTCCAAGGTGACGTCTCCTCTTTCAATGATCTCCCTGATCAAGTGAAATCGCCGCAACACGTGTTTAGATTTCTGATGAGACCTGGGTTCCTTAGCCTGTGCAACCGCTCCGGTGTTGTCACAGTATACGGGAACTGCTTCTCCAATGCTAGGAACCACACCAAGTTCAGTTATGAACTTCTTCATCCAAACAGCTTCCTTTGCAGCTTCACTTGCAGCTATATACCCTGCCTCTGTCACTGAATCAGCAACCGTATGCTGCTTGGAACTCTTCCAACTCACTGCACTTCCGTTCAAGGTAAACATATACCCTGAAACAGATTTACTGTCATCTTGGTCTGTTTGAAAACTTGTGTCCGTGAATCCCTCGAGTTTTAATTCAGACCCACCGTAGACAAGAAAAATATCTTTAGTCCTTCTCAAGTACTTTAGGATATTTTTCACTGCCTTCCAGTGCTCTTCTCCTGGATTCGACTGGTATCTGCTTGTTACACTAAGTGCGTGAGCAACATCCGGTCTAGTACCTATCATACCGTACATGATAGATCCTATTGCAGAAGCATAAGGAATCTTACTCATACGGTCTCTCTCCTCAGGTGTCTCTGGGGCCTGTTTCTTGGAGAGATTTATTCCATGGCTCATCGGCAAGAGACCTCTTTTGGAATCTTCCATGCTAAACCTCTTTAGCATCGTATCAATGTACGTTCCTTGGGATAAGCCGAGCATCCTTTTAGATCTATCTCTACAGATCTTTATCCTCAAAATATAGGATGCTTCACCCAAGTCCTTCATGGAGAAGTTTTTAGATAACCAGATTTTAATGGATTGTAACATAGGAATGTCATTCCCTATCAGTAATATATCATCACCATATAATACAAGGAATGATACTGTGCTCCCACTAACCTTCTTGTATACACATGGTTCATCCTCGTTTTTGATAAAATCAAACTCTTTGATTGTCTCATCAAAACGAATGTTCCATCAACGAGAAGCTTGCTTCAACCCATAAATGGATCGTTGTAGCTTACAGACTTGATTTGTTCCAACTTTTGAAATAAATCCCTCTGGCTGTGTCATATACACATCCTCCTCAAGTTTCCCATTGAGGAAGGCCGTTTTCACGTCCATCTGCCAGATCTCATAGTCATTGTAAGCTGCAATCGCAAGCAAAATCCGAATGGACTTGAGCATGGCTACTGGTGAGAAGGTTTCATCATAGTCAACTCCTTGTCTTTGTTTGAAACCTTTTGAAACCAGTCGGGCCTTATAGGTCTCTACCTTTTCGTCTGCTCCAGTCTTTTTCTTAAAAACCCATTTACACCCAATAGGTTTAATACCTTCAGGTGGTGAAACCAAAGACCATACTTTGTTTTCATACATGGAGTCCATTTCGGATTTCATGGCTTCAAGCCATTTCCCTGAGTCTTTATTACTCAGAGCCTGTTCTTAATTCAATGGATCATCATCATTCATGATGTGTACCTCATCGTTATCCTCTATAACGAATCCATACCTCTCAGGTATCTTCGGTACTCTTCCAGATTTACAAACAAGGTGTGGTACAGTAGGTTCTTCTACTTGGTTAGGTACCTGACTTTGGTCCGTGGTAACTTGTGGTTCTTGAACTTCTTCAAGATATATCTTGCTCCCACTGACCCCTTCATGGATAAACTCTTTCTCCAAGAAGGTAGCATGTTTCGCAACAAACACCTTTTGATCAGTTGGATGATAGAAATAATACCCTACGATTTCTTTAGGGTATCCCACAAATCTACACTTATCGGATTTAGTCTGTAGCTTATCATTTTTAAACTTTTTGACATAAGCTGGACAACCCCAAGTCTTAACATGCTTAAGATTTGGTTTCCTCCCTTTCCACATCTCATATGGAGTCCTTGGGGCGGATTTGGTAGGTACCTTGTTAAGTAGGTATGCAGCCGTTTCTAGGGCATATCCCCAGAAGGAAATTGGAAGGTCGGTAAAACTCATCATGGATCGAACCATGTCCAACAGTGTTCGATTTCTCCTTTCAGATACTCCATTTAACTGTGGTGTACCTAGAGGAGTCCATTGTGAGATTATACCATTTTCTCTTAGACAATTGAGAAACTCACTACTTAAGTATTCTCCACCTCGATCTGATCGACGTATCTTAATACTCTTGCCCGTTTGTTTCTCTACTTCACTTCTGAACTCTTTGAACTTTTCAAATGATTCTGATTTGTATTTCATTAAATACACATATCCAAATCTTGAGTGATCATCAGTGAATGTAATAAAATAAGAATGCCTACCCCGTGCACTTGTTGTCATAGGTCCACAAACGTCTGTGTGAATCAATGCCAACAACTCTGTAACTCTCTCTCCTTTTCCACTAAAAGGAGATTTAGTCATTTTACCCATGAGACAAGATTCACAAGTTGGATATGATTCATAATCAAATAGCTCGAGAAGCCCATCTTTATGCAACTTGGATAATCTTTTTTCATTGATATGACCGAGTCTACAGTGCCACATATAAGTATAATTAATATCATCTCTTTTCCTTTTCTTAATTTGTTCAATTTGAAATATATTTTCTTGTAAGTCAATTGTATAAAGTCCATTTCGCAAATTTCCAATACCATATAAAACATCGTCTTTATAAATAGAACAACCATTGTTCTTTATAATAACGTCAAAACCTTCCATATCCAATACAGAAATTGAAATAATGTTTTTAATAATATTCGGAACATAATAACAATTATTAAGATAAATGGATTTGCCCAAAGGCATTGCTAAACAATAAGTTCCTACAACTAACGCAGCAACTTTTGCTCCATTTCCCACTCGTAGGATCACCTCATTTTTGTTCAGCTTTCTACTTCTGACCAGTTTCTGCACAGTATTACATATGTGAGAACCACAGCCGGTATCCAATACCCAAGTAGAATTATGACTTTCAGAAAAATTAATTTCAATCATAAACAAACCTTGATTGGAAGTCGAAGCTCCTCCAAGCTTCTTCTCTGCTAGAAACTTCTTGCAGTTCCTCTTCCAATGTCCCGGCTCATTGCAATGAAAGCACATTCCTTTAGCTGGTTCAGGTTTCTTTTGCTCCTTTTCTTTCCCTTTTCCCTTAGCCTTTTTAGATTTCTTCTTTTCAGAAGACACCTTGGGCCTCTTCCTTTTATTGGAAGAATCCACCATCAAGACATGGTTCTTCTTGGATGAGAAGTGACCTTCTGCAGTTTTCAGCATGTTAAGCAGCTCAGGTAAGCTGACATCTAGCTTATTCATGTGAAAATTAACCAACAACTGCGAGAAGGTCTCAGGGAGTGACTGCAAGACCATGTCTTGACTCAACTCCCCATCCATGACGAACCCAAGCTGTCCAAGGAGTTCAATCAAATTGATTACCTTCAGAACATGAGTCTCGACGGCAGTGCCCTCGGTCATCCGAGATCGGAAGAGCTCCTTAGATATCTCATATTCAGCAGTCCTACTCTGTTCACCATACAACTCCTTGAGGTGAAGCAGCATAGCAGGAGCATCCATTTTTTCGTGCTGACGCTGAAACTCGTTATTCATGGATGCGAGCATGATGCATTGAGCCACAGATGCATCATCTTGCCACTTATTGAAAGTGGCAATCTCTTCCTCAGAGGCTGTTTCTGAAACAGATTCAGGGATAGTGGAATTTAGGACATAAGAAATCTTTTCAGCAGTGAGAACAATTCTCAGATTTCTTAGTCAGTCCTCATAATTCGGGCCGGTAAGCTTATTTGCATCAAGTATGCTTCGTAGTGAGATTAGTGATTTTGACGTTTTTAAAATTCTGCATGTGAAAAGATAATATTTTAGCAAACATTCATTTTATTAACTTTGCATACCAAAATAAATTTAGGTCTTTATTTTAAATTGGTATCTCCCACTATTTTCATCAAACTATATTACCCTCACTCATATAGTTCGGCAACATCTAATTAAAGATTTGCTAGTGAGATTAAGGATCCCATTTCAAATGTATATAACCTTGTGGATAGCACAACAAGCGATATACAAATAAATAGGTAGACAACTCTTGTCAATTACATCACCATGTAACTCCTTTTATTTTGCCTCTTAAATCATAATGGTCATGTGTGTGCACATCCGAACTAAAATGATTTAAGTTAAGTCCAGCCTAGCACTTCCATAAATTCAAAAAAGAAAATCTTTCGTCCTTGTGGATAGCGCAACAAGACTAGATCGTTCAATTTTCTTGATAAGCATCAAATGTGATTAATTAAATCTTAAATATTCAATACTAGCCTTGTGGATAGCACAACAAACTCATATTAAATATTTAATACTCTATTAACTAATCATGCTAGAAGGCGACGTTCGATATTCCAAATATCATTTGAACGCTTCAGACTTAATATTATTTCTTTGAGGGGTTTGTTATTATTTGTCTCATCTTTTTAAGCGCGCATGCACATATATATATAAAATACGCGTCATTTTATTAAACATGCGAAGCATGTTTGTATAAAATATAATATATATAATATTTAGCATGCAATATAGAATACTATATTCTACCCGGATTGATTATGGACTTTTATTCTAGTTTGGTTCACTAGAGCCACCAAGTGAACCAAAAGGTCAAACCTAGGAGTGCAAGAATTTAAATTTAAATATAACTATTACATTTAAACCCTGGCTCCATACAAATGAGTCTTCACGCGTTCCTTGCTCCTTGGTCTCCAATTTCTTCAAAATAATTCTAACTATCTCTATTACATTAACTATTTAAAATTAAATAGAAACCTTGATCAGCAGTCAAGGGGAAATACATAGAAAGGAGATAGAATTTACATCGAGAATAAAACTAGAGAAGACGAGGTACGCAGACCCCATTTTATAAAACCCATTCATTCAAGCATTCAACCAAAATAAAATCCAATCACATTGGTCATAGTCCATAATCAATCCCTTTTATTACCATACATATCATCATACGTATCAATAAAACTTATTCATCTCATGAAAATAAATTCATTCCATATATGTATTAATATCAGTTAATGGGCAAAAGTTTGCTAAACTTTGTTTTTGAAAAAATAAACTCCTTTATTTCATTCAAAAACAATTCCAAATTAAACTCTTTAATTTTATCAATTCTGAAATCTCATTTCATATAAAATAAACATCTTTATTTTAAACTTTTATTAATTAAATAAACCATTCATTTAATTAAATAAAACAAAAAAAAATTCAGTTCATGTCCAGTGGCGCAGTTGCGCCAAGAATGTAAAGGGAACCGGCGCAGCTGCGCAGCATGAAAACCAGGAACAGCACCCGGTGCAGCTGCGCAGCAATATTGCCTTGTACCGGCGCAGCTGCGCAGCTTCGCAGAATCTAAAAAATTTTTGTTGCCCAGAACTCGATCCAATTGCATATCATACATGTATGGAATCACATAGACTGATAATTAGCACAAGATTGGCTTTGATACCACTGTTGGGTTTGTACGTAATGCAATCATGCAATCAAATCACATAAATAGGGCGAAAGCGTAAAAACTAGGTTTTCAAAAATTTATACAAATCCATTACCATGATCATTCTTATGCATCAATTATCAGTGAATGAAGAAGGAGAAAAACAGAATTATACCTTTGAAGATACAAGCTTCCTCAGGTACAAGTTCTACTCCTTTGATTCCTTTGATTCCTCTGTAGTGGCTCCTTCCCTTGATCAATGTCAGCCACCCAAATATTTGGCCTCTAACGGTGATCCACCAAGGAATATGAAGAACTCAGTAAGATGGGTTATTGGCTTAACCCTTATTTCTATCTCTATAGAATATGTGTACTCCCAACTCTTGAAAAATTCACGTACCTTATTTCTAATATAAGACTCTCTTATATAGATATTAGGTTAACCCTCCTAATCCAATTAGAATAGGGTTTTAATTAATTAATTAATTAATTACTTTTAATTAATTTATATCCTAATCTTTATTCGGATTGAGAGAGAGTACTGATATTATATTAATTCCTAAACTCCTTTAGAATTAAAATAATAATAATAATAATAATATTAATAAGACTCCTCTTATTAATTTATATTTAATATTTCTAAAATATTAAATAATAAATATTAAGCTATTTAATTTATTCTATCATCATAGATTAAATTACTTATACTTAATGCATTATTACTATCATGCCATTTTCTTCTTAAATAATTCTTCTTCCTTTTATGGTGTGACCCTTTAGGTTCTCCATATTAAACCGGTTGTGAATAAATAAATTAGAACAATTCTAATCTTATTTAAATAAACAAATTAAACTAATAATCTATTTAAATAAATAACATTTATTCTACAATAGGGATAAGCCTCCCTAGCGATCAACGACTTTCCAGATAATATAGATTTCAACATTAATCATAAAAGAACTTGTGAGTTAATAGTTACCGTACAATTCAATCCTTCCACCATACAATGTCCCAATTAAATATAAGACATGGATTTACTGTCAAGTCTTAATTTATTTAATCATATGTATTTCGATTAGAAAATGCACAACTCCAAATAATGCAAATTAGAAACCTCTTTCTAATTTTATTCTACCTTGGCCAAGGATTCCTGGGTTGTCATTTAACGAATCACATAGGACATATCTCCTCTTTTACTAGAGGTGGTAGATTCTTTATTGATCATTCATTATCTCCATATGTAACTCATTACACCCAAGCATACCCTATATATGCCTTAAAAGGCCTTAAGGAATTAGTCAAAGTATAATTTGTTACATACAAGATACTATGATGATCTCAAGTCCAAGGATCACATGTACTACTATCACATTAGGAATTCCTATTGACAGGCGAGTAAAACTCCATTAGGTATTCCATAGCGAGTCACGTTCAGTGAACTTATTCTCCAATAAGCACCTACATACTTGCTTTAGTGTCTCCACACAAATGACCATGAGATCAGTCATCCTCATCCAATGAGCAAGCAACATATGTACCAATCTATCCGGATTTACTAATCCCCATTTTAGTAATCCCACAATTGGGAACTATTTTAGTTTTTAAGCTTTCTAAGAATTTAGATCTCATTATCATGATCTCATCATGATTCTAAAAGCATTGCTTAAAACTATGGGTTATTTACATATTATAAAAACAGCACCATGTAGATAATTATATGCCTTAAATAAATATTTTATTAATAAATAAATAAGATTGTTTACAAAGTATGTGCTTTATCATCATACATGATTGGCTTGTATGCACACTACTATCACTACGAGAAGCTTGCTTCAACCCATAAATGGATCGTTGTAGCTTACAGACTTGATTTGTTCCAACTTTTGAAATAAATCCCTCTGGCTGTGTCATATACACATCCTCCTCAAGTTTCCCATTGAGGAAGGCCGTTTTCACGTCCATCTGCCAGATCTCATAGTCGTTGTAAGCTGCGATCGCAAGCAAAATCCGAATGGACTTGAGCATGGCTACTGGTGAGAAGGTTTCATCATAGTCAACTCCTTGTCTTTGTTTGAAACCTTTTGCAACCAGTCGGGCCTTATAGGTCTCTACCTTTCCGTCTGCTCCAGTCTTTTTCTTAAAAACCCATTTACACCCAATAGGTTTAATACCTTCAGGTGGTGAAACCAAAGACCATACTTTGTTTTCATACATGGAGTCCATTTCGGATTTCATGGCTTCAAGCCATTTCCCTGAGTCTTTATTACTCATAGCCTGTTCGTAATTCAATGGATCATCATCATTCATGATGTGTACCTCATCGTTATCCTCTATAACGAATCCATACCTCTCAGGTATCTTCGGTACTCTTCCAGATTTACAAACAGGGTGTGCTACAGTAGGGTCTTCTACTTGGTTAGGTACCTGACTTTGGTCCGTGGTAACTTGTGGTTCTTGAACTTCTTCAAGATATATCTTGCTCCCACTGACCCCTTCATGGATAAACTCTTTCTCCAAGAAGGTAGCATGTTTCGCAACAAACACCTTTTGATCAGTTGGATGATAGAAATAATACCCTACGGTTTCTTTAGGGTATCCCACAAATCTACACTTATCGGATTTAGTCTGTAGCTTATCATTTTCAAACTTTTTGACATAAGCTGGGCAACCCCAAGTCTTAACATGCTTAAGATTTGGTTTCCTCCCTTTCCACATCTCATATGGAGTCTTTGGGGCGGATTTGGTAGGAACCTTGTTAAGTAGGTATGCAGCCGTTTCTAGGGCATATCCCCAGAAGGAAATTGGAAGGTCGGTAAAACTCATCATGGATCGAACCATGTCCAACAGTGTTCGATTTCTCCTTTCAGATACTCCATTTAACTGTGGCGTACCTGGAGGAGTCCATTGTGAGATTATACCATTTTCTCTTAGATAATTGAGAAACTCGCTGCTTAAGTATTCTCCACCTCGATCTGATCGAAGTATCTTAATACTCTTGCCCGTTTGTTTCTCTACTTCACTTCTGAACTCTTTGAACTTTTTAAATGATTCTGATTTGTATTTCATTAAATACACATATCCAAATCTTGAGTGATCATCAGTGAAAGTAATAAAATAAGAATACCCACCCCGTGCACTTGTTGTCATAGGTCCACAAACGTCTGTGTGAATCAATGCCAACAACTCTGTAACTCTCTCTCCTTTTCCACTAAAAGGAGATTTAGTCATTTTACCCATGAGACAAGATTCACAAGTTGGATATGATTCATAATAAGATAGCACGAGGAGCCCATCTTTATGCAACTTGGATAATCTTGTTTCATTGATATGACCGAGTCTACAGTGCCACATATAGGTATAATTAATATCATCTCTTTTCCTTTTCTTAATTTGTTCAATTTGAAATATATTTTCTTGTAAGTCAATTGTATAAAGTCCATTTTGCAAATTTCCAATACCATCTAAAACATCGTCTTTATAAATAGAACAACCATTTAATAACGTCAAAACCTTCCATATCCAATACAGAAATTGAAATAATATTTTTAATAATATTCGGAACATAATAACAATTATTAAGAAAAATGGATTTGCCCGAAGGCATTGCTAAACAATAAGTTTCTACAGCTAATACAGCAACTTTTGCTCCATTTCCCACTCGTAGGATCACCTCATCTTTGTTCAGCGTTCTACTTCTGACCAGTCCCTGCACAGTATTACATATGTGAGAACCACAGCCGGTATCCAATACCCAAGTAGAATTATGACTTTCAGAAAAATTAATTTCAATCATAAACAAACCTTGATTGGAAGTCGAAGCTTCTTCAAGCTTCTTCTCTGCTATAAACTTCTTCTAGTTCCTCTTCCAATGTCCCAGCTCATTGCAATGAAAGCACATTCCTTTAGCTGGTTCAGGTTTCTTTTGCTCCTTTTCTTTCCCTTTTCCCTTAGCCTTCTTAGATTTCTTCTTTTCAAAAGACACCTTGGGCCTCTTCCTTTTATTGGAAGAATCCACCATCAAGACATGGTTTTTCTTGGATGAGAAGTGACCTTCTGTAGTTTTCAGCATGTTAAGCAGCTCAGGTAAGCTGACATGTAGCTTATTCATGTGAAAATTAACCAAAAACTGCGAGAAGGTCTCAGGGAGTGACTGCAAGACCATGTCTTGACTCAACTCCCCATCCATGACGAACCCAAGCTGTCCACGGCATTCAATCAAATTGATTACCTTCAGAACATGAGTCTCGACGGCAGTGCCCTCGGTCATCCGAGATCGGAAGAGCTCCTTAGATATCTCATATCTAGCAGTCCTACTCTGTTCACCATACAACTCCTTGAGGTGAAGAAGCATAGCAGGAGCATCCATTTTTTCGTGCTGACGCTGAAGCTCGTTATTCATGGATGCGAGAATGATGCATTGAGCCACAGATGCATCATCTTGCCACTTATTGAAAGTGGCAATCTCTTCCTCAGAGGCTGTTTCTGAAACAAATTCAGGGATAGTGGAATTTAGGACATAAGAAATCTTTTTAGCAGTGAGAACAATTCTCAGATTTCTTAGCCAGTCCTCATAATTCGGGCCGGTAAGATTTTTTGCATCAAGTATGCTTCGTAGTGAGATTAGTGATTTTGACATTTCTAAAATTCTTCATGTGAAAAGACAACATTTTAGCAAACATTCATTTTATTAACTTTGCATACCAAAATAAATTTAGGTCTTTATTTTAAATTGGTATCTCCCACTATTTTCATCAAACTATATTACCCTCACTCATATAGTTCGGCAACATCTAATTAAAGATTTGCTAGTGAGATTAAGGATCCCATTTTAAATGTATATAACCTTGTGGATAGCACAACAAACGATATACAAATAAATAGGTAGACAACTCTTGTCAATTATATCACCATGTAACTCCTTTTATTTTGCCTCTTAAATCATAATGGTCATATGTGTGCACATCCGAACTAAAATGATTTAAGTTAAGTCCAGCCTAGCACTTCCATAAATTCAAAAAAGAAAAATTTTCGTCCTTGTGGATAGCACAACAAGACTAGATCGTTCAATTTTCTTGATAAGCATCAAATGTGATTAATTAACATCTTAAATATTCAATACTCGTCTTGTGGATTGCACAACAAACTCATATTAAATATTTAATACTCTATTAACTAATCATGCTAGAAGGCGACGTTCGATATTCCAAATATCATTTGAACGCTTCAGACTTAATAATATTTCTTTGAGGGGTTTGTTATTATTTGTCTCATCTTTTTAAGCGCGCATGCACATATATATATAAAATACGCGTCATTTTATTAAACATGTGAAGCATGTTTGTATAAAATATAATATATATAATATTTAGCATGCAATATAGAATACTATATTCTACCCGGATTGATTATGGACTTTTATTCTAGTTTGGTTCACTAGAGCCACCAAGTGAACCAAAAGGTCAAATCTAGAAGTGCAAAAATTTAAATTTAAACGTAACTGTTACATTTAAACCCGGGCTCCATACAAACGGGTCTTCACGCGCTCCTTGCTCCTTGGTCTCCAGTTTCTTCAAGATAATTCTAACTATCTCTATTACATAAATTATTTTTAAATAGAAACCTTGATCAGCAGTCAAGGGGAAGTACATAGAATGGAGATAGAATTTTACACCGAGAATAAATTCAGAGAAGACGAGGTACGCAGACCCCATTTTATAAAACCCATACATTTAAGCATTCATCCAAAATAAAATCCAATCACATTGGTCATAGTCCATAATCAATCCTTTTTATTACCATGCATATCATCATACGTATCGATAAAACTTATTCATCTCATGAAAGTAAATTCATTCCATATATGTATTAATATCAGTTAATGGGCAAAAGTTTGCTAAACTTTATTTGTTGGAAAAATAAACTCCTTTATTTCATTCAAAAAATTATTCCAAATTAAACTCTTTAATTTTAGCAATTCTGAAATCTCATTTCATATAAAATAAACATCTTTATTTTAAACCGTTATTAATTAAATAAATCATTCATTTAATTAAATAAAACAAAAAAAAATTCAGATTCTGTTAGTGGCGCAGCTACGCCATGAATATAAACGGAACCGGCGCAGCTGCGCAGCATGAAAACCAGGCCAAGACACTGGCGCAGCTGCGCAGCAAGAAGGCCAGGAACCGGCGCAGCTGCGCAGCTTCGTAGAATCAGAAAAAATTTTGTTGCCCAGAACTCGATCCAATCGCATATTATACATGTATGGAATCACATAGACTGATAATTAGCACAAGATTGGCTCTGATACCACTGTTGGGATTGTACGTAATGCAATCATGCAATCAAATCACATAAATAAGGCGGAAGCGTAAGAAACTAGGTTTTCAAAATTTATACAAACTCATTACCATGATCATTCTTGTGCATCAATTATCAGTGAATGAAGAAGGAGAAAAACAGAATTACACCTTTGAAGATACAAGCTTCCTCAGGTACAAGTTCTACTCCTTTGATTCCTTTGATTCCTCTGCAGTGGCTCCTTCCCTTGATCAATGTCAGCCACCCAAATGTTTGACCTCTAACGGTGATCCACCAAGGAAGATGAAGAACTCAGTAAGATGGGTTATTGGCTTAACCCTTGTTTCTATTTCTACAGAATATGTGTACTCCCAACTCTTGAAAAATTCACGTACCTTATTTCTGATATAAGACTCTCTTATATAGATATTAGGTTAACCCTCCTAATCCAATTAGAATAGGATTTTATTTAATTAATTAATTAAATACTTTTAATTAATTTATATCCTAATCTTTATTAGGATTGAGAGAGAGTACTGATATTATATTAATTTCTAAACTCATTTAGAATTAAAATAATAATAATAATAATATTAATAAGACTCCTCTTATTAATTTATATTTAATATTTCTAAAATATTAAATAATAAACATTAAGCTATTTAATTTATTCTATCATCATAGATTAAATTAATTATACTTAATGCATTATTACTATCATGCCATTTTCTTCTTAAATAATTCTTCTTCCTTTTATGGTGTGACCCTTTAGGTTCTCCATATTAAACCGGTTGTGAATAAATCAATTAGAACAATTCTAATCTTATTTAAATAAACAAATTAAACTAATAATCTATTTAAATAAATAACATTTATTCTACAATAGGGATAAGCCTCCCTAGCGATCAACGACTTTCCAGATAATATAGATTTCAACATTAATCATAAAAGAACTTGTGAGTTAATAGTTACCGTACAATTCAATCCTTCCACCATACAATGTCCCAATTAAATATAAGACATGGATTTACTGTCAAGTCTTAATTTATTTAATCATATGTATTTCGATTAGAAAATGCACAACTCCAAATAATACAAATTAGAAACCTCTTTCTAATTTCATTCTACCTTGGCCAAGGATTCCTGGGTTGTCATTTAACGAATCACATAGGACATATCTCCTCTTTTACTAGAGGTGGTAGATTCTTTATTAATCATTCATTATCTCCATATGTAACTCATTACACCCAAGCATACCCTATATATGCCTTAAAAGGCCTTAAGGAATTAGTCAAAGTATAATTTGTTACATACAAGATACTATGATGATCTCAAGTCCAAGGATCACATGTACTACTATCACATTAGGAATTCCTATTGACAGGCGAGTAAAACTCCATTAGGTATTCCATAGCGAGTCACGTTCAGTGAACTTATTCTCCAATAAGCACCTACATACTTGCTTTAGTGTCTCCACACAAATGACCATGAGATCAGTCATCCTCATCCAATGAGCAAGCAACATATGTACCAATCTATCCGGATTTACTAATCCCCATTTTAGTAATCCCACAATTGGGAACTATTTTAGTTTTTAAGCTTTTTAAGAATTTAGATCTCATTATCATGATCTCATCATGATTCTAAAAGCATTGCTTAAAACTATGGGTTATTTACATATTATAAAAATAGCACCATGTAGATAATTATATGCCTTAAATGAATATTTTATTAATAAATAAATAAGATTGTTTACAAAGTATGTGCTTTGTCATCATACATGATTGGCTTGTATGCACACTACGATCATATAGTCCATAATCAACCCAATTTATTTTCATACATATCATCATATGCATCAATAAATAACATTCATCTCATGAATAATAAAACCATTCCACATATGCATCGATATCATTTAATGGGCAATCAAAATTTGTATGTAATCAAATAAAATAAAGTCCTTTTTTTCATTTTTGGAAAAATTGCACAAAATTAAAATCAAAATTTTTTCTGCAGGACTGGCGCGCCCCGCGCCGACCTTACAGAAAATTTTTGGATATCTGCATAGGGTTCCCCGCGCCGCGGCGAAATCTGGAATTTCGATTCGCAATTTTTGACCTTTTCATCCAAAAAATAAGATTTCATACAACAAATTATGCCCAATAAAATTTTCCAAACACATAACCAAACATATATAGAAACAAAAAAATTAATAACTCGTGTAAAGGTTTGCCTTTGATACCACTGTTAAGTTTGTAACAATCAAAGTAGCGGAAGCATGGTAAAAAAAAATTTAAAAAATTTTCAAACCTTATACCCAGATCATCCTTTATGCACAATTATTAATTAAACGAAAGAGAAGAAATTATAGAATCATACCCTTGTAGAACTAAGCTTCCACAGGTACAAGTTTAACTCCAAATCCTTCGTAATCTCCTTGAGTTCTCCGAGATTGATTCCTTCTTTTGATCAACGTTAGCCACCCAAGTGTTTGGCCTATAGAGGAGATCCACCAAGGAAGAATAGATGTTCAAGAAGGTAGGTGTTTGGCTAAATCTTAATTCTATCTCTATAGAATGTATATACTCTACCAACTATTGAAATAGTGTAAAGTGTGTTGTGTAACCTTGTTCCATAATAAGACTTTCTTATTTATAGATGTAGGCAACCCTCCTAAACCATTTAGGCATAGGGTTTCATATTAATTAATTCAACCTTTTAATTAATTAGGCTTCCCAATCCTATTGGGAATAATTAAATTCTTTTAATTAATTAGCCTCCTAATCTTATTAGGAATACATATATGAGAGAGAGTATCTTATTAATTAATTTCTAAACTCCTTTAGGAATTAAATAATAATAATAATAGTAATAGTAATTATAACGACCCCAAAATTCATACAATACAACTCTCGATATCGGTCGTTAACAATACATCCTTATTCAGACTTTATATCATTAATCAATGATACAATCACTAAAAATACAGAATATTTAAAATTTTTACATTATTCCTTCTTTATTATCCCTGAATCTCAACCTATATAATTACATAACTTTGATTCAACTTTATATCATGAATCGCATCGTTCGAGTTATTATAAATTAAACTTACAACCACGTTCAATAATCCTTATACATCGGGTAAAATTTAAACTTTACAACTCAACATCTGTTAACCATAATACATTATCAAATACATTATCTAAAACCTTAAACAAGGTCCAAAATAATAAAAATTCAGCCAAAGTATATAAATCTTCATGCATTACATCTGATTCATTTCTTTCAAGTAGCACATAACGTTACCTTGAATCCTTAACCTGCAAAAGTAATTATTTGCAAGAATGAGCTCGACAGCTCAGCAAGATCTAACAGCTTTCATGCATCACATAGCACATAAATACATGCTCAGCATACATCTCATAATAATTAAAGTAACATGGCATACATGCTTTACTTCACATAACAAATATAAAGATTGAGTTCCTTACTCAATCAACATACTTTAATCAATCAATGTAGTCATAAATTGACTTTAACATTTTATGCATACAACATATTATGCTTTTTGCAAAACAATTTAAAAATAGTTCATCATCAAGTTCACGTAGAAAATAAGAACTGAAAGACTTGCCTTGATCGTTGTTTACCAATAACAGTTTAACAGCTTACAGATATCTACACTTCATGTGCCCTACACAATTATATAATCATGCACATCAACTATTAGTCACATAGCAAAGCATATTAGTTGTAATGTAAACTTTACTCTACATCTCATAACCCTTCCTATTATCAATACACCATGATCAATTTGATTGTGTTAACTATCGACTTATATTTCACTATATTTCTTTTTCGTAATATTCGAAATTCATTCAAGTGTTTAAGTCTTGCTAGGACTACTTATTGGTTTTATACTAACCCCATTTAATATCTTATAATGTTCATTTGATTTGACTTAAAACACTTTTTACATTCATTAACACTTGCCACGACGTTTTGACGTTCATTCGTCATCCGCCCGAATTGCCTCTCTTGTGCATGCTTAGTGTGCTTATACAACTAATCTAATACATCATTTATTAATGTTAAGTATCATTATATATACTAACATTCATATTTTATAACTTATAACAACATCTATTATCGTCGACAGCACTATACTTGCGCATGTGCATGTCTGACGCCCTCCGATTGCCTCTAAATACGCGTCAGTCACAAAGATGACCATTTTAACCCTAGCTAAAGACCTCAAATTGAAACAGTTAAAGAAATAAAGTTGTAGGTCTACTCGTGCTCATTCCGGATCATCTTGAATCACCTCAATCGGAGTCTGTATGAGAAAGTTATGGCCGTTTTACGACAAGACATCAAAACAGTCCACTTAGGCACATCTGCGCCTGACATGTGTCCGGCGCAGCTGCGCTCCTTTAAGCCTTGGAACTGGCACAGCTGCACCATAGAGGGTAGCTGCGCCCCAAAAGGCTTAGGGCACAAAGCAGCTGCGCCTGGTAGCAGAACCAGACTTTACAGATCACTACTCTCGCAATTTTTGGACGTTTTCTCCTTCAAATCTTCATAACTTGAGTTATGCACATCCGATTGAGTCCGTTTTTGACTCTATGGATTCGTAATTCATAGAACTACAAAATATCAAAGAACCAATAATTTATAGAAACACTAACCAACCTAAATTTTGGCCTAAAACTCATGTTCATATTAGTTTTACATGTTTTAGCGCAATCATTCACCACGGATTCGATTCCTAACCAAATTAATCCATTTAAACTTCGTTGTTTTTGTCTTTCAACATACTAACAACATCTATTATCAATTTCAGATTATATACATGATCTAACCACAAATTTAAGCCTTAAAATAGACCAAAATACATATACTAAGCCATCAACCAAATTTCTTCTTCTAACACATGTTTCCACGAATTTGATTACATGAAAACCTATTATAGATTACATATAACAAATTATACATACCAATTAACATATATGATCAATCTCTTAAAAATTTAACCCTCAAACTAATTACAAAGAAGAACTTTTAGAAAATAACTAAAGCTAGTAACTCCAAAAATTTACCTTTGATTCTTCTTTAAATTTAGAATAGATGATTGGAAGTCCTTGTTTAATCCTTTTTTCATCTTGATTCTCAGAGTTTCTCTTCCCACTTCTCAATTTCTCTCTAAGCTCCATCTTTCTCTCTGTGTTTTCTCTACTCATGTGAAGGAGGAATAAACTGATGAAAGTTACGTAATTTTACTTTGTATCGGTTATACAAAGGAAAAGTTTTCAGCCGTTAAAATATGGAGAGTCTTTAAGCCTTGTTCGGCTAACTTCATTAGACTCTCCTCTTGATTATTTTAATATTCCTTTTACTATATGATACCTATGTCACGCTACACTTTATTGCTAAATTATTTAGCTTGCTACAGTGAATAATTATACAATTATAATATGTATAACTATTACTCCATACATTACGAAATTATATTCATAACACCTCAACTTAAATCAAACTTTTCCATTAAAATAATTAATATTTATTCCATTAATTATTTTAATACATTATATAATTTTTATGTATAATTATACCATTTCCTTCCTTTTATAAATTGTCTCAAGACAATTTATTTAATCTATACTTTTAATCACAATTTAGATATTTATTTAATTCATTAATCCTAACACCAATATTTATTTATAGTTATATTGGTTCTTCTCATTCTCATACTCCATTTACATTCACTTGGCTAAATATAATATATTAAGCCATTACATAACCGTATTACTCTTACATGTAATATATTACCTTCCTATCTTATTAAAACAATTATATTTATATTAATTCACTATTTTAATTAAGTGAATACTCACATTATTTATGAGATTTAATTCATAATAATTCCACTGCCAACAAGAAATAATAATCCCAATTATATTATTTCATAATATAATCTTTAACTTAATTAAATTAACTAATAATATTCAGTTAATTTCCTTTTTGTAATAACTTCATTTAATTTCTTCAATAGTTAAATTAACTATTAAACCTCATCATCCCAATATATGAATATATATATATATATATATATATATACTTACACGCAAAACATATTATAATAAGAATTTCATTCATTAAATTCTTATTTTAACAATTTCTGAAAATTCGGGTTGTAACATCCTTCCCTCCTTATAAGGATTTCGTCCTCGGAATCACCGAAACCCTACCTTACTCAGGTTTCCACAAAATCTCTTTAAAAACATTTATCGTTGAATAACTTCAACACATTACCTTAATATAGGTTATACATATATATTCTACTACATTCCGTTCTTCAACAAATTTTAGGTTTTATTTCATAACCTTCAATTAAACACAATTATGTTTCAAATATTATATATTCTCTAACTCGTTCATTTCCTTTTTAAGGATCATTACCATATACTTTACTCATCGAAGACATATACTTCATAATTCATTATCTTATAAGTATTCGGGTTATCACATTCACCCCTTCTTCTAAGAATTTCATCCTCGAAATTTTTATTAATCTTCATTCATTCAATCTATCAAAGTAGATTTTACGTTAATCTTATTCACTAACTTGTTGTGTTCTACAACAATTTCTTTCTGAGGAATATCATTCTTGCCACCTTCACCTTCAGAATAATAAGAATCTTCCACAATTACTCAATAATTGGGAAGCGATATGAATAACAGGAATTTAAACGATTCCCATTCATGCTGAGGGGTCATAAGACCTTGAACTCTTTTTCAGGTTTAATAGTGCATCACCACTGTAAACCATCTTTAACAAAATGTTTAGCAATCACACAGACTGAAAACACTCTCTGCAAGTACTCTAGGTGATCAGCCTATCGTACCCCTACGTCGTGCACAACCGTATTACATCTTAACATCGTAACGACTATAAGCGTTACTTTCGGAACCATTGTCTCCGATAACATATCACCCTTTTATAGGGTTGTTCACCTCAGCTTCTTAACATTACAATCCACACCAAAACAATTTGGTTTGGTATAGTTTAACAAAGAACGCTTAAATTTCATGAACATCATTCAATATTCATCTAGCTGAATCAAGTAGCATAGACTTCTAGCAATAACTCGGACATCAATCGAGATATATATATATATATATATATATATATATATATATATATGTAACGACCCCAAAATTCATACAATATAATTCTCATCCTCGATCGTTAGCAATACATCTTTAATCTATCTTTACATCATTATTCGATATTAAAATCACTAAAAATGCAGAATATTTAAAACTCTTATAAACTTTCTTTCTATATTGCCCTGAATCGCAACCTTAACATTACAAATATTTGATTCAATTCTATTACATGAATCGCTACAACGAAAGGACTATACAAAGTCTTACATCACTAAGCAATATCCATTATACGTCGGATAGCTCAACTTACAACTTAACAATTAAGTTACAATGAAAACATCAACTACAATTTGAAATTTAACAAAATTAATATTCTTTAACATTGATCTCTATAAATCACTTAACACGTATCTTTACCTTGCATCCTTGACCTGCAAAAATGGTTATTTGCAAGAGTGAGCTCGACAGCTCAGCAAGATCTAACAGTTTTCATGCATCACATAGCACATAATTAACATGCTCAATATTAAAGTAACATGGCATACATGCTTTAATCACATAATAAATATAAAGATTTGAGTTCCTTACTCAATCAACATTATTAAATCAATCAATGTAGTCATAAATTGACTTTAACATTTCATGCTTGCAACATATACAACATAGCATACTCTTTACAATACAATTTAAAACAGTTCATAATATCATCAAGTTCACATAGAAAATAGGAACCGAAAGACTTGCCTTGGCTCGTAGATTACCAATTACCGAAAAATAGCTTAATATAATCTGCTTCATGATCCTACATAACGTATTACCATACGCATCAATTATTAGTCACCTAGCAATGCTTATCAAATGTCTAAGTAAATAATACTTTATACTTTCTAATTCTCTTCTATTTACTCGTTCGACACTCACTGTCAAACCTTATGTATAATTAACAATATCAGTTAATTACATAGCTAATCCTAATATTTAGTTATCCACTTTAGGTTAACTCATTCCTCTTTAACTCATAAGTTAATAATTAATTACCACATAATTAATCACATCACATAGTCATTTTACATTTCTCATGATTAATCAACTAATAATTACATACTCATTTTAAATTATAATTAAACAAATTATGATTTGAACATCCACTTTAATCAAACTACAATTAAACAATCATAATTTATAATGAATCAACTACATCATGCATTAAATCATAATTTAAGCATACTTAACTTAACCCATTACTTAGATTATAAATACTCAATTTTTATTCATGCCCTCATTAAATTATAATTATATAAATTATAATTTAAATTACACTTTTACCTTGATTATAATTATTCCAAATTATAATCACATATTAAGTTATAATTAAACAAATTATAACTTATAATCAATTAAACTATATCATGCATTATAATTACACAAATTATAATTAATCATGCAATTATCAATTTATAATCCATAATTAAACATGCATTTATTAAATTATAATTACATAAATTATAATTTAAATTAACATCTAATTGATTAAAATAAATCAACTAATATTCATTATAATTTAACAAAAATTATAATTTAATTTAAACATTTACTCTTGATTATAATTATACAAATTATAATTAACCAATTCACCATTAAACAATAATTCAATTAATACTTTAAGGTTTTCAAAACCTCTTTTCTTTTACAATTACCAAATTGTCAAATTCATGGTATCAACATGCTATTGCAACTTAAATATATGATCATTATTCTAGCAACAATGTAACTTAGTCATAAAAATAAACTGCATACTTAAATAAAACTCACTGCCTCTGCCCAAGACACGGCGCAGCTGCGCAGCCATAAGCCTTGGCACCGGAGCAGCTGCGCAGGTGACCAGCCTGAGAAAACCCAGTGGCGCAGCTGCGCTGCTTCTGGCTGTGCTCCCGGCGCAGCTGCGCAGGTACGCAGACAGAAGCAGGCAGTGCAGCCTCCCTGTTTCACCGATTAAACCCAACATGCCATCAAACGGCAATAACAAGCTACTAGAACAATGTATAGCATATACTTGATACAATACACTCATATAACATATCTCCAAACACAAAAACATTTAAACAACAATAATCAAAAGTTTTAGAAATCAAATTTGATATTTTCATAAAACTTATATATTTTATAAAACCATTCACTATAAATCACTTTCTCAAGCAATTTAACTCTATATACATGCATTATATACGTAATTGAAGATAGCATCAAACAAATTCTTAATAAACATATTAACATATATCAATTTCATCAATTTCTTCAAACTAAAATCAACCATAATATCTAAAACTCATATGAACATAACTTTTCTATTAAAACATGGTTCTACAATCAATTTGATTTCTGAAAATCATTGTTTATGGCATCTAATTAAATTTATAAATAGTATATTAAAAAAATTCCAACATATATTCAACAAAATTACTAACTTTCATGAAAAACATTTTTACAGAGAAGTTCCACAGCATAAAACACATTATTAAAACTAAATTTAGAAGTTACACCCTTTGATTATGCTTAGGAGAAGAAGATAATGGCTTAGCGAGAATTCTTTCAAGGTCTCTTTCCCCTTTCCTTCTCTTCTTCTTCCCTTCTTCTCTTTTCACTCCATCTTTCTCTGTGTTTTCTCTCTAACACAAACTAACCTTTGTTTTGTTCTTTTAACCAACGTATATACAAAATATACATACAATATATATACATAATATGTAACTTATAATATTAATGTATATAATAAATCCTATACTAATTACAATTAAAATAGAGGTTACACCTTTGAATTTTTTTTTAAAAGCCCTAAGGCTTGTTTGGCAAAACAAGTTATTTTAAAAATAGATTTTTAGTAGTTAAGGTCATGTTTGGGTAAAACAGTTTTAAAACAAAAGTAAGGGCCTTGTTTGGAAAAAAAATTATTTAAAAACTCTTTTCTTTATTTTAATAAATCCTTTTAACACATACTTTAATGCTACTCTTTAATTAATTAAATCTTAACATTCTAATTTAATTAATTAAAAGTCTAACATCAATTAAGCGCATAAAATTATCACATAATTATAATTAATTGCTAATTATAATTGCATGTAACACTCATCACATTACTCATCTAATTTAATTATCTCAATTAAATTAGAACTATAACATAAAATCATTATATCAATTAAATTAAATACTAAATATTTATTTAATTAATATACTACACTTAATTACATTACTCCATAATAATCACATAATTATTTATTTAACTCAATAAATAATTCAATTAAAATATTTATTTACTCCAATAAATATTAACATTAATATTTAAATTATCTTCACATAGATTCACATATTTCACTATATATGACACGTATTCACATACTTAAACTCAAAACATCAAATAATAAGAATTTTATTTATTAAATTCTCATTTATAAATTCTAAAAATCTGGGATGTCACAATATATCTTTAAACAACTTAATTTTTTTTGTCATTTAAAGAAATTAAAAGTAAATAAATCCCCTTTTTTATAGTTTAAGGAAACTAAAAATAAATGAATCTTTTCATAATATCCTGATACCGTACTGTAATAATGGTACGTTGAGGATTTCGTCATTATATGACGTCGTCATACTACATCATACCATAGTGGGCTGACGATCATACGATCACAATCAACACTAGGTTGAATTGCATTGATAACTTTCTCGATTATTGTCTCTACACCATATCAAATGAAGCATAGAACACATAAAATACATTTTAAAAATTTAAAATTAATTTTGTCTAGCTGAAGCAATTAGCACAGACATGTGAATAATAGCACTAATTTAAAAAATTCATTGGTTCCATCATTTGATCTAATATTTTTCAAGAAAACAGAAGTGCAACATCAGCACGAAGTCAATAAATTTTTAAAATCTATCAAAGCTAGGAGATTCGTTGAGGAGTTCCAAACATACCATATGATTATGAGTCATGAACTTACCATAAGCATGAGTTTTAAGAACTCGCCTAACCTTAAGATCATCTAATGTAGTCTTAATGTCATCTAATCTAATCTCTATTGACTCTAACTATCAAATATAATATGAGAAAAGAATCACCTTCTCGTCATATATATATCAATAGCGCGACACCAACCTTCCAATGATTATCAATATGATAAGCCAAGTGTAAGCACAAAACCCTGTCCATACAAAGATTTGTACAACTCAGCCACCACATGAGTCCTCAGTTGAAATCCCACTTAACTCTATCTTACTCATAACTTCTCTATGCTCGATACGAATTTTCTGCATCTCATCATTTATAACTCCTCGTGAGTTAACCTCGTACTATATCATAGTACATTCTCGTTATAGCATCAAACCATAACTATTCAATCATTAAAGACCATCTGTCCTTCAACTTCAAATGATCACGTCGTGATCTTATTCTATAATCATCTCCCTTATGATTCTTTCTTATTTCATTATCGTTTTGTTTTAAAGCTTCTTATCCTTTCCTATCATCATGTCATATCATGATTTCATTATGCTTTAATCTTATAGACTTCGTCTATTCATCGTTATTCATCATCTTTATTATTGGAGTTAGGTAACTCCGAATTTTCATCTTCATATCTCTTCAAGATTCTTCTTTGAATCTTCTTGTTTATTTATTAACACTTCTTTTAAGAGTTTCTAACTTTGTTCATAAAGTTCAACATTTTATTCGAGTTTTATTCCTCGTTATTCTCACCTTCTTCATATAACATTTATAGGACTTAACTCATCCTATACTTCTACGTATGTGAAAGGAATCACCTTTTCGTTATACGTAACTTAACTTCTCATTCTCTAAGGTCATAGCCTAAGGTACTCTTACCTAAGGTGTATGACCTATCAGCTCTGATACCAACAGTAACGACCCCAAAATTCATACAATACAACTCTCGACATCGGTCGTTAATAATACATCCTTATTCAGACTTTACATCATTAATCAATGATACAATCACTAAAAATACGGAATATTTAAAACTTTTACATTATTCCTTCTTTATTATCCCTGAATCTCAACCTATATAATTACATAACTTTGATTCAACTTTATATCATGAATCGCATCGTCAGAGTTATTATAAACTAAAACTTACAACCACGTTCGATAACCCTTATACATCGGGTAAAATTTAAACTTTACAACTCAACATCTGTTAACCATCATACATTATCAAATATATTATCTGAAACCTTAAACAGGATCCAAAATAATAACAATTCAGCCAAAGTATATAAATCATCATGCATTACATCTGATTCATTTCTTTCAAGTAGCACATAACGTTACCTTGAATCCTTAACCTGCAAAAGTGATTATTTGCAAGAATGAGCTCGACAGCTCAGCAAGATCTAACAGCTTTCATGCATCACATAGCATATAAATACATGCTCAACATACATCTCATAATAATTAAAGTAACATGGCCTACATGCTTTACTTCACATAAAAAATATAAAGATTGAGTTCCTTACTCAATCAACATACATTAATAAATCAATGTAGTCATAAATTGACTTTAACATTTCATGCTTACAACATATATACAACATATCATGCTTTTTGAAAAATAATTTAAAAATAGTTCATCATCAAGTTCACGTAGAAAATAAGAACTGAAAGACTTGCCTTGATCGTTGTTTACCAATAACAGTTTAACAGCTTACAGATATCTGCACTTCACGTGCCCTACACAATTATATAATCATGCACATCAACTATTAGTCACATAGCAAAGCATATTAGTTGTAATGTAAACTTTACTCTACATCTCATAACCCTTCCAATTATCAATACACCATGTTCAATTTGATTGTGTTAACTATCGACTTATATTTCACTATATTTCTTTTTCGTAATATTCGAAATTCATTCAAGTGTTTAAGTCTTGCTATGACTACTTATTGGTTTTATACTAACCCCATTTCATATCTTATAATGTTCATTTGATTTGACTTAAAACACTTTTTACATTCATTAACACTTGTCACGACGTTTTAACGCTCATTCGTCACCCGCCCGAATTGCCTCTCTTGTGCATGCTTAGTGTACTTATATAACTAATCTAATACATCATTTATTAATGTTAAGTACCATTATATATACTAACATTCATATTTTATAACTTATAACAACATCTATTATCGTCGACAGCACTATACTTGCGTATGTGCATGTCTGACGCCCTCCGATTGCCTCTGAATACGCATCAGTCACAAATATGACCATTTTGACCCTATCTAACTACCTCAAATCAAAAATGTTAAAGAAATAAAGTTGTAGGTCTACTCGTGCTCGTTCCAGATCATCTTGAATAACCTCAATCTGAGTCCGTATGAGAAAGTTATGGTCGTTTTACTACAGGACGTCAAAACAGTCCACTCGAGCACGTCTGCGCCTGACATGTGTCCGATGCAGCTGCACCCCTTTAAGCCTTGGAACTGGTGCAGCTGTGACATAGAGGGCAGCTGCGCCCCAAAAGGCTTAGGGCATAGAGCAGCTGCGCCTGGTAGCAGAACCAGACTTTACAGATCACTGTTCTCGTGATTTTTGGACGTTTTCTCCTTCAAATCTTCATAACTTGAGTTATACACATCCGATTGAGTCCGTTTTTGACTCTATGGATTTGTAATTCATAGAACTACAACATATCAAAGAACCAATAATTTACAGAAACACTAACCAACCTAAATTTTGGCCTAAAACTCATGTTCATATTAGTTTTACATGTTTTAACATGTTTTAGCGCAATCATTCACCACGGATTCGATTCCTAACCAAATTAATCTGTTTAAACTTTGTTGTTTTCGTCTTTCAACATACTAACAACATCTATTATCAATTTCAGATTATATACATGATCTAACCATCAATTTAAGCCTTAAAATAGACCAAAATACATATACTAAGTCATCAACCTAAATTTCTTCTTCTCACACATGTTTCCACGAATTTGATTATATGAAAACCTATTATAGATTACATATAACAAATTATACATACCAATTAACATATATGATCAATCTCTTAAAATTTTAACCCTCAAAACTAATTACAAAGAACTTTTAGAAAATAACTAAAGCTGGAAACTCCAAAAATTTACCTTTGATTCTTCTTTAAATTTAGAATAGATGATTGAAAGTCCTTGTTTAATCCATTTTTTCATCTTGATTCTTAGAGTTTCTCTTCCCTCTTCTCAATTTCTCTCTAAGCTCCATCTTTCTCTCTGTGTTTTCTCTACTCATGTGAAGGAGGAATAAACTGATGAAAGTTACGTAATTTTACTTTGTATCAGTTATATAAAGGAAAAGTTTCCAGCCATTAAAATATGGAGAGTCTCTAAGCCTTGTTTAGCTAACGTCATTAGACTCTCCTCTTGATTATTTTAATATTCCTTTTACTATATGGTACCTATGTCACGCTACACTTTATTGCTAAATTATTTAGCTAGCTACATTGAATAATTATACAATTATAATATGTATAACTATTACTCCATACATTACGAAATTATATTCATAACACCTCAACTTAAATCAAACTTTTCCATTAAAATAATTAATATTTATTCCATTAATTATTTTAATACATTATACAATTTTTATGTATAATTATACCGTTTCCTTCCTTTTATAAATTGTCTCAAGACAATTTATTTAATCTATACTTTTAATCATAATTTAGATATTTATTTAATTCATTAATCCTAACACCAATATTTATTTATAGTTATATTGGTTCTTCTCATTCTCATACTCCATTTACATTCACTTGGCTAAATATAATATATTAAGCCATTACATAACCGTATTACTCTTACATGTAATATATTACCTTCCTATCTTATTAAAATAATTATATTTATATTAATTCACTATTTTAATTAAGTGAATACTCACATTATTTATGAGATTTATTTCATAATAATTCCACTGCCAACAAGGAATAATAATCAAATTATATTATTTCATAATATAATCTTTAACTTAATTAAATTAACTAATAATATTCAGTTAATTTCCTTTTCGTAATAACTTCATTTAATTTCTTCAATAGTTAAATTAACTATTAAACCTCATCATCCCAATATATGAAATATATATATATATATATATATATATATATATATATATATATTTACTTACACGCAAAACATGTCATAATAAGAATTTCATTCATTAAATTCTTATTTTAACAATTTCTGAAAATCCGGGTTGTCACATCCTTCCCTCCTTATAAGGATTCCGTCCTCGGAATCACCGAAACCCTACCTTACTCAAGTTTCCACAAAATCTCTTTAAAAACATTTATCGTTGAATAACTTCAACACATTACCTTAATATAGGTTATACATATATATTCTACTACACTCCGTTCTTCAACAAATTTTAGGTTTTATTTCATAACCTTCAATTAAACACAATTATGTTTCAAATATTATATATTCTCTAACTCGTTCATTTCCTTTCTAAGGATCATTACCATATACTTTACTCGTCGAAGACATATACTTCATAATTCACTATCTTATAAGTATTCGGGTTATCACATTCACCACTTCTTCTAAGAATTTCGTCCTCGAAATTTTATTAATCTTCATTCATTCAATCTATCAAAGTAGATTTTACGTTAATCTTATTCACTAACTTGTTGTGTTCTACAACAATTTCTTTCTGAGGAATATCATTCTTGCCACCTTCACCTTCAGAATAATAAGAATCTTCCACAATTACTCAATAATTGGGTAGCGATATGAATAACAGGAATTTAAAAGATTCCCATTCATGCTGAGGGGTCATAAGACCTTGAACTCTTTTTCAGGTTTAATAGTGCATCACCACTGTAAACCATCTTTAACAGAATGTTTAGCAATCACACAGACTGAAAACACTCTCTGCAAGTACTCTAGGTGATCAGCCTATCGTACCCCTACGTCGTGCACAACGTATTACATCTTAACAACGTAACGACTATAAGCGTTACTTTCGGAACCATTGTCTCCGATAACATATCTCCCTTTTATAGGGTTTTTCACCTCAACTTCTTAACATTTGAATCCACACCAAAACAATTTGGTTTGGTATAGTTTAACAAAGAACGCTTGAATTTCATGAACATCTTTCAATATTCATCTAGCTGAATCAAGTAGCATAGACTTCTAGCAATAACTCGGACATCAATCGAGATATATATATATATATATATATATATCTTTAAACAACTCAAATTTTTTTTTTCATTTAAAGAAATTAAAAGTAAATAAATCCCCTTTTTTTATAGTTTAAGGAAACTAAAAATAAATGAATCTTTTCATAATATCCTGATACCGTACCGTAATAATGGTACGTTGAGGATTTCGTCATTATATGACGTCGTCATACTACATCATACCATAGTGGGCTGACGATCATACGATCACAATCAACACTAGGTTGAATTGCATTGATAACTTCCTCGATTATTGTCTCTACACCATATCAAATGATGCATAGAACACATAAAATACATTTTGAAAATTTAAAATTAATTTTGTCTAGCTGAAGCAATTAGCATAGACATGTGAATAATAGCACTATTTTAAAAAATTCATTGGTTCCATCATTTGATCCAATGTTTTTCAAGAAAACAGAAGTGCAACATCTGCACGAAGTCAATAAATTTTTAAAATCTATCAAAGCTAGGAGATTCGCTGAGGAGTTCCAAACATACCATATGATTATGAGTCATGAACTTACCATAAGCATGAGTTTTAAGAACTCGCCTAACCTTAAGATCATCAAATGTAATCTTAGTGTCATCTAATCTAATCTCTATTGACTTTAACTATCAAATATAATATGAGAAAAGAATCACCTTCTCGTCATATATATATCGATAGTGCGACACCAACCTTCCAATGATTATCAATATGATAAGCCAAGTGTAAGCACAAAACCCTGTCCATACAAAGATTTGTACAACTCAGCCACCACATGAGTCCTCAGTTGAAATCCCACTTAACTCTATCTTACTCATAACTTCTCTATGCCCGATACGAATTTTCTGCATCTCATCATTTATAACTCCTCGTGAGTTAACCTCGTACTATATCATAGTACATTCTCGTTATAGCATCAAACTATAACTATTCAATCATTAAAGATCATCTGTCCTTCAACTTCAAATGATCACGTCGTGATCTTATTCTAAAATCATCTCCCTTATGATTCTTTCTTATTTCATTATCGTTTTGTTTTAAAGCTTCTTATCCTTTCCTATCATCATGTCATATCATGATTTCATTATGCTTTAATCTTATAGACTTCGTCTATTCATCGTTATTCGTCATCTTTATTATTGGAGTTAGGTAACTCCGAATTTTCATCTTCATATCTCTTCAAGATTCTTCTTTGAATCTTCTTGTTTATTTATTAACACTTTTTTTAAGAATTTCTAACTTTGTTCATAAAGTTCAACATTTTATTCGAGTTTTATTCCTCGTTATTCTCACCTTCTTCTTATAACATTTGTAGGACTTAACTCATCCTATACTTCTACGTATGTGAAAGGAATCACCTTTTCGTTATACGTAACTTAACTTCTCATTCTCTAAGGTCATAGCCTAAGGTACTCTTACCTAAGGTGTATAACCTATCAGCTCTGATACCAACTGTAACGACCCCAAAATTCATACAATACAACTCTCGACATCGGTCGTTAATAATACATCCTTATTCAGACTTTACATCATTAATCAATGATACAATCACTAAAAATACGGAATATTTAAATTTTTTACATTATTCCTTCTTTATTATCCGTGAATCTCAACCTATATAATTACATAACTTTGATTCAACTTTATATCATGAATCGCATCGTCAGAGTTATTATAAACTAAAACTTACAACCACGTTCGATAACCCTTATACATCGGGTAAAATTTAAACTTTACAACTCAACATCTGTTAACCATCATACATTATCAAATATATTATCTGAAACCTTAAACAGGATCCAAAATAATAACAATTCAGCCAAAGTATATAAATCTTCATGCATTACATCTAATTCATTTATTTCAAGTAGCACATAACGTTACCTTGAATCCTTAACCTGCAAAAGTGATTATTTGCAAGAATGAGCTCGACAGCTCAGCAAGATCTAACAGCTTTCATGCATCACATAGCACATAAATACATGCTCAGCATACATCTCATAATAATTAAAGTAACATGGCATACATGCTTTACTTCACATAACAAATATAAAGATTGAGTTCCTTACTCAATCAACATACTTTAATAAATCAATGTAGTCATAAATTGACTTTAACATTTCATGCTTACAACATATATACAACATATCATGCTTTTTGCAAAATAATTTAAAAATAGTTCATCATCAAGTTCACGTAGAAAATAAGAACTGAAAGACTTGCCTTGATCGTTGTTTACCAATAACAGTTTAACAGTTTACAGATATCTGCACTTTACGTGCCCTACACAATTATATAATCATGCACATCAACTATTAGTCACATAGCAAAGCATATTAGTTGTAATGTAAACTTTACTCTACATCTCATAACCCTTCCAATTATCAATACACCATGTTCAATTTGATTGTGTTAACTATCGACTTATATTTCACTCCGGGTCGACATGTATACACCATGTTCAATTTGATTGTCCAACTTTTTTTCCCTGTTACTAACACTGTAGGAGGTCTCAATACCGGGTCGTCAATTCAACCTCGGTCTCATTATCGGGTCGTCAATTCAACCCCGGTCTCAATATCAGGCCATCAATTCAACCCCGGACTCAATATCGAGAAGTCAATTCAACTCTGGTCTCAATACCGGGCATCCAAATCAACCCCGATCTCAATATCGGACCGTCAACCAAACCCCGGTCTCAATACCGGACCGTTAACTCAACCCCGGTCTTAATACAAGGCAGTCAATTCAACCTTGGTCTCAATACCGGGCAGACAATTCAACCCTGGTCTCAATACCGGGCCACCAAATCAACCCTGGTCTCAATACGGGGCAGTTAACTCAACTCCGGTCTCAATACCGGGCGGTCAAATCAACCCTGGTCTCAATACCGGGCCTTCAACTCAACCGCGATCTCCATATCGGATCATCAACTCAGCTCTGGTCTCAACCTGAGAGGTATAGGTCAGCCTCGGTCTCAACCCGAGAGGTACAGGTCAGCCCCGATAACCCGGGAGGTACAGGTCAGCCCCGGTCTCAACCCGGGAAGTACAGGTCAACCCCGATCTCAACCCGGGAAGTACAGGTCAGCCTTGGTCTCAACCCGGGAAGTACAGGTCAGCCCCGGTCTCAACCCGGGAAGTACAGGTTAGCCCCGGTCTCAACTCGAGAAGTACATGTCAGCCGCTGTCTCAACCTAGGAGGTACAGGTCAGCCCCGGTCTCACCCCAGGAGGTACAGGTCAGCCCCAGTATCAACCCAGGAAGTACAGGTCAGCCCCGGTCTAAACCCGGGAAGTATAGGTTAGCCTCGGTCTCAACCTGGGAAGTACAGGTCAGCCCTGATCTCAATCCGGGAAGTACAGGTCAGCCCCGATCTCAACCTAGGAGATGCAGGTCAGCCCCGGTCTCAATTTGAGAGGTACAGGTCAGCCCCGGTCTCAACCCGGAAGGTACAGATCAGCCCCGATCTCAACTCGGGAGGTGCAGGTCATCCCCGATCTCAACCCAGGAAGTCAGGTTAACTTCAGAACCAATCCTAAAGCATCACAACATCTGTAGAGGGAAACCTAGAGTGACCAAGTCAACCTCAAAGACAACACTGAGGACAAATAGACTCGAATGGGATCCAAGTCTTAGAAACAACCCAAGGAAGTTAACCGAAGACCATGCCGACACTGAAGGAAACCCCGGGAGGGAAAAAATGGTCATTTTACAAACTCTAAGCCGATTCGATTAAATTCAAGCCAAATTGATGCCACCAAGGTCAGAACAAACCATAACAATGATCCCGAGTACAAACAGCGCAAGACAGCTCAACGGATAAACTGCGGGGAATCAAAGACCTGGTTATGAACCCATCTTCTTGGAGCCAGAAATTTTTTTATCCCATTGCATTGTGACACTCTCGGCCAGGGCTTTTCGAAAAGGTATCGCACGCCTCAAACGGACGCTCCGATCAAAAGTTAGAAAGTTTCGAATCAGACCTCGCGTTACTCAGAGTGCACGTACTTCGAGATGACGGAACCCACAGTAGGGCCCACGCCATGTGGAGCTACACCTCTACTTGTGCAGTAGCAGGTAGAGTGGAGGCTCCCTGCCCTATATATAGAGGTGCACCCCCTCTCATTTCAAGAATTTAAAAACGCTCTGAACCTCTGCCCGTTTGGTTTTCTGGCTATTTTCTTTTCTTCTAAACCCAAATTTTTTCACTCTAACACGTAGATAAACCCACATATTACCACATATCAGAAAATAACCGGTAGATTTGGACGTTTAAAGCCTACGATTTGGCAAAAAGCCAGTGTAGCAGTCCATTGTGAGTATTTTTACGATCAGAAAGTTATTATTACTTCTTCGCACTTTTATACACTTGCATATCAAGTTTTGTTTTCTAAATATGCCTGGAACTCAGTTTCGTGGCCGTTTTTGTCAACTTTTGGTACATTTTTGTATATAAACATATTTTCTGGCATTTCTACAACTCGGATTGACGATCCGTCGATTGTGGCAGCTTTTATATACTTGCATCTTCGTTATTAGCAACTTCTCCAGGACTAGGTTATCTTCCTAGTCTGGGTTTGGTTTTTTTGTATATATTTAACTGTATATATACAAACTTTTCTATTCTGTCAAGCCCGGATATCAAATTCGCGGTAGTTTACTACTTTTATATATAAATATGCATATATAAGCAGCCTTCACCACAGTGGGTTATCCTTCCAGTCTTGGTTGACTACTTTTCTATCTATATATATATTTATATTTCAGCTAGGTCTGGATCCTTCTGTGGCCTTTTTACTGCTTTTATATATATTTATGCATATATAAGCAACATTCACCACACTTGGTTATCTTTTCAGTCTTGGTTGACTACTTTTCTATCTATCTATATATATATATTTATATTTCAGTTCGGTCTAGATCATTTTGTGTCCTTTTTACTATTTTTGCAAAATTCACCATACTGGGTTATCTTCTCAGTCCTAGTTGACTACGTTTCTATATATATTTATATTTCAGTCCGGGCATAGGCGTGAAAACCCATCGCCCTTTTTACTGTTTTATATATATATTTTAATTATGTCCAGCCTGGATCATTCTGTGGCTTTTATACAGCTTTTATAAATATATATATATATATATATATATATATATATATATATTAATTCTAGTCCGGGCACCGGTGTGAAAATCCATCGCCCTTTACAACTTTCGTATATATATAATATATATATATATATATATATTACTTTACTCATTTTTTATGAAATTATTGCTTTTAATATTCATTTAATATGAATTGGCACTGACATTTTTGCGGGTGAACTAGATTTATTTAAATCTCGCCAACTCTAGCTTTCAAACAGTTAAAAATAGGTCTAGACAGAACCGGGAAGCTAGAATGGCTAAGATTTATTTAAATCTAGCATTTTTTCTAGTTTCAGTTATGAAAGCAACCTCGCATCCCTTAGATCGCTATCTAGTGAGAACGAGACGCTTCGGCCATGTGCAATCCAGGATTTACTGATGAATCCTTGGTTCTGGTGATATTTGGATATATATCTTTTTTTGCACAAATTTGAGTTGTGCAGGTTTATCGGCCTCCCTATGTGAGCCTAAGAATCGTGGGATTTATGATCAAACTGATCAGAATCTGATTCCCACGATGGACAAACTCCACTTTACAAATGTACCCTACCAATTTTTTTATAAAAAAGTACATACAAAAGACCGTTAAAACAGGTTATCCAGATTTAAGGTTTCAACATAGTGAAAATATAGTTTGTCATGTCAGAGTCCCTCCGATGGCAGTCATACCCATGAGGAGATCGACACTTGTATATATATTGTGGTCGAGGATGCTTCGCAGCCCGACAATCACCATTCAAATTAAACCTTAAGGCTGAAAAGATAAAACTGAAGTATCAATATGCTTCAATTCCTATGTTAGCGTAAAGGTTTGAAAACCTTCTTTCAAAACATCATTCAATAATCTTTTTGAAAAAAGAAGCTTTTGCAAATCAAATCAAACACTTTTGCAAATCAAATCAAAGACTTTTTACAAATCAAATCAAACCCTTAGTATATAGGTTCAACGATGCATAGACATGCTTTCAATCAAACATAGACCCAATTTTCTTCCAGCATTCACACACATATTGTAAATTTAAAAGGGAAATATTGAAAAGATGTGGTACTGTGTTTTCACGGGAGTTGTTGGGTTCCTAACACCTTCCCCACACTTAACCAAGCCCCCGAACTCAAAACTTCAGTCTCAAAGATCAAGTTTCGATAGTGTCCAGCAATTGGGCCTCTTTTAAACAAAACTCGGTTGAGTTGGTACAACCATTTCAAATCTACCAACTGGCGACTCTGTAAATTGTTCAATCATCGACATGATACATGTTGGCCCTTTCCTAAAAAATCCTTCAAAACCTTTTTCACAAATAAAAAGAGTAAGGGTAGAGATAACTTAGGAAGAGAGAAAGATCCAGGTTGTGACCCGACCCGCCGATTTTTTCTCGACATCGACAGGTGGAAACTCTACTGGGGACAGTAGAGGGCTTAGGTCGAGTTCAAATCTCTTCAAACATTTCCCATTCATATATACGTATGTATGAATGTTGCGTCTTTTCATTAAAAATGTTTGAATACTGCGTCTTTACATGGAATGAATGCGTGAATGTTGCGTCTTTACATTGAATGAATGTGAATGAATGTTTTCCTGCTTTTTTAGTGCTTCGTACCTATATTAGTGCTTCGCACCAATGTCATCATATTCATAACGGTGAGACGCGATGTATGTGAACATATGTTGTGTGATTCCTCCTTCGGGAGGCAACCCAGTCAGTGATAAGTAATGACTCTAGGGACGGCTAAGTCTCTGGGGTCTCATAAAAATGCACCACCCAGATTCGCTCCAGTTGAAAGATCAGATTAATTTCCCCTCTAGTAGATTGCGATGATATGGGGACCTTCATGCCGAAAAAGCCGTAAGAGTAGCCTAAGATAGGTCAACCTCTGATTAACCAAATCCGATGGGAAGCTTTTTTATGCCTTCCTCTTTCAATTCAATGTCAAGTTTTCAATTCCAATGTAAAGGAGCACAATGTAAATATCAATAATAAAAATTTACATTCCTTGTCATAAACATCCTGTCATGTTATCCTGTCATCAAAACAACTAACCTCTGTTTTGCAGGATAAGATTAAAAAACAACAAAAAATACATCATGGCATGCATCCTATCCCTACCTACCTCAGGAAATTGACACGCCTACATTTTGTTATAGGTGAAAAATTGGTCATGTCACTAGATCTAAGTCTAAGAAAGCACTAAGTCCATCCACGGACATGACTTCAAGTGCTCAGCCAGAATCCATCCCTGTCTCTAGGGAAGAGTTTGAAGGGACGTAAGAATGAGATAGCCGAATTGGCCAGTTTCCTGAGAGAGCAAAGCAAAGCTCTTAAAGGGAAGCAAGCCCAAGCTCACACAGAATCGGGAACACCTGGCGGTAGTAGTGGCAATCAAAAGACCGAAAAGACAGAGACTCAGATTCCTGGACCACAAAACCAGGACACAACCAACAAAACTCCTGAAATCACCACCCTCAACAAAGAACAGGAAGCTGGTGACATTCGAAAGAAAGTACAGCAGATGGAAGAAACCATCCGGTCTATCAAAGGGACTAGTGCATTTGGCAGTTTCAATTATTCAGACCTCTGTATATTTCTTGGGGCTCGTTATCTCAAAAAATTTAGGACTCCTGATTTTGAGAAATACGATGGATTGGGAGACCCCAATACCCACTTAAAAGTATTCATTGGAGAACTCGGATCCTATGCAAAGGACGAGAAACTTCAAATGCAGTTATTTTAGAAGAGTCTGACCGGAGAGGCTAGAGCCTAGTACGCCCGTCTAGAAAATTCCAAAATTCACAGTTGGGAAGAGTTGGCCAATGCTTTCCTCAGTCAATACAGTTTCCAATCTCAGCTGGCTCCGAACAGATACTAGATAACCAAAATTAAGAAACAAAGCTCTGAGTCATTCAGAGAATATGCTCAACGATGGAGACGGATCGTAGCACAAGTCATTCCACCTATGAATGAGACTGAGATAGTTATGACCTTAATCGATATTCAAGAAGCTCCATATTACGAGAGGGTCCTAGTAGGCATAGGAAAACCATTCTCTAAAATGATCAAACACGGCGAGATGGCAGAAATAGGGCTCAAGTCCGGGAAGATAAAGGATCTGACCGCCCTCAAAACTGTTGCTGAACATATCCAGTCAAAAAATTACGGGAGTAATCCTCGGAGGGTACACAAAAAGAAAGATGAAGAAGTGTCCTTAGTGTTACAAGTACAGAATCAAAGAGGCGAGTCAAACAGTATGCCCATTCAAAGGAGGAACTATACCCCTTTCCAAGCTGCAGCACAGCCTTCAAACCCTCCATTTCAAAAAAATATGGAAGTCAGGAGTCGAAGAACTTTCACCCCATTAGGGGATTCACTCGAGAATGTGCTAAAATTATTAACCGCACAGAAAACGATTGTGCAACTCCTTCTGCCAACCAATACTGGTGGACAAAATATTAACCCTAGCAAGAAGTGTGCTTACCATTCTAGATCCCTAGGCCATGACACTCAAGACTGTTGGTCTCTCAAGCAGAAAATACAAGATTTGATTGACAATGGAGAGATTATGGTGACCAAACCAGAACAACCACACATACAAGACAATCCCTCCCTCAACACAAAGAGGAAATGTCAACATGATCAGCACAGGAAATGGAGAAGGATCCAAGTACCTCTGTTATATGGGAGAGTCAACTCCATCCAGCAACAACAGCCCAGACAGTTGGGAAGTGTCGGGAGGGCGATTCCTGATAGAGTAAGAGATAAGTTCTATCAAGGAACAAATTGAACAGTTAGCCGAACTGGTCGTATACCAACATCAGATCACCAGACAGATGATGAACCAGGCCAACCAGTCTGATGTCGATCGTCCTCCCACACCGGAGATTAGTCCCATCTTCACATAGGATCACTATCGGTCTCATGAGCATGAATCTTGGGCTTACAAAATGGTCAAAGGAGAGAATTACCGAGATGGCAGGAAGTTCCTATTTCAAAGGAATTTCTCCAACCTAACCCAGCCAATAGAGGAAATCCTACAGATGTTAATCAACGAGGGAATGGTTGCAGAATTATTACCTCCACTGAACCCTCGATCCATAAAATTTAAGCCTGACCAAATCTGTCAGTACCACTCCAATGCACCCGGCCAAGATACTGAAGATTGCTAGGCACTTCGTAACCTAATTCAGAATATGATAGAAAATGGTGACTTGATAAGAGGGAATTGGGATTATGGCCTCCCAGATGAAGATACCCTCTTTATTCCCACTGCGTGGAATCAAGATACAGTGGCTGTCATTTCCTGTGATAAGGAATCATCTCTCACACCCTTAATACTTCCAGGGAAAGGGGTCAAAGAAATACAAAATCCTATGAAGCTGGCCGCACTCGAGCCTTTAATCTTGCCCTTCAGACCTCAGTATCCAGTTATCAGTCTGAAGAGGGTTCCGTTGAACTACGGGAATGATGAAGGTTCCACTTCAAATAACATTGTCATAGTATCAAAGGAAAATCCATTGTACCTGCCTCAGCGGGTGATCAAAGCAGTCATCAAAGCCAAAGAAAAAGTGACCGATGAGTAAATCGAAGAGTTCCTCAACAAAATCGGAAACAATGACATCAAAATAGTCCAAAGCTTGAAAGACGCACCAAAACAGATGTCCATCCTAGACTTGGTCTTATCCTCAGTGGATTATTGTAACATTCTAGTGAAAATACTAGAAGAAGCCCACCTGCCAAGAACATTGGATGCCGAGAAATTCTATCACGTGGTAGAACACATTTTCAACAGCAGTGTGATATCTTTCACTGACGATGATATCCCTTCAGAAGGGACGGGCCATCGTAAGTCCCTGCATATAGTTGTAATGTCATTCAGGTATGTGATCGAAGGTATGCTCATAGACGGAGGATCATCCCTCAATATCTGTCCCTACGACACCTTAGAGAAAATGAAGATCAACCCAAATCGATCAAAACCAGTCATGTGGTAATCTGGGCTTTCGATGGATCTCGCCGACAAGCTATGGGAGAAATAGAGCTTCCATTGGAGATTGGTACGCACACTTTCTATGTGTCCTTTCATGTGCTCACATCGCCACTGGATACAACTTGTTGCTGGGCAGGCCATGGATCCACATGGCAGGGGTAGTGCCATCCACCTTCCATCAACAACTCAAATACATTATCAACGAAAACCTAATCATGGTCAACGCCGAACTGGAATACCCTGCCTATATACAGGGAGACATGTTGGTGATCAGCCTGGATGCAGGGTTGAACCTGCAAGTTTTTAAGCCCTGGAAGTGAGTGATACTCAGTATCTACCTATCGGAGCACCAGCCCTGAAACCAAAGGTCTCCACCGAGGTGATGACAGTGGGCCAAGAGATGGTATCCTTGGGTTTCCAACCTAAAAAAGGGTTAGGAAAGAAATAATAATGCATCACAAGTCCAATCTAAATCTCGAGCCAGATAGAGAGAGTCGGATTGGGTTATTCATCTGGGTCAAGTCACCAGAACCCACACAAGCATACTAAGGCTCATGCTTCCATAATTTTTCTGCCAAACCTTACGAGTATCGGATGGGTGAAACCCATGAGGAAAATCCCAGCTGTGGTATCATCCATATTGTTTCCTCCGATCATACCAGTAGGTGGAAGAACAACTCCCAGATCCGAGATGGATAATAAAAAGGGAAAAGAAAAGATCATGTATAAAGGACGAGACCCATTTGCTAACATGCGGGTTATCTTAAACTACGAGGGTATGAATAATGAGATCCCAGACAGCGACGATGAGGATCAGATTCAAATTCCTCGCATCAAGAAGGAAAAAGGGGGCAGTTCAAAGAAAAACCTCGACCCTATTTCGAAGGATGTCTTAGTCATCATCCGACATGAGGCGGATGATCATGAATTCTTGATCCTCCCTGGTCAGGGGGATCTAACCCTAGATAACTGGAGCAGTGTCCCTTGCCTCAGTCAAAAAGGGTAAAGGGGCAGAGAGTCCGTCTGCCCTTTAAACATGCTTTCATTTACTGCTCACTTTTAATTGCACAGCTATAACAGTAACTTTTTCATGCTTTGCCAAATGCTTTGTATATTTAAGCAGTTGTATATATTAAAATGAAAGCATTGTTTGTTTTTAGGACTTCAAGCATTGGATGTGTTTGTCTCTGCTGATGAGATGCCAACCTGTTAAAATGACTACAACTTTGATGTAGAACTGAACTTTAACTTGATGGATATTGATCAAGAGGAGGAAGATGACTATGAAGTGCTCGAGGAGATCAAAGAATGGGTCGAAGACAAACCGAAACCAAACCTCGACCAAACCACCACTATCAACATAGGAACCTCTGAAAACATCAAAGAAATCCAGATAGGCTTAGACCTTACACCAGATTAAAAAGCCGACCTGATCTAGCTCCTGACGCAGTTCCAGGATGTGTTTGTATAGTCACACGAAGATATGATCGGCTTGTCTACTGATATTGTCATTCATCGAATGCCCATCAAATATGGATTTAAGCCAGTCAAACAGAAGCTCAGGCGCTTGAAACTTGAACGGAGTCTGAAAGTCAAAGAAGAGGTCGTTAAATAATTCAAAGCCGGCATCATCATGGTATCAACATACCCGGAGTGGCTGTCAAACATAGTCCCCGTGCCAAAACCAGGAGGGAAGGTACGAGTATGTGTGGATTACCGGGATTTGAACATAGCCTGCCTCAAGGATAATTTCCCGGTACCTTTTATCCACATCCTGATCAACAATACGGCACAGTATGGCATGTATTCATTCATGGATTGCTTTGCTGGTTACCATCAAATCATGGTTGCTGAAGAAGACCGGGAGAAAATAGCTTTCATCACTACCTGGGGAACCTTCTGCTATAGATGATTGTCCTTCGGCCTCATCAATGCCGGAGCCACATATCAGCGAGCCATGATGGCCCTATTTCATGACATGATGCACAAGGAGATAGAGGTCTATGTGGATGACATCATCATCAAATCCCGGAGGGAAGATGATCACCTAAACCAAATCAGCAAGCTGTTCAATAGGTTGCGTTAGTACAACCTCAAGCTAAATCCCGCCAAATATGCTTTTGGCGTCCAATCAGGCAAGCTGTTAGGATTCTTGGTGAGTAATCAAGGCATCGAGATAGACCCTGCCAAGATCAAAGTCATCGCTGAGATGCCAGTACCTCGAATAGAGAAGGAGACACGTGGGTTGCTGGGGAGAATCAACTTCATAAGCCGATTCATTTCCCAGCTCACAGCAACCTGTGAACCCATATTCAAGCTACTAAGGAAGAATTCCTGTAATACCCGAGAATTTTTGAATATTATTAAATAAATATATTAATGAAAGTCGAATATTTATTTGAATATAAATATTTATGTGTTATGAGATGAGTTAACTCAATTACCTCAAATTGAATTTATAATAATTGAGAAAAAAATGTGGAGTTTATGATAAGCTCAATGAATGCCTTGTGTGGCACAGTGATGAGAAATATTGATGATTAAATTAATTAAAGAAGGAATTAATAATGGGATGATTAATTAATAATATATTATTAATTAATAATTATTATAAGTAATAGCATATTATTGAATAAATGGTTAATTAATATTTGGGATTTATGTTTGTTCAATTAATTGCTTAGTGTAAAGTTATGTAATCGCATATTGTATAGTATCTACAACTATATAATATAAAGTATTATGTGACATTTTGGATATAACTAAATAATAAAAGGAAGTGAGTCACATGGTTAGACTTATGAGAATACATATTATATGAAGTGTATTGTGACAATACAGGAAACTATGTGATATATATAAACTATATAATAAGATTAATGAGTGGTATGAGCTACATAAATGAGGCTTATGTGACCATATGATAGGTATAGTACATTAATGTATACTATATGGAATATTAAGTTAAAGTATGTAAATAATTGATATTCCTAATTATTTCCATGAGTAACATAATTGAAATAATAATAATAAGGTTTGTGATAATGTAGTATGTCACTATTCAATTAACTCGTAATTTGGAATTACCAAAATGTACATGGATTATACAATGATGTATTTAAGTGTGCCCAATTGATTTTCAAAACCTAAGTATATATATGTGAGTATGTATGTTTATAACCTAAGTATACATTTATAACCTATGTATATTATTATGTGTACATAGCCTTAGTACTAATGCTCTTGCCCAATTGCTGAGACTTATTAGTGGCCTTGTCCCAAAATGAATGGCCATTTCCTTACTCACGTGAAGAGCAAAAAGGCTAGAAGCCTATTCCCCCTTCTTCTCCCAAGCTCCACTCTAGCTATCATGATCAATGGGGGAGTGGGGATAATAATTAAGCTCACCAACTAACTACCAACTCTTTCATAACCAACATACAATTCTTACTCACATTGGTTTGAATTGGTGGAAATTAACATTGTATGGATACTATTTTCTCTATATATAGCACCCTCTTCTTCTCATTCTCTGTTGCTAGAAAAATTGTCTGATAAGTACAAGTAGAGAGTGAAGTTGCTGAGAATTGAGGGAGTATAATTAGTGCATTAAGGGAATTCGTATAAGCTTCAAGGGGTATAAAATCTGACTTTTTGTTCTTAAAAATTGAGTTTTGTCAAATTCTTGAATTGCTTTAATTCTCTGTCAATTGGTATGAATTAGCATGCCATTGTGTTGTTTAAGTATGTATGCATGTCTAGAAGCATTCTGAGTTGTAACAAAGAAGGTTTGGTTATTTGGTGTTAAAGCTCTGCAAAAAGCAGAGCCTAAAATTTTTGCCTTTGCACGAAGTGGCGCAGCCACGCCACTTCTATAGCACTACACCGCGCGGGCTGCCAGAGTTGGAAAACCAAATTTTGTGGTTCTGTTAAGTTGAGCATGCTAATACAACTTAGTTAAGCCTATTTCAGTCCCTGACTTGTTAGTTTATGAAGCCTTTCATGAAAACACTTACCAAATCATGGTTTTCCAAAGGGGACTTAAAGTCCTTGAAAACAAATTTGTTAAACTAAAACATTGTAAGTTCTGAAATTTCAAGCATGTCATGATGTATAATAAGTGAAGTAGTTTCGCATGATTAGATGATATTGATAACATGCTAATGGAAACTTAGAGTTTCACATACAAGCTTAATAAATTATATACACTTGAGCCATGGACTTGTAAGCATGCCTATGTGATCTATATATGCATACGAAAGCATGACATATGATATGTGAAGCTACATTGTATGTGGAAGGGTTTAACACAAGATTTTCAAAAGAAACCTCAATAGTTTGGAAACTAGTTTTGTTGATAGATACATTACAAGTATTCTAAAATTTATGACCATTGTGATAAGTTATCACATGCCTCTAAACATGATTGCCGTGTATGCCTAGCTAGTCCTATGCACGATAAACTAGTTAAGCATGATTAAGAACAAGTTTCAAGGAAGTGAAGCATAGAACATGAAAAGCATGACTAAAGTAGCTTGAACATGTGTATATGATACTTAGCGACCTCATGACATATGTATAGCAATTAAACATAAGAGATGTTGTTACTTGAATGCTTAAGCTTTGATTAGATAAGAATAGATAACGAATTGAACTTAGTTGTCAGTTCCTAACATGTGTATTTATCATGATCCTTCTTATGTGTGCAATGTGTATTAAATTGGGGTTCTGCAGGATCAGCCATGTCTTGGTCTGCACCAGGAGCAACGCGGCCGCGCCACTCCTTAGTGTAAACCAAGCGCGGCCGCGCCAATGTGCAGAATTGCCAGAGCCTGTTTAATTATAACCTGAACTTGAGACATACTTATATGATTATCCTAATCTGTAATACATGTCCAGAACGTTGTTCAAAGTATCGATGAACATGCTAAGCAATGAAACCATATTAAATTGACAAAGTAAACTTCAAATGTTAAGTCCAACAATAGTTACGAACTACGTCAATTGGATTCGTAGTGACTTATAATCTGATTTCATGATCCATATGTTAAGTACGTAATGACGTATGTATAAAGTTACAATACTAAGTGAGAACCATATGTGTATACTTGATTTATATATCAAGTTTATGTGATCGAAGGTTCATAGCTAATAAATATCCTATATACGTAAATATATTATAATGGGATTCGAAAAGCGTTGCTAAGCTATACTTTGGTAAACTACGCTTAAGGCAAGTTCCCTAACTTATACTCTTTTATTGCGCAAGTATCCTATCCTTGTGTTTACTTTATTCAAGGAACATTGTAAGCAAGTTCCTAACCTTACTCTTTATTGAGCATTCATTAAGTTTGTGCTATTATTGTCGTACAAGTAAACTATCTGAATTGCGAATCATGTTTCATAACTTAGTTACTTCGTGGACAAGATAAAGTCAATTTATATTCTTCAGACTTTAAATCTTGAGTTTTGGACTTATTAATGTTGCGATCTATGCCATTTGATTCGGCTAGACTTATATTGTTGAAAGGCAACCCAAACCAATTGATTGGTGCGGGATCTTGTATTTGATTGAGATGAACAACCTTCTTTGAAGGGAAATTATATATTATCGGGAGACCGACGTGCGCACTTTAGTACGATTGAACGATATGCATAACGTAGGGTACTTTAAGCTGATCACCTGTTGTACTTGTTTTTGTGGGATTATCAGTATATTATTGTTAATTCTAGTAGAAGTTCTTAGTCCTTAGTGACTACTCAGTATTCAATTATCTTGAAGTCTTAAATTGATTTAGCATCGAATCATATCGATATTATTTTGTCCTTAGCAAATGTTATTGAGAATTATTGATATTCTTGTTATCCTTGAACTATCATACCTTGCTATATCCTTTTGGATTTGAGATCTATATTACTCACCCTTATTGCTATATTACTTGCTGAGCAAACTTATTGCTCATTCTTGCTTTCCCTAAAAATATTTTCAGTTAAGGCAAAGCGGGGTGGACCTTCGGGAGTCGATAAGGGCAAGGGCAAGGCTACCGACTAGCTAGCCCCTTTTATGTTCTAAATATTATAATGTTGTATTATGTCTATTAAGATGATGTATTAAGACTGATTTTGAACTATGTTTAAGCTTAAGTTAGATTATGTAATAAGTCGTTATTTGATATTATTATGTAATCTATTAAGTACTGTAGGTTGCGAGACTTGGGAGAATAAATATAATAAATTATTGTATATTATTCTAGATTATCCGCTATGATTGTATGATTTTAGTTGTTGTTGTATTATCGTGAGAAAGTGACGAACCGAATTCGAGAGACCAGTGGCGGTTCGAATTTGGGGGCGTCATAATTCCTCCACCAAATGGAATGAGGATTGTCAGAAAGCCTTCCTTGCCATCAAGAAGCAGATGATTGAAGCACCAGTCTTGGTACCCCCGAGGGACGGAGTTCCCTTATTTATGTATCAGTCAATTCCAATGCAATGGGCTGCATACTAAGATAGAAGGATGATAGTAGCAAGGAGAGAGCGATCTACTACATCAGTAAAAGATTCAGCAGTGGTGAACAAAAGTACACCCTGATCGAGAAGACATGCTGTGTGTTAGCATGGGCCGCCATGAGGTTAAAACACTATTTGCATGGGCACACGACCTACCTCATATCCCGCATGGATCCCCTGAAGTACGTATTCAACAAGCCAATACTGAATTGTCGACTTTCCAAATGGCAGTTGATCCTACAACAGTTCAACATTGTCTACGTGACTCAGAAGTCAATTAAGGGTCAAGGCATCGCAGATCAATTAGCTGAAACACCTTCAGGAGGGTTCGAGCCCCTGGACACTTATTTCCTAGATGATGGGATCATGAAAATTCAACAACTCCAGCAAGAGAATACAGTCCAACTATGGAAAATATATTTCAATGGAGCAGTAAACATAGAAGGTGCCGGAGCTGGGGCAGTCCTTATCTCTGGTGCAGAAGAACAATATCCTGTGGCTACCAAACTTTAATTTGGCAACACCAACAACACAGCCGAGTATGAAGGCTGCATAATGGGGTTGAAGTTAGCCCAATCCATGGGTATCAAACATTTACTAGTCTTTGGAGACTCTAAGTTGGTCATCAGACAAACCACTGGGACATATCACACCAAAGAACTGCATTTGCTACCCTATCATTGGCAGGTCATTAAAATATCCTTGGAGTTTGAAGACATAACCTTCATCCATATTCCTTGGGGGTAGGAATGACTTCGCTGATGCATTGGCGATGTTAGCTTCCTTGATCCACATATCCAATAGGAGTGGGATTCCCTGCATCAAATTCATAATTCAGAAAGCCCCGACATACGGGAATTACATTGGAGACATATCAGATGAAATATCTCCTGGAAATCAGCCTTGGTATCAAAATATCAAGTAATATCTCCGAGATGGATCTACACCAAAGAGGATTCACAAGATGGCTATGAAGTTCTATCTGAGCGGAGATGCACTATACAAAAGGGATGCTGGAATAGGCCTGTTAAGATGCCTTGATAAAGAGCAAGCCCAGAGATTGATGGATGAAGTCCACGGTGGAGTCTGTGGTCCACACATGAGTGGTCATCTGCTGGCCAAGAAGATATTAAGAACAGGACATTAATGGATCTCTCTCAAAGCTGACTATGATGATCATATCAGGAGATGCTTTCAATGCCAAGTACGTGGAAATACCATACACGCTCCTCCAAATGAGCTACACAATATAAGTTCACCATGGCCTTTCTCCATGTGGGGAATGGATGTGATAGGCCCAGTGGAACCCAAAGCAAGCAATGGTCATTGATTCATCTTCACTGCAGACACTCAAAATTTTCCTTGCCCCAATACTAACAATATAGGAGGGAAAAACCATCAATCAAGCCAACCCCGGTCCCGACACCAGACATCCAATCTAAATGCCGGTCCTTCAGCCTAAATCCGATCCCCAATGTCGGTAAACCTAAATCTGATCCCCAATGTCGGTCAACTCTAGTCAAATCTGATCACCAATATCAGTACTCCAGCCAACTCCGATAGTTAATCGGACCGTCTATCCAGCTCTGATAGTCAATCGGACCGTTAATCCAGCTCCGATAGTCAATCGGACCGTCAATTCAGCTCTGATAGTCAATCAGACCGTCAATCCAGATCCGATAGTTAATCAGACAGTCTATCCAGCTCCGATCTTCAATCGGACAGTTTATCCAATTCTGATCGACAATCTGACCGTCAGATCATCCCCGATCTCAATATCAAAACATCAGCTAAAACCCAATCACTGATATCGGGATAACCACAGTACCGATCAACCATACCAGGATGTCAATGCTGCCCCGATAGTAACCCGGGAGGTATAAATCAGCCCCGGCAGCAACCCGGGAAGTATAGATCAGCCCCGGCTCAGTCTGGGAAGTCGAGTTGACTTTAGACATAAACCTAAAGTGTCACAACACTTCCAAAAGAAAACCTAGAATGGCCACGTCAGTCAAAGAGGCAACACTGAGAACAAACAGACTCGAATGGGATCCAATTCTTGGAAACAACTCCCGGAAGTCAACCAGAGGCCAAGCCGACACCAAGGGCAACCCCGGGAGAGGGAAAAATGGTCATTTCACCAATTCTCATCCAATTTAGTCAAACTCAAGCCGAATTGATGCCGCCAAGGTTAGAAAGAACCACAACAGTGATCCCGGGTGAAAACTTGCACCAGACGGCTTGACGGATAAACTGCGGGGAAAAGAAGACCATGTCATGAACCCACCTTTGGGGACTTAATAAGAGTTAAAACCAATGTCATCGTGACACTCTCAGCGAGGGCTTTTCAAAAAGCTATAGTACGCCTCAAACGGACGCTCCGATCAAAACTTATGAAGTTTCGAAACCTGACATCGCGTCGCCCGGCATGCACGCACCTCGAGACGACCAAACCGGGCATGTGGGCCCCACTTAGGGGAGCCTCACCTTTACCTGCAGCTGTCCTAGGTAGAGCTGCAGCTCCCTGGTCTATATATAGAGGTGCACCACTGTTCATTTTCAACAATTCAGGAAACGCAAGCGAAGCCCTGCCAGTTTGATTTTCTAACTTTTAACACCTTTTCCAAACCCAAATATTCACTCTAACACGTAGATATACCCATATACTATCACATATCAAGAAACCACTGGTAGATTTGGACGTTTAAGGCCCACTAAGTGGCAAAAGCCTGTTTTGCAGGCTATTGTAAGTATTTTTACGATCGGCAAGTTGCTATTACTACTTTGCACTGTTTTACACTTACACACGAAGTTTCACCTTCTAAATATGCCCAAAACTTAGTTCTGTGGCCGTTTTCATCAAAATTTGGTATATTTCTGTACATAAACGCAGTTTTTTGCATTTCTACAACTCGGATTGACGATCCGTCAGCTCCAGCAACTTCGATGCACTAGCACACACATTCTGGTAACTTCGCCGGACTGGGTCATCTTCCCAGTCCGGTTTTGGCCCTTTTTTGGACATATTTAACTGCAAATGTACTAATCTTTCAATTATGTCAAGCCCGGATGTCAAATCTGAGGTAGTTTACCGCTTTTATATATATTTACGCATATATAAGCGACTTTCACCATCATTAGTTCTCATACCAGTCCTGGTTGACTACATTTCTGTCAATATATATATATTTATATATTTTCAGTCCGGCCTGGATTACTTCATGGCCATTTTACTGCTTGTGCACACTTCGCCATACTGGGTGCTTTCCCCAGTCACTAGTTGACTACTTTTCTGTTAATTTTAATTCTAGTACGGGCACCGGCGTGAAAATCCATCGCCCTTATTATTGTTTTTCTATATATATATATATATATATATATATATATATATATATTTCATTACTGTCACAGCCTGGATTATTTCGTGGCTATCTACAGTTTTTTATAAATATATATATTTCAATTCCAGTCCGGGCTTGCGAGTGAAAACCCATCGCCCTTTTACAGCTTTTGTAGATATAATTATATATATTGCTTTACTCAATTTATTCAACTGTCAGTGCAGATTCATATATAATTATATATGTGTATATGAATCTGCACTGACATATCTGCGGGCGGACTAGATTTATCTAAATCTCGCCAATTCTAGCTTTCAACGGTCCAAACAGGTCCCGAAAGAACCTGGAAGCTATAATGGCTGAGATTTCTTTAAATCTAGTTATTTTTATATAGTTTCAGCTTTAAAAGTAAACTCGCGTCCCTTAGATCGCTATCTAGTGGGAACGAGACGCTTTGGCCATTCGCAGCCAGGATTTATTGATGAATCCTTTGTTCCATTGCGATGTGAAGATGTATATATATCCATTTCTGTGCAAATTTGAACTGTGCAGGTTTATGGGCTACTCATATGTGAGCCTACGAATCATGGGATTCACGATCAAATCGAGCGGGATATGATTCCCATGATGGACAAACTCTAGTTTAAAGATGTACCCTGCCAGTTTTTCTGTAAAATGTACATACACAGACATTAAAATGGTTATCCGGATTTAAGGTCTCATCATAATGAAATGTCAATTATCGTGTCAGCGTCCCTCCAATGGTTTTCATACCCATGAGGAGACTGACACTTGTCTATTTATGTGGTCGAGGATGCTTCACAGCCTGGCAAATCACCATTCACATGCAGCCTTAAGGCTATAAAGATAAAAAATTAAAAGTAGCGATACACTTCAATTCCTATGGCAGCGTAAGGGTTTGATAAACCAGCTTTCAAAACATCATTTTCAATCAAAAAAAAAGCTTTTGCAAATCAAATTAAATGCTTTTGCAAATCAAATCAAAGACTGATTTTCAAATCAAATCAAACCCTTCGTATATAGGCTCAACGAAGTCTGTCAAAGCTTTCAATCAATCAAACCAATAGGCCCAATTTTCAAACAGCATTCACTCACGCATTTACAGTTTTAAGGGAAATATTGAAAAGATGCAGTACCGTGTTTACACGGGAGTCGTGGTGTGCCTAACACCTTCCCCACACTTAACCAAGCCCCCGAACTCAAAACTCCGATTTCAAAGATCAAGTTTCGATAGTGTCCAGCAATTGGGCCTCTTTTCAAATCAAACTCGGTTGAGTTGGTACAACCATTTTCCAATCTACCAGCTTGTGACTCTGTTAAAACGTTCAAATCGTCGACATGATACATGTTGGCCTCTTTCCTAAAAAACCCTTCAAAACCTTTTTCCTAAATAAAAAGAGTGGGGGTAGAGAGAACTTAGGAAGATCGATTTGAGGAAACCAGGGTTATAAACCGACCTGCGGGATTCTTAAATTTTTCAACGTCGACAGGTGGCGACTCTGTTAGGGACAGTAGAGGGCTTAGGCCGCTTTCAAATCTTTTCAAACATTTTCCTTTCAAAACTATTAAATGCGTGAAATTCTACGTCTCCACAGTCAATGAATGAGTGAATGTTACATCTTTACATTGAATGAATGTGAATGAATGTTTTCCTGCTTTTAGTGCTTCGCACCCATGTCATCATATGCACAACGGTAAGACACGATGTATGAGAATGTATGTTGTGTGTCCCTCTCACAAGGAGGATAACTTGGTCGGTGTTTTGTAATGACTCTGGGGACGATTAAGTCTCTGGGGGTGCCTCATGAAAATACCCCACTCAGATTCACTCCAGTTGAACGATCGGATTAACTTCCCTTCTAGTAGAATACGATGATCTGGGAGCCTTCATGCCGAAACAAAAACAGCGAGAGTAACCTAAGATAGGTCAGCCTCTGATTAACCAAATCCGAAGGGAGGCTTCTTCATGCCTTCCTCTTTCAATTCCATGTCAAGTCTCTAATTACTGAGGAGCACAATGTAAATATTAATAATGAAATATTTTCTTTCCCTGTCAGATAAATACCATGTCATCTTGCAATCAAAACGACTAACCTCTGTTTTGCAGGATAAACTCTAAAAAACACATCATGCATCCAATCCTTGCCTATCTCAGGAAATTGACACCTCTACGCTTTGTTGTAGGTAAAAAGTGGTCTCACTACTAGATCATAATATGAAAAGGCACAAAGCCTATCCACCGACATGGCTTAAAGTAGCTAATGCGAGTCGGGTTCCGTATCTTGAAAAGAGTTTGAGGGACTTAAGAATCAAATAGCAGAGTAGGCTATCCTTCTAAGATAACAAAGTAAAAACACTCAGGGCCAGCCAACACTCAATCAAACAGATACCTCCTCACAGGGTGGTAATCAAAGTGCTGACAAAAAGGGGGAAATGCAGATCCCTGAACCGTGATACAGTGAAAGAACTAACAAAACCCTGAAATTACAAATCTCAGGGAAGATCGGGAAACTGGCGATATCCGAAGGAAAGTCCAACAAATGGAAGAAACCATCCGAGTAATCAAAGGGACTGGAAACCTTGGGAGTATCACATATTCAGATCTATGCATATTCCCAAGGGCTATATATCCTGACAAATTCCTAAGTCCCAGAGTTTGAAAAGTACAATGGGGCAAGCGATCCTTATACACACTTGAAAGTATACATTGGCGAGCTAGGGTCTTATGCTGAAGATGAAAGCCTCAGAATGCAGCTTTTCCAAAAGAGTCTCACTGAAGAGGCTAGGACATAGTATGATCGACTTGATAATGTAAAAATCCACAGTTGGAAAGAGCTAGCTCATGCCTTCCTAACTAAATATAGCTTCCAGTCTCAGATGGCTTCGGATCGATATCAATTGACCAAAGTCAAAAAGTAGAGTAACGAGTCTTTCCGTGAATATGCCCAAAGATGGAGACGTCTGGTAGCACAAGTCAGCCCGCCTATGACCGAAGCTGAAATGGTGATGACTTTCATAGACATCCAAGAGGCACCTTACTATGAGAAGATCCTTGCTGGAATAGGAAAGCCATTCTCAGAGATGATCAAACATGGCGAAATGATAGAGATGTGTCTGAAAGCAGGCAAGATCAAAGATCTCACGGCCTTGAAAGTAGTCGCCAATCAGATACAGTCTGGCAACTATACGACCGATCCCATGAGGATACCCATGAAAGGCGATGAAGATGTATCCTTCATTGTACAGGGGCAGTCTAGGAGACCCAACCATAGTCCCCCCATTTGGAAAAGGGAAGGAAATCTTTCGTCACAACAAACTACATTCAACAATTACCAGGAGCAAAAGAGAAAATTTAAAAGAACGGAAAATCGGGTGTTCACTCCACTAGGCGATTCTCTTGAAAATATGTTGGTGATGTTAATAGATCATAAGAAAATTACCGAACTGGCTCCACCTCTGGATCCAAAAAGCAAAAGATACAATCCTAGCCAGAGATGTTCCTACCATTCAAGATCTCCAGGACACGATACACAAGATTGTTGGTCCTTGAAGCATAAAATCCAAAATCTGATCGAAAACGGCGATATTATGGTCCAACAACATGACCATCCCAATGACAACCCCAACCTTCTGATGCCGCATGATACAGAGGAAGTAAACATGATCGGGTTAGGAAGCGATGAAATATATCTAAATCATAAATACATACGAAGGATAGAGGAATACCCCCAAAGGAACATAACAAATGTCCTCAAGTTGGAAAATACAGATGAGGGTATAACAATAATGCAAAAATTGGATATGATCCAACACCAAGTAACTCTGCTGGCTAATCTGGTAATACGCCAATATCAGGATACAAGGCAGGTTTTCACTCTACTATCAGAAAACCAAGAGAAAGAGAAGGTTCTTCAAAATGTAAGCCTATCTCCCTCCAAGATCCACCGACTAAATGAAGAGGATCAAAGCATGTTGAATGAACGAGAAAGATGGAATGATAAAACTACCAAAAGATCTCAACAAAGGAAAAATCGTCTAGAGGAATGCGAATTCCCAAATAAGAAATATCAATCAACATGCCAAACACTGGCAAACCCTCAAAATCCTACAGCACCGAAAGTCGGGGAGAGTAAGCAAAGAAGGGTATTCACACCTTTGGGGGACTCGTTAGAAAATGTATTAGCCTTGTTGACTTCTCAGAAAAAGATCACTGACCTCTCTCCACCTATGGATCCCAAAGGAAGGTAATATAATCTCAACAAGAGATGTGCTTATCATTCCTGAGCACCAGGACATGCGACCGAGGAATGTTGGGCTCTGAAACCCAAAATCCAGGATCTTATTGAAAATAGTAGAACTGAAGAAAGAATTCCCCATAACCAGAAAAGGCAAGAGGGAGATAAAGAGCTCAAGATGTCCACTTAAAGCGGGCAGTTCAAAGGATGTGACGGTTATGAGCACCAATCCTAATACTTGGAGTGACAGAAGAGACAAAAGAATCTCCCAATGAATTTCATCCACCATCATCAAATATCTTGTTGCCCAAAGCCAACAACTACATGCCTGACCTTATCCTTCTGGAAGATGAGGATGAGATATTGATCCTTCCCCGTATGGAAAAAGCACAAAAGGAAAGTTCCTTGCAAGAGATACCACATCAGTGTGAGGGGAATTTTATACTCAAATCCTCTCAAGGCTATGAGAAAGGTGGAGGAGCAGACGAAGAAAAAGGTGGCAAAGTTCTCAAGGAAGCCAACCCCTCTAGGAATCTGGAGTTCTTACATTTTTGCGATGAGTCCAGTTTAAGCCTCCTTAAGGGATATTCTGATTCAGGAGGCGATCAATTTATGTTAGGGATTGAAGATATTTAGAGTCAAGATGGAACCTCTATCACAAGCCTCAAAGGTGACATAAACTCTGACGACTGGACTATCAGGCCTCAGCTAGTCAGGAGGACGTAGATCCAAAAGAAAGTTGCGAGTTCTAGGAGTTGTTGGAACGTTATCACTTTCTTAAGCCTTATGCCTTTTATTTTCCATGCATGTAGATGATCAAAAAACAAAAGACCGAAAAAAAAAATCAATCAAAAAAGAAAAAATTGAGCCTTTCAAGAAATCGTGAACTACGAAAGAACTGATCTCCCTCAGCCCATGAGTATGTAGGCAACCATCTTGGTGCGGTCAAACCAAATAAAAATTTCAAAAACCCTCGAATCCCAACACAAAAATTCAAAAACATATCAAACCAGACTCAAAATCCAAGATAAACTCCTTTCAAGCCTCTCCAACTAAACTAGCAGGAACTACGAATGACCTGATCTCCCTCAACCCGGGAGTACGTAGGCAGCCATCTACGGCGCAGTTTGACCTTCAAGAAAAACAAAAAAAGGAAAGACCAGTTCCAAGACACTGAAGACAAATAAAAGCTAAATTCTATCAAATCACCTGGTCAACAGGCCTTGCTGAGGAAAATCAAAGCTAGTCTCTGAACCCGTGGATAAGCGGGATAACAGTGCCAACATGGCATCTCTCTGAAGATAGAGGAGCAGCTGCAAGCTCCTAACCCTCGGTCTACATATGAGCCAGAACATCCACTGCCATCTGCATACTATGGCCTCGTCCTTCTCAGCAAAGGCAGCCTCCCGAGTGATTCGAGCCTCCCTCTATTAACATAAGTCATATCTCTACTAGAATGAGCCGTCAACATCGACACCCTGGCCTGATCTCTCTCGAAGGTCATCCAAGCTATCAAATCTACCATAGCCAGATCTGTTCCGGAAGGGACACTCTGTAGGTTACCAACCAAAGTCGTGGTCAAAGCTATCACCATTAACCATCACAAGCCCTTGAGTCCAATTCATTGGAGTCCAAAGGCATTTCGACATCAATCGTCAAAGTTGGAACAACAACACAGCGATATTTCAAGCATAAACATCCGCAAGGACCTTCGAAGATCTAAAACCTCAATCTGAAACCTTCATCAAACCAGAAGAAAGGCCATCAAAGCTAATTTCTCCTACAAATCAAAAACAATGACTGGTGCATCCAAGCATTAAAGCCAAAATCCACTACATGTTCACCATGGGGGTCATGCGATTAAAGACTCTTGCGATCTCGGCATCTTATCAGCCCATCGGTCAAACATATAACCAAGCAATCCTCCCAGATGACAAGCAAGACTGGGGAAAGTTCAAAGTTAACAACAACCCGATGTTGGGACTGTTACAACTAAGACTGGACAAATTTTGGAAATGGTGCCACTCAACACTGGGGCCTTTATCAACCACCCAATCAACATGCACCAGTCGGCACCATCAGCATGGTCCATCATCATCCAAGCTTCCATCATTGGAGATTCGGTATGACCAATCGACTTTTGCCAATCATAATTTTCTTAGAATACTACGATTCGCTGATAAGGTATGACTCTTTCGTCTCTTTATGTGCTTTCAAATTCCATGCATTAGCGATAATACACATCAGTCCTGCATTAGGGTCTTAGAAAAAGAGAAAAGAGATTTTTGCTTAACTTGTTATGAATTGGATTAATTTTGATAAGCGTCCGTGGATCAAAAATTATGAAAATGATTAGAGAATTAATACTATTCAACCATTTGATTAGGCACGACGTCCTAGTTCAAAGTACTTTTTAGAGAAAACTTAACCTCATATGCATGTCTGCACTTTGCAATTGACCTGACTCTTAGTGGTGGGGTATGAAATTATGACGACAAGGATGACAATTAGTAGCCAGCCTAATGTCTCGAATCGTGGCCTGGGTTACTTGAGTTATTAAGCCTGAAGGGTGTCTTTACACCTAGTGCCCTAAAGCCATCTGGTTTGGGAGCCATCGGCCCAACGCTCGTTACATGGGTAACTCAGTGCCTATGAAAACGAGTATTACAAGAAGTCAAAACCTGAGCAGATCCGAATTATGGCCTAGGTTACTCAAGTAATTAAGCCCGAGGGGTGTCTCTACACCTGGTGCCTTAAAGCCGTCTGGTTTGGGAGTCACCGGCCTATCACTCGCTACACGGGTAATTTAGAGCCTAAGAAAATGAATCTTGAGCAAGCTCAGGCGAGGATCAAAAAGAGTAGACCGCCTGACTTATCTCTAAGTGTGGCCTTTGTTACTCGAGCCAGTAAACCCAAAGGGGTGTCTTAACACCTAGTGCCCTAAAGCCGTTAGGTTTGGGAGTCATTGGTCCAAAACTCATAACATGGGTAACACTGAAAAGCCTAAGAAAATGAGACAAAGTTAAGCGAGAAAAGCAAAAAGTTTTAAGAGATAAAAATGAGGTTATCTAGAAATCATAGAAGAGAAACCCCTACTAATGGTTGCGTCACACATAGTGCACATGTCATATGATCTTAATCTTGTGAAGAGCAGTGTCTAGAGCGAAGATGAGGTGTCTCTGATGAAGGGAGATAAGTCTTTTGAATCTAATCCTACCCATGAAAAATGACCATGGACGCTTAAAAGTTTTCTTACGATTTCATAACTTGTCAAGCAAAAATTTGGTTTTCCTTAGGAAAAATTCATTTTCATACTCCCTTTCAAAATCTTTAGCAATAAAATGAGAGCTCGGTGAATACAAGCATTCAATTTCATAAACTTTAACTTCAAATGCCTCATTCACAAGATCATACTAATCCCGACGGCCGGAGCCATCAAGCTGTCGGCACATATTGTTGTTTGTCTGAATGTGCAGGATATTGCTCACCGTGGACATGGTCAACAAAGCGAGTTTTTTCTATGAGCCCCAGTAATAACCTGCGAAAGGGCTGGGGCATTTCTCCATTTCAAGAAATGGAAAGGATCTACGACAGGACCAAGTTCCTCATCAAAAGAAGAGGGAGAATTCCTGAAAGAAATCAAGGCGACATTAGTTGTCCCTCTACAAAAAGGGAAAAATCCTCAACCGAGTCCTTAACTCGGGAAGAACAGATGCCCGATGACAAAAAGATCTAGCAAAGGAAATCTGCATCATCAAATATATCAAACTGCGCCAAGTCCTCACAAGTCGAGGCCTCTACACTAAAGTTCAAATCTAGGCAATGAAAGAATGGGCTACATCCTCCAGGAAGTCAGCATCACCCGAGTCATCAGCCAAGCCAGACTGATCCCAATATCGGTCCTTTAAGCCAAATTTGATCCCCAATATCGGTCCTTTAACCCAAATCCGGTCCCCAATATCGGTAAATTAAATCATATCAACCCCGATCTCCAATTTGGCCATCATACCAACTCCGATCCATCCCCACAAAGAACATATGATGGAATCTGTTATACAAATACTTAGAAGAAGAGTTGAGAAGGATCCAGTGATGTACGCCGTTGAATACTACTTAATCGAATGTACCAGGATATCTCCTAGTGAAGCCATCAGGGTCTGGACCACCAGAGGGACCAGCACCAGATCTAGATCTAGAAAAATAGCAGCATCAACAGGATCCCCACCAAAGCCGACATATAAAATGGGAACGTCCAAATCTGCTCTACGAATGATAAAAGGAGGCATACAGGAGTTAGAGCTGCTAAGCCTATCAAAATTCGTACATGAAAAGAAACTCCAAATCACCTCAGAAAGGGTGAGGTATGGTTCTACATCAATTCAATTAAGCATATGCATCCACCTAGGATAATTAAGATCATCTTATCATGTCTGGTCTGCACATGTGCAACAAGCACAACATCAACGCACATCTCCATCAAAACATTAGGCATACATACCCCAGAGAGTCAAAAATGCATACACATTTAACACACAAACTTGATGAAAAAGTTTGCTACCATTCGAGTAGGCATCGGGACAGTCCAATGATCAACCATTGTCCCTACCATCAGGGTAGGCACTGTTGCAAACTACCGATGTAAGTTATCATCAGGATAGGCATCGGGAGCACCCAATGAGGTAACTAGGCAAAAGAGATATATCCCCATTAGAGGAGCCTTCAGAAATGTACAACAGCATCAGCCAAAAGAAAATTGCCTCGCATAGTATCGACAGATTTAGGAAACTATTGGTCTTAAAACCAAGATAACGGCAAAGGGCCATCACCGACGACGTCATCCCCAATAGAAATATGGGAAACATTTTAGTTTATCTTCATCAAATAGAGCATCGACAGCACCGATAGAAATCAAACCGTTCATGTCAACATCAACATAGACATCAGCAGCACTGATAAAAGTCAACCGTTGAGATCAACCCCAACACAGGCACCGGTAAAGGTAATGCAATGCGATGCAATTTATGATGTGATGCGATATGCGATGCGATTTGCGATGCGATGTGATTTGCGATGCGATGCGATATACGATTTGCAAAAACGTGTTAATATTCATTGCATTGTGATTTGCATCATTAATATCTTGTCATATTTTAAGTGTCTATTAATCTTTATCCTGTTCATTCTATTGCATTACATAAACATGATAAAGAGGAGCATCTGTAGACACTCAAAATTTTTCTTGCCCCAATACTAACACTGTAGGAGGGCAAAACCATCAATCAAGACAACCCCGGTCCCGACACCAGACATCCAATCTAAATGTCGGTCCTTCAACCTAAATTCGATCCCCAATATCGGTAAACCTAAATTTGATCCCCAATGTTGGTCAACTCCAGTCAAATTCGATCACCAATATCGGTACTCTAGCCAACTTTGATAGTCAATCGGACCGTCAATCTAGCTCCGATAGGCAATCGAACAGTCAATCCAGCTCTGATAGTCAATCGAACCATCTATCCAACTCCGATAGTCAATTAGATCGTCAATCTAGCTCCGATAGTCAATCGGACCATCTATCCAGCTTCGATCATCAATCGGACCGTTCATCAAATTTCGATCGTCAATCAGACAGTCAAAACATCCCCGATCTCAATATCGGGACATCAACTAAAACTTGGTCACTGATATCGGGACAACCACAGCACCGATCAACCATATTGAGATGTCAACGCAGCCCCGATAGGAACCCGGGAGGTGCAAATCAGCCCCGACAGCAACCCGAGAAGTACAGGTCAGCCCCAGCATCAGTCCGGGAAGTCAGGTCGACTTTAGACATAAACCTAAAGCATCACAACACTTCCAGAAGAAAACCTGGAATGGCCGCGTCAGCCAAAGAGGCAACACTAAGAACAAATAGACTTGAATGGGATCAAAGTCTTGGAAACAGCTCCCGAAAGTCAACTAGAGGCCATGCCGACACTAAGGGCAACCCCGAGAGGGTCAAAATGGTCATTTCACCAAATCTCATCCGATTCAGTCAAACTCAAGCTGAATTGATGCAGCCAAGGTCAAAAAGAACCACAACGATGATCCCGGGTGAAAATAGCACCAGACGGCTCGACGGACAAACTGCGGAGAAACGAAGACCCGGTCATAAACCCACCTTTGGGGACTTAAGAAGGGTTAAAACCAATGTCATCGTGACACTCTCAGTGAGGGCTTTCCCGAAAGCTATAGCACACCTCAAACGAACGCTCCGATTAAAAGTTATGAAGTTTCAAACCTGACATCGCGTCGCCTGGCATGCACACACCTCGGGACGACCAAACTGGGCATGTGGGCCCCACTTAGGGGAGCCGCACCTCTACCTGTGGCTGCCCTAGGTAGATCTGTGGTTCCCTGGCCTATATATAGAGGTGCAACTTCTAAATATGCCCGGAACTTAGTTCCGTGGCCGTTTTCATCAAAATTTGGTATATTTCTGTACATAAACGCAGTTTTTTGCATTTTTACAACTCGGATTGACGATCCGTCAGCTCCAGCAGCTTCGATGCACTAGCACACACATTTTGGCAACTCTGCTGGACTGGATCATCTTCCCAGTCTGGGTTTGGCCTTTTTTTGTACATATTTAACTTGCAAATGTACTAACATTTCAATTCTGTCAAGCCCGGATGTCAAATCCAAGGTAGTTTACCGCTTTTATATATATACGCATATATAAGCGACTTTCACCATCACTGGTTCTCATACCAGTCCTAGTTGACTACATTTCTGTCAATATATATATATATATATATATATATATATATATATATATATTTCAGTCCGGCCTGAATTACTTCGTGGCCATTTTACTGCTTTTGCACACTTTGCTATGCTGGGTGCTCTCCCCAGTCACTGGTTGACTACTTTTCTGTTAATTTCAATTCTAGTAGGGGCACCGACATGAAAACACATCGCCCTTATTACTGTTTTTGTAAGAACCGTGAATTTCATAAATAATTTTTTTTTATTGATATAATAAGAAAATGAATACTTATTGGAACATAAATGTGTACGAGTTATGAGAAAAGTAATTGGATTATATTAAATTGAATTTATAATTATTGAGAAAATATGGAGAATTGCAACTCGTAGAATACCTTGTGTGGCATAAGAATGGAAAAGATGATGGTGTAATAAATTCAAGATGGAAATCGATAAGTGAAGGATTAATTAATATTACATTGTTAATTAATCATTGTGATTAGTAAATAGCCTACTAATGAGTAATTGTTAATAATATGTTATTATAAATAACATAACATTTGCAAGTAAATAATTGACGTGTATAATAAGAGTTATATTTGATTATTGTTGAGTGCAATACATGTTATAGTTAAAATAATGTTGTTAAGAATAACAACCGGTTAAAGAATAAATAAAGATATTAATGAAAATGAAAATTTATTTGAATATAAATAATTTTGTGAGTTAACTCAATCATATTAAATTAAGTAATTATAATAATTGAGAAAAATGTGGGGTTTATAATAAACTCGTGAAAGCCTTGTGTGACATAGTGATGAAGAATATTAATGATGATATTAATTGACGAAGGACTTAATAAGTGAACAATTAATCTATATTAACTGTTATTGTAGAATATTAATTAATTGTTATGGAATATTAGTAGCTATTAATAATACGTTAATTATTATTATTTCAAGCGATGAAATAATAATAAACCACCTGTTTATAAATATGCTGAGATTTATATTTGTGATAATTAATCCTATGATTATGAATTAAGTATTATTAATAATTACGAGAAATGAATTAATTAATATTATTAATTAATTGATAAGATAAGTAAATTATTTACTTCTATGTGCAAGCATGCGAATTCAATGTATAGCGTATAGTAGTTAACTATATAATATATAAAGTTTAAAGTGCGGTGTGACTATATTATATAGAAACCATATAGTAAGATTTACTAAGTTATATGATAATGCCTATGTGACTATGTGAGTGTGTGGACATTAAAATAATGTATCATAAATATAAATAATAATTGATGATTAATTATATATATAATGGAATAATAGAATTTAATAAATGAGATAATGTGATGTGATTATATCCGAGTAATTATATCCGATATTAATAAATGTACATAGATTATATGTATGTTACATTGCCATATCACATCTACTACTTGAAATATTAAGCATGTGACTTACATTATAATGTTAATTATAATCTAAATATATAGTATGAATATATATGTAAAAGCCTAAGTGTATGATATATGTATAACATTTCATTGTACAATTGCTAGAATGTTGAGATTGAAATTGGCTTGTCCCATTATATGAGACCCAGTCTCCTTCACGTGTGTAGCATACAAGCTACTCTACTCTATATTCTCAATTTCAGCAAACAATTCATAGCTCTCTATTCCTCAAACTCAGCAATCCTAGCTCATGATTATGGGGGGAGTGGGCACCATGATTTAATTCCCCAACCATTCTATAACCTTCATGCAATTTGTCAATCCGTTGGTTTGATTCATGGGAAGATAGCATTGTCTGTATATTAGTTTCTCTATAAATATAACCCATCTCCTTCAATTTGATTTGCTGATAAATTTCTTGAGTTAAGAGTAATACACATATTAGTATAATAACATTGTAAAGTAGCAGCAAGTTCAGATTGTAATCAGAGAGTTGGGAATCCAGTTGGAGCTAGTTTAATTCATAGCAGAGGTATAAAACTCTTCATTCATGTTCTTCATTTTTGCTTCTCTGAGATTTGCTAATTCTTGAATTAAGCATGGTTATCATGATAAATTGATTGGGTTGTAATTGTTGGTTGTTATATAATCTTAGTAACATCTTAGAATGCAATGTGGCTTACTAGCAATCGAATTCATACAACAATTTCCATGTTCTTCATTTTATCTCTGAGATTTCTTAGATTTTGAATGTCACATGGAATTCATGATTCTGCAATTTGATAATGTTAAATTGTTGCTATTTTAGCTTGTAAACATATTGGTAATACAATGTTGCTAGTTATAAATGAATTCGTAAAGAATTTCTATGAATTGGGATAAAGTCTGCCGAAGCAGACTACGTCTTGAACTGAACCAGGCATGGCGCAGCTGCGCCGGCATTACACTATAGCGCAGCGCAGCTGCGCAGGGTCCCTGCTGCAGATTTTGATTTTTTGTATACTGCTTGCTGTCTGCTAAATGTTAATTGATGAAATGAATTAGAACAAGCATGCTGGTATGATTAATACATATTAGTGTGACCTAGAAATGCATGAAGAGCATGTTAACTTACGTATGTGCGTTTCATAATGTAACATGAACATACGGGTCTCACTAGCGGACATTTCTAAACAAAACTTTAAGTTTCAAAGGTGAACATTAGCATGTTGGTATCATATATGTAATCTGATTTTTGCGAGCATGTTAGTATAATATAGAAATGCATGAAAGATGTATTACCTTGTGTATATAGGTGTCATATTATAACTTGAGCATGTGGACCTTAATATTGAATATTTAACTAAAGGAAAGTATACGTTGAGAATGGACTTTGACATATAAGTATGATATTCATATTTTGATCATATGAGCATGATAATATACTTATATGACTAATTATGACCATAAGCTAGCATGATTTGTAATACATAGTTTCCTTGCTCGTGTCCAATTGTTTAACTTTAAACTAAATGGTTTTTCAAACGAAACTTGATATATTTGAAACTAATATCTATGAATACCATATGAGAGATGTTCTAACATTGTGAGCATGTAAATTTGACTTAACTACCTATGCAATATGAATATAAGGTGTTGAGTTTACACTAGCACACATGATTAAGTCGTAAGGATTTCAAAAGCAAAGTTCGGACTTTTTGCAAACTAAGTTACATGATCATAGTGTAATAACATCGCTAATATATCATGTTTGTACACATACTTGTTAAAAACAATGCAAGTTAATCGAGTATGAGGTTGATTAAGTTTTCAAACCAATAACGGTGCTAGTTATATATATGTGATGTGAATACTCGTGAGCATGCCTAGCTTGGGTTATATGACTATCGTATAGGTTTAAATGACAAGCATGATAACTTATGTGAATTCATGGCGTTGTATGACCCTAGGTCGTTAGGAACCATGAATTAGGACCTATATCATGTAAATTGAACGTGACAGGGTTGAACGAGCATGAAAGTATCCTTTAAATTGAATACATGCTATGTGATATCATATGTTGACACTTGAATCTGATTTTTACGGTTAACTTATAGAAATGCCATAACTTACTAAAATAAAATATATTTAGTATTGATTATGAGATGTTAATGATATGAGAATATATTTAAACTCAAAAAGAGAAACGTTGAGGATAAAGGTATATTAGTCAAGACTTGTGAATTAAATATGATACTATATATGACTGTATAGTAAGGTTAAAGATTTGACTTATATGTGGATGGTATATATGAGATAAAGTATAACGTTAAACTATATGACTAATGGATATCATATATATATATATATATACATAACTATATTACGATAGGGATTCGAAAGTGTCGATTTATTTAACGAGGATAAACTACGCATAAGGCAAGTTTCCTGACTTCCACTGATTTATAGTGCAAGTATCTGAACCCTACTTTTATTGTGTTACAAGTATCCTATCCTTGTGGTTACTTATTCGAGGAATGTCGTAAGCAAGTTCCCTAACTTATACTCTTTCATTGTGCAAGTTTCCTTGAAACCGTTCTTGTATATTAATTGCAAGTATCTGACTACTCTTTTATTGAGCAAGTATTTGATTCATACTCTTTATTGAACACATATTCGAGCTTGTACTAACTTTGGTCGTACGAGTAAATAGGTGCTAGAATAATTCTTACCTTACAAACTTATGTTTCATAAGTTTGATTTAAATCACGATTATATTCTTCGAATTATTGTTGCGAGTATGGAACTCATAAATTGTTCTTATGTAAATTGTTGAAATTATCTACGCCATTTAATTCGGCTAGACCAATATCATGAATTAAAAAGCAATCCACACCAATTGCCTTGGTGCGGACTCTTATAAATTGACTGAGTTGAACAATCCTTGTAAAAAGGGAAAATATATAGTCGGGGTGCTGACAGTGGTGTGACAGGTTATGCATAACCCCAGGTACGATAGGTTGATCCCCTAATTATACTTAGTTGGGTTACCAGAAATATTTTTGGTGATTCTAGTAGAAGTTCGTGGTTCTTAGCGACCACTCAATATCCAGTATTTATTAACTTGAAACTTTTAAAACTTTTAATAACTTCTCGACCCGTAGTGGTCCTTATTCAACTTCATGGAATAGATTTGGAAGTCACTGCTATTTATTTTGTTCACAACATTCTTATTTGAATTCCTGAGCGATTAATTACAGTTTTACCCTTGAAGATTTAGAACCATATATATTCCTGTTCACATTTATTGGCATATTACTTGCTGGGCAAATTTGTTGCTCACTCTTACTTCCCATAAACATTTCAGTTAGGGCAGGGCAAGCTGGAACCCCATGACAGGACAAGTGTGAAGGCAAGGCTATGGAGTAGCTGTGCTTTTCTATATTAGGATGTTTCCGTTATGTTGTTTTAAGACTTATTTAATGTTATGTTTGGTTTAAGTTATGAAGTGTATTAGTAATAGTTTCGAGACTTGGGACGAGAATATTTATGTTATATCAATGTAAATTATTCTGTTATTCCATTGTTTGAGATTTTAGCTGTTATTAGAATTAGTACGTGATGAACCGAATTCGTGATCAGTGACGGTCTGAATTTGGGGGGGTCACAGGTTGGTATCAAAGCTGTAGATTATAAACCTTAGGAGCGAGTCCTTAGGCTATAACCTTAGAAGAAATTAGAGACTAGAAGTAGATAGAACTCATGCAGAGTTTTTTAGAAAGATAGTAGTGTTATGAAATATATTTTCATTCCATACGATGAAATTATGTTTTATTCGGAGATGATAATAAAGTTATTGGTTTTGTGATTATGGATGTTAGAGATAGGTAAACCTGGTAGAGTCATGGAGGAGGAACCATGTGATATACATGTGGTGTCCGCAACACCCCTTGAAGTTAAGCCTTTTTCAACAGTAACCTTAACCTAGGAAGAGATGGAATCGGGATATAAATGGAAATCCACGGTGGAAGTTTTCTTTTAGGATTGAGACATGTTTGAGTTTCTTTAAAATGAAAAATAAGATACAATAGTGGGAGGCGAGGTTCTAGACCTTCAGATTAGTAATTAATAGTTACAGACATAGTGGGAGGAAAGGTAGTAGGTAGTTAGTGGAATAAGTGCCGCGAATGATACGATAAATATTATAGATGCGAAACAGTGTTGTAGATCCCAATTTTAGGGATAATGTGGGAAGTATCTTTCTACCCCAACTTTAGTGGTACCCGAGAGGGGTATGTATTGAGACTAGCAGAATGCTATACGATGTGATATGTTTTCTTGTGGCATGTTTTTAATAAACGTGCATGTAGTAACCAGATTATGTTAAATAATAATAACAAGGGAGAATAGCAATAAAACTTATACTGTCTTAATAAGTATTAGATATTTAACAAATAGATGATAATACCGCTTTATTTCTATACAGAAATGTTAATACCCCAAGGAGGAGAGACTCGTCGAGCGAAGGAGAATGGAGATAGGGAATTGAATCAAGAACCCTTACGATAATTGGTAGATCTTATAGTAAATGCTTTTGAAGAAGGAATTAATGATTATAAGAAGAGACAGACGGAAACTTCAGAGGTAGGAAAAGATATTAATTTGACTAAAGAAGGAGTGGTTAATAATTCAAAGAAAGCGAACGAAGGTAGGATGGGAGAGAGTAGTAGTGGTAGTAGCAAGAATTTCAAGAGGAAATGGAATGAGAATAAGTATGTAAGAGAAGAAGGACAATCACGGAAGAAGAAGGTAGAAGCATGTAAGAAATGTAGAAAGAACCACATGGGAGCGTGTTTGAAAGGAAAATATGTGTGTTATGAGTGCGGTGAGAAGGGTCATATTTCTCCTAACTGTCCTAGGAAGGAGAAAACCAAAGAGTGTTTTGCGTATGGATCTGAAAAACGTCAAATACACAATTGGCAGAAGGAAGCAAACAAAGGAAGACGGGACAACAACAATATCAGCAACGATCTGCCCCGTAATCTATTGGGATATCTGTCAATGGCAGGATCAATGGCCAATGATGCTAAGCAGGAGGAATAATGGGAATACGGATCTGCCCCGTAATGCCCCTGATCGCAAGCTCTCCTAAATAGAGCTCCCAGCTTCCCTCTGTAAATAACAGGACTCTGCAGGTCGATAATGCAAACACCCGACCAGTGGGGAAGCCTCCCTCAAATCCAACAGTCAAAAACTCAGAGGTATATGGGATCCATGTGATCGCTTTGGCAGTAAAAAGCTCCAACTGAATGCCCCAGCATCATTGGCCACTGAATGCCCCAGCATCTAATCCACTGCCCCTCTAGCTGGGAAGGGCAGGCTGTCGTACCACGATCTCAACGACGATGCCACCTCATACGGTGGTAAATGCTAGATACGACTAACGGTAGACGATGCCATCTGTATCACCGTATCATAAGACCATCCAGGGGTCAAATCTGAATTCATCTGTCCAAAATGCATACACATGACATAATATATGTATAATGACAATGATAAATATGATGCAACAGATAGGAAATATCATACATATCTACAATAAACTATCTACTGCAAGCATCATCCCTATCTGATAAATACAAAATAAAATAAAAACTATAGGAATATGGGGCACCACCACCCAACTACTAATTAACATTGATCTATCAAAATGGGGCACAGCCGACCAAAAGATATAGCTACAATAGCTATCCAAAAAGATCCAAAACATCTACGCTAAGGTGGTTAACCTGCTCCATCTCCTCCGTGGACACAAATCCGCTGTCATCAGGCATGTCTGGGCGGTACAAGGGAGGATCAGCCCCCGCAAAACTACTGGAAAATGGACCTGAAGAGGGGCCCGCTCCTGAGCTGGAAGGGTCAAAAGAAGATGCCTCTGACTTATCTTTGCCAAGATGCCTGATGAATAAATGAGCTCTCTCCAGCTTCTGGGTCAGTCCTGCAACTTGGTCCAATTGAGTAGGCTCCCTGAGGCAAGCTATCCATTCTGTCATCATCACAGACCTAGGCATCATGTCTGCCATAAACTGGGTGGCACGAGTTTGAGCCCCGATAGTGCGAGGACTCCACCAGCTGCTAAATCCCTATTGGCTGTAAGGGCCCTCTGATTGGGTAAAGCCATCTATGCCCTCCATAGGGATATCTGTCAATGGCAGGATCAATGGCCAATGATGCTAAACAGGAGGAATAATGAGAATGCGAATCTGCCCCGTAATGCTCCTAATCGCAAGCTCTCCTAAATAGAGCTCCCAACCTCCCTCTGTAAACAACGGGACTCTGCGGGTCGATAATGCAAACTCCCAACCAGTGGGGAAGCCTTCCTCAAATCTAACAGTCAAAAACTCAGAGGTATATGGGATCCATGTGATCGCTACGGCTGTAAAAAGCTCTAACTGCAGGCGGGAATGGATAAAGCCCTCAGCAACAGGGACCTCCGTCAAAGTGGAGTGATGCCAACGCCGTCCCCGGGGATAAGTATCAAGGCCTAAAGCAGTGGCGGGTCGTAGGCAAGGAAGCCTATCATATGCCCAGAACTGGCCATATAAATATCAAAAGTCTTCAGTGACCAAAACTGACAACTATAAATACAGAAATCAAAAAGGTACAAGAAAGATGTACTCACCAGTAGAAATGGGTAAAACCCTAACCAAGCCTCCGTCAAACCCTCTAAGAGCATGCGCATACCTCAGAGAAAATAGGCAAAGGTGTAGGAACCCCAATCAAAGTCACTGAGGCTCTCTACATGTCGGGTAACACTGACCAGGGAAAAGGACACAGTCGAGGAGTTGTACGCCACAAAACAACCCCTGACGATCACCAAGAATAATTGCCTCAAGATGCGATCCCTAACCCTCTGATCATCAGGCAGAGGCTCAAGTAAAGCCCCACTCTGGGCATCTATACTCAAGGGACCTAATCGGACCGTCCGACCCTTGATCGCCGTTACAGGAACTCCTAGCAGGGACCGAACGACAGTAGGTGTGATGTCAGCCACGACAGGCACTGGCTCACCCTCAAACTCAATGCCGGTGATGAACCTCCAGTCCATAGGGGTCATCATCACCTCACAGTCCAACAAATGAAAGGACTAAGTCTGGTGGAACCAGCGCTCAGAAAAAGCCCTCATATACCCCTAGGGGCAACAGCGGGGAAGAATAAAGAAGAAGGCCTGAAACACCCAACCATCAACGATATCCCTGTAGTCCTGGTGCAAAGTATGGTATAGGGAGTGCACGTTGAACCAGTTCCCTCGAGGCTGCGTAAAGCCAAGAACCTGCATCAAAAAACCAACCCATGTCAAAAACCTGTGCCCCAAGAATGGCAAAAGAAAGAAAGAGAATCCAAAAAGAAGAAAACTTCAAGTTACCTCGTTGTCGTAAAGAAATCTCGATGGATGAAGACTCAAGTCTCCCAGCAAATCCTGGGTCGGCACAACAATGCTAGAAAGCTCTGCACGTGGGTCTTGAGCCGGAGCAGGAGCAGCAAAAGGAGCCTGCTCATCATCAATATCAATTGGCTGCTCGTCCTGGGCTGGACGAATCACCGACTCTGCTAGTCTGCTAGGCGGCCGAGCTGGACGGGGCTGAGGAACATCAGAAGCCCGCCTACGTCTAACGCCTAAAACTATCCTGCTAGCACTGTCGGGTCTCTCTCGGTCCATCACCTGGACAAAATCTCCAAATCATCTCTCAAATAGTGTGGTAAGCCAATAACCTGTGGCTTATTATTTTAAATCATTAATATATGCATTTCTAAGTCTCAAAACATTCATGGGTCAGTCAAAAATACCCAGTGAAGTCAAAACTGCATGATTTTCAAAAGCTAAATTTCAAAACCTGCATGGGTCAGTTAAAAATCCCCAGTAGACTCAAAACTGCATGTTTATTAAATGCTCGGGCTTTTGAAATTTTTTTGCCAGAGTCTTCTTTGTAAAATAAACTATCCGCATGCACACAAGCATGTCTAGGTGGCCATTCAGTAGCATACCTTCCCAAAAATAAGAACAGTTCATATTTATGAAATAAAATCAAAAATAAAATTCACATGGTAGCCAAATTACCATGGACATTTTAGTTGAAATTCCAGGCTCACTAGGCCTCAAAATAGATGAGTAAACTGATCAAAAAGAGCAAAATATGACTGTCTCAGAATCTGAATTTTCTTACATCAAGACTTGCATTACAGTCAAATATGCATACATATGAAGTCATAAAATTTTTAGCAGGTTATATAGGCATACATTTTTCATACATTGCGTCTAAAAGCCCCCTACGTGGTTTACATGTTTTTAACGGTCAAAACTTGCGAAAAAAAGGACGTAAAACGTTTTTTGCGATGCCCTGAACGCATAGAAACTGCCAAAATCAGAAAAAGGCTGCCCGAACTCCGTAGATTTGAAAAAGAAAATTTGATTCCGTTTGAAACTCAAAATGAAACTGATTCAAATGAGCTCCTGCTGCCCAATATAAAGCCACAGGTGGAAGCGGGCCCACCTATGGTAGCCGCACCTCTACCTGCGGCTCCCCAGGGTGGGTCCCACTCCCTTGGGCTAGATTCAGTTTGAGTTGAAACGGAGTTTATATGAGCTGTCGACTCAAATCTGAAGAAAAATCACTACCCGGTTGAGCGATTTATCCTGAAATCCTACGTTTAAGCAGCGTAATCCTGACAGAAAGGGGGAACTCTCTGTAAGCCCTTGGTATTCATCCCGACACCATTTTTGGGGATCAATAATAAAGAATACTGAAAAACTGTCGAAAAACTGCGCAAAACTGCCGAAAACTTCCACTTTTGAAGCGTCGGGTACTGTCCGATGACAGTTCAGCCGTTGGCACAACCCCAGCGAAGCATTGGGTAAAGACCGATGACAGTTCAGCCATTGGCACAACCCCAGCGAAGCGTCAGGTACTGACTAATAATAGTTTAGCCATTGGCACAACCCCAACGAAGCATCGGGATACAGATCGTTGACAGATCAGCCATTGGCACAACCCCAGCGAAGCGTCGGGTACTGACCGATGACAGATCAGCCATTGTCACAACCCCATAAAAGCGTCGGGTACTGACCGATGGCAGTTCAGCCATTGACACAACCCCGACGAAGCGTCGGGTACATACCGATGACAGATCAACCGTCAGCACAACCCCAGTGAAGCGTCGGGTACTGACAGAGGACAGTTTAGCCATTGGCAACCCCAGCGAAGCGTCAAGTACAGACCGATGATAGTTCAGCCTTTGGCACAACCCCAGCGAAGCGTCAGGTACAGATCAATGACAGATCAGCCGTTGCCGCAACCCCAGCAAAGCGTCGGGTACTAACTGATGACAGTTCAGCCGTTAGCACAACCCCAGCGAAGCGTCGGGTACTGACCGATGATAGTTCAGCCATTGACACAACCCCAGCGAAGCGTTGGGTACAGATCGAGGACAGTTCAGCCGTTGGCACAACCCCAGCGAAGTGTCGGGTACAGACCAATGACAATTCAGCCATTGGCACAACCCCAGCGAAGCGTGGGGTACAGACCGGTGACAGATCAGCCGTTGGCACAACCCCAGCGAAGCGTCGGGTACAGACCCATGATAGATCAGCCATTGGCACAACCCCAATGAAGCGTAGGGTACAGACCGAGAAAGTTCAGCCGTTGGCACAACCCTAGTGAAGTGTCGGGTACAGACTGAGACAATTCAGCCGTTGGCTCAACCCCAGCGAAGTGTCAGGCACAGACCGAGATAGTTCAGCCGTTGGCTCAACTCCAATGAAGCATCGAAAGGGATCCGATGACGGAAGTAATATAGTAATCCATCCCCGATGATGGAATCTGTTATACACATCCTCATAGGGAGCACCAAGAAGGTTTGGTGATTCAAACCCCTGTTACTAACTACCGGTGTGAATTATTGGCAGGATAAACATCAAAAATTCCCACTGAGGTAAATCTGCAACAAAGATATATCTCCAGCGAAGGACCACCTTTAGAAATATACAACGGCATCAACCGAAAGGAAATATGCTCCAACCAAGAATATCGATGAATGAGGGAGAATCCTAAGTCTCAAACCAAGAACTCACCTAGGCTATCCAGAGAAATGTCATCCCTAGCAGAAAGTGACAAAAATAATTCGCGGTAGCCTATTAGTGACATCCTCAGCAGAACGAGACAGCAACCTAACTCTGATAACCTGTCAGTGGATGTCCTACCAGCAACCGGCTAACAATGTTGCTCCAAGGGTTATAATTAATAATGTTATCCTCATCAGAAACTAACGTAATCAAATTAATGATAACCCTACCCCCTCGAAGGTATCTAACATGCATCGCATATCATGCCATGCATTGCCTCCTCTTTGCCTGTACATTTCCCGTGTCTACTAATCTTTATCCTATCCATTTCATTGCATTGCATAAATATGATAAAGAGGGGCATCTGTAGACACTAGAATTTTTTTTCCCTGTTACTAACACTATAGGAAGGTAAAATTGTCTTTTGAATCAACCCGGTCTTAATACCAGGTCGTCAATTCAACCCCGGTCTTAATACCGGATCGTCAATTCAACCCCGGTCTCAATACCGGGCAGTGAATTCAACCCTGGTCTCAATACTGGGCCATCAAATCAACCTCTGTCTCAATACTGGGCCATCAACTCAACCCCGGTCTCAATACTGGGTCGTCAACACAACTCCGGTCTCAATATCGGGCAGTCAATTCAACCCCGATCTCAATACCGGGCCGTCAACTCAACCCCGATGTCAATACCAGGCCATCAACTCAACCCCGGTCTTAATACCGGGCCGTCAACTCAACCCCGATCTCAATATTGGTCCATCAGCTCAGCCCCGGTCTCAACCCGGGAGGTACAGGTCAGCCCCGGTCTCTACCCGGGTGGTACAAGTCAGCCCTGATCTCAACCTAGGAGGTACAGGTCAGCTCTGGTCTCAACCCGGGAAGTACAAGTTAGCCTCGGTCTTAATTTAAGAAGCACAGGTCAGGCCCGGTCTTAACCTGGGAAGTACAGATCAGCCCTGGTCTCAACTCGGGAAGTACATGTCAGCCCCAGTCTCAACCCGGGAAGTACAGGTCAGCCCCGGTCTCAACCTGGGAGGTGCAAGTCAGCCCCGGTATCAACCCGGGAAGTACAGGTCAGCCCATTCTTAACCTGGGAAGTACAGGTCAGCTCTGGTATAAACCCAGGAAGTACAGGTCAGCCCCGGTCTCAACCCGGGAGGTACACGTCAGCGCCGATCTTAACCCGAATGGTACAGGTCAGCCCCAGTCTCAACTCACAAGGTACAGGTCAGCCCCAGTCTCAACCCGGGAGGTACAGGTCAGCCTCAATCTCAACCTAAGAAGTACAGTCAGCCCTGGTCTCAACTCGGGATGTACAGGTCAGCCTCGGTCTCAACTCAAGAGGTATAAATTAGCACCGATCTCAACCCAAGAGGTACATGTTAGCCCCGATCTCAGCCTAGGAAGTAAAGATCAGCTCCGATCTCAACCCGGGAGGTGCAGGTAATCCCCGGTCTCAAGTCGCGAAGTCAGGTCAACTTCAGAACCAATCCTAAATCATCACAACATCTCTAGAGGAAAACCTGGAGTGACCAAGTCAACCTCAGAGATAACACTGAGGACAAACAGACTCGAATGGAATCCAAGTCTTGAAAACAACCCCAAGAAGTCAACCGAAGACCATACCTACACTGAAGGCAACCCCGGGAGGGGCAAAATGGTCATTTTACCATTTCTAAGTTGATTCGGTCAAATTCAAGCCGAGTTGATGCCACCAAGGTCAGAACGAACCATAACAATGATCCTGAGTGCAAACAGCGCAAGACAGCTCAACGGACAAACTGCGGGGAATCGAAGACCTGGTTATGAACCTATCTTCTTGGATCTGAAAAATGTTTTATCCCATGTCGTTGTGACAATATCGACAAGGGATTTTCGGAAAGGTATCGCACGCCTCAAAAGGACGCTCCGATCAAAAGTTAGAAAGTTTCGAATCAGACCTCGCGTTGCTTGGAGTGCACATACTTTGAGACGACAGAACCCATCGTGGGGCCCACCCCACGTGGAACTGCACCTCTACCTACGGTAGCAGCAGGTAGAGTGGAGGCTCCCTGCCCTATATATAGATGTGCATCCCCCTCTCATTTTAAGAATTCAAAAACGCTCTGAACCCTGCCCGTTTGGTTTTCTGGCTATTTTCTTGTCTTCCAAACCCAAATTTTTTCACTCTAACACATAGATATACCCACATACTACCACATATCAGAAAATAACCGGTAGATTTGGACGTTTAAAGCCTACAATTTGGCAAAAATCTCGTGTAGCAGTTCATTATGAGTATTTTTACGATCAGAAAGTTATTATTACTTTTTCGCACTTTTATACACTTGTATATCTAGTTTTGTTTTCTAAATATACCTGGAACTCAGTTCCGTGGCCGTTTTTGTCAACTTTTGGTATATTTGTGTACATAAACGCATTTTCTGGCATTTCTACAATTCGGATTAACGATCCGTCAGTTCCGGCAGCTTTTATATACTTGCATCTTCGTTACTATCAACTTCGCCGGACTGGGTTATCTTCCCAATCTGGGTTTGGCTTTTTTGTATATATTTAACTATATATATACTAACTTTTCAATTTTGTCAAGCCCGGATGTCAAATCCGCGATAGTTTACTACTTTTATATATAAATATACATATATAAGCAGCCTTCACCACACTTAGTTATCTTCCCAGTCTTGGTTGGCTAAAACCCTAGTTTCTATCTCTATAGAAATTATGTACTCTCCCAACTCTTGGAAAGATCAGTATTTCCAAATCAAAATAAGACTCCTCTTATTTATAGATGTATGCAACCCTCCTAAAATTTAGGATTAGGGTTTTATATTAATTAATTAAACTTTTAATTAATTAGGCTTTCTTATTTTATTAGGAATAATTAATTAAACTCCTTTAATTAATTAGCCTCTTAATCTTATTAGGAATATATGAAAGAGTACTCTTATTAATTAATTCCCAAAGTCTTTTAGTAATTAAATAATAATAATAATAATAATAATAATAAGACTCCTCTTATTAATTTATATTTAATATTTCCAAAATAATAAATAATAAATATTAATCTATTTAATTATTCCATCATCATAGATTAAATTAAATATACTTAACTTATCTTTACGATTATGCCATTTGTTTTTTTAATAAATATTCTTCCTGTTATGGTGTGACCCTTTAAGTTCTCTATATTAAACCGGGTGTGAATAAATCAATTAAAAATTTTTTAATCTTATCTAAATAAATAAAGTAACTATTAATTTATTTAAATAAATAACATTTATTCTACAATAAGGGTAAGCTCCCTTCGCGCTCAATAAGTTTCCAAATAATATAGATTTTAACATTAATCATAAAAGAACCTTTGAGTAAATAGTTATCAGTACAATTCATTCTTTCCACCATACAATGTCCTAATTAAATATAAGACATAAAATTACTATCAAGTCTTATTTTATTTAATTATATGTATTTCGATCCTTAAATGCACAACTCTGATAATGCAAATTAGAATCTACTTTCTAATTTCATTCTGTCTTGGCCAAGGACAACTGAGTTGTCATTTATCAAATCATATAGGATATTCTCTTCTTTTACTAAAAGTTGTAGATCCTTTATTGATCATTGTCGACGTCAGGAAAAAATTCGCAGGTCGGGTCACAACTTGGATCTTTCTCTCTTCCTAAGTTTTGTCTACCTTTACTGTTTTTATTTGTGAAAAAGGTTTTGAAGGGTTTTTAAGAAAAAGGACAACATGTATCATGTCGAAGATTTAAACAGTTTTACAGAGTTGTCAGTTGATAGATTTGAAATGGTTGTACCAACTCAACCGAATTTTGTTTGAAAAGAGGCCCAATTGCTAGACACTATCGAAACTTGATCTTTTAAAATGGAAGTTTTGAGTTCGAGGGCTTGGCTAAGTGTGGGGAAGGTGTTGGGCACCTCACAACTCCTGTGTAAACACGGTACCACATCTTTTCAATATTTTCCTTTTTAAATCTACAATGTCTGTGTGAATGCTGGAAGAAATTGGGCCTATACTTTGATTGGAAGTATGTTTATGCATTGTGGAACCTATATACGAACGAGTTTGATTTGAATTGCAAAAAGTCTTTGATTTGATTTGCAAGTGTTTGATTTGAATCTGAGTATCTGTCTTTTCGGTCTCTTAATTGCCACCAGGTGTTTCTAGTTCTGTATGACCCTGTGCTTGCTTCCCTTTAAGAGCCTTACTTTGTTCTCTTAGGAAACTGGTCAATTCAGCTATCTGGTTCCTCAGTCCTTCAAACTCTTCCCTAGATTTAGAGGTGGATTATGGCTGAGCACTGGAAGTCATGTCCGTGGATGGACTTAGTGCTTTCTTAGACTTAGATCTAGTAACAGGACCAATTTTTTACCTACAACAAAACGTAGGTGTGTCAATTTCCTGAAGTAGGTAGGGATAAGATGCATGCCATGATGTGTTTTTGTGGTTTTTTAATCTTATCCTGCAAAACATAGGTCAGTTATTTTGATGACAGGATGACATGACAAGATGTATATAACAAGGTATGTAAAATTTTATCATGATATTTACATTGTGCTCCTTTACATTTGGAATTGAAAACTTGACATTGAATTGAAAGAAGAAGGCATGAAGAGGCTTCCCATCGAATTTGGTTAATCAGAGGCTGACCTATCTTAGGATACTCTCGTGGCTTTTTCAGCATGCAGGCCCTCAAATCATCGCAATCTACTAGAGGGAAAATTAATCCGATCTTTCAACTGGAGCGAATTTGAGTAGTGTTTTTTCATGATCCCCTAAAGACTTAATCGCCCTCGAAGACATTACTTATCACCGACGGGTTTGCCTCCTGGTGGAGGAATCACCTAACATACATTCACATACATCGTTCCTCACGATTATGCATATGACGACATGGGTGCGAAGCACTAATGTGGGTGCGAAGCACTAAAAAAGCAGGAAAGCATTCATTCACATTCATTCAATGTAAAGACGCAGCATTCACACATTCATTCAATGTAAAGATGCAGCATTCACACATACGCAGATATGAAAGTGAAATGTTTGAAAAGATTTGAACGCGGCCTAAGCCCTCTACTGTCCCCAGCAGAGTCGCCACCTGTCAACGTCGGAAAAAAATCTGCGGGTCGGGTCACAAGCCGGATCTTTCTCTCTTCCTAAGTTTTGTCTACCCTTACTCTTTTTATTTGTGAAAAAGGTTTTGAAGGATTTTTTAGAAAAAGGCCAACATGTATTATGTTGACGATTTGAACGTTTTACAGAGTGGCCAGTTGGTAGATTTGAAATGGTTGTACCAACTCAACCGAGTTTTGTTTGAAAAGAGGCCTAATTGCTTGACACTGTCGAAACTTGATCTTTTGAAACCGAAGTTTTGAGTTCGATGGCTTGGTTAAGTGTGGGGAAGGTGTTAGGCACCCCACAATTCCCATGTAAACACGGTACCGCATCTTTTCAATATTTCTCTTTTTAAATCTGCAATGTGTGTGTGAATGCTGGAAGAAATTGGGCCTATGCTTTGATTGAAAGTATATTTATGCATTGTTGAACCTATATACGAAGGGTTTGATTTGATTTACAAAAAGTCTTTGATTTGATTTGCAAAAGTGTTTGATTTGATTTGCAAAAACATTTTTTTTTGATAAGATTGTTGAAATGACGTTTTAAAAACAAGTTTTCAAACCCTTACGCTAACATAGGAATTGAAGCATATCGATACCTCAGTTTTATCTTTTCAGCCTTTTGGCTCAATTTGAATGGTGATTGTAGGGCTGCAAAGCATCCTCGACCACAAAATATATACAAGTGTCGGTCTTCTCATGGGCATGACAGCCATCGGAGTGACTCTGACACAACAAACTATATTTTCACTATGTTGAGACCTTAAATTCTGATAACCATTTTAAGGTCTTTTGTATGTACATTTTTATAGAAAATTGGCATGATACATTTGTAAAGTGGAGTTTGTCCATCGTGGGAATCAGATTCTGATCAATTGGATCATGAATCTCACGATTCCTAGGCTCACAAAGGGAAGCCAATAAACCTTCACAGATCAAATTTGTACAGAAATATATCCAAATATCGTCAGAACAAAGGATTCATCAGTAAATCCTAGCTCGCACATGGCCGAAGCATCTCGTTCCCACTAGATAGCGATCTAAAGACCGCGAGGTAGCTTTTATAACTGAAACTAGAAAAATGCTAGATTTAAATAAATCTCAGCCATTCTAGCTTCCCGGTTCTGTCTGGACCTATTTTGAACCGTTTGAAAGCTGGAATTGGCGAGATTTAAAGAAATCTAGTCTGCCCATAGAAATGTCAGTGCCGATTCATATCAAATGAATATTTAAAGCAAAAATTTAATAAAATGAGTAAAGCAATATATATATATATATATATATATATATATATGAAAGTTGTAAAAGGTGATGGGTTTTCACTCTGATGCCCGGACTGGAATATAAATATATATTTATAAAAGTTGTAAAAAGTCACGAAGTGATCCAGGCTTGACAGAATAGAAATATATATATATATATATATATATATATATATACAAGCTGTAAAAGATCCACAGAATTAACTAGGCTCAACAGAATTGAAATATATATATATATATATATATATATAAGTTATAAAAGGTCAATGGACATTCTATCCTAGGCCCATATATATATATATATATAAGCTGTAAAAGAGCCACAGAATTAACTAGGCTCGACAGAATTGAAATATAGACAAAAAATAGTCAAACTGGGACAGGGAAGATAACCCAGTCTGGTCAAGGGTGCATATATATATATATATATATATATATATATATATATATATAAGCAGTAAACTACCGCAAATTTGACATCTGGGCTTGACAAAATTGAAATGTTAGTATATATATAGTTAAATATATACAAAAAAAGTCAAACCCGGACTAAAAAGATAACCCAGTCTAGCGAAGTTTCTCAAAACAAAAATATTAGTATATAAAAGCTGTTAGAAGTGACGGATAGTCAATCTGAGTTGTAGAAATGCTAGAAAATGCGTTTAGGTACTAAAATGTACCAAAAGTTAACAAAAAGGGTCACGGAACTGAGTTTCGGGCATATTTAGAAAACGAAGCGTAATGAACTAATATAAAATTATTGATCGAAAAAAATACTCACAATGGACTGCTATACGAGCTTTTTGCCAAATCGTAGGCTTTAAACATCCGATTCTACAGCTTAATTTTTGATATGTGGTAGTATATGGGTATATCTACGTGTTAGAGTGAAAAAAGTTGGATTTGGAAGACAAAAAAAATAGCTGGAAAACCAAACGGACAGGAGTTCAGAGTGTTTTTGAATTATGAAATGAGTTGGGGGTCACTTCATATATATAGACCCTAGAGAAGCGGGTCAACCAGTGGCTGTCGCGGGTCTACCTGCGGCTCCACATGGCAGGGGTGCCGTGGTGGGTGTAAGACCCTGAATTTTATGAAATAGAAGTATTCAATTTTTCTTATAATTATTATTCAGTAAATGGTTTAATAGATAAAAGGTTAAAGTTAAGGGTGATATATGTAAATTTTATAAAGTAAGCAAGTGGTTATAAAATATTTATTGTGTTGGAGAATATTCGTTTGGTCGGGAAATATTCTTGTTGTCGGGGAATATTCGTACGACGGCGCAGTCATTGGTGGGCCCTATAACAAAAAACTGTCGGATGAAGAAAACGACAAGAATAAGTTTTCTAAAAATAACGGCAAAATAGTTACCGTTAAACTGTTGAAATACCCGGTGGTTAAATTCAGTAATACGCGTTGTTTCACAGTAGCACACGGTATTGCAAAATATTTTAAATTATTGATTTTTACGTAAGAGGTCACTTAGTCAAAATTTAGTCACTGCACAATATTTTTACATTATCAAATCAATAATTTATATTATTTGAATAATATTATTAGACAGCATTATCGACAATGTCTAGGAAGTTCTGTCTAGGAAAGGGATTTGGTCACATAATTGTGCGCTAGTAAAGAGAAATCCTTATCGAAAAGCCCCCTCTTTCTTGGGAACGGCCTGATTGTCATTATCGTGCTTCTGTAATATTATTTATGAATAATAATTAATTATTGATAAAAAAAATAATAATTAAATATTTATTCAATTTTGATATAAATGAAAGGAATCAAGAAATCAAATGAAAAACGAAATCTAGAAAATTTCAGAAAAATTAGTTTATTACTTAATTTTGTAAAATTCATATCTCCTTGTGTATAATGTGTTAGGAAATGAGCTTTATATCAAAAGAAAGCCATAGAAGTAAGCTAATTACACCAATTTGAATCACCCAAAAATTCCTTGTGGATTTTTCGTGGTGACTGTTTGAATGAAACTGGTCCGAAGGACTTATAGTTCGAAAAATCATTTTTCTCAAGCTCTATCGCATGAATTATAATTTTTAATCCGACCGTTGGATTGTTGTAATTTTTTGATATGTTATACATATATAAGTTGAGTATATGTCCACAAATTTTGAACCGTTAAAGATTAACGTATGATTTGTTATGAATTTCTTGAGGTGACTGGTTAGGAAATTTTAGCAAAAGAGAGTAAATTGGATCTGAATTGTTTTGTTGCTATAAATGTTTTTATAATTTAAAATATGTTTTGAGTGTTGGTGGAGGATTTTCCAAGAATGAGAATGCTGATGTCCTTTGGTATTCTTTTTCAAAATAAAAACGCTACGTATATAATTTGGTCAACTTAGGTGTGCTAGCATTTTCCTATAAATAGGGTGCTTAGTTAGAAATGAAAATCAGACTAGAATAAGAAAATTTTCTCTCTATACTATTGAGCATATTTTTTGTCAGTATTTAGATATTTTGAGTGTTGATAACAGTGCAAGATTTCTTCAGCATAATATCCGATAATTCAGACCGATCTAGTATTCTACTGAGGTAAGGGATGTTATTATGTTTCATAAAAGAGGTTATTTTTCATAAATGATATTATTTTCGTAAATGATATTATTTTCGTAAAAGATATCTTGGTAAAGGATATTTTGGTAAAAGATAGTATTGTCCTCGTAAGGGATGTTATTTTTCTCGTAAGGGATGTTATTTTTCTCGTAAAGGATATTATTGTTGTAAAGGATGTTATTTTCGTTTGATATTCATAAAGGATATTATTTTGCGTAAATGATATTTTGATAAAGGATATTTTGGTAAAGGATGTGATTTTATACTCGTAAGGGGTATTATTGCTTTCGTATTCGTAAAGGATATTATTTTTTGTAAGGGATATTCTTTTTCTCGTAAATGATATTACAGTTGAATATCATTTCACCGGAATATTGGTATGATTTTTCTTATGAAATTTTTACATTTTCATGTCGGGGTTACTATTTATAAATACGGTACTATTCACGAATACGGTACTATTCACGAAAAAAAAATTCCTTGTCCAAGTTATCTGTTATGGTTCTTATCTTTGATTAGATCTATGTTTTGAACTTCATTCTTGAATTTTTACTCCACAATTGGTTATCATGTTGACAATTTGATCATATTATTCTTGTTATCATATATAACATTCTTATAATCATGGTGATGAAAGTTCTCTTTGACTTGAGTGTAAAGATGGGTAGAGTATTAGTATGATCATGACTATGGGTTCTCTTTGGCCAGTAGTGCAAAGATGAATTGTTGACTGGTATGATTATAACCATTGATTTTACAATTGAATATCTTTAGCTTAAGTGCAAAGGTGAATTGATTAACATGGTTATAAGTACTGCTTCTATAAATTCTGCAATGATTAGATATTTCTTTAAGATTTGCGTTTCATCTAATATCATTTCACTTGAATTTGTATTTACTAAATCTTCTTATCAAATTTTAATCGTTATCTTTGAGCTGTTGATTTATGAATATCTTTGGCCTGTAGTGCAAAGATGAACTATTGATGAATATCTTTAGCCTGTAGTGCAAAGATGAGCTGTTGATTTGTGAATATCTTTAGCCTGTAGTACAAAGATGAACTATTGATGAATATCTTTGGCCGTAGTACAAAGATGGATGATTAATTATTGAATATCTTTGGCCCGTAGTGCAAAGATGAATTGATTAGCATGATTATAAACATAAACTGTGATTTGGTATAACCATGATCTTTGGTGTTTCAGGTAAAGACATGTGATGAAAATTATCTTCGTCTTGGGTGCGAAGAGGAATTTATCAACATAATTATGATCATGAACTATTTACACGATTGTGAACAGGAATTGTTGATTGATGTTACAGGGATAAAATATTGTTGGTGGACTTTTAACATGGAGAAGAAAATAGACATTTTGGTCTATTTGACTCTTCTAATGGATTGGTCGTTCAGCTGCAACTATGGTTGAAAAGTTTTTTCATCTACCATATGTTCTAAATATCTGATTCATCACTGATGAAGGCTATTGATAATTTAATTATCTTAGTCATAATGTTCTTTACTGGGCTATTTGAGCTCACCATTTTCTTCTATTGTCCTCTTCAGGAAATGAGAATGTCGTAGGGACTAGTCGGGGGACAGAGTGATGGTCCGAGTTAGAGCAGTAGTAGTCCTCACTATTCTTGTAAAATAGTGTGATAATAATTCTAATGAAGACTTAGTTTGAGTGTTAATATTTTTTATATATTTGTATTGACACTCACAGTTGTGTGGTCGTATTTTGCACGACCGTATGATATAAAAGATTGTATTTGGATTATGTACCATATATTTCTTGGCGACCCATAAAGGGTTGGGTTGTGGATTGGACCTATTCTGGGGGCATCACAAATGGTATCAGATCTTAGGGATATGGTCGCTGGCGGAGATCTGAGTCTAGAACTTGGAGGGGAAAGACGAGTAAAATACTTCGCTAGTGTGTGACTTACCTAAGCTGAATTTTCTTACTTAATAAATTGACAAATTGTGATATGTCAATCAACCTTTGTTTCGAAGCTGTATTCTAGAATGAGCAATGGAGAAATCATGATACAGAAGAAATTGTGATATGTCAATTAACCTCCACGATTGTTCCCGATGCCTATCTTGACGATAATCTACATCGGTAGTTTGCCACAGGAGATTGAATAACCAATCTATCTCGGTGCTCCCTCAAAGGATTTGTATAACAGTTTCCATCATCTGTCCTTTTTGGGGATGGATTATTATATTGCTTCCGCCACTGGATCATTCCAGATGCCTCACAGGGGTTGTGCCCACGATTGATGTGTCATAGATCTGTACCCGAAGCTACACTGGGGTTGAGCCAACTGCTGAACTGTTACCGGTCTGTACCAGACACTTCGCTGGGGTCGAGCCAACGGTTGAACTGTCCTTGGTCTGTACCAGACGCTTCGCTAGGGTTGAGCTAACTGCTGAACTGTCCTCGGTCTGTACCCGACATTTCGTTGGGGTTGAACCAATGGTTGAACTGTCCTCGGTCTATACCCGACGCTTTGCTGGGGTTCAGCTAACGGCTGAACTGTCACCAGTCTATACCTGACGCTTCTCTGAGATTGAGCCAACGGCTGAACTGTCACTGGTCTGTACTCGACGCTTTGCTGGGGTTGAGCCAACGGCTGAACTTTCACCGGTCTATACCCGACGCTTCGCTGGGGTTGAGCCAATGGCTAAACTGTCACCGGTCTGTACCTGACGCTTCGCTGGGGTTGAGCCAACGACTAAACTATTCTCAGTCTGTACTCGACGCTTCTCTGGGGTTTAGCCAATAGCTGAACTGTCACCGGTCTGTACCCGATGCTTCGCTAGGGTTGAGCCAATGGCTAAACTCTCACCGGTCTGTATCCGACACTTCGCTGGGGTTGAGCCAAAGGCTAAACTGTCCTCGGTCTATACCCGACTGTTCGCTGGGGTTGAGCCAACGGCTGAATTATCCTCGCTCTGTACCTGACGCTTCGCTGAGGTTGAGCCAACGGCTGAACTGTCACTGGTCTGTACTCGACGCTTCGCTGGGGTTGAGCCAACGACTGAACTGTCATCGGTCTGTACCCGACGCGTCGTTGGGTTGAGCCAACGGCTGAACTATCACCGGTCTGTACCAGAAGCCTTGCTGGGTTTGAGCCAACAGCTAAATTGTCACTAGTCTGTACCCGACGCTTTGTTTGGGTTAAGCCAACGGGTGAACTATCCCGATTTGTACCCGACGCTTCACTGGGTTCAGCCAACGGCTGAACTGTCACCGGTCTGTACCCGACGCTTCGTTGGGGTTGATCTAACGGCTAAACTGTCATCGGTCTGTACCCGACGCTTCGCTGGGGTTGATTTTTGGAAGTTTTATGCCGTTTATTGGCAGTTTTTTAGTAGTTTTCATCATTGAGCCAACATCTGAACTGTCATCGGTCTGTACCAGACGCTTCGCTGAGGTTGAGCCAACTACTGAACTATCACTGGTCTGTACCCGACGCTTCGATAGTGCCATTTTTTGGCAATTTTTTAGCAGTTTTCATCATTGATCCCCGAATATTTCTTCGGGATGATAACCAATGGTTTTCACAAAGATTTTCCTTCTGTCAGGAATTCGCAGCTTGAACGCAGGATTTTAGGACAATCCGCTCAATCGCGTAATAGTTTTTTCTCAGATTTGACTTTTCAGCTCAGATGAACTTTGTTTCAACTCAAACTGGATCGAGCCGGAGGGGGTGGGGCCCACCCTGGGGAGCCTCAGGTAGAGGTGCGACAGCCGCATGTGGGCTCGCTTTTACCTGAGTTTTTAAAATGGGCAGCAGCGGGCTCATAAACTCATTTTCATTTCGAGTTTCAAACGGAATCCGATTCTCTTTTTCAGATCTACGGAGTTCGGGCAGCTTTTTTCAGATTCCATCAGCTGCTGCGCGTTCTGCACATCTCAGGTAACGTTTTACATCCTTTTTTGCTAATTTTGACAGTTTAAAGCATGTAAACCACGTAGGGTGCTTTTAGACGCAATGTATGAAAAATGTATGGCTATATGACCTGCTAAAAAATTTCTAACTTCATAAGTATGCATATTTTACTACAATACACGTTTTGAAGTAAGAAAAATTAGATTGTGAGACAGTCATATTTTGCTCTTTTTGATCAGTTTACTCATCCTTTTTGGGGCCTAGTGAGCCTGGATTTTCAACTAATACTATCCATGGTAATTTGGCTACCATGTGAAGTTTAATTTTGATTTTATTTCATAAATATGAACTGTTTCTGTTGTTGGGAACGTGTGCTACTGAATGGCCACCTAGACATGCCTATGTGCATGCAGACAGTCCATTTTACAAAGGAAACTCTGGCGATATTTTTTTAAAAGCCCGAGCATTTAATAAACATGCAATTTTAACTCTACTAGGGATTTTTGACTAACCCATACACGTTTTTAGGATTTAGCTTTTTGAAAAACATGTAGTTTTGACTTTATTGAGGATTTTTGACTGACCCATGCATGTTTTAGATCTTAGAAATGTATAAAATATTGATTTAAATTAATAAGCCACAGGTTTTAGGCTTACCACACCGTTTCTGAGGTGATTTGGAGACTTTGTCCAAGTGATGGACCAAGACAGACCCGATAGTGCTAGCAGGGTAGTTTCAGGAGTTAGACGGAGGCGAGCTTCTGATGTTCCTCTGCCACGTCCAACTTGGCCACCTCGCAGATTAGCGGCGTCGGTGATTCGTCCAGCCCAGGATGAGCAGCCAGTTGATATAAATGATGAGGAGGTTTCTTTTGCTACTCCCATCCCAGGTCAGGCCCCACGTACGGAGCATTCAGGCATTAATGTGCCCACCCAGGAGTTGCTGAAGACTTGAGTCGTCATCCATCTCGATTTCTTCATGCCAATGAGGTGACTTGAAGTTTTCTTCTCTCTGGATTCTCTTTCTTTCTTTTGCCATTCTCGGGGCACAGGTTTTTGACATGGATTGGTTTTTTTATGCAGGTTCACGGCTTTACATAGCCCCGAGGGAACTGGTTCAACATGCACTCCCTCTACCACACTTTGCACCAGGAGTACAGGTATATCGTTGACGGCTGGGGATTTCAGGCCTTCTTCTCTATTCTTCCACGCCGTTACCCCTGGGTTATATGAGGGCTTTGTCTGAGTGCTGGTTCCACCAGACTCAGTCTCTTCACTTGTTGGACTGCGAGGTGATGATGACGCCTATGGATTAGAGGTTCATCACCGGCATAGAGTTTGAGGGTGAGCCCGTGCCTATTGTGCCGATATTACCCCCACTGCCAGTAGACCCCTGTTGGGAGTTCCTTTGTCGGCGCTCAAGGGTCGGACGGTCTGATCTGGTCCCTTGAGTATAGATGCCCAGAGTGGGGCTTTACTTGAGCCTCTGCCTGATGATCAGAGGGTTAGGGATCACATCCTGAGGCGATTATTTTTGGTGATCATCAGGGGTTGTTTTCTGGCGGATAACTCATCGACTGTGTCCTTTGCAGAGCGCCTCAATGACTTTGATTGGGGTTCCTACACCTTTGCCTATTTTCTCCGAGGTATGCACATGATCACGGAGGGTTTGACGGAGGCTTGGTTAGAGTTCTACCCATTTCTACTAGTGAGTACATCTTTCTTGTACCTTTTTTATTTCTGTATTTACATTTGTCAGTCTTGGTCATTGAAGACTTTTGATATTTATATGGCCAGTTCTGGACATATGAGAGGCTTCATTGCCTACGGCCCGCCACTGCTTTAGATTTGGAGACCTATCCCCGAGGTCGGCGTTGGCATCACTCCACTCTGACAGAGGTCCCTGTTGCTGAGGGCTTTACTTATTCCCGCCTGCAGTTGGAGCTTTTGATAGCCGGAGTGATCTCGTGGATCCCATATACCTCAGAGTTTTTGACTGTTGGATTTGAGGGAGGCTTCCCCACTGGTCAGGAGTTTGCATTGTCGACCCGCAGAGTCCTATTTTTGACTGAGGGAGGCTGGGAGCTCTATCTAGGAGAGCGTGCTATCTGAAGTATCACGGCTTAGATCTGTATTCCCTTTGTTCCTCCAGCTTGGCATCATTGGCCATTGGTCTAGCCACTAACAGATATACCTATGGAGGGCGTGGATAGTTTTACCCTATCAGAGGGCCCTTACAGCTAGGAGGCATTTAACAGTTGGTGGAGCCCTCGCACTATTGGAGCTCAGACTCATGCCACCCAGTTTATGGTAGACACTGGTGCCTGGGTCTATGATGATGATAGACTGAATAGCTTGCCTCAGGGAGCCTACTCACTTGAACCAAATTACAGGACTGACCTAGGAGTTGGAGAGAGCTCATTTGTTCATCAGGCATCTTGGCCGAGATCCGTCAAAGGCATCATTTTTTGACCCTTCCAGCTCAAGAGCGGGCCCCTCATTAGGGCTAATTTCTAGCAATTTTGCAGGGGCTGGTCCTCCCTTGTACCACCCTGACATGCCTGATGATTGCGACTTTGTGTCCACGGAGGAGATGGAGCAGATTAACCACCTAAGTGTAGATATTTTGGATCTTTTTGGATAGCTATTATAGATATATCTTTTGGTCAGCCACTATTTTGGCTGTTGGGAGGTTGTGCCTCATTTTGATAGACCATTGTTAGTAGTTGGGTGGTGGTGCCCCATATTCCTGTACTTTTTATTTTTCTTTGTATTATCAGACAGGGATGATGCTTGTAGTAGATAGTTTATTGTAGATATGCATGATATTTCCTATCTATCGCATCATGTTTATCATTATCATTATGCATGTATTATGTTATGTGTATGCATTCAGACAGATGAGTTTAGATTTCACCCCTAGACGATCTTGTAATACGGTGATATAGATGTCATCGTCCACCGTCAGCCGTATTGAGCACTTACCACCATCTGTGGTGGCATCATCCTTGAGATCATGGTATGAGAGCCTGCCCTTCCCAGCCAGAGGGACAGTGGATCAGATGTTAGGGCATTCATTAGCCCTTATAGACTTTCAGGTCCCGTATAGGTTCATGGATGGCGTCTTATCCTGTTGGATACCTGAGAGACAGGTTTTCTGCTTTGGGCGGAACGAGCTAACTCCGACTTTAGAGGAGTATGAGCGGTTTACTGGTTTGGCTTTAGACTTGCCCTGCGCTCGTACTGCGATCAGAGACATGCGGAGACCTTTTCTTCGGATGTCTGGTCTACGTCAGAGTGTAGTGTCGGATGAGATCGTTTATGGACATGTGATCTCTATAGACTTCTTGATTGATCGTTTTGGCCGGCTGGACAGCTACGATCATCATGCTAGAGATTTTATTATTTCGGCAGAGGCATGGAATTTTGCCAGGATGGATGTTTTGCTGATGTGCATAGTAGCCTACGTCTATATGCCACTTCACTTGGACCACCTAGATGTCGGATTGATAGTCGTGGTTCGGGCCCTTAGATAGAGTTGCACCATTCTTCTGATGATATTGGTCGAGATGCTGAGAACAGCTACCCACTATAGTACCCACCCGGAGGGGTTTTTTAGAGGCAGTTCGGTCTAGTTGTACGTATGGCTCATGTCCCATTTATGATCGATTGGATTTTTTAGACACCAGGGGTACTGTTTCACCCGTGAGATAGCCATGTCTTACTCATTTCAGCCAGCAGAGTGTATCGACAAAAAGATATGGTCAGCATTTCTGTCTGATATTGCTCATCCATTCTTGATTTTGCCATGCTCAGGGCTAGTCTCCCCCTATAGCTTCATCACCCAAGCATCTGGCATGGACTATTTGCCCCTAACGGGATTGAGGGGAGTGACTACTTACCATCCTCTGGTTGCTATGGGCCAGTTCGATCAGTTTCAGAGCCTGCATCAGTTTGAGGGGGCTATTGATCAGAGGATGTCAGCTTCGTCTATGTCATCCGCCTATTTGATTAGAGTGTACGAGGTTTGGACTCATAGGGAGAGGTTTAATTTCTCCAATAGCCATTCGGATCGTTCTCTAGAGTACTCAGCGTGGTTAGAGGCAAATATAGCACCGGCTGCATTCATCCAGTCAGCTCTGATAGTGGATTCAGACGAGGAGGAGCCTATGGAGGATCCTAATTCTCCTACTGAGGATGAGTTGTTCATGGGTCTGATAACAGCACTAATTAGTGATTCGTCGATCATTCATGTCGGGACAGATCCAGTTTTGGCAGACTCACTAGCTAGGATGACCTTTTAGAGAGATCAGGCTAGAGCGTTGATGTTGACTGCCCTGTCTGGTAGAGATATAGCTTTTGCAGAGAGAGATAAGGCTCTAGCCACTTGAGATATGATATTGGTTGAGAGAGACGAGGCTCGATCTTCTAGAGATGCTACTTTTATCAATATTGAGGAGACTTTGATTGCCAGGGACGTAGCTTTTGTGGAGAGGGATGAGATTTGATCTGCCAGAGATGTAGCTTATGAGGAGATTGAGGAGGTTTTGATTGTTAGGGATTCTACTTTTATGGAGAGGGACGAGGCCATAGCTTCCCGGGATTTCCACATTTATGACAGTACTGCTCTTGAGTGTTTATATTGATGATCACAGCGAGACTATGCAGATGGTTATGGATGTTCTGACTCGTATAGAGGCTGAGGGTATTGCACTTGCAGCAGCTCCTCCATCTTCAGAGAGAGATGCTATGTTGGCATTGCCGTCCCGCTTATCCATGGATTCATAGACTAGCTTTGTTTTTCCTACACATACTAGATCAGCCATTTTTGTCATGTACAGAACACTATATATATATATCAAACAGTATTATATATTAGAGAAATATATTTTGATTCACTTCTCTGTTTGTATATGTATTCTCATTGCTGAGTGATTACCACTTCTTTCATGACTTGTTGTTGTTGATGTATCTTGAGCTTCTCCTTAATGGACTGACAGTGAGATAACGGAGAGTATCTCAGATAGGCCTGCTGACCAAGGAGGCTTGATAGTTTTTAGGTTTCATATGGTTTTAGTGTCTTGGAACTGGTTTTATTGGGTTTTTGTTTTTTTTTCTTGAAGGTCAAACCGCACCGTAAATGGCTGCCTACGTACTCCCGAGTGTAGGGAGATCAGATCATTCGTAGTTCAATTCTTTGTGCGAGAGTGGTTTGAAAAGTATTTATCTTGGGATTTGTGTTTGGTTTGATGAGTTTTTGAATTTTTTATTTGGTTTGACCGCACCAGAAATGGCTGCCTATGTACTCCCGTGCTGAGGGAGATCAGGTCATTCGTAGTTCCGACTTCTAGTGAAAACCAAACCTGATTTGATTTATAGGACCAGGATGTGGGTATGCATGTGTTTCAAATATAGTACCTTTTTATGGTGTCTGAGTTGATGAGTTGGAGAAATTCAGGTTCCGTCCATTTCTTGCAATATGATAGCTCCTCCCGTCAACACCTCCTTGACAATGAAAGGGCCTTCCCAATTAGGGGCGAACTTTCCTTTGGCTTCGTCTTGATTGGCCAAAACTTTCTTCAGCACCAAGTCGTTTTATTTGAATTGCCGTATTCCGACTTTCTTGTTGTAGGATCGACCAATCCTTTGCTGATATATCTGCCCATGGAAAATGGTTGTAGCCCTTTTTTCATCTATGAAGGACAGTTAGTGGTACCGGTCTTGCAACCACTGATCTTCGTCCATCTAAGCGTCGATTAACACTCGCAAGGACTCCATCTCTACTTCTATGGGAAGGACTGCTTCCATGCCATAGATCAATGAATAGGGGGTAGCCCCAGTAGAGGTACGCATCGATGTCCTGTATGCTAACAGGGTTAGAGGCAGTAGGTCAGACCATTCTTTGTGATTGGAGGACATTTTCTACATGATCTTTTTGATGTTCATGTTGGCCGCTTCGACAACACCATTCATCTTGGGCCGATAGATGACGAAATTAAGATGCTTAATGGAGAACTTGCTACATAGCTCTTTCATCATTTAATTGTTCAGGTTCTTGGCGTTGTCTGATACGATCACCTCTGGTTATCCATATCGACAGATGACATTATTTCTGATAAAACCAATGATGACCTCTTTTGTGACTTTAGAAAGAAGACAGCTTCAACCCACTTAGTAAAGTAATCGATCATGGTGAAGATGAATCGATGACCATTGCTGGCTTTTAGTTCTACTAGACTGATCACATCCATTCCCCACATGGATAAAGGCCATGGTGAACTCATATTGTGTAGCTCATTTGGAGGAGCGTGTATGGTATTTCCATGTACTTGGCATTGAAAGCATCTCCTGACATGATCATCACAGTCAGCTTTGAGAGAGATCCAGTAATGTCCTGTTCTTAATATCTTCTTGGCCAGCAGATGACCGCTCATGTGTGGACCACAAACCCCACCGTGGACTTCATCCATCAATCTCTGGGCTTGCTCTTTATCAAGGCATCTTAACAGGCCTATTCCAGCATCCCTTTTGTATAGTGCATCTCCGCTCGGATAAAACTTCAGGGCCATCTTGTGAATCCGCTTTCGCTCGGATTGGCTTGCCCCTGTAATACCCAATAATTTCCATATATTATTAAATGAATATATTAATAAAAATGAATATTTATTTGAATATAAATGAATTGTGTTATGAGATGAGTTAACTAAATTATATTAAATTGAATAATTATAATAATTGAGAAGAATGTGGAGTTTGCGATAAACTCGTGGAATGCCTTGTGTGGTACCGTGATGAGAAATAATAATTAAATTCATAAAGGAATTACTATGTGAACAATTAATTGATTGTTATTTAATTATTATTATGAGAAATGGAATATTAATGATGATTAATTAATGATATGTGATTATTAATGCAAGAAACATGATAATAATAAACCACTTGTTTATAAATATACTTAGAATTGTATTTGTTAATGTGATAATTAATCCTATGATTATTAATTAAGTATTATTAATAATTACATTAATCGACGAGGAATGGATTAATTAATATTATTGTTAATTAATCGATGAGATGAATAATTTATTTACTTATTTAACATTAGAAATAATAAAACAAATAAGTAAGTTATTAATATAATAAGGTTGTATTGTTGTTATGTGCAAGTATGCAATAATTAATTATATGAAGTATGTGGGATACAACTATATTATATAGTGTAGTGCGACATTTATGTGACTATTCTATATATAGAAACCATATATTAAGATTTATTAAAATATATGTTATGAATACATCATGATGCTTATGTAACAATATGTATGTTGGTATTCATTAAAATAATATATCATGAACATATTGTAAACAATTATTTTTAATAAAGAAGACAATGTAATCTGATAATATCCAGTTAAAATATATCAGTGTGATAAAATATACATAGATTATATGTGTGCAAATTACACTTACTACATTATATGAAATTGCCTTGTGACACTAATTTAATACCTAAGTATAGATAATATATGTTATGCTTATATGTTATAACATGATATTGTACAAACTTACTAGAATGCTGAGATTGCCTTTCCTTGTCTCTTAATGATAGTCACATTCCCTTCACGTGTTATACTCCAAGCTATCCTAAGCCTACTCCTCTCCTCAAACTCAGCATTCCATAGTTCATGATGAGCAAGGGAGTGGGAAAAATGATGAAGCTCACCAACTAAATTACCAACTCCCTCTTAACCACCATGTAATCTAACATTCTCATTGGTTTAAATTGAAGGACAATTACACTGTCTGTATATTTGAAACTTTATAAATGTCAGCTCTTCCCTTTCAATTTCATTTGCTGAGATTTTGTTTAAGTGTTGGATTGAGAGTATATTGATAGTTGATAGCAAGATAGTTTACAGAGAGTTGGGAATCCAATTTGAGCTAGCTTAATTCATAGCAGAGGTATAAAATTCTTCATTCTTGTTCTTCATTTAAGTTTACTGTCCAGATTTTGATTCTTGAATTTAGCATGAAATTCATGATTTTGTGATCAAGTATTGTTTGTTAGTTGATATGTGGGATGTTATATATGTTAGTATGCAATGTGACATGCTTTGAATCAAATTCGTGAATGATTTATGTGGTTGGGCTAGAATCCTGTAGAAGCAGGCTGTTCTTGGCTTGAACCAGATGTGGCGCAGCTGCGCCGGTAATACAATGGGGCGCAGCGTAGCTGCGCCAGCCTCTGGAAATTATTTTCTGCATCCTGCTGCAATCTGTTAATTCATGGCTTGCTCGTATTAGTTTAAACAAGCTTGGTGTCTGGTTAAACATGTATAGTGATATACCTAGACCTAGTGCGAACATGTATTGTTATGTTTTCATGCAAAGTATATGAAATGACATGTAATTGTGAAAATAAACTTAAAGTTTCATAAACGAACGTTAGCATATATGAAGCATGTTAGTATTCTGACTTTTGAGACACGTTAGAATGACGTAGAGATGCATGAAAGACATATTAATTTATGTATATAGATTTCATAATATAATATGAACATGTGAACCTCACTAGTGCACATTCCTAACGAGAATAGAAGTTTTGAAAACAAACTTTGATATGCATGTGACACATTTAGGTACTGATTTTGCAAGCATGTTAGAATGGTTTAGAAATGCAAGAATAACCCGTTAACTTGTGTTTATATGATTCGTAAGGAAGCATGAACATGTTGGACTTATTAGTAAGCTTTGCTAATGAAAATACAAACTTTGAACGTGAATGTTAACATGCTACATTGAGAGTTGGATTCTGAAATTTATGGACATGATAGATAGCACTCGTAGACCCACTTATGTATCATATACCATGATTAGGTGTCGTGATTCAAGTTTAGCGTAAACGAAGCATGTTTTCAAACTAATAACAATGATAGTAGCACGTATGCGATATGAATACTCATGAACATGCTTAATACAAGTTATATGAATACCTTATGTGTTTAAAATAACAAGCATGATAGCTTACATGATTTCATGATGTTGTAAAGCCTTAATTTGTACAAAATATAGATCTAGAACCTATATCATATAAATTAAACGTGAAAAGGTTGAACAAGCATGAAAGTATCCTTTAATATGAATACATGCTATGTGATATCATATGTTGACACTTGAATCCGATTTTGACGGTTAACTTATAAAAATGCCATAACTTACTAAAATAAAATATATTTAATATTGATTTTGGTCTTATGTGATATTAATGATATGAGAATATGTTTAAACTCAAAAAGAGGAATGTTAAGGATAAAAGTTATATTAATATGATACTATATATGGTATAACTGTGTAGCTAGGTCAAAGCTTAGCTTATGTGTTGATCGTATATATAAGGGAAAGTATGATGTTAAACTATATAACTAATGAATATCATATATATACATAATTATATTACGATAGGGGTTTGGAAGTGTTGAATTACTTATCGTGGATAGACTACGTATAAGGCAAGTTCCCTATCTTACTCAAGTTATATTTGAGCAAGTTCCCTAACTTACACTATTTTAAAGTGCAAGTATCTTATCCTTGTGTTTATTTTATTCAAGGAACGTTGTAAGCAAGTTCCTAACCTTACTCTTTATTGAGCATTTATTAAGCTAGTGCTATTATTGTCGTACAAGTAAACTTTTAGAAATTGTGATTCATGTATTATAACTATACACTTCTTAGATAAGATAAAAGTCAATTTATATTTCTTGAACTTTAAATCTTGAGATTGAACTTATAATTGTTGTGATCTATGCCATTTGATTCGGCTAGACTTATATTGTTGAAAAGCGACCCAAACCAATTGAGTGGTGCGGGATCTTGTGTTTGACTGAGATGAACAACCTTCTTTGAAGGGAAAATATAATTGTCGGGAGACCGACGTGCGCACTTTAGTATGATTGAACGATATGCATACCGTAGGGTACTTTAGGCTGATCACCTATTGTACTTGTTTTATTGGATTTTCAGTATATTACTGTTAATTCTAGTAGAAGTTCGTAGTCCTTAATGACTGCTCAGTATTCAGTTATCTTGAAATCTTGAATTGATTTAGTATTGAATCATATTGATATTATTCTGTCCTTAGCGACTGTTATTGAGAATTGTTGATATTCTTGCTATCCTTGAACTATCATACCTTGTTATACCCTTTTTGAGATTCGATAACTATATTACTCACCCTTATTGTTATATACTTGTTGAGCAATTTGTGCTCATTCTTGCTTTCCCTAAAACATTTCAGTGAAGGCAGAGCAGTGCGGACCCTCGGGCACAGATAAGGGCAAAGAAAAGGCTACTGAGTAGCTTTAATTATGTAGGACTTTATGATTGTAATAAAGAACTTATGCTATTATGTAGTAGTTAGGTTTATATATGCTTAAGATATGTTTAAGCTATGTAATTGATGTTTAAGTTACGTGACCTTGGGACGTGAATAAATTATATTAATTAAATATAATTCTATTCAGTAATAGTTGTGTATGATTCCGCTGTGTGATGCGACATTTAGTTGTAATATTTATTTTGGTGTTAGATATTAGAACGTGACAAACCGAATTCGAGTGACCAAGTGGCGGTCCGAATTTGGGGGTGTCACAGGTTGGTATCAGAGCTGTAGTTATAAACCTTAGGAGCGAGTGTCCTTGGATTATAACTTAGGAGAACTTAGAAGTTAGAAAGGGATAGAACTCACATAGAGTTTTCCCTAGAGTGGGACTTAGTGTGTTATGAAATGTAACTTCATTCTATACAATGAACTTATATTTTGTTTAACATTCTAATGGAGTTGTTGTTTGTTTGTCTTGTGTTTGTGATTGTAGGATGGCAGATATGGGAGTACCTAATAGAGTGGCCGAGGAGGAGCCCAGAAAGTTATATTAATATGATACTATATATGGTATAACTGTGTAGCTAGGTCAAAGCTTAGCTTATGTGTTGATCGTATATATAAGGGAAAGTATGATGTTAAAATATATGACTAATGAATATCATATATATACATAATTATATTACGATAGGTGTTTGGAAGTGTTGAATTACTTATCGTGGATAGACTACGCATAAGGCAAGTTCCCTATCTTACTCAAGTTATATTTGAACAAGTTCCCTAACTTACACTATTTTAAAGTGCAAGTATCTTATCCTTGTGTTTATTTTATTCAAGGAACGTTGTAAGCAAGTTCCTAACCTTACTCTTTATTGAGCATTTATTAAGCTAGTGCTATTATTGTCGTACAAGTAAACTTTTAGAAATTATGATTCATGTATTATAACTATACACTTCTTAGATAAGATAAAAGTCGATTTATATTTCTTGAACTTTAAATCTTGAGATTGAACTTATAATTGTTGTGATCTATGCCATTTGATTCGGCTAGACTTATATTGTTGAAAAGCGACCCAAACCAATTGAGTGGTGCGGGATCTTGTGTTTGACTGAGATGAACAACCTTCTTTGAAGGGAAAATATAATTGTCGGGAGACCGACGTGCGCACTTTAGTATGATTGAACGATATGCATACCGTAGGGTACTTTAGGCTGATCACCTATTGTACTTGTTTTATTGGATTTTCAGTATATTACTGTTAATTCTAGTAGAAGTTCGTAGTCCTTAATGACTGCTCAGTATTCAGTTATCTTGAAATCTTGAATTGATTTAGTATTGAATCATATTGATATTATTCTGTCCTTAGCGACTGTTATTGAGAATTGTTGATATTCTTGCTATCCTTGAACTATCATACCTTGTTATACCCTTTTTGAGATTCGAGAACTATATTACTCACCCTTATTGTTATATACTTGTTGAGCAATTTGTGCTTATTCTTGCTTTCCCTAAAATATTTCAGTGAAGGCAGAGCAGTGCGGACCCTCGGGCACAGATAAGGGCAAAGAAAAGGCTACTGAGTAGCTTTAATTATGTAGGACTTTATGATTGTAATAAAGAACTTATGCTATTATGTAGTAGTTAGGTTTATATATGCTTAAGATATGTTTAAGCTATGTAATTGATGTTTAAGTTACGTGACCTTGGGACGTGAATAAATTATATTAATTAAATATAATTCTATTCAGTAATAGTTGTGTATTATTCCGCTGTGTGATGCGACATTTAGTTGTAATATTTATTTTGGTGTTAGATATTAGAACGTGACAAACCGAATTCGAGTGACCAAGTGGCGGTCCGAATTTGGGGGTGTCACAGGTTGGTATCAGAGCTGTAGTTATAAACCTTAGGAGCGAGTGTCCTTGGATTATAACTTAGGAGAACTTAGAAGTTAGAAAGGGATAGAACTCACATAGAGTTTTCCCTAGAGTGGGACTTAGTGTGTTATGAAATGTAACTTCATTCTATACAATGAACTTATATTTTGTTTAACATTCTAATGGAGTTGTTGTTTGTTTGTCTTGTGTTTGTGATTGTAGGATGGCAGATATGGGAGTACCTAATAGAGTGGCCGAGGAGGAGCCCAGAAAGTTATATTAATATGATACTATATATGGTATAACTGTGTAGCTAGGTCAAAGCTTAGCTTATGTGTTGATCGTATATATAAGGGAAAGTATGATGTTAAAATATATGACTAATGAATATCATATATATACATAATTATATTACGATAGGTGTTTGGAAGTGTTGAATTACTTATCGTGGATAGACTACGCATAAGGCAAGTTCCCTATCTTACTCAAGTTATATTTGAACAAGTTCCCTAACTTACACTATTTTAAAGTGCAAGTATCTTATCCTTGTGTTTATTTTATTCAAGGAACGTTGTAAGCAAGTTCCTAACCTTACTCTTTATTGAGCATTTATTAAGCTAGTGCTATTATTGTCGTACAAGTAAACTTTTAGAAATTATGATTCATGTATTATAACTATACACTTCTTAGATAAGATAAAAGTCGATTTATATTTCTTGAACTTTAAATCTTGAGATTGAACTTATAATTGTTGTGATCTATGCCATTTGATTCGGCTAGACTTATATTGTTGAAAAGCGACCCAAACCAATTGAGTGGTGCGGGATCTTGTGTTTGACTGAGATGAACAACCTTCTTTGAAGGGAAAATATAATTGTCGGGAGACCGACGTGCGCACTTTAGTATGATTGAACGATATGCATACCGTAGGGTACTTTAGGCTGATCACCTGTTGTACTTGTTTTATTGGATTTTCAGTATATTACTGTTAATTCTAGTAGAAGTTCGTAGTCCTTAATGACTGCTCAGTATTCAGTTATCTTGAAATCTTGAATTGATTTAGTATTGAATCATATTGATATTATTCTGTCCTTAGCGACTGTTATTGAGAATTGTTGATATTCTTGCTATCCTTGAACTATCATACCTTGTTATACCCTTTTTGAGATTCGAGAACTATATTACTCACCCTTATTGTTATATACTTGTTGAGCAATTTGTGCTTATTCTTGCTTTCCCTAAAACATTTCAGTGAAGGCAGAGCAGTGCGGACCCTCGGGCACAGATAAGGGCAAAGAAAAGGCTACTGAGTAGCTTTAATTATGTAGGACTTTATGATTGTAATAAAGAACTTATGCTATTATGTAGTAGTTAGGTTTATATATGCTTAAGATATGTTTAAGCTATGTAATTGATGTTTAAGTTACGTGACCTTGGGACGTGAATAAATTATATTAATTAAATATAATTCTATTCAGTAATAGTTGTGTATTATTCCGCTGTGTGATGCGACATTTAGTTGTAATATTTATTTTGGTGTTAGATATTAAAACGTGACAAACCAAATTCGAGTGACCAAGTGGCGGTCCGAATTTAGGGGTGTCACAGCCCCAGCGGGTGTAGATCCATCTTGGAGATATTCCTTGATGTCTTGATACCAAGGCTGTTTGATAGGAGTATTTCATCTTATATGACTCCAATGTAATTCCCGTATGTCGGGGCATTTTGACTTGTTAATTTGATGCAGGGAATCCCGCTCCTATCGAATATGTGGATCAAGGAAGCCAACGTTGCCAATGCATCAGCGAAGTTATTCCTACCCCGTGGAATATGGATGAAGGTTATGTCTTGAAAATCCAAAGATATGTTAACGACCTATAGGTGATTGGGCAGCAAATACAGTTCTTTGGTGTGATATGCCCCAGTTGTTTGTTTGATAACCAATTCAGAGTCTCCGAAGACTAGTAAATGTTTGATACCCATGGATTGGGCTAACCTCAACCCCATTATGCAGCCTTTATACTCAGCTGTGTTGTTGGTGTTGCCAAATTATAGTTTGGTAGCCACATGATATTGTTCTCATGTACCAGTGATAAGGACTGCCCCCAGCTCCGGCACCCTCCATGTTTATCGCTCCATCGAAATACATTTTCCATGGTTGGACTGTATTCTCTTATTGGATTTGTTGAATTATCATGATCCCATCATCCGAAAAAAAAGTCTCCAGCGGCTCGAACCCTCCTGATGGTGCTTCGGCTAGTTGATCTGCACTGCCTTGACCTTTGATGGACTTCTGAGTCACGTAGACAATGTCGAACTGTTGTAGGATAACTGCCATTTGGACTGTCGATAATTCAATATTGGCTTACTGAATACGTATTTCAGTGGATCCATGCGGGATATGAGGTAGGTCGTGTGCCTATGGAGGTAATGTTGTAACCTCATTGCGGCCCATACTAACGCACAACAGGTTTTCTCGATCAGGGTGTACTTCTGTTCACCACTGCTAAATCTTTTGCTGATGTAGTAGATGGCTCTCTCCTTGCTACGATCATCTCTTTGTCCCAGCATACAGCCTATGGCGTTGACATTTACGGTCAAGTACATAAATAGAGGAACTCCATCCCTTGGGGGTACCAAGACTGGTGCTTCGATCAGCTGCTTCTTGATAGCAAGGAAGGCTTTCTGGCAATTCTCATTCCATTTGGTGGAGGAATTCTTTCTTAGTAGCTTGAATATGGGTTCACATGTTGCTGTGAGCTGGGTAATGAACCTGCTTATGAAATTGATCCTTCCCAGGAACCTGCGTATCTCTTTCTCTATTCGAGGTACTGGCATCTCAGTGATGGCTTTAATTTTGGTAGGATCCAGCTCAATGCCTCTATTGCTCACTAGGAATCCCAATAACTTGCCTGATTTGACGCTAAAAGCACATTTGGCTGGATTTAGCTTGAGGTTGTACTTACACAACCTGTTGAATAGCTTTCTAAGATGGTCAATGTGATCATCCTCCCTCCAAGATTTTATGAAGATGTCGTCCACATAAACCCTTATCTCCTTGTGCATCATGTCATGAAACAGGGCCATCATGGCTCGCTTATATGTAGCGCCGACATTAATGAGGCCGAAGGACAGACGCCTATACAGAAGGTTCCCTAGGGAGTGATGAAAGCTATTTTCTCTTTGTCCTCTTCGGCAACCATGATCTGGTGGTAACTAGCAAAATAATCCATAAATGAATACATGTCGTACTATATTGTATTGTCTATCAGGATGTGGATGAAAGGTATTGGGAAATTATCCTTGAGGCAGGCTTTGTTCAAATCCCAGTAATCCACGCATACTCGTACTTTCCCTCCGGGTTTAGGTACGCGAACTATATTTGACAGTTATCCAGTTATCCAGGGTTAGATCCTCGTGAATAGGGAGGATCAAGGAATTGTGCTCGTCTGCCTCGTCTCGAATAATGACTGAGACATCCTTTACAATAGGACTGGGTTTTTCTTTGAACTGCCCCCTTTTCCCTTCTTGATGTGAGGAATTTGAATCTGATCCTCGTCGTCACTGTCTGGGATCTCATCATTCATACCTTCGTAGTTTATGATAACCCGCATGTTAGCAAATGGGTTTCGTCCTTCGTACAGGATCTTTTCTTTTCCCTCTTTGCTATCCCCCTCAGGCTTTGGGGATTTTCTTTCCCCGACCAGTATGATTGGAGGAAACAACATAGCTGATATCACAGCAGGGATCTTCCTCATTGGCTTTATGAAACCATCATCAGTGAGATTTGGCAGCAGTATGGTGGAAGCATAAGCCTTAGGGTGCTTATGTGGATTCCGGCAACTTGACCCGGATGAATAACCCAATCCGGCTCTCTCTAACTGGCTCGGGATTTGGACTGGACTTGCAATACCTTCCTGATTCTTTCCTAATCCTTTCCCAGGTTGGAAACCATAAAGATACCATCTCCTGGCCCACTGTCATCACTTCAGTGGAGACTTTAGGCTTCAAGGCTGGTGCCCCAACTGGTAGATATAGAGTATCACTCACCTCCGAGGCTTGAAAACTAGCAGGTTGAATCCCTGTATCCAGGTTGATCACCGACATGTCTCCCTGTATGCAAACAGGGTATTCCAGTTCAGCATTCACTGTGATTAGGTTGTCGTTGATAATGTATTTGAGTTATTGATGGAGGGTGGATGGCACTGCCCCTACCATGTGGATCTATGGCCTGCCCAGCAACAAGTTATATCCAGTGGCGATGTTGAGCACTTGAAAGGACACATAGAAAGTGTGTGGACCAATCTCTAGTGGAAGCTCTATTTATCCCATAGCTTGTCGACGAGATCCATCGAAAGCTCGGATGACCACAGGACTGGTTTTGATCCGATTCGGGTAAATCTTCATTCTCTCCAAGGTGTCGTAGGGATAGATGTTGAGGGATGATCCTCCATCTATGAGCACACCTCCAATTACATACCCGGATGACATCACTGCTATGTGTAATAACTTGCGATGACCCGTCCCCTCTGCAGGTATATCATCGTCAGTGAAAGATATCACATTGCTGTTGAAAATATGTTCTACCATGTGCCAGAATTTCTTAGTTTCCAATGTGGCAGATGAGCTTCTTCTAATACTTCACCAGAATACTGCGATGGTCCACCGATGATAAGACCAAGTCTAGGATGGACATTTGCTTGGGTGCGTCTTTCAAGCTTTGCACTACCTTGATTTTATTGTGTCCCATTTTGTTGAGGAACTCTTCGATTTTCTCTTCAGCCACCTTTTCTTTGGCCTTGATGACTGATTTGATCACCCGCTGAGGCAGATACAATGGATTCTCCTTTGGTACAATGGCAATGTTTTTTGAGGTGGAACCTTCGTAATTCCCGTAGTTTCGTGGGACCCTCTTCAGACTAATAACTGGATACTGAGGTCTGAAAGGAAATATTAAAGGCTCGGGTGCGGCCACCTTTATAGGATTTTATGTTTCTTGGACCCCTTTCCCTGGAAGTACTAAGGGTGTGAGAGATGACTCCTTATCACAGGAAATAACAGCCACTATATCCTGATTCCATATAGTGGGAATAAAGAGAGTGTCTTCATCTGGGAGACCGAGAACTTAATTTCCTCTTATCAGTTCGCCACTCTCAATCACGTTCTGAATTAAATGACGAAGTGCCCAGCAATCCTCAGTATCATGGCCGGGCTCATTAGAGTGGTACTGGCAGATTCTGTCAGGCTTGAATTTTTTGGATCGAGGGTTTACCGGGGGTATCAAGTCTGCAACCATTCCCTCATTGATTAACATTTGGAGGATTTCCTTCATAGGCTGGTTTAGATTGGTGAAATTCCTTTGAAAGGTAAATTCCCGACCCACTTGAAACTTTTCTTCCTTAGCCATTTTGTAGGCCCATGGTTCTTGTTGATGAAAATGGTAATAATCCCTCATGGGAGTGGGACTGATTTTTGGTGTGGGAGGACTAGCCTCATGTTGGTTAGATTGGTTGATCAGCTGTCTGGTGACCTGATGTTGGTATACGACCAATTCTGCTAAATGTCCAATCTATTCTTTGATAGCCTTGATCTCCTGTTCTATCAAGAATCTCCTTTCTGAGACTTCCCAACTGTCTGGGCTATTGTCGTTGGATTGAGTTGACTCTTCGATGTATCGGAGGTAGTTGGATCCTTCTCCATTTCCTGTACTGATCATGTTGACATTCTCCTCTTTATATTGTGGGAGGGGATTGTCTTATACGTGCGGTTGCTTAGGCTTTGTTACCATAATCACTCCATTGTCAATCAAGTCTTAAATTTTGTGCTTGAGAGACCAACAGTCCTGTGTGTCATAGCCCGGATATCTGGAATGATAGGCACACTTCTTACTTGGGTCAAAATTCCATCCACCGGTATTGGTTGGTGGAAGGAGTTGGACAATCTTCTTCTGTACTGTTAGAAGTTGTAGCACATTTTCGAGTGAATCTTCTAGCAGGGTGAATGTTCTCCGATGTCTGGCCTCCATAGTCTTCTGAAATGGAGGGTTTGAAGGTTGAGCTGGAGCTTGAAAACGGGTATAATTCCTCCTTTGAATGGGCATATTGCTTAAATCTGCCCTTTGATTCGGTCCTTGTAGCACTAAGGACACATTTTTTTCTTATGTGCCCTCCGTGGTTTACTCCCGTAATTTCTGGACTGGATGTGCTCAGCAACAGCTTCTAAGACAGCCATGTCCTTTATCTTCCCAGACTTTAGCCCCATTTCGGCCATCTCACCGTGCTTGATCATCTAAGAGAATGGTTTTCCTATGCCTGCTAGGACCCTCTCGTAATACGAGGCTTCTTGAATATCGATGAAGGTTATGACTATCTCAGACTCATTTATGGATGGGGTGACTTGTGCTGCAACCCGTCTCCATCGTTGTGCATATTCTCTGAATGACTCAGTACTTTATTTCTTGATTTTGGTAATCTGGTATCTGTCTGGAGCTAGCTGAGACTGAAAGCTGTATTAACTGAGGAAAGCATAGGCCAACTCTTCCCAACTATGAATTTTGGAGTTGTCTAAACGGGCGTACCAAGCTCTAGCCTCTCCGGTCAGACTCTTCTGAAATAACTGCATTCGGAGTTTTTCGTCCTCTGCATAGGATCCAAACTCTCCAATGAATACTTTTAAATGAGTGTAGGGGTCTCCCAATCCATCATATTTTTCAAAGTCAGGAGTTCTAAATTTTTCGGGATAACGAGCCCTAGGGAAAATGCGTAAGTCATAATAATTGACACTGCCAAATGCCCCAGTCCCTTTGATAGACCGGATGGTTTCTTTCATTTGCTGTACTTTCTTCAGAATGTCACCAGCTTCCTGTTCTTTGTTGAGTGTGGTGATTTCAGGGGTTTTTTTGGTTGTGTCCTGATTTTGTGGTCCAGGAATCTGAGTATCTGTCTTTTCGGTCTCTTAATTGCCACCAGGTGTTTCTGGTTTTGTATGACCCCTGTGCTTGCTTCCCTTTAAGAGCTTTACTTTGTTCTCTTAGGAAACTGGTCAATTCAGCTATCTGGTTCCTCAGTCCTTCAAACTCCTCCCTAGATACAGAGGTGGATTCTTGCTGAGCACTGGAAGTCATGTCCGTGGATGGACTTAGTGCTTTCTTAGACTTAGATCTAGTAACAGGACCAATTTTTTACCTACAACAAAATGTAGGTGTGTCAATTTTTTGAAGTAGGTAGGGATAGGATGCATGCCATGATGTGTTTTTGTGGTTTTTTAATCTTATCGTGCAAAACATAGGTCAGTTATTTTGATGACAGGATAACATGACAAGATGTATATAACAAGGTATGTAAAATTTTATCATGATATTTACATTGTGCTCCTTTACATTTGGAATTGAAAACTTAACATTGAAATGAAAGAAGAAGGTATGAAGAGGCTTCCCATCGGATTTGGTTAATCAGAGGCTGACCTATTTTAGGATACTCTCGCGGCTTTTTCAGCATGAAGGCCCTCAAATCATCGCAATCTACTAGAGGGGAAATTAATCCAATCTTTCAACTAGAGCGAATCTGAGTGGTGTTTTTTTATGATCCCCGAAGACTTAGTCGCCCTCGAAGACATTACTTATCACCGACGGGTTTGCCTTCTGGTGGAGGAATCACATAACATACATTCACATACATCGTTCCTCACCATTATGCATATGATGACATGGGTGCGAAGCACTAATATGGGTGCGAAGCACTAAAAAAGCAGGAAAGCATTCATTCACATTCATTCAATGTAAAGACGTAGCATTCACACATTCATTCAATGTAAAGATGCAGCATTCACACATACGCAGATATGAAAGTGAAATGTTTGAAAAGATTTGAACGCGGCCTAAGCCCTCTACTGTCCCCAGCAGAGTCGCCACCTGTCGACGTCGAAAAAAAATTCGCGAGTCGGGTCAAAACCCGGATCTTTCTCTCTTCCTAAGTTTTGTCTACCCTTACTCTTTTTATTTGTGAAAAAGGTTTTGAAGGGTTTTTTAGAAAAAGGCTATCATATATCATGTTGATGATTTGAACGTTTTACAGAGTGGCCAGTTGGTAGATTTGAAATGGTTGTACCAACTCAACCGAGTTTTGTTTGAAAAGAGGCCTAATTGCTTGACACTGTCGAAACTTGATCTTTTGAAACCAAAGTTTTGAGTTCGGGGGCTTGGTTAAGTGTAGGGAAGGTGTTAGGCACCCCACAACTCCCATGTAAACACGATACCGCATCTTTTCAATATTTCCCTTTTTAAATATGCAATGTGTGTCTGAATGCTGGAAGAAATTGTGCCTATGCTTTGATTGAAAGTATATTTATGCATCGTTGAACCTATATACGAAGGGTTTGATTTGATTTGCAAAAAGTCTTTGATTTGATTTGCAAAAGTGTTTGATTTGATTTGCAAAAGCTTTTTTGTTTTTTATAAGATTGTTGAAATGACGTTTTGAAAACTGGTTTCCAAACCCTTACGCTAACATAGGAATTGAAGCATATCGATACCTCAGTTTTATCTTTTCAGCCTTTTGGCTCAATTTGAATTGTGATTGTCGGGCTGCGAAGCATCCTCGACCACAAAATATATACAAGTATTAGTCTTCTCATGGGCATGACAGCCATCAGAGTGACTCTGACAAAACAAATCATATTTTCACTATGTTGAGACCTTTAATCCGGATAACCGTTTTAAGGTCTTTTGTATGTACATTTTTACAGAAAAACTGGCAGGGTACATTTTTAAAGTGGAGTTTGTCCATCGTGGGAATCAGATTCTGATCAATTAGATCATGAATCCCACGATTCCTAGGCTCACAAAGGGAAGCCAATAAACTTGCACAACTCAAATTTGTATAGAAATATATCCAAATATCTCCAGAACCAAGGATTCATTAGTAAATCCTGGCTCGGACATGGCCGAAGCGTCTCTTTCCCACTAGATAGCGATATAAGGGCCGCGAGGTAGCTTTTATAACTGAAACTACAAAAATGCTAGATTTAAATAAATCTCAGCCATTCTAGCTTCCCGGTTCTATCTGGACCTATTTTTAACCGTTTAAAAGCTGGAATTGGCGAGATTTAAAGAAATCTAGTCCGCCCATAGAAATGTCAGTGCCGACTCATATCAAATGAATATTTAAAGCAATAATTTAATAAAATGAGTAAAGCAATATATATATATTTATAAAAGCTATAAAAATCCACGAAGTGATCCAGGCTTAACAGAATGGAAATATATATATATATATATATATATATATATATACATATATATATATATATAAGCGGTAAAGGGCGACGGACATTCTATCCTTTGCCCAGACTAGAATTAAAATATATATATATATATAAACTATAAAAGAGCCACACAATTAACCAGGCTCGACAGAATTGAAATATATATATATATATATATATATATATATGTATATATATATATAAGCTGTAACAGGGCAATGGACATTCTATCCTAGGCCCATATATATATAAAAGCAATAAAAGAACACGAACTGGAATTCAAATATAGACAAAAATAGTCAAACCGGGACTGGGAAGATAACCCAGTCCGGTGAAGGGTGCATATATATATATATATATATATATATATATATATATATATATATATATATAAGCAATAAACTACAACGGATTTGACTTCCGGGCTTGACAGAATTGAAATGTTAGTATATATATAGTTAAATATATACAAAAAAAGCCAAATCCAGACTGGGAAGATAACCCAGTCCGGTGAAGTTTTTCAAAACAAAGATATTAGTATATAAAAGCTGTTAGAAGTGACAGATCGTCAATCTAAGTTGTAGAAATGCCAGAAAATGCGTTTAGGTACTAAAATGTACCAAAAGTTAACAAAAACGGCCACGGGACTGATTTCCAGACATATTTAGAAAATGAAACTTGATATGCAAGTGTATAACAGCGTAATGAAGTAATATAAACTTGCTGATTGTAAAAATACTCATAATAGACTGCTATACGGGCTTTTTGCCAAATTGTAGGCTTTAAACGTCCTATTCTACCGCTCAGTTTTTGATATGTGGTAGTATGTGGGTATATCTACGTGTTAGAGTCAAAAAATTTGGGTTTAGAAGACAAGAAAATGGCTGAAAAATAAAACAGGCAAGGGTTCAGAGAGTTTTCGAATTATAAAATGAGCTGGGGGTCACCTCCTATATATAAACCCAGGAGACGCAAGTCAACCCGCAGCTGTCGTGGGTCCACCTGCAGCTCCATGTGGCAGGGGTCCCATGGTGGGTCCTTGATAGTAGTGTGCATACAAGCCAATCATGTATGATGACAAAGCACATACTTTGTAAACAATCTTATTTATTTATTAATAAAATATTCATTTAAGGCATATAATTATCTACATGGTGCTGTTTTTATAATATGTAAATAACCCATAGTTTTAAGCAATGCTTTTAGAATCATGATGAGATCATGATAATGAGATCTAAATTCTTAGAAAGCTTAAAAACTAAAATAGTTCCGAATTGTGGGATTACTAAAATGGGGATTAGTAAATCCGGATAGATTGGTACATATGTTGCTTGCTCATTGGATGAGGATGACTGATCTCATGGTCATTTGTGTGGAGACACTAAAGCAAGTATGTAGGTGCTTATTGGAGAATAAGTTCACTGAACGTGACTCGCTATGGAATACCTAATGGAGTTTTACTCGCCTGTCAATAGGAATTTCTAATGTGATAGTAGTACATGTGATCCTTGGACTTGAGATCATCATAGTATCTTGTATGTAACAAATTATACTTTGACTAATTCCTTAAGGCCTTTTAAGGCATATATAGGGTATGCTTGGGTGTAATGAGTTACATATGGAGATAATGAATGATCAATAAAGAATCTACCACGTCTAGTAAAAGAGGAGATATGTCCTATGTGATTCGTTAAATGACAACCCAGGAATCCTTGGCCAAGGTAGAATGAAATTAAAAAGAGGTTTCTAATTTGCATTATTTGGAGTTGTGCATTTTCTAATCGAAATACATATGATTAAATAAATTAAGACTTGACAGTAAATCCATGTCTTATATTTAATTGGGACATTGTATGGTAGAAGGATTGAATTGTACGGTAACTATTAACTCACAGGTTCTTTTATGATTAATGTTGAAATCTATATTATCTGGAAAGTCGTTGATCGCTAAGGAGGCTTATCCCTATTGTAGAATAAATGTTATTTATTTAAATAGATTATTAGTTTAATTTGTTTATTTAAATAAGATTAGAATTGTTCTAATTGATTTATTCACAACCGGTTTAATATGGAGAACCTAAAGGGTCACACCATAAAAGGAAGAAGAATTATTTAAGAAGAAAATGGCATGATAGTAATAATGCATTAAGTATAATTAATTTAATCTATGATGATAGAATAAATTAAATAGCTTAATGTTTATTATTTAATATTTTAGAAATATTAAATATAAATTAATAAGAGGAATCTTATTAATATTATTATTATTATTATTATTTTAATTCTAAAGGAGTTTAGGAATTAATATAATATCAGTACTCTCTCTCAATCCTAATAAAGATTAGGATATAAATTAATTAAAAGTATTTAATTAATTAATTAAATAAAACCCTATTCTAATTGGATTAGGAGGGTTAACCTAATATCTATATAAGAGAGTCTTGTATCAGAAATAAGGTACGTGAATTTTTCAAGAGTTGGGAGTACACATATTCTATAGAGATAGAAACAAGGGTTAAGCCAATAACCCATATTACTGAGTTCTTCATCTTCCTTGGTGGATCACCGTTAGAGGCCAAACATTTGGGTGGCTGACATTGATCAAGGGAAGGAGCCACTACAGAGGAATCAAAGGAATCAAAGGAGTAGAACTTGTACTTGAGGAAGCTTGGATCTTCAAAGGTATAATTCTGTTTTTTTCCTTCCTCATTCACTGATAATTGATGCATAAGAATGATCATGGTAATGGGTTTGTATAAATTTTTGAAAACCTAGTTTTTTACGCTTCCGCCCTATTTATGTGATTTGATTGCATGATTGCGTTATGTACAAACCCAACAGTGGTATCAGAGCCAATCTTGTGCTAATTATCAGTCTATGTGATTCCATACATGTATAATATGCGATTGGATCGAGTTCTGGGCAACAAAATTTTTCTGATTCTGCGAAGCTGAGCAGCTGCGCCGATTCCTGGCCTTCTTGCTGCGCCAGTGTCTTGGCCTGGTTTTCATGCTGCGCCGGTTCCCTTTATATTCCTGGCGCAGCTGCGCCACTAACAGAATCTGAAATTTTTTTTGTTTTATTTAATTAAATGAATGATTTATTTAATTAATAAAGGTTTAAAATAAAGATGTTTATTTTATATGAAATGAGATTTCAGAATTGCTAAAATTAAAGAGTTTAATTTGGAATTGTTTTTGAATGAAATAAAGGAGTTTATTTTTCCAAAAAAAAAGTTTAGCAAACTTTTGCCCATTAACTGATATTAATACATAAATGGAATGAATTTACTTTCATGAGATGAATAAGTTTTATCGATACGTATGATGATATGTATGGTAATAAAAGGGATTGATTATGGACTATGACCAATGTGATTGGATTTTATTTTGGATGAATGCTTAAATGTATGAGTTTTATAAAATGGGGTCTGCGTACCTCGTCTTCTCTGATTTTATTCTCGGTGTAAAATTCTATCTCCCTTCTATGTACTTCCCCTTGACTGCTAATCAAGGTTTCTATTTAAAAATAATTTATGTAATAGAGATAGTTACAATTATCTTGAAGAAACTGGAGACGTAGGAGCAAGGAGCGCGTGAAGACCCATTTGTATGGAGCCCGGGTTTAAATGTAACAGTTACGTTTAAATTTAAATTTTTGCACTCCTAGGTTCGACCTTTTGGTTCACTTAGTGGCTCTAGTGAACCAAACTTGAATAAAAGTTCATAATCAATCCGGGTAGAATATAGTATTCTATATTGCATGCTAAATATTATATATATTATATTTTATACAAACATGCTTCGCATATTTAATAAAATGACGCGTATTTTATATATATATGTGCATGCGCGCTTAAAAAGATGAGACAAATAATAACAAACCAAGAAATATTATTAAGTCTGAAGCGTTCAAATGATATTTGGAATATCGAACGTCGCCTTCTAGCATGATTAGTTAATAGAGTATTAAATATTTAATATCAGTTTGTTGTGCTATCCACAAGGCGAGTATTGAATATTTAAGATGTTAATTAATCACATTTGATGCTTATCAAGAAAATTGAACGATCTAGTCTTGTTGTGCTATCCACAAGGACGAAAATTTTTCTTTTTTGAATATATGGAAGTGCTAGGCTGGACTTAACTTAAATCATTTTAGTTCAGATGTGCACACACATGACCATTATGATTTAAGAGGCAAAATAAAAGGAGTTACATGGTGATGTAATTGACAAGAGTTGTCTACCTATTTATTTGTATATCGCTTGTTGTGCTATCCACAAGGTTATATACATTTGAAATGGGATCCTTAATCTCACTAGCAAATCTTTAATTAGATGTTGCCGAACTATATGAGTGAGGGTAATATAGTTTGATGAAAATAGTGGGAGATACTAATTTAAAATAAAGACCTAAATTTATTTTGGTATGCAAAGTTAATAAAATGAATGTTTGCTAAAATATTGTCTTTTCACATGCAGAATTTTAAAAATGTCAAAATCACTAATCTCACTACGAAGCATACTTGATGCAAATAAGCTTACATGCCCGAATTATGAGGACTGGCTAAGAAATCTGAGAATTGTTCTCACTGCTGAAAAGATTTCTTATGTCCTAAATTCCACTATCCCTGAATCTGTTTCAGAAACAGCCTCTGAGGAAGAGATTGCCACTTTCAAAAAGTGGCAAGATGATGCATCTGTGGCTCAATGCATCATGCTCGCATCCATGAATAACGAGCTTCAGCGTCAGCACGAAAAAATGGATGCTCCTGCTATGCTGCTTCACCTCAAGGAGTTGTATGGTGAACAGAGTAGGACTGCTAGATATGAGATATCTAAGGAGCTCTTCCGATCTCGGATGACCGAGGGCACTGCCGTCGAGACTCATGTTCTGAAGGTAATCAATTTGATTGAACGCCTTGGACAGCTTGGGTTCGTCATGGATGGGGAGTTGAGTCAAGACTTGGTCTTGCAGTCACTCCCTAAGACCTTCTCGCAGTTTGTGGTTAATTTTCACATGAATAAGCTAGATGTCAGCTTACCTGAGCTGCTTAACATGCTGAAAACTGCAGAAGGTCACTTCTCATCCAAGAAGAACCATGTCTTGATGGTGGATTCTTCCAATAAAAGGAAGAGGCCCAAGGTGTCTTCTGAAAAGAAGAAATCTAAGAAGGCTAAGGGAAAAGGAAAAGAAAAGGAGCAAAAGAAACCTGAAGCAGCTAAAGGAATGTGCTTTCATTGCAATGAGCCGGGACATTGGAAGAGGAACTGCAAGAAGTTTCTAGCAGAGAAGAAGCTTGGAGAAGCTTCGACTTCCAATCAAGGTTTGTTTATGATTGAAATTAATTTTTCTGAAAGTCATAATTCTACTTGGGTATTGGATACCGGCTGTGGTTCTCACATATGTAATACTGTGCAGAGACTGGTCAGAAGTAGAAAGCTGAACAAAGATGAGGTGATCCTACGAGTGGGAAATGGAGCAAAAGTTGCTGCATTAGCTGTAGGAACTTATTGTTTAGCAATGCCTTCGGGCAAATCCATTTATCTTAATAATTGTTATTATGTTTTGAATATTATTAAAAACATTATTTCAATTTCTGTATTGGATATGGAAGGTTTTGACGTTATTATAAAGAACAATGGTTGTTCTATTTATAAAGACGATGTTTTATATGGTATTAGAAATTTGCGAATGGACTTTATACACTTGACTTACAAGAAAATATATTTCAAATTGAACAAATTAAGAAAAGGAAAAGAGATGATATTAATTATACCTATATGTGGCACTGTAGACTCGGTCATATCAATGAAACAAGATTATCCAAGTTGCATAAAGATGGGCCCCTCGAGCTATCTGATTATGAATCATATCCAACTTGTGAATCTTGTCTCATGGGTAAAATAACTAAATCTCCTTTTAGTGAAAAAGGAGAGAGAGTTACAGAGTTGTTGGCATTGATTCACACAGACGTTTGTGGACCTATGACAACAAGTGCACGGGGTGGGTATTCTTATTTTATTACTTTCACTGATGATCACTCAAGATTTGGATATGTGTATTTAATGAAATACAAATCAGAATCATTTGAAAAGTTCAAAGAGTTCAGAAGTGAAGTAGAGAAACAAACGGGCAAGAGTATTAAGATACTTCGATCAGATCGAGGTGGAGAATACTTAAGCAGTGAGTTTCTCAATTGTCTCAGAAAAAATGGTATAATCTCACAATGGACTCCTCCAGGTACACCACAGTTAAATGGAGTATCTGAAAGGAGAAATCGAACACTGTTGGACATGGTTCGATCCATGATGATTTTTACCGACCTTCCAATTTCCTTCTGGGGATATGCCCTAGAAACGGCTGCATACCTACTTAACAAGGTACCTACCAAATCTGCCCCAAAGACTCCATATGAGATGTGGAAAGGGAAGAAACCAAATCTTAAGCATGTTAAGACTTGGGGTTGTCCAGCTTATGTCAAAAAGTTTGAAAATGATAAGCTACAGACTAAATCCGATAAGTGTAGATTTGTGGGATACCCTAAAGAAACCGTAGGGTATTATTTCTATCATCCAACTGATCAAAAGGTGTTTGTTGCGAAACATGCTACCTTCTTGGAGAAAGAGTTTATCCATGAAGGGGTCAGTGGGAGCAAGATATATCTTGAAGAAGTTCAAGAACCACAAGTTACCACGGACCAAAGTCAGGTACCTAACCAAGTAGAAGAACCTACTGTACCACACCCTGTTCGTAAATCTGGAAGAGTACCGAAGATACCTGAGAGGTATGGATTCGTTATAGAGGATGACGATGAGGTACACATCATGAATAATGATGATCCATTGAATTACGAACAGGCTATGAGTAATAAAGACTCAGGGAAATGGCTTGAAGCCATAAAATCCGAAATGGACTCCATGTATGAAAACAAAGTATGGTCTTTGGTTTCACCACCTGAAGGTATTAAACCTATTGGGTGTAAATGGGTTTTTAAGAAAAAGACTGGAGCAGACGGAAAGGTAGAGACCTATAAGGCCCGACTGGTTGCAAAAGGTTTCAAACAAAGACAAGGAGTTGACTATGATGAAACCTTCTCACCAGTAGCCATGCTCAAGTCCATTCAGATTTTGCTTGCGATTGTAGCTTACAACGACTATGAGATCTGGCAGATGGACGTGAAAACGGCCTTCCTCAATGGGAAACTTGAGGAGGATGTGTATATGACACAGCCAGAGGGATTTATTTCAAAAGTTGGAACAAATCAAGTCTGTAAGCTACAACGATCCATTTATGGGTTGAAGCAAGCTTCTCGTAGATGGAACATTCATTTTGATGAGACAATCAAAGAGTTTGATTTTATCAAAAATGAGGATGAACCATGTGTATACAAGAAGGTTAGTGGGAGCTCAGTATCATTCCTTGTATTATATGTTGATGATATATTACTGATAGGGAATGACATTCCTATGTTACAATTCATTAAAATCTGGTTATCTAAAAACTTCTCCATGAAGGACTTGGGTGAAGCATCCTATATTTTGAGGATAAAGATCTATAGAGATAGATCTAAAAGGATGCTCGGCTTATCCCAAGGAACGTACATTGATACGATGCTAAAGAGGTTTAGCATGGAAGATTCCAAAAGAGGTCTCATGCCGATGTGCCATGGAATAAATCTCTCCAAGAAACAGGCACCAAAGACACCTGAGGAGAGAGACCGTATGAGTAAGATCCCTTATGCTTCTGCAATAGGATCTATCATGTACGGTATGATATGTACTAGACCGGATGTTGCTCATGCACTTATTGTAACAAGCAGATACCAGTCGAATCCTGGAGAAGAGCACTAGAAGGCAGTGAAAAATATCCTAAAGTACTTGAGAAGGACTAAAGATATTTTTCTTGTCTACGGTGGGTCTGAATTAAAACTTGAGGGATTCACGGACTCAAGTTTTCAAACATACCAAGATGACAGTAAATCTGTTTCAGGGTATGTATTTACCTTGAACGGAGGTGCAGTGAGTTGGAAGAGTTCCAAGCAGCAAACGGTTGCTGATTCAGTGACAGAGGCAGAGTATATAGCTGCAAGTGAAGCTGCAAAGGAAGCTGTTTGGATGAAGAAGTTCATAACTGAACTTGGTGTGGTTCCTAGCATTGGAGAAGTAGTTCCCGTATACTGTGACAACACCGGAGCGGTTGCACAGGCTAAAGAACCCAGGTCTCATCATAAATCTAAACACGTGTTGCGGCGATTTCACTTGATCAGGGAGATCATTGAAAGAGGAGACGTCACCTTGGAGCGTGTAGACTCTCAAGACAACATTGCAGATCCATTTACTAAAGCTTTAACACAACAGCAGACAGCAGTTTGATCGTCACTTAGAGAAGATGGGTATGAGATACCATGGCGATTGGCTTTAGTGCAAGTGGGAGATTGATAGTAGTGTGCATACAAGCCAATCATGTATGATGACAAAGCACATACTTCGTAAATAATCTTATTTATTTATTAATAAAATATTCATTTAAGGCATATAATTATCTACATGGTGCTGTTTTTATAATATGTAAATAACCCATAGTTTTAAGCAATGCTTTTAGAATCATGATGAGATCATGATAATGAGATCTAAATTCTTAGAAAGCTTAAAAACTAAAATAGTTCCGAATTGTGGGATTACTAAAATGGGGATTAGTAAATCCGGATAGATTGGTACATATGTTGCTTGCTCATTGGATGAGGATGACTGATCTCATGGTCATTTGTGTGGAGACACTAAAGCAAGTATGTAGGTGCTTATTGGAGAATAAGTTCACTGAACGTGACTCGCTATGGAATACCTAATGGAGTTTTACTCGCCTGTGAATAGGAATTCCTAATGTGATAGTAGTACATGTGATCCTTGGACTTGAGATCATCATAGTATCTTGTATGTAACAAATTATACTTTGACTAATTCCTTAAGGCCTTTTAAGGCATATATAGGGTATGCTTGGGTGTAATGAGTTACATATGGAGATAATGAATGATCAATAAAGAATCTACCACCTCTAGTAAAAGAGGAGATATGTCCTATGTGATTCGTTAAATGACAACCCAGGAATCCTTGGCCAAGGTAGAATGAAATTAGAAAGAGGTTTCTAATTTGTATTATTTGGAGTTGTGCATTTTCTAATCGAAATACATATGATTAAATAAATTAAGACTTGACAGTAAATCCATGTCTTATATTTAGTTGGGACATTGTATGGTGGAAGGATTGAATTGTACGGTAACTATTAACTCACAGGTTCTTTTATGATTAATATTGAAATCTATATTATCTGGAAAGTCGTTGATCGCTAGGGAGGCTTATCCCTATTGTAGAATAAATGTTATTTATTTAAATAGATTATTAGTTTAATTTATTTATTTAAATAAGATTAGAATTATTCTAATTGATTTATTCACAACCGGTTTAATATGGAGAACCTAAAGGGTCACACCATAAAAGGAAGAAGAATTATTTAAGAAGAAAATGGCATGATAGTAATAATGCATTAAGTATAATTAATTTAATCTATGATGATAGAATAAATTAAATAGCTTAATGTTTATTATTTAATATTTTAGAAATATTAAATATAAATTAATAAGAGGAGTCTTATTAATATTATTATTATTATTATTATTATTATTTTAATTCTAAAGGAGTTTAGGAATTAATATAATATCAGTACTCTCTCTCAATCCTAATAAAGATTAGGATATAAATTAATTAAAAGTATTTAATTAATTAATTAAATAAAACCCTATTCTAATTGGATTAGGAGGGTTAACCTAATATCTATATAAGAGAGTCTTGTATCAGAAATAAGGTACGTGAATTTTTCAAGAGTTGGGAGTACACATATTCTATAGAGATAAAAATAAGGGTTAAGCCAATAACCCATCTTACTGAGTTCTTCATCTTCCTTGGTGGATCACCATTAGAGGCCAAACATTTGGGTTGCTGACATTGATCAAGGGAAGGAGCCACTACAGAGGAATCAAAGGAATCAAAGGAGTAGAACTTGTACCTGAGGAAGCTTGGATCTTCAAAGGTATAATTCTGTTTTTCTCCTTCCTCATTCACTGATAATTGATGCATAAGAATGATCATGGTAATGGGTTTGTATAAATTTTTGAAAACCTAGTTTTTTACGCTTCCGCCCTATTTATGTGATTTGATTGCATGATTGCGTTACGTACAAACCCAACAGTCCTGTGGTCTCAAAGTACGTGCACTTCGAGTAATGTGAGGTCTGATTCAAAACCTTCTAACTTTTGATAGGAGCTTCCGTTTGAGGCGTGTTGTACCTTTCTGTAAAGCCCTCGCCCAATACGTCACAATGACATGGGAGAAAACCTTTTTCGAGTCCAAAAATACAAGTTCATAACCAGGTCTGTAATTCCTCGTAGTTTATCCGTTGAGCTATCTTGAGCTGTTTCCACTCGGGATCATTGTTATGGTTCGTTCTGACCTTAGTGCCATCAATTTTGCTTGAGTTTGACCAAATCAGCTTCAAGTTGGTAAAATAACCATTTTGCCCCTCCCAGGGTTGCCCTCAGTGCTGGCATGGCCTTTGGCTGACTTCTTGGGGTTGTTTCAAAGGTTTGGATCCCATTCGAGTTTGTTTGTCCTCAGTGTTGTCTCTGAGGCTGACTTGGTCCTTCAAGGTTTTCCTCTAGAGATGTTTTGAGGCTTCAGGATTATTTTCGAAGTTAACTTGACCCCCTGGGTTGAGAATGGGGTTGACCTGTACTTATCGGGTTAAGACTGGGGCTGACCTGTACCTCCCAGGTTGAGCCCGGGGCTGACCTATATTTCTCGGGTTGAGATCGGAGCTGACCTGTACCTCCCGGGTTAAGACCGGGGCAGACCTGTACCTCCCGGGTTGAGACCGGGGCTAACCTGTACCTCCCGGGTTAAGACCGGGGCTAACATGTACCTCTCTGGTTGAGATCGGGGCTGACTTGTACTTCTCAGGTTGAGACCAAGGCTGACCTGTACTTCCTAGGTTGAGACCAGGGCTGACCTGTACCTCCCGGGTTGAGACCGAAGTTGTCCTGTACTTTCTAGGTTAAGACCGGGGCTGACCTGCACCTCCCAGGTTGAGACCAGGGCTGATCTATACCTCCCGGGTTGAGACCGGGGTTGACCTGTACCTCCCGGGTTGAGACTGGGGCTGACCTGTACTTCTCGGGTTGAGACCAGGCTGACCTGTACCTCCTGGGTTGAGACCGGGGCTGACCTGTACTTCCCGAATTAAGACCGGGGCTGACTTGTACCTCTTGGGTTGAGATCAGGGCTGTTTTGTACTTCCCGGGTTGAGACCGGGGCTGACCTGTACTTCTCGGGTTGAGACCGGGGCTGACCTATACCTCCCAGGTTGAGACTGGGGCTGACCTGTACCTCTCGGGTTGAGACCGGGGTTGAGTTGATGACCCGGTATTGAGACCGGGGTTGAGTTAATGACTCAGTATTGAGACCGAGGTTTATTTGATGACCCGATATTGAGACTGGGGTTGATTTGACGACCCGATGTTGAGACCGAGGTTGATTTAACGACCCAATGTTGAGACCGGGGTTGATTTGATGACCCGGTATTGAGACCAGGGTTGAGTTGATGACCCGGTATTGAGACAGGGGTTAATTTGATGACCCGGTATTGAGACTGGGGTTGATTTAATCACCCAGTATTGAGACCAGGGTTGATTTGATGACCCGGTATTGAGATCGATGTTGATTTGACGACCCGGTATTGAGATCGGGGTTGATTTGATGACCCGATATTGAGACCGGGGTTGATCTGATGACCCGATATTGAGACCGGGGTTGATCTGACGACCTGGTATTGAGACCGGGGTTGATTTGATGGTTCGGTGTTGAGACCGGGGTTGATTTGACGACCCAGTATTGAGACCGGGGTTGATTTGATGGTTCGGTATTGAGACCGGGGTTAATTTGAAAAGACAGTCTTGCCCTCCTTCTGTGTTAGTAATAGGGAAACGAAATTTCGAGTGTCTACAATCATTCATTATCTCCATGTATAAATTATTATACCCAAGCATACCCTTTAATATACCCTTAGGGTTTTAAGGGACATATCAAAGCATAACTCATCATGCACAAGATACTATGATGATCTCAAGTCTAAGGATTATTTGTACTACTATCACTAAAGAAATTTCAATTGATAGGCAAGTAAAACTTCATTAGGTATTCCTTAACGAGCCACGTTTAGTGTACTAATTCTCCAATAAGCACCTACATACTTGCTTTAGCGTTTCCACACAAATAATTATGAGATCGATCATCCCCATTCAATGAGCAAGCAACGTATGTACCAACGGATTCAATAATCCCCTTTTTAGTAATCCAATGATTGGGAACTATTTTAGTTTTAAGCTATCTACGAATTTAGATCTCATTAGCATGATCATCATCATAATTTCAAAAGCATTGCTTAAAACTATGGGTTTATCACATATTATAAAAATAACACTATGTAGATAAATAAATACCTTTAATTAAATAATACTTTTATTACTAAATGAATATGATTGTTACAATGTATATTCTTTATCATCAAATATAATTGGCTTGTATGCATACTACTTTCAATCTCCCACTTGCTCTAAAGTCAATCGCCATGGTTTCTCATACTCATCTTCTCTAAGTGACGATCAACCTGCTGTTGTGTTAAAGCTTTAGTAAATGGATATGCAATGTTGTCATGAGAGTCCATACGCTCCAGGGTGACATCTCTTCTTTCAATGATCTCTCTAATCAAATGAAACCACCGCAACACGTGTTTAGATTTCTAATGAGACATAGGTTCCTTAGCCTGCGCAATAGCTCCGGTGTTGTCACAGAATAAAGGTACTGCTCCTCTAATGCTAGGAACCACACCAAGTTCAGTTATGAACTTCTTCATCCAAACAACTTCCTTTGCAGCTATGTACTCTGCCTCTGTCACTGAATCAACAACTTTTTGTTGCTTGGAACTCTTCCAACTCACTGCGCCACAGTTTAAGGTAAATACATACCCGAAACGGATTTAATGTCATCTTGGTCTGTTTGAAAACTTAAGTCTGTGCAGCCTTCTAGTTTAAATTTAGACTCACCGTAGATAAGAAATACATCCTTAGTTCTTCTTAAGTACTTTAAGATATTTTTCACTATCTTCTAGTGTTCTTCTCCTAGATTCGACTGATATCTGTTTGTCACACTAAGTGCATGAGCGATATATGGTCTAGTATATATCATACCGTACATTATAGATCCTATTACTGATGTATAAGGAATCTTACTTGTGACACCCCCAAATCCGGGTACTTCGTTTCCATATGATTTGGTGTTCACTTTCTAATATAACATACATCTACCCAATCTAACTTCAAAATAAAATACAACCTTTATTTAAATAATAAAATCTCCCTTAAAACAAGGGTTACAACCTTCTTAAAAATCAATCCTAGGGCTACTCTAACCTTGACATAATAATAATGTGCGGAAATAAAAACATAACATTAACGTTTATTACAATCATTTCAAATAATAAAAATAAGTTTTCACTTGTTTTGCTTTCCCTTGCACTTACTAGTAGACGGGGCGTCAACATTATCAACCATAGCTGCAATTGTTATATAATGCAAGAGTGAGCAAACAACAGCTCACTGGAGTTTAACAATAATAAATACATGAAAGGATATCTTTAAAAAGAATTTCGAAATAACTTAGCTTACTTCAGCAATAAAGAATTGAATAATAATTCTCTATCAACATTAAAATTTGAATATAGAATTTATCTGAGGGTCATAAGACCTTTGAACTTTTGTCCTAGGTTATAAACATTTCCATTTAAACTTTTAACAGTCAATAAGACTATGGACCTTAACTCGTACTTAGGGGGATCAGCCTTTCATACCATGTATTGTGCACAAACATCTTAACGCTTACGCATAGTAACCTCCCCTAATAATAGGGTTGTTCAACTCAGTAATTTGAATTCAAGTCCGCACCAAAGAAAGTTTGGTTTGGATAAGCTTACAATGGTAATTTAGAATTCACGTTCATCAACTAAGGATTAGTTGAATCGACTTTCAATAACTTGGAATAATTCGTAAGTGAAAGAACTACGAACTATCATATGCTTTAGAAATAAATTTAAAGCATCTTAAAAGAATATTCAAACATTGCTTGAACAATAAGCCAAGGTTACTTTAATTATATCATGAACTTTCAATAATTACTTGTCCAATAAAAGAACAAATCCCAAACAATGAATAATTGAATTGAAACAAATAAACGAGTTTAGAATTTAGAAGACTTGCATAAAAATTAATACAAGATCAGGGTTTAGAAAACTTGACTCAAGCGCAAGCTACTAATAAAATCACATTCTAACAATTCCTACACTATATTTAATCACAATAATCTAAATTAGTTAACACGTAACTAACTCACATAATTGGTTAACCTTTTTAGGTTAACTCATTCTTATTTAATTATTAAATTAATAATTAATAATCACATAATTTAATTACATCACATAAGCATGCTCACATAATTAACTCAATTAATAATTATGTATTTCATATTAATTATAATTTAAACATTTAATCTAATTATAATTACTCAAATTATAATCACATCTTATTTAATTAAATTATAATTTAAAATTAATTAACTACATCATGCATTTACTAAATTATAATTACACAAATTATAATTTATAATTAATCATGCAAATATTGAATTATAATACACAAGATTATAATCTATAATTGATCATGCATTTATTATAATTACATAAATTATAATTTAAAAATTATCATTCACTTGATTAAAATTAATCAACTATAATCATTATAATTTAACAAAATTATAATTTAAATTAAACCTTTATTCTAATTATAATTATTCAAAATTGTAATCACAAATTATATTTTATTAATATAATTTATTAATATTCATTTAGCATTTTAATAAATGTTTAATCATGCTATAAAAGTTACTACATAAAATTAGCTTTACAAAATACAAAAGAAAATAAATTTCTTTTTTTTTCCTACCAACCCCCCCCCCCCCCCCCCCCCCCCCCCCGCCGGGGCAGGGGTTTCCTTCTAGATAGGCCCCTTCCAGCGAACGCAGACAAGTTTGCGAACTGTGCAGAGAAAAAGCCAATTTGACTTATTTCTCCACACCAAATTCTAATTTCAGGTCATGCAATTCATATCAATTAATAGAAAACACAAACTTAAAGCTTCTAACATGATTCTAACATACATTAATATTATAACACATCATCAAACAACCAATTTCATAATTTTTTTGAAGAAAAACCATTGTTAAGTGTTCTTCATGAAATTGAACGCTGCACTTTTATTTTTAAACCAATTCAATTCACAACACATCCAATATTTTTATAATTAAAGATAGCATCATAATAAATTCTAATTAGGCATACTAACAACTAATTAAATCATAACTTTTATTCTAAAACTCAACCAAATATATGAACTTCATATGAACACATATTTTTCATAAAAACATGATTTATACAACGAATTGAATTCTGAAAATCCTTGATTATGACATACAATTCATATAATAACCATTATAAACACAAGATATATATATACATCATATTTATATAACTTTCTTGCTAAATTATAAACACAGAGAACTCATAATCATGAAGATCATAAAACATATAAACAAAATAATAAGGGAATTGAGATTACCCTTTTCTTTGATGATTGAAGAAAATATGAAGGTGATTTCTCCTAAGTTCTTCCTTGCTTTCTCTTCTTCCCTTCTCTTCTTCTCTAACCTTTCTCTGTTCTCTTTTCTTTCTTTGTTCTTAGTTTTAGACTTAGGCTTAGAAAACTAACGTAGTATATACATATATAACTGATATAATAATATACGTATACTAATTGCACTTAATAATATAATTAAATTAGCAGTTACAAAATTCAAAAGCCACAAGGCTCTGTTTGGCAACAGATTAATTTAGAAAATAGTTTTATTAACTAAGGCCTTGTTTGGGTAAAATGGGTTTAAAGCTAGTGCAAGGGCCCTGTTTAGCAAAACCTTTTAAAACAATAAAACCATTTAAAAACTCTTTTTTTTATTTTAATAAATCTTTTTAACACATACTTTAATGTTACACTTTAACTAATTAAATCTCTAACATTCTAATTTAATCAATTAAAATCTAACATCAACTAATCACATAACAATTTGTCACATAATTATAATTACTCGCTAATTACAATTCATGCAATACATGTAACACTTCATCACATAACTCATCTAATTTAATTATCTCAATTAAATTAGAACTATACCATAAAATTAATATACACCAATTAAATAAATTATTAAACATCCCTTTAATAATATATAACACTTAATTAAATTACTTCCACAAATCACATAATTTATTTATTTAACTCAATAAATAAATCACATAAAATATTTATTTAACTCAATAAATATTAAAAATTATCATATAAAATCTCAATCGTTACATTACTCATACGGTTTCTCTCATCAGGTGTCTTTGGGGCCTGTTTCTTGGAGAGATGTATTCCATGGCTCATCGGCATGAGACCTCTCTTGGAATTTTCCATACTAAACATATTTAGCATCGAGTCAATGTACGTTCCTTGGGAAAAGCCAAGCATCCTTTTAGATCTATCTCTATAAATCTTTATCCCCAAAATATAGGATGCTTCTCCCAAGTCCTTCATGAAGAAGTGTTTAGATAACCAAATTTTGATCGACTATAGCATAGAAATATCATTCTCTATCAGTAATATATCGTTAACATATAATACTAGGAATGAAACAGTGGTCACACTAACCTTCTTGTACACACATGGTTAATCCTTATTTTTGATAAAATCAAACTCTTTGATTGTCTCATCAAAATAGATGTTCCACCTACGAGAAGCTTTCTTCAATCCATAAATGGATTGTTGCAGCTTACAGACTTGATTTGTTCCAACCTTTGAAACAAATCCCTCTAGCCGTGTCACATAAACATCCTCTTCATGTTTCCCATTATGGAAGGCCATTTTCACGTCCATCTGCCAGACTTTGTAGTCATAGAAAGCTATAATTGCAAGCAAAATCCGAATGGACTTGAGCATAACTACTGGTGAGAAAATTTCATCGTAGTTAACACCTTGTCTCTATTTGAAACCTTTCGCGACCAGTCTAGTCTTATAGGTCTCTACCTTGCCATCTGTTGTAGTCTTTCTTTTAAAGACCCATTTTCACCCAATAGGCTTAATGCCCTCAGGTGATGAAATCAAAATCCTTGCTTTGTTCTTATACATGGAGTCCAGCTCGAATTTCATGGCTTATAGCTATTTCTCTGAGTCTTTACTACTCATAGCATGTTTGTAAGTCAATGGATCATCATCATCTATGATGCTTACCTCGTTGTCATCCTCTATGACGGATACATACCGTTCAGGTATCTTCGGTACTCTCCTTGATTTACAAATAGGGTGTGCTACAGTAGATTCTTCCGCTTGGTCAGGTACCTGACTTTGATCTGTAGTAATTTGTGGTTCTTGAATTTTTTTAAGATATATCCTACTCCCACTGACCCCTTCAAGGACAAACTCTTTTTCCAAGAAGGCATCATGTTTTGTGACAAACACCTTTTGATCAGTTGGATGATAGAAATAATACCCTGATGTTTCTTTAGGGTATCCCATAAATCTACAGTTATCGGATCTAGTCTGCATCTTATCATTCTCAAATTTTTTGACATAAGCTGGACAACCCCATGTCTTAACATGCTTAAGATTTGATTTCCTCCCTGTCGATATCTCATATGGAGTCTTTGGGACGGATTTGGTATGTACCTTTTTAAGTAGGTATACAGCCAATTCTAGAGCATAACCCCATAAGAAAATTGGAAGATCAGTAAAACTCATCATAGATCGAAACATGTCCAACAATATTTGATTTCTCCTTTCAGATACACCATTCAACTGTGGTGTTTCTGGAGGATTCCATTGTGAGATTATACCATTTTCTTTGAGACAATTAAGAAACTCATTACTCCAGTATTCACCACCTCGATCCGATCGAAGAATCTTAATACTCTTGCCAATTTGTTTCTCTACTTCACTTCTAAATTCTTTGAACTTTTCAAATGATTCAGATTTGTATTTCATTAAATACGCATATCTAAATCTTGAATGATCATCAGTGAAAGTAATAAAATAAGAATACCCTCCTCGTGCAATCGTTATCATAGGTCCACAAATGTCTGTGTGTACCAACGCTAACAACTCTGTAACTCTTTCTCCTTTTCCACTAAAAGGAGATTTAGTCATCTTACCTATGAGACAAGATTCACAAGTTAGATATAATTCATAATCAGATAGCTCTAAGTGCCCATCTTTATGCAACGTGGATAATCTTTTTTCATTAATATGACCAAGTTTACAATGCCTGATAAAGGTATAATTAATATCATCTCTTTTCATTTTCTTAGTTTGTTCAATTTGAAGTATATTTTCATGCAAGTCGAGTATGTAAAGTCCATTCAGTAATCTACCAACACCATATAAAATATTTTTTTTAAATGGAACAACTATTGTTCTTTATTATAATATTAAAATCATCCATATCCAATACAGAAATAGAAATAATGTTTCTAATGAGTGTTGGAATAAAATAATAATTATTTAAACTAATGAACTTGCCCGTAGGCAGTGCTAAACAATAAGTCCCTACAGCTAATACAGCAACTTTTGCTCCATTTTCCACTCGTAGGACGTGTGACTCCCCCAAATTCAAATACATATACCTCGAATTTGGTGCATCACGTGCTAATTCTAATAACATTCTAAAGTCTCATGCAACGGAATAATAGAATAACTTACATTGATTTAATATAATTATTCTTGTCCCAAGGTCTCGTGACCGTTACTACAACATTCTAATAATTAAACCTAAACATAAATTAATCATTCTTAACACATAATAATAATAATAATAATAATAATAATAATAATAAGTTTCTAATTTTAAGGACTGGAGCTATTTTGTAGCCTTGCCCTTTCCCTTGTCCTTCCCGGAGGTACTGCCTTGCTCTACCTTAACTGTAAATTTTTTAAGAAAGCAAAAATGAGCAACAAATTTGCCCAGCAAGTAATATAGCAATAAGGGTGAATAATTATAAAGTTTGAATCTCAAGGGTATAACGGTAAATGATAATTCAAGAATAACAAGAAGTATCGATTATTTTAAATAAGAATCGCTATGGACTGAAAGATATCAACAAGATTCAAAGATTTAATCATTTCAAGGTTCAAGAATAATGAACACTAAGCAGTCACCAGGGACTAAGAACTCTTGCTAGAATTAACAGTATTGTAATGAAAATCCAATATAAACAAGTACAACAAGTGATCAGCCTAAAGTACCCTACGTTATGCATAACAATTAAATATACTAGTATGTGCGCACGTCGGTTCCCCGACAGTTATATAGTTTTTCCTTCAATAAGGATTGTTCATCTTAGTAGATTTATAAGATTCTGGATAGCTTTCTAACATACGATACTAGTCTAGCCGAATCAAATGGCTTAGACAATTTTTATGATGTATTTAAGAATAATAAGTTCAATGCCTGCAACAACATCTAGATATAAAATCAATTTTTTAATAGTAACAGATATTTGCTCGATGTAAATATGGTCGATATAGCAACAATTCGAATTTACACCATATGTAAACTTAAGAGAGTTAGAGAACTTGCCTTAAGCGTAGTTTACCAATTTATAGCTTATCAACACTTTAAAATCCTATTGTAACATAGTTACGTTTATATGTATAGTCATTAGTTATACAAGTTTGAACATATATACACCTAATCAATACGTATGTTAGGCACATACATAAGTTTTATCCCTGCTACACAATCATACCACGTATAGCATCATATTAAATCATGAACTCTAAATCAATATTATCTTTACCACATTTAGAAACTTTTTACAAGTTTAAAACCTTCATGTTATATCACCATCATACATATGAATACAATAAGCATCAATAAGACTCTGTTTAATAGCTTAGAGTAGTACTATAAGCAAGCTACCAAGATCAGAAAGCAAGCAAAATATCCAGACTAACCTGCCCTGCAGCGCAGCTGCGCTGAGGTTAGGCTTGGGACCGGCACAGCTGCGCTGTCCCCTAGTCATATCAGACTTGGGCTTTTGTTTTCTTGGTTTCATTCCACTTTTTAGCATACCAGAGTGTTAACACATAACAAGCATACATCTTAAGAGGTCTTGGACTTCCATAGGATCATTTCAAGTACACATTTACATATTATATCTCTAGTTGGAATTTCTATGGAATTAAGGCCAACAAAGTCCATGAAATCAAAAGGTTAAACATATTAACCATTTAAGAATGTTATACAATCTGTAATATGCATGCTCATACTTATCCTTATCATTAACACATAGTTATTATCATACCTTCCATGAAAACTTATTTAAAATCATGCTTGAACACTCTCTTTAAGTCTAGCTTGTTATGTAAACATATATATCACGATTAGGAATACTAGCATGCCATCTTATATGTTCAGAATATATCTACACCATATTCATGCAACTTAGTTTGCAAAAAGTTTGAGTTTGCTTTTGAATTCATTTTAACTTAAACCATGCATTCTAGTGGATACCAAATACCTTAAAATCACATTTTTATGTGTTCTTACGTCATATCTACAAGTTCACAAAGTCAGAATATGATCAACATGGTATTCATGGATATTGGTTCCAAATCTTTCAAGTTTTCCTTTAAAAGTCATTTAACTGAAAGCCAAGTAAGTTGGTTATATACAAAGGAATCTTGAATCACAACTCATATGTAATTAGGTCATGTGTGCATGTTAATAAGGTCAAAACTTTAACATCACAAGTCTCGTAAATTGTTCACTATCAAAAACTTTAAGTTTTCTTTTTAAAAATGCCTACCAAGGCAACTAAGATAATTCATGGTATATATGGTGACTATAGACCACAAACTAAGCTTATATTCATGCATATTTAAGTTAAACTAACATGCTATGCTTATTAGTTTATAATAGAAATAAGAATCTTGGATTAGTGCCCGGTGCAGCTGCGCCGGTGAAAGCTGCCGGATGGGCACAGCTGCGCCTTTCCTGGGTAACACCAGGAAAGGCTCTGCAAATTGCAAAACTCAATCCTAATTTCGAATTTCTTCACACAACAAGCTTCTATATCAGCCACATTGTCCCTATATATGCATATTAGCTTAACTAACAACATGCTAACAACTTTTAAGCCAATTCACAAAGGTTTTCATGAAATTTAATAATTTGATCAGCTTAGAAATTAAGAACTTAGAATATGAAGAATACCTCTGTTAATTTGCTTAAATAGTTGCAGCTCTCAATATCAGGCTTCTCTCCAATCTTAGAATACTAACACTTTATATAAACTTAACAGAAAACTCAACAATTTGAATTGAGAAGAGGGAGTCCCAATTTATAGAAAATCTAGTATCCATACCAAAGCTTTATCCACAAATTTTGTTTAGCAGGGAGAAGGAAGAGCTGTTGGTCCATGAGGATTTAGTGGAAAGTATATCACTGCTACTATTTGAGGCAATCCCCCTTTGATCATTGAGTTCTACTGAGTTTGAGAGATGGGAGATAGGCTAGCCTTTTTGCCACTCACGTGAATGAAGATCGAGAGTGACTGAGAATTTAGGACAAGTTCTAATATTCCTTGTGTATCGATAAAATGGTTTGGTATGTTTGGGTTTATTTCCTTCTTTGGCTTATAATTCCAAATTTGATGACTAAATGTTATTTCCTTGGTTTTAGTTGTGGTTGCATATACGCATAATCATATAATCCATGTACATTGGGTTAGTCCCAATAATATTTAAATTAGATTAGAATATAATTCGGTGAGTACTAATAACCCATTATTTTCATAAGACTTTATTCTTTCAAATTCGCACAAATCTTGAAATAAATAAATATTTATTTATTTTCTCACATATATTTAAATATACATTTAGTTATCCCATCACATATCATGTTGTCACCTAAGCTCATTTTATTCCACCTAGTAAGTTATATAATTCAACTTACTTAATTCATATTGTAATGTCACACCTTATTTCTTATTAAATGAATGTAGCAACTTTATAACATATGGTTACACATTACTTATTATTGCTTATAGCAAATAATTTAATAATAATAAATATTAGTCTAACATACCATTTAAATTATTTACTCATTAATATGTTATTACTCATAACAACAATCACTACTAAAAAATGGTCATTTGTGATGGCCAAAATCCATCACAAGAACTAGAAAAACCATCATGAAAAGTTTACGTGATGACTTTAAGTATCACAATGGTCGTCTTGTATACATCTATCATGAAAGATTTTATGTTATGGTTTTGGCAGTCTCGTAAATGCTTAGTTCTTTTGTGATGATTAATACAATCACATTAACACATAATCTACTGTGATTGTTAACGTCATCATAAAAAAAACTACTTTAGGGATCAAAGGTAAAAACGTGAATCTCTATTTATGGACAATTTATTTCACAATATTAATTATATCAAATGATACTCATAGGATTCGAACCCTCCCCCCATTTATAAACTAAATAACGAGTATTACCACTACACCAAATTCCAAATCATGATTATAATTTTAAAACAAAATATAAAAGAAAACATATGTGAGTTGACTTATTAAATAAAATTACTGTGACAACCCAAAAATCTATAAGATTTTAAGAGATTAAAATAAAGGTTAAAGAATAAAACCTAGATGAACATTTGAGGATTTATTTAAAATTTTTGAGTAGAACCTATATGGTTTACTATTTTAGTGAGAATAAAAAAAATATGGGTTACAAAATTACAAACCCTAGAAATAAAGTTATATATATTTGAAGGAATGTTAAGGATAAGGTATTACGATGCCTATAAATATGAGGTGCACTAAATAGTGTAAGAAATGTTATATTAATACATGGGAAATTTTATTAAGAAAATAAGATTTCACATGAAGAGATGTTATGAGGTTAAACGAAGATGAGTATATGTATAGAAATCTATATATACTTAGTAAGGTGCTATATATTTTGGCAAGATGAATGATAAATTAAGTTAAGGATATGAGAATCAAGATAAAACTATGTTAGTAATTAGCATAGTTTGAATGTTGGCCTTGATTGGCAAATAAAAAGATGAATAAATATAAAGTTATTAGCCAATATGATTAGTAATAAAAATAGAGTAAGTTAAAACTCAAAATATGAGTTAGAGATAAATTTTGAGATACGGACTACTCGGTTGCGTCCAGAACGTCAAGTTTAGTCAGGAAAGACATTAAACACAAAATGTGTAAGGGTTGACTTTTTGGTCAAAGTCAACAGTTGACTTTTATGGAGAAAAGTCAAAATTGGAGTTAGAAGTGGAATATGTTGTGATTTATGTGAACTATGAATGTGATTAAATAAATATACATTATATAATATGGATACATTTATTTTGCTATAAAGAAAATTAAGAATAAAATTATGTAACCTAATATATATATTAGGTATGATAATTAAATAACTTAAGAGGTTATAATATGGGAGAATGTTAGTGTATAAAAATATATATACTAACCCTAAGAGATTTATTTTATACATCTCAAATAATTAATTTTATAACCAAGTCTAATTGGGTTATGAAATTAAATATTCATGAGTAAGGAATTTATTTGCAAAGGTGAAAAATAAAAACCCTAATCAAATGATTAGGGTAGAATATAATTAAAAGTATTAGACTATAATAATGTCATAGCCCAAGAATTTAAATAGAGTTCAAGTGAATAATAGATTTAATGGACTAAGGAGGTTATATTATTTAAACAAGCCCAATTATTTATTTAAGCATGGAACTTATAGATAAAGTGATTTAAGGGCAATTAAATTAGGGTCCTTAACAGTACTATACAATAATTAGAAAGTAATTACACAATCAGTACATCCACAAAATAATTACAAAAATAACACAATAAATTCAAACCATTCAATTTCACATTAATAAGGAAACCTAAAATCAAGGCGGCCATAATTAATAATTCAAATTCAAATCTTTGGGATCTAACAACAAAAATAAATCCAAAATTCAAAATTCAAAATTCAAATCAAAAAGATGAAAAACAAAAAATTATTTTCTCGTCATCTTCCTCCCTCGTCATCTTCCTCCCTCGTCATCTTCCTCCTCCACCTTTTCTGGCCAACGGCGCTGCCACTTTTCCTCCGTACTCTCTCTCATCCTATCTCTCACCACCAAATTCAACGCTTCAGCCACTTTTCCTCTAGTCTTCAAAAAAAACATGCAATATATATCACTACTAATTTTAAAGAGAAAAAAAAATAAAAAACTAACTTGAATGGTTTTGCGATAGGTGGGAGAGAAGTGAGTAAAAGGAATTGAGAAGAAGCCTTCAATGACAATCATATATTCTTTCATTAAATTCTCAGTTCACTCGCATAGATCAAAGCTCATCAACTGCTTCACTGTTAACTCAAATGTAATCTTCTCTATCATTGTTAACGCCAATGAGAAGAAGGAGAAGATTCGCCCTACAAACATAAGTTTGAAAACAAATAGATGTAACTCTTACTGTTCTGAAATTTTTTATGACTATTTGGTTACCCACAAAAACTAAAATAGTTACCTTTGTATGAAGGTTTGGCTACCAACTGCACTATGAAAAAACTGCAGGTGTAGATGTGAATTGGTTACCTTGGTATGAAGGTTTGGTTACCTTGGTATGAAGGTCTAGTTACCTTGGTATGAAGGTTTGGTTACCAATTGCACTATGAAGGTAACCTAATAAAACTGAATTGGTTATCTTGGTATGAAGGTTTGGCTACCAACTGCATGAAGGTTTAGCTACCAACTGCATGAAGGTTTGGCTACCAACTACATCATATTCAAAATAAATTTATAACCTAATAAAACTGAATTGGTTACCTTTGTACGAAGGTTTGGTTACCAACTGCATTATGAAAAAACTGCAGGTATGGAGGTGGATTGGTTACCTTGGTATGAAGGTTTGGTTACCTTGGTATGAAGGTTTGGTTACCTTGGTATAAAAGTTTGGTTACTATGGTATGAAGGTTTGGTTACCAACTGCACTAATGGCGTGTTGTGTTTGGCATGTTAACAGAAGAGAGAGAGCTCGCTTGGATTCTTCCAAGTGTGTCCATTTATTAGATAAAAGCAGATGACCACAAGTGGGAATTGTTTATTTATTCTATCTAATGAATCCTAAAAGCAAATGACTTGTCTCTCAGTGATGATTACATAGCTAAACATACCAAATAAAAGGAAGACTTTGGCAAAGAGACGAGTAAAAGAATTGATGTTCGTGCACTGGGATCGTGTTTACAATAGGTCAAAACTGCAGATGATGTAGAAGATATTCTTAAGGACATAGCTGAAATTCCCCTCTAGGTGTACTCATCTTTAATTAGAGCTTTTGGCAAAGAAAATAAGGTAGATTCTGCACTGGCTCTTTTTCACTGACTGAAAAGAAAGAAGAAAGAATCTAGCAATTTTATTAGCCCTAACCTTTTCATATATAATAGTCTACTGGGAGCGCTGAAACTGGCCGGAAGCATTGAAGGAAGTCGGAAGCATTTAGCGAGAGAGAAGGAAAATGAAGGGGACAGAGAGACAGAGAATGAAAATCATCTAGCAGAGACAGAGAGAAGGAAAATGAAGGGGACAGAGAGACAGAGAGAAAGAAGGAAGTCGGAAGCATTGAGCTAGAGAGAGAGAACTGTGAGAGATAGAGATAGAGAATGGCGAGAGAGAGAAAGAGAATGGCGAGAGCGAGAATGAGGATAAGGCCGTTGCGACGATTGACCCACCTAAATTAAAGGAATCCTAATTGCATTAATTTTGTAAATAAACATGGAAAAATATATTACTTTTGTAATTATTTTATCTATGTACTGTTGTTGTAATTATTTTTAAAAATATACTAGAATATGTAATTGTCCCATTAAATTATTAATCTAGCCAAATATATTATGTATAGGACAAGTATTATAATGGCCCAATTAAATTATGGGTGAAAGCCCAAATTGATTTTTGTTAGTAGGTGAAACAAGAAAAGCATGCATGCCCAATTGAATTTAATTAAAAGCCCAAAGTTGAGCCCACTTGTGGGAGGGATATTTTAGTTAGTAGTATGCTTAATATATATTAAATATGGATGGAAGGTTAAGGCCCTAGTGGCCAAAATTGGTATAGGAGAATAAAGGGAGATGTATGTAATTATTAAACCCACTTTAGTTGGTAGTTACTTTTGAGGTGTCATATTAATTATGGAGCCACCACTTTATCTTATTTCTTGCAAGCAACCTATTTCACATGAGAGAGAGAATAAGATATTGGATGGATTTGGTGGGAGATAAGAAAGAAAGATAAGATAAAAAGAAGAAAAGAACGGATAAGAGATAAGAAAAGATAAGGAAGAGAAAAGAAAGAATAAGATAAGAGAGAAAGAAAAGATAAGAAAGAAAAAGAAAAAAGAAAGAACGGGAGAAGAGGGAAGGAGAAGATAGGGGGCAGTAGCCCTAGAGAGAAAAGGAGAAGAAAAAAATTCTCCATAGAGGAAGAAGAAGAAGAAGAAGAAGCTAGCAAGGAAATGTATAAAATCTATTTTTTTCTAAGCTTTCTTTTTATTTATTTTATGGATTAGATAAAAATGGGTTTTTGATTTGAAAGTGTAAAACCCTTCAATATATGTAATTTATATGGATTCAAGTATATATTTACCCATATTGGGTGTTGATTTGTGTGGAAATCAAAAGAAAAGAAAAATAATTTTTCTAATTTATAAAACCCTAACTTTTAATGCTTTGGATGTCCACCGTTTTCGATCTACACCTTTTTTCGCGATTCGTCAAAGAGAGGTGTTAGATATAGGTGTTGAATAGTAAAACCAAGTGGTAGAACTCAAAAATCATGTTTTTAAAATTCGTGGTGTGGGTTTTGGTGAAAATAGTCCCGTTTTCTTGAAACTATTTTGGACCAGTTGGTAACAAGGGCATTTTCGTCCACTTTTTGTGCTTTAAAAATTTAGGAAAACTTTGGAGAAGTAAAGTCAGAGGTTATGAAGGTCTTGTAAAATTTGAGAATTTTTGGCTATACGGTTTGAGAGTTATGGATTTTACGGCTAAGGACTATTTTTATAAAACTACCCAAATAACTCTCTGTGTATAAGTCCAAAAATTATGAAAATTTTACTGGAAGTATATGTGTATAACAGGAGTTTACCTTGAAAAGTTCTGAATATTTGGAGCTAATCTCGATTTATGATAAATCTGAGAAAATTTGGCTATTATGGACTATTTAAATATAGTAAATGTATTTTAGAAATTTCGGAAAAAATATATGTTCAATATGGAACTATATTCTGGCAAATCTCAGAAAAGAAATATTTTTGGGACTGATTTGATATTTTTCATGTAAATGTTGATATATGGATAAATGAGTTTAATTAAATATGTGATGTCAAAAATATGAAAAATAAAGTTTTCCGACTTGAGACGCTTAAACATGGTTTGTGCAGATTTTTGATGGAGGTTTGGGTAGGTTGGGAAGTGTTATGATGTTTGTGGCATTTTAGAATGCTTTAATGAGTTAATTAAAGAAAAGAAAATAATAAAAATAAATTATTTATTAATGTGATTAATGACTTAAATTATTTTTATATGACTAATGATGTTGGATTAAGATATTATTAGTAATATTTGATTTGAATCTTATTAAAAGGTTGATAACCTTAGCTTGAAATATTATTAAATAATTAATAATTTTAAACGGAGAATTAAAATAAGAGAATTAAGTTATTTTTCAATATAGTTGTTGAATTTGGTATTCCAGGAACTATATTATACATGTAGTAGACTGAAATGAGAATTTAGGGTGTTGAATTGAATTTTGAATTGCTGAAATGATTTCGGTTTACTAAAACTGATTATGGTATGCTGAAATGGTGATTTCAGGATGCTGAAATGAAAACTGGTTTACTAAAATAGTATTTTCAGTTTACTGAAATGTTATCTAGTTTATTAAGATAACATATAAAGGTAAAACTTAGAAGTATAAGTTATGACATGATTAAAAGATTATCAAAGTATAATCGTAGCACTAAGACTTTAATGTAATGTCTAATACTCAGCTATGTGCTTGAATGTTAGACAAATTAATATAAGATGATAAGAACTTATAAAAAGAGTGATCAAGTATTAATTCTAAACTAGTTTAATCGTACCATTTAATGATTGATGTATAATAGCTGGGCTAAACGATTCCTTCATATGGGGAAGATATATACGAATTAGTAACCGATCTAACTCACTGTGAAAACAGTGTAGACGAGACGGAAACTAATTTATTAGTTATTTGTGAAAAACCACTCAGTATACTATATTGAATACTATTAAAGAATAGATGTGTGCTAGGTTTAGACTTGTAAATAAGTATAGTGTTAAGGAATTATCTAGTATTTGACTATATGGTTAAATATTAGATAGTTTACTATGATGTGAAAGTATTACGAGATAAAGTATGATATGCTAATTGAAAGATCAATCTTATAACTGATAGGTCTTTTCAATAAGGAGATAAATTAGATTGCGTAGCAGTAATCAACAGTACATGCAAGTTCCCTAACTCAAACTTGAGTTATATTCCAAAAGCATGTTAGTGAATAATTATTGATGATTATTCACATCCTTACTGATTATTGATTCGCACTTAGTGCATGTTGCATATGTTCATCAGGTATGAAAGGCTGATCACCTTCATTACCATAAAGTTTTGATAAAATTGTTCATGGTCCTTGTTGACATTAAACCTTATTGATTCAGTTATTCAATTATTGACATGTTGATTCATGCTCTTTTATAATTATTATATTGTTAAAAACTTGAAAGCTTATTCTTTATTTCAATCATGATATATCTTCATTGAACTTAAACTTGCTGGGAAAAATTGTTGCTCACCCTTGCTATATCATGATAATAAAAATCAGATTAAGGCGAAGGGTTGAAGAAGGACAAAGACAAGAGCAAAGTACAATAATAGATTGTTATGCGAATAATTATTTAGTTATCTTATATAAACCTTTTGTAATTTTGAATGTATGAATTTAGTTAAGGTTAATAAACCTGAGAAAATGTTATAAAATTATGTGAAATAAATAATATATGTTTATTATTCCGCATTAGATGATAGAATATGTATGATAATGAATGACCGTAACGTACCAAGTCCGAGGTTCTTGGGATCCGAATTTGGGGGCGTCACAGGTTGGTATCAGAGCTGGAGGTTATAAACCTTAGGTAGGATTACCTTAGGCTATAACTGCAGAGATGAAGATGATGAATAAACTCAAATAGAGTTTAAGTGATAAGAGATGAATTAAAGGAATTCATCATTAAAGATAATGAGAAGATAAATAAGATTCAAAGAAGAATCTTGAAGAATTATAAAATAAGATTTCGGAGTTACCTGACTCCAATAATAAAGATGAAAAGTGATAATAAATAGACCAAGTCTATAAGATAAAAAGTAAAAAATTATAATATAATATGATTAAAGAAAAATAAGATCGTAAAATAAAACGATCCTGACATAGAAAAGAATCGTAATATAACACGATTATAAGAAGAGATCACAACGTGATCTAATGAGGTCATAGGAGAACAGATAATCAATCTATTGATTGAAGACTTTATAATAGAATTGCTATACGAGAATAGTACTATGAAATAGTATGAGTTAAACTCAAAAGAACTGAAAAGGATGATATACGGATTAAATAAAATTCGTATTGAGCAAAGAAGAGACTAAGATTATGTGGGATTTCAGTGGAGAACTCATGTGATAGCTGAGTTGTACAAACCTTTGTATGGGCGGGGGTTTTGTGCTTGGTCTAACGACTACTTAGTTTATCACATTGATAATCATTAAAATATTGGTATCGCGCTATTCGCTATATGTATATTGAGAAGGTGATTCTTTTTTCATGTATATAACGAATAGGTAGAGAATATAAGAATAGGTGTGAGTTCTTAAAACTCATGCTTATGGCAAGTTTGTGACTCATAATCGTATAGTATATTTTTGAACCCTAAGCGTATGGACAGTTTCTGATTGGTTCTTGAACTACGTATTGCTAGGATAAGTTTCTAAACTCATATTATTGTGGAAAGTTCCGAAACTCCTAACGTGTGGTATGTTTAATGAACTATACTGGGGTATAGAAAAGTTATGGATGAAGAATTGAGGATTTTTAATAGATAGAATTATTAAGCAATTAATCATTAGAGCAATTGAAGTTGATGATGGAAGCATAGGTATTCCAAATCTTCTAGCTGTGCTAGAATTTAAATTTTTGGCATCAAGCTAAATTCGCACTGATGTGCCTTTAAAAATAAAAAATAAATTTTGTTATCAGCAACACATGGTTACAATTGTGTAAAAATGAGTTTCGTACCACTAACACATCGTTACCTGTTGCGGCATGATAACACCAAAAATGATTTCCAATGGTTTTGAGCTATTTAAAGAAGAGTCAACGCTAATTGTTTCGGCTAGAAAAAAATAATTTGAGATATCAAAATATATTTTATATATCATCAATGCATCTTGGAACCTGGTGCAAAGATGATAAAAATGATGGAGTTATCAATGCAGAATTACCTAATGTTGGATATGATCTAAGGATCTTCAGCTACTATGATACGATGTAGTATGACAAAGTCACAAAATGATGGAATCCTCAAACGGACTGTAAATACAGTACGGTATCATGACGTCATAAAATAATTTTCACAATTTTAAAGAAAAGATAAGTGCCAATTGAATTTGGCTAGATACATGTTTTGATTGATATTCGAATTATTGGTATACGTCTAAGCTAATTGATTCAGCTAGACGAATATTTATGAAAAATTCAAGTATCTCTTTGAGAAATTATCCCAAACTAAATTGTTTTGGTGCTGATTCTTATGCTAAGTCTGAGTGAACAACCCCGAATAAGGGGGATATGCCGATTGGATAAAATAATCCAATCTAGTAGCGCATATAGTCGCTAAAATCAGATTAATACGTTATGCATGACGTAAGCGTACGATAGGCTAATTACCTAAAGTACTAGCATCGGTAGTTTACCTTCTTTGTGATTGTAAACATACCTAGTAATTTATCATTTTTCGGTGTGAATACCGTTAAAACTATGTGTTCATGGTCTATATGACCCCTCAGTATGATATAAAAAGATTTAACTCCTTAGAGAGAAGTCATGGAAGAATGTGATGGTAGAAGAGCTCCTCATAGAAGGAAGCAATATGTACTCATTAAATTGAGCATGAAATCAAATAAAGGTTAAGTTGAAAACCTAGTTTTTATGAATAAAAGGAGTAAGAATTAGTAAACTGTAATTTCGAGGACGAAATTCTTAGAAGACTAGGTGAATGTGACAACCCAAAAATCTATAAGATTTTAAGTAGAACCTATTTGGACATTTGAGGATTTGTTTAAAATTTTTAAGTAGAACCTATTTGGTTTACTATTTTAGTGAGAATAAAGAAAATATGGGTTACAAAATTCCAAACCCTAGAAATAAAGTTATATATATTTGAAGGAATGTTAAGGATAAGGTATTACGATGCCTATAAATTTGAGGTGCACTGAATAGTATAAGAAATGTTATATTAATACATGGGAAATTTTATTAAGGAAATAAGATTTCACATGAAGAGATGGTATGAGGTTAAACGAAGATGAGTATATGTATAGAAATCTATATATACTTAGTAAGGTGCTATATATTTTGGCAAGATAAATGATAAATTAAGTTAAGGATATGAGAATCAAGATAAAACTATGTTAGTAATTAGCATAGTTTGAATGTTGGTCTTGATTGGCAAATAAGAAGATGAATAAGTATAAAGTTATTAGCCAATATAATTAGTAATAAAAATGGAGTAAGTTAAAACTCAAAATGTAAGTTAGATATAGAATTTTGAGATACAGACTGCTCGGTTGTGTCCAGAACGTCAAGTTTAGTCAGAAAAGACATTAAACACAAAATGTGTAAGGGTTGGCTTTTTGGTCAAAGTCAACAGTTGACTTTTATGGAGAAAAGTCAAAATTGGAGTTAGAAGTGAAATATATTATAATTTATGTGAACTATGTATGTGATTAAATAAATATACATTATATAATGTGGATACATTTATTTTGTATATAAAGAAAATTAAGAATAAAATTATGTAACCTAATATATATTAGGTATAATAATTAAATAACCTAAGAGGTTATAATATGGGAGAATGTTAGTGTATAAAAATATATATACTAACCCTCAGATATTTATTTTACGCATCTCAAATAATTAATTTTATAATCAAGTTTAATTGGGTTATGAAATTAAATATTCATGAGTAAGGAATTTATTTGCAAAGGTGGAAAATGAAAACCCTAATCAAATGATTACGGTAGAATAGAATTAAAAATATTGGACTATAATAATGTCAAAGCCCAAGAATTTAAAAAGAGTTCAAGTGAATAATAGATTTAATGGACTAAGGAGGTTATATTATTTAAACAAGCCCAATTATTTATTTCAGCATGGGACTTGTAGATAAATTGATTTAAGGGCAATTAAATTATTAATCTAGCCCAATATATTATGTATGGGACAAGTATTATAATGGCCCAATTAAATTATGGGTGAAAGCCCAAATTGATTTTTGTTAGTAGGTGAAACAAGAAAAGCATACATACCCAATAGAAATTAATTAAAAGCCTAAAGCTAAGCCCACTTATGGGAGGGATATTTTAGTCATTAGTATGCTTAATATAAATTAAATATGGATGAAAGGTTAAGGCCTTAGTGGCCGAAATTGGTATAGGAGAATAAGGGGAGATGTATGTAATTATTAAACCCACTTTAGTTGGTAGTTACTTTTGAGGTGTCATATTAATTATGGAGCCACCACTTTATCTTATTTCTTGTAAGCAACCTATTCCATCATGAGAGAGAGAGAGAGAATAAGATATTGGATGGATTTGGTGGGAGATAAGAAAGAAAGATAAGACAAAAAGAAGAAAAGAACGGATATGAGATAAGAAAAGATAAGGAAGAGAAAAGAAAGAATAAGATAAGAGAGAAAGAAAAGATAAGAAAGAGAGAGAAAGAGAAAGGAAAAAGAAAGAATGGGAGAAGAGGGAAAGAGAAGAGAGAGGGCGGCATCCCTAGAGAGAAAAGGAGAAGAAAAAAAATTCTTCATAGCAAGGAAGGTATAAAATCTATTTTCTTCTAAGCTTTCCTTTTATTTATTTTATGAATTAGATAAAAAGGGATTTTTGATTTGAAAGTGTAAAACACTTCAATATATGTGATTTATATGGATTCAAGTATAGATTTACCCATACTGGGTGTTGATTTGTGTGGAAATCAAAAGAAAAGAAAAATAATTTTTTTAATTTATAAAACCCTAATTTTTAGTGCTTTGGATTCCACCGTTTTTGATATACACCTTCTTTTCGCGATCCGCAAAGAAAGGTGCTAGATATAGGTGTTGACTAGTAAAAATAAGTGATAGAACTCAAAAATCACGTTTTTAAAATTTGTGGTGTGGGTTTTGGTGAAAACAGTCCCTTTTTCTTGAAATTATTTTGGACCAGTCAGCAACAAGGGCATTTTCATCCACGTTTTTGCTTTAAAAATTTGGAGAAAATTTGGAGAAGTAATATCAGAGGCTATGAAGGTCGTGTAAAAATTTAAGAATTGTTTACCATACGGTTTGAGAGTTATGGCTTTTACGGCTAAGGACTATTTTTCTAAAGCTATCCAAATAACTCTCTGTGTATAAGTCCAAAAATTACGAAATATTTACTGGAACTACATGTGTATAACTGGATCTTACCGTAAAAATTTCAGAAGTTTTGGAGCTAATATCGATTTATGATAAATCTGAGAAGATTTAGCTATTATAGACTATTTAAATATAGTAAATATATTTTAAAAATTTCGGGAAAAATATATGTTTAATATTAAACTATATTCTGGTAAATCTCAAAAAAGAAATATGTTTGGTACTGATTTGGTATTTTTCATGTAAATGATGATATATAGATAAATGAGTTTAATTAAATACGTGATGTCAAAAGTATGAAAAATAAGGTTTTCCGACTTGAGACCCTTAAGTATGGTTTGTGCAGATTTTTGATGGAGGTTTGGGTCGGTTGGGAAGTGTTATGATGTTTATGGTATTTTAGAATGCTTTAATGAGTTAATTAAGAAAAGAAAAATAATTAAAATAAATTATTTATTAATATGATTAATGACTTAAATTATTTTTATATGACTAATGATGTTGGATTAAGATATTATTAGTAATATTTGATTTGAATGTTATTAAAAGTTTGATAACCTTAGCTTAAAATATTATTAAATAATTAATAATATTAAACGGAGAATTAAACTAAGAGAATTAAGTTATTTTTCAATATAGTTGTTGATTTTGTATTCCAGGAACTATATTATACATGTAGTAGACTGAAATGAGAATTCAGGGTGCTGAATTAGATTTTGGGTTGCTGAAATGATTTCGATTTACTAAAACTGATTATAGTATGCTGAAATTGTGATTTCAGGATGCTGAAATAAAAATTGGTTTACTGAAATAGTATTTTCAGTTTACTAAAATGTTATCTAGTTTATTAAGATAACATATAAAGGTAAAACTTAGAAGTATAAGTTATGACATGATTAAAAAATTATCAAAGTATAATCGTAGCACTAAGACTTTAATGTAATGTCTAATACTCAGCTATGTGCTTGAATGTTAGACAAATTAATATAAGATGATAAGAACTTATAAAAGGAGTGATTAAGTATTAATTCTAAACTAGTGCAATCGTAACCTTTAATGGTTGATGTATAGTAGCTAGGCTAAACGATTCCTTCATATGGGAAAGGTATATACGAATTATTAAACGATCTAACTCATTGTGAAAATAGTGTAGACGAAACGAAAACTAATTTGTTAGTTGTTTGTGGAAAATCACTCAGTATACTATATTGAATACTATTAAAGAATAGATGTGTGCTGGGTTTAGACTAGTAAATAAGTATGGTGTAAAGGAATTATCTAGTATTTGATTATGTGGTTAAATGTTAGATAATTTACTATGATGTGAAAGTATTACGAGATAAAGTATGATATGCTAATTGAAATATCAATCTTATAACTGATAGGTCTTTTCAATAAGGAGATAAATTAGATTGCGTAGCAGTAATCAACAGTACAGGCAAGTTCCCTAACTCAAACTTGAGTTATATTCTAAAAGCATGTTAGTGAATAATTATTGATGATTATTCACATCCTTACTGATTATTGATTCGCACTTAGTGCATGTTGCATATGTTCATCAGGTATGAAAGGCTGATCACCTTCATTACCATAAGATTCCGATAAAATTGTTCATGGTCCTTGTTGACATTAAACCTTATTGATTCAAGTCATTTAATTATTGACATAATGATTCATGCTCTTTCACAATTATTATATTGTTGAAAACTTGAAAGCTTATTCTTTCTTTCAATCATAATATATCTTCATTGAACTTAAACTTGCTGGGCAAAATTATTGCTCACCCTTGCTATATCATGATAATAAAAATCAGATTAAGGCGAAGGTTTGAAGAAGGACAGAGACAAGAGCAAAGTACAATAATAGATTGTTATGCGAATAACTATTTAGTTATCTTATGTAAACCTTTTATAATTTTGAAGGTATGAATTCAGTTAATGTTAATAAACTTGGGGAAATGTTATAGAATTATGTGACATAAATAATATATGTTTATTATCCCGCATTAGATGATAAAATATGTATGAAAATGAATTACCGTAACTGTAATATCTGAAATCGTTATGTAATTTATATAATTATTAATAAAAAAATTTATGTGAAACTCTTATGTTATTTCTATTACTATATGTATATATGCTATGAATATATATTTTATTTTAAGTTATGTGATGAGATGTATTTAAGTGGTTGGTTCAGAGTAATGTAACTATTTGAATTAATTAAGTAATTGCTAATTTTATTAATTTCGTGGAATGGTATTAAAACTAGAATCTGAGTTCGGAGCGAAATTTGAAGACGCGAATTGTATATTTGAGGCCGGAACGTCAAAATTAGTCAGGGTAGACTGTAACCACAAAATATGTCACGGTTGACTTTTCGGTCAAAGTCAGCCGGTTGACTTTTTTGGGTAAAAAGTCAAACATGAATTTCAGGAAGCTATTTTGGCAAAACGGATAGTCCCATGACGTCCGGGTCGTTGATTTTAGTAGGAATCGATATTGGTATCGAAAGATTTGGCTACGGAGGGCAAAATAGTCAAATAACTTATTAATTGATTAAAATAATATTTTATATATTAATAGAGAAATCTGAGGAGTCACCTGTGACAATCAAATTGGGACATATGGAAGATGGAGTATACGTATGGTGTAGGAGATGGAGAAGGAGGGAGTTACCTTTGTATTTAAAAACCAAAACTTTTCATTTTCTTAACTCCCCTCTCCATACTAAACTATTGTATTATGATTAACGGTTGTAACTGATGATTTGGGGATGGAAGAGACAAGGGAGGCAATTGCCAAACTCATCTTTATATACACCCAACCCAAATTTCTTCTCTCTTTTGTTAAAAAAAATTCCAACCGTGAGAGAAATGGAGAGAGTGAGAGCTTGAGAGGCTTGTGGAAGATTCCTGGATATTTCAGAGAAGTGAGCAAACAAGAGGTGACAGATTAACCAAGAGGAATTCACCAAAGAGGTAATTCATGAACTCTTTCTATGTTCTTAAGAAAATATGGGAGAATATGCATATGAAACTTTTGTAAATGAGTTGTTTTGGCTATGTGATGCCATGTTATTGTTAGTTGTTGATATTAGAATGTTAAGAACGAAAGTTCTAGATTAATCATGCTTCAATTACATAGAAGTTCAAAGAATTTGAGTATGCATGCTCTATGTTTGATAATATGCCACTAAGATGCTAAAAGAATCAAAACATAAAAAGTTAGTGAATTTGAAGGTTGAAATATGTGTAATTATGTTAGTATATATGATCTGGACAGTAGGAATCGCTTCCTTGCATGCTAGAATCAAAATCACGAATTTTTGTCAAAGTGGGTTAAACTTGAAATATGTGACTTTTCGGGTTTTTCAGAGCCTTGAAATCATAGCTTCAGTGAACCGATTGTTGTATGTAATAATTTTGTAAAATATTATGTTGTATGATGTCTAACCTGACCAATTTTCAAAAGAAACTGAGTTAAAATGAGCAAGATATGATATTCGGTAGCAAGCATGAAAATAAAGAAAAATCTGCAAATTATGGGTTTTCCAGAAAATTGTCCAAGTCTGGAAAGCAGTCTGGCACGCTTATCTAGGTTGTTGGATTGTGGTCTTAACATGTCATTTTTATGTATGTTATATTTTTGTAACATACTATGTTGTATGAAGTTTATGGTGTCCAAATATCAGAGTCATATCATCAGTACGTTGTTGGAATTAAATCGTGAAGTAGGCTGCCGGGCAGAAGAATTTTTCTGGGAATGATGAGCAGCGCAGCTGCGCCGCTCATACGGCTTATTGTTGCGCAGCTATGCCGGTCCAGGGTCGGGTCTGATCCGGGTCGGGTCGGGTCGGGTCAGATCAGAAAGTTCAAATTTTCTTTTCTTTCAGATTCTAATATTGAACACCTTTACCTATGTGATGCAACATGACTATGTGATTGAATTATATTGATAGAATACGAATTAGTTTAATATTCTAATTAAAATAAAAGGAACCAATTATCCTTAAAATTAGTGTTTGCGTACTTAGTTGCTTAACGTGACGTATATGAATAGGTTACATGAAGGACTAGTAGATAGCGTAATTGTAAAAGACTTATCAGGCAAGTTTCTGAACTCTATTTTTCATTGAGCAATTATTCAATCTTTTACTCACTTTATTGCAGTAAGAGTAAGTATTGAACTTGTACTACTTATTTATACGTACAAGCTTTCTATGTCATAAGTTATACCAATTCAATTATTGTACAAGCGGTATTGATGATTACTCAATTATTATTCCAACTATTATGCTTTAAAGTTCTATTTCTTTAACGAACTGATTCCAAGTATGTTTTCTAGCTTTTGTTTCGGCTAGATATTATTAATGCGAAATGTTATATAAATTGAATAATTCAATCCATTGTAGCCATTAAAGTTTTACCAATCCAAATTTCTTTGGTGCGGTCTCGCATGAATGCTAAGATGAACAACCCGAATAACGAGGCAAATAGATGTCGGACATATAGTCTCATTTATGCTTATGCGTTTAAATTTCATACTTGTGCACAATGTAGGGTACGATAGGCTGATCACCTAGAGTACTTGCAGAGAATGTTTTATAATCTTTCTAGTTGATAAAATGTCTGATGGGTTTCGATGAAACAAAACAATGTTCAGTGTAGTAACACCCCTTAGTATGCTATTAAAAGTTCTAAAACTCTTATCCTTGATATTCATGTTTATCTCTTGATAATTCTTTCAACTATTGAGAAATATCCATACAGATGCTTTTATTCCTGATGTTTGTTTCCAAACTACTTTATATACTTGCTGGGCAATTTGTGCTCATTCTTGCTTAAACCTTTCAGTTAAGGATGAAAAGGCTGAGGGCTCAGGCAAGGACAAGGAAAAGGCTAAGATGAAATGATGAAAGTTATTTATGTAATAAGTTTAGATTTCCGCATTTAATGTAATGTAGCGATAAACACTAAGTTTAAGTTTGAGTTTATTTAAGGTTGTGAAGACTTGGGATTCTATTTTAATAAGTATGTAATTATTATTATTATTATTACTGGAGTTTACGTAGTTAGATGAGGATGTATATTGTACAGTGAGCACCATGTCCTGTGTTTGATGTTACACGGGTTTGGGGGCGTCACAGTAATGTACCAAGTCCAAGGTTCTTGGGACACAGATTTGAGGGCGTCACAGGTTGGTATCAGAGTTGTAGGTTATAAACCTTAGGTAGGATTATCTTAGGCTATAACTGCAGAGATGAGGATGATGAATAAACTCAAATAGAGTTTAAGTGATATGAGATGAATTCAGGGAATTCATCATTAAAGATAATGAGAAGATAAATAAGATTCAAAGAAGAATCTTGAAGAATTATAAAATAAGAATTCGGAGTTACCTGACTCCAATAATAAAGATGAAAAGTGATAATAAGTAGACCAAGTCTATAAGATGAAAAGTAAAAAATCATAATATAAAATGATTAAAGAAAAAGAAGATCGTAAAATAAAACTGATCCTGACATAGAAAAGAATCGTAATATAACACAATTATAAGAAGAGATCACAACGTGATCTGATGAGGTCATAGGAGGACAGATAATCAATCTATTGATTGAAGACTTTATAGTAGAATTGCTATACGAGAATAGTACTATGAAATAGTATGAGTTAAACTCAAAAGAGTTGAAAAGGATGATATACGGATTAAATAAAATTCGTATTGAGCAAAGAAGAGATTAATATTATGTGGGACTTCAGTGGAGGACTCATGTGATAGCTGAGTTGCACAAACCTTTGTATGGGCGGGGGTTTTGTGCTTGGTCTAACGACTACTTAGTTTATCACATTGATAATCATTGAAATATTAGTGTCGCGCTATTCGCTATATGTATGTTGAGAAGGTGATTCTTTTTTCATATATATAACGAATAGGTAGAGAATATAAGAATAGGTGCGAGTTCTTAAAACTTATGTTTATGGTAAATTTGTGACTCATAATCGTATGGTATGTTTTTGAACCCTATGCGTATGGACAGTTTCTGATTGGTTCTTGAACTACGTATTGCTAGGATAAGTTCCTAAACTCATATTATTATGGAAAGTTCCTGAACTCCTAACGTGTGGTATGTTTAATGAACTATACTGGGGTATAGAAAAGTTATGGATGAAGAATTGAGGATTTTTAATAGATAGAATTATTAAGCAATTGATCATTAGAGCAATTGAAGTTGATGATGGAAGCATAGGTATTCCAAATCTTCTAGCTGTGCTAGATTTCAAATTTTTGACATCAAGCTAAATTGGCACTGATTTGCCTTTAAAAATAAAAAATAAATTTTGTTATCAGCAACACATGGTTACAATTGTGTAGAAATGGGCTTCGTACCACTAAAACATCGTTACCTGTTGCGGCATGATAACACCAAAAATAATTTTCAATGGTTTTGAGCTATTTAAAGAAGAGTCAACGCTAATTATTTTGGCTAGACAAAAATAATTTGAGATATCAAAATGTATTTTATATATCATCAATGCATCATGAAACCTGGTGCAAAGATGATAAAAATGATGGAGTTATTAATACAGAATTACCTAGTGTTAGATATGATCTAAGGATCTTCAGCTACTATGGTACGATGTAGTATGATAAAGTCACAAAATGATGGAATTCTCAAACGGACTGTAAATACAATACGGTATCACGACGTCATAAAATAATTTTCAAAATTTTAAAGAAAAGATAAGTGCTAATTGAATTTGGTCAGATACATGTTTTGATTGATATTCGAATTATTGATATTCAACTACTTAGTGCATGTTTCTTATTATCCTTGCCTTTCGCCTTGACCTTAGCTTTCTTAAATTTCTTCTTTTCAGAAGATACCATAAAACTTGGTTCTTCTTGGATGGAAAATGACCTTCAGCAGTTTTCAACATGTTAAGTAATTCAAGTAAGCTGACATCCAACTTATTCATGTGAAAATTCACAACAAATTATAAGAATGTGTCTGGAGTGAGTGCAAGATCAAATCTTGACTTAACTCCCCATCCATGATGAAACCTAGCTGTTCAAGACGTTCAATCAAATTGATTATCTTTAGGACACGAGTCTCAACAGTAGTACCCTCGGTCATCCGAGATCGAAAGAGCTCCTTAGATATCTCATATCTTGCAGTCCTACTTTGCTCACCATACAACTCTTGGATGTGCAGCAATATAGTAGGAGCATCCATAGTTTCATGCTGACGCTGAAGCTCGTTACTCATGGATGCGAGCATGATGCATTGAGCCACAGATGCATCATCTTACCACCTTCTAAAAGTAACAATCTCTTCCTCAGAGGCTGTTTCTACAACAGTTGTAAGGACGGGCGAATTTAGGACATAAGAAAGTTTTTCAGCAGTGAAAACAATTCTTAGATTTCTTAACCAGTCCGTGTAATTCGGTCTGGTCAGTTTGTTAGCATCAAGTATGCTACGTAGTGATAGTGAGTGTGACATTTTCAAATTCTGCATGTGAAAGTAAAACAACATTTGAGCATACATTCATTTAATTAATTACTAAAATAAATTAGGTCTTGTTTTAATTTGGTATCTCTCACTATTTTCTTCAAACTATATCACCCTCACTTATATAGTTCGACAATATCTAATTAAAGATCTGCTAGTGAGATTAAGGATCCCATTTCAAATGTATATAGCCTTGTGGTGACATAACAAACTATATATAAATAAATAGGTAGACAACTCTTGTCAAATACATCATCATGTAACTCCTTTTGCCTCTTAGATTATTTTGATCAAGTGGTGACACGTCCGAATCAAAATTATCTAAGTTAAGTCCAACCTAGCACTTCCATATATTCAAAAAAAATGTCATCCTTGTGGTGACACAGCAAAACAGTATCGTTCAATTTTGTTATAAGCATCAAATGTGATAAAATAATATCTTAAATATTTAATACTTGTCTTTTGGTGACACAACAAACTCATATTAAATATTTAATACTCTATTAATTTTATCATACTAGAAGGCGACGTTCGATATTCCAAACATCTTTGAACGCTTATGACTTAATATAAATTATTTGAGGGATTTGTTATTATTTGTCTCATCTTATTTAGCGTGCATGCGCTCGCGCGCGCTGCGCGCGCACACACACACACACACACACACACACACACACATATATATATATATATATATATATATATATATATATATAATACGCGTCATATTAATTGACATGCAAAGCGTGTTGCATAATATATATATATATATATATGTATATGTATATGTATATGTATAGTATAATCATGCATATAGAATACTATATTCTACACGAATTGATTATGGACTTTATTCTAGTTTGATTTACTAGAGCCACCATGTGAACCAAAATGTCAAACCCTAGGGTGCAAGAATTAAATTTAAATATAACTATTACATTTAAACCCGGGCTCCATTATAAACGAGTCTTCAAGCGCTCCTTACTCCTTGGTCTCCAATTCTTCAAGATAATTCTATTACATAAACTATTTACATTAAATAGAAACTTTGATCAGCAGTCAATGAGAAGTACATAGGAGGGAAAATAATTTTACATCAAGAAAAATAAGGAAAGACGAGGTACGCATATCCTATTTAATAAAACTCATACATTCATATATCCAACTAAAATAAAATTCAATCACATTCGTCAATAGTCCATAATCAATCCCATTTATTATCATACATGTAAGACCCCGACTTTTATGAAATAAAATTCTAATTTAATTTATAATTATTATTCTAAAACTGTAAAATGTTAAATTAATAAATGGTCAAATGAGCAATTAAACGGATAAATGAACAAATAAAAGAAGAGGATTAAATCTTCTAGAAGAGGAGGAGGTAGTTAGTAGGTGATCATTGAATGAGAAATGCTGAAAATTATTTCCCTAATACTCCAAACATTTCCTCAATTTCTTCACCTACCTTCATTTTCATTGGTCACTTTTATCTGGGTGGAGCAATGATGTTGGCTCATTAATTTAGCCTTAGAAATGAAAATGTTCAACATTTTTTTTACTCTTCTCATTCCGTCATACTCCCTTCCATAGAAAAAATTTTAGAAAAGAAAAGAGAGAAACTTTGCAGAAGAAAGAAGAATGAGAAGAAAATAAGAAATTAAAAAGGACATGTTTTAATTTATACTTTGATTTTCAAATATGATTGTTAAGTTTTATGAAATTTATGAAAGGAGGATATGTTATGATTATTAATTTTTGATGAATTAAACTTGCATAAACATTAATCAAACGAAAGAAATCAAGAAATTTAAAGAAGAACAAAATCTAAAAATTTCAGAAAAAATAGTTTACTACTTAATTTTGTAAAATTCATAACTCTTTGTGTACAATGAGTTAGGAGATGAGCCTTATATCAAAAGAAAGCCCTGGAAGTAAGCTAAACACAGAAATTAGAATTACCCAAAAATTCCTTGTGGATTGTTCGTTGTGATTGTTTGAATGAAACTTGTCCAAAGAACTTATAGTCTGCTAGAATCTGAAAAATCAATTTTCTTAAGCTCTATTGCGTGAATTATAATTCTTAATCCGACCGTTGGATCATTGTAATTTTTAGATATGTTATACATATATAAGTTAAGTATATGTCCACAAATTTTGAACCGTTAAAGATTAACGTATGATTTGGTATGAATTTTGTGAGGTGGCTGGTTTGGATATTTTCAAGCAGAATTTTTAGCAACAAGCTTTAAGTTTTAAAAATATATAACTTAATGATTTTAAAACTGATTTGGGTGATTCTTAATGCTAAATTAGAGTATTTGAAGTCTAGTTTCTATTGAAATTAATTATTTTGACAAATAAATTTTAGTTAATGATGGTAATACCATAATAGTGGACTAACGCTTTAAAAATAAATTGTCATATATGGGTTTCGTAAGTTTTGTTATTCACTTATAAGTTTTGGAATATGAATTATGATTCAAAGCGATAAATAAAGACACCTTGAATGAATAATGAATTATTAGTTGATTTATATGTTATTCGAGGTAAATATATTTTGGTGTTGATCCCGACTTTTAATAGAATTTAAATTGTTTATAGTAAGGTGTTGATTTAATAAATATTTATATATTTATATTGTTGTATTTTATCATCGCTTGAGGTGGTGTCTAAGTGGTGGGAAGCCGGACATAAGTCCCTATTAACGTGGGTTCGAGTTCTGGTAAACTCCTCTATGCTCAAGTGCTCTCACGCCCTAGATTTATTCGGGGGTAAATTGAGCCCTAGATTTATTCGGGGGAAAGCTGAGTTGTGCCGATGAAGACACCACTAAGGCCTCCAAATTTTTTTGGTTATCATGCACTTATTTTCTCCCTATCATGCATGTAATTATTTATTACGAATATTTATTTTTCTGGGAAATATTCTTTCTATCAGGAAATATTATATTCGGGAAAGTACAACGACGCCAAAATAATCAATCATTGGTGGGCCTCACAATAGAATATTTGTCGGATATAGAAAGCGACAAAAATAATTTTTAACAAAATTGGCGGCAAAATAACTGTTAAAATAACCGATGATAAAAGTACAGTAATACAAGTTATTCCACAGTAGTACGCGGTATTGCACAGTATCTCTGATTATTTATTCTTACGTTAGAAGTCACTCAGTTTTCATTCAATAATTGCTACAAGGATAATTGCATAGTGTTTTATATTATTGATTCAATAATTATCACAGTAACAACTGCACAGTATGTCACATTATTAAATTAATAATTGTCACGACACAATAACTTATATTATTTGATATGATATAGTTAAACAAGTTGGCAATATTGTGAGTCTATATTAATAATTGTGAATAATTGTTGAAAGATTGAAAAGGTATAAATAATTTATGAATAAAAGATGTTGATTAAAGATAAGTATGATATGTAGATGTTTGTTCAATTATTTTCTTTTTATAAAAGTTTGGCATGACTTGCCGACACCCTACTTTTCTTAAAGTAGTCTAGACCACAACTCAATTATTGTTAAAACGTGTACAAATTGGTTTAATTTTCTCTTTGGGACCATAAATTTCACTACCATTATTTTATATAGCTCATTTGGTTATTTTGTCAAAGTGTGTGTTAGTTGTTTCCTCAATTTTTAGTATAAATAGGTTGCTCGGTTGAGTAACTAAACACACACCATGACTACACCCAAAATATAAAATTCTTCTACTACAATATTGTGAGTATTTCTTTTGAGTGTAAGGTTACTCCGAGTGCTGCTAAGGAGTGCAAACATTTTTCAAGTTGATCAATTTCATAGAAAGCAAAATACAATCGCGTGCTAATTAAGGTAAAGGATATCATTTTTATGTTAAAGGGATATCATTTTTTTTCATACTCCATATTATGGTAAGATATTATTTTTCTGCTCTTTCAGTTTATCATTAAATGGTGAAAAGTCCTGAAATGATTAGAATATCCTTAATAGTTTGTGCTTTCATCTAATATTTTGACCTGAATCTTTCTATTCAGTTTTAAGTTATTATATTTGAGCCAGAAACTTTACATTTACTTGAACTTTATAAATTATCAAGAATTCTAATTGATTTTTTGTATATAATGTTGACAATTTGGACTCTGGATAATTAAGTTGAAAATGACTAAGATCTATTTTATCTTGTTATTCTGATTATTTCTATCCATTCATTATATATAGGGGTGCTCATCAGTAAAAAACCGAACTGGTACCGAAAAAACGGAACTGGTACCGAACTGAAAATATCGAAAAACTAAGAACCGGTACCGAATAACCGGTTTCGGTACTGGTTCGGTACAAAATCGGTACCGATTTTTTCGGTTCGATTTTCGGTTATACTGCAATAATCAAATAATTTTTTTTATATTAACAAATTTTTTTTAAAACTAAGAAATGAGGCTAGTAAATTACATTCTTTCAAATACTAACTACAATTATTAGTTTAAGAGTATTTAACTAATTACATGCTAATGTGTGCACTGCTCCTGATTGTAGTTTAAAATTTTTGGTTAATTCTTTTGATGATTGTTAATTTGTTACCTTCTATTTTTCCCAGTTATTGAAGTCTTGCCTTCTGCAACAGCAATGTGAGCTACAAGATGATCAGCATTCTTTTTGAAACATGAGCATTACAAATACTAATACTATCAAAATGTTTTTAGTTCAATACATTCTTTTTGTTTTGAGATATTAGCATTCAGGAATAATGCAGAGTAGTGTGCATCAACAAACAACAACTAGTCAACTACTAAAAATGTATTCAGGAATCAACATTCAGGAATCACATTTTCTGAATTAGATAGTAAATGAAGTAAGTATATATTAATTATTATATTTTGGTTTTTTTTTCGATTTTTCAGTTTTTACAGAAATTTAAAATTTTCATTACCGCTACCGGTATTGAAAAGTATAAAAAAATTGAATAACAACTACCAAAAAAATCAAAAAAAAACCGGTACCGCTGGTACCGGTATCAACCGGTTCAGTAAAAAACTGAAAAAACCAAATTTTTTGAGCACCCCTAATTATATATATCATTGTAATAATCATTGTGGTGACATTTCTATTTGATCTGAGTACAAAGATGGATTATTAATTGGTATGATCATGGCCATTGATTTTACAGTTGTATGTCTTTGGCTCGTAGTGCAAAGATGGACTGTTGATTGATATGACCATTGGTTTTAGAATTATATTTCTTTGGCCCGTAGTACAAAGATGGACTGTTGATTGACATGATCATTGGTTTTACAGTTGTATGTCTTTTCGCCCGTAGTGCAAAGATGGACTGTTGATTGGCATGACCATTGGTATTACAGTTGAATATCTTTGGCCCGGAGTGCAAAGATGAATTTAATGGCATAATTATAAACATAAACTGTGAATTGGTATAACCATGATCTTTGGTGTTTCAGGTAAAGACAAGTGGTGAAAGTTCTCTTTGTCTTGGGCACAATGAAGAACTGTTGATTGGTGTTACAGGAATAAAATATTGATGATGAACTTTGACTTTGGAGAAGATAATAGACATTATATTCTACTTGACTCTTCTAATAGATTGTTGATTCCGCTGTAATTATGGTTGAAAACTTTTATCATCTACCATATGTTCTAAAAATTTGATGAAGGCTATTGATAATTTAATTATTTTAAGTCATGATATTTTTTACTGGACTATTTGTGCTCACCATTTTGCTTCACAATTCCTTTTAGGTAATAAGAGTGTAGCTGGGTCAAGCGGAAATAACAGGAGAATAGAGTGATGGTCCGAGACGGTTGAAGTTTCTCAATACATTATAAAACAGTGTGGTAATGATTGTACTTAGGACTTAAAATGAGCGTGTCGTATTTTATACGTCATTTAATAATTGATTTTGGTGAACTAAATAGGGTGATGCGAAACAGAATTTGGAAGCGTCAAAAATGCTCCTCATTAGAATAAGGAGGACATAAATCTTCATGTGTTCTTTTGAGGACTTGAAATATTTGTTGTTGTATTGTATATGGCATTGTAATAATTTGGGGTGTGAATATTGTCGTACTATACATGGTACAGTATTAGTATTGAACACTCATAATATGTGTGTTGTTATATTTTGCACGACAGTTTAATAGTTTTAAATAAGAAGATTTGTATTTGTAGTGTGTATTTCTGACGACTCAGAATGGGTTGTGTGGACCTATTTTGGGGGCGTCACAATACATATCATCATATGCATCAATAAATAATATTCATCTCATGAATTAATAAACATTCAATATTTATATTGATATCGATTTAATGGGTAAAATTAATTAGCATTAATCCCAATTATGATTTAAAATAAACTCCTTTATTTAATCAACATGGAATCCTATTCTAAATTCAAAATAAACAACTTTATTTTAATTTAGAATTACTGGAAAAATAAGGAATCCAATTTTAATTTAAAATAAACCTTTTATTTTAATTAAAAATTAAATAAATAAAACAAAATTTTTATTTAATTATGGGTACCAGCGTTGTGGCGCCGGGTTACCCATGCAAGAACTCGGTCCTGCGCTGCGGCGCTGGGTCCGTGTTCTGTGATCCCAGACCAGCGATGCGGCACTGTGATTACACTGTAATCATACGCTGCGGCTCCAGCCTGCAGAATATATTTTTTCAGTTCGCGAATTATGTAGTTTTTCTCCAAAGACTTGATACTTTGCCAATAATTATGCCCAAAAAAATTATTCTATACACATATCAACATACATATCAAATTTGAATAATTAATAACTTGCATAAAAATTTAGCTCTGATGCCACTGTTGGATTTGTAATATTCATGAACGCAATCAAATTACATAAAAATAGCGGAAGCATGGTAAATCAAAGTTTTAAAATTTTACAAACCATATACTTAGATCATCCTTTATTCATAGTTATTAATTAAACGTAATAGATGAATATTAGAATCATACCCTTGTAGAAAACTAGCTTTCTCAAATACGAGTTCAACTCCAATTTCTTTTTGCGCTCAATTTGAATCAATCAGGTTGATTCCTTCCTTTGATCAATGTTAGCCACCCAAGTGTTTGGCCTCTAGAGGTGATCCACCAAGGAAGAATAAGAATTCAAGAAGATAGATGTTTGGCTAAAACCCTAGTTTCTATCTCTATAGAAATTATGTACTCTCCCAACTCTTGGAAAGATCAGTAGTCCCAAATCAAAATAAGACTTCTCTTATTTATAGATGTACGCAACCCTCCTAAATAATTTAGGATTAGAGCTTTATATTAATTAATTAAACTCTTTTAAATAATTAGGCTTCCTATTCTTATTAGGAATAATTAATTAAACTCTTTTAATTAATTAGCCTCCTAATTTTATTAGGAATATATGAGAGAGTACTCTTATTAATTAATTCTCAAACTCCTTTAGGAATTAAAATAATAATAATAGTAATAATAATATTTGCAAAATATTAAATAATAAATATTAAGCTATTTAATTTATTCTATTACCATAGATTAAATTAAATATACTTAACTTATTATTACGATTATATCATTTGCTTCTTTAATAAATATTCTTCCTTTTATAGTGTGACCCTTTAGGTTCTCCATATTAAATCGGTTGTGAATAAATCAATTAGAACAATTCTAATCTTATTTAAATAAATAAATTAACTATTAATTTATTTAAATAAATAATATTTATTCTACAATAAAAGGTAAGCCCCCTTAGCACTCAACGACTTTCTAGATAATATAGATTTCAACATTAATCATAAAAGAACCTTTGAGTAAATAGTTACGATACAATTCATTCCTTCAACCATACAATGTCCCAATTAAATATATGACATGGAATTACTATCAAGTCTTAATTTATTTACTTATATGTATTTCGATCCTTAAATGCACAACTCTGATAATGCAAATTAGAAACTACTTTCTAATTTTATTTTGTCTTGGCCAAGGACTACTGAGTTGTCATTTATCGAATCACATAGGACATTCTCTTCTTTTACTAAAGTGGTAAATCCTTTATTGATCATTCATTTTTTTCATGTATAAATTATTATATCCAAGCATACCCTTTGATATACCCTTAGGGTCTTAAAGGACATATCAAATCATAACTCATCATACACAAGATATTATGATAATCTCAAGTCTAAGGATTATTTGTACTACTATCACTAAAGGAATTCCTATTGATAGGCAAGTAAAACTCCATTAGGTATTCCTTAGCGAGTCACGTTCAATGTATTTATTCTCCAATATGCACCTACATACTTGCTTTAGTGTCTCCACACAAATGATTATGAGATCGATCATCCTCTTCCAATGAGCAAGCAACGTATGTACCAATCTATACGGATTCACTAATCCTCTTTTTAGTAATCCAACGATTGAGAACTTTTTTAGTTTTAAGCTATCTAAGAATTTAGATCTCATTAGCATGATCATCATCATGATTTTAAAAGCATTGTTTAAAACTATGAGTTTATCACATATTATAAAAACAACACCATGTAGATAAATAAATGTCTTTAATTAAATAATATTTTTATTAATAAATGAATAAGATTGTTTCAAAGTATATGTTTTATCATCAAACATGATTGGCTTGTATGCATACTACTTTTAGGAAAGTCCAAAGTGAATTTAATTTAAGCCCAACCCAAGATCCAAACCAATGAGTCAACCCATGAACTAAATGGGTGAGTAATTAAAGAACCAAATCAATGTGGGACCCATCCAAGGGCCTTATGGTCTGCTACCCAAGCAAAGAAATGAGGATTTCTCCTTTTCAAATATCTTCCCACTTGCAAATAATATGTGGCTCAAAAAGTTTGGTTAACAAAGTCTTTGGTGACTCACTTTTAACTTAACCAAGCTTAGGTTAAGTAAGAGGTGGAATGGGGGGTGCATGGTTAGGAAGATTTGAAACCTAAGGGGTTTGACTATAAGAGACTCAAAATTAAGTGACCAACTAATGACCTAATTAAAGTGTCCTAATGACCATTCTACCCTAACTCTTTCCTAGCCTATAAATAAGAAGCTAAGTGTTACTTTTTCACACACAAATTTACGAACACATTAAATTGAGGAGAGAAGTGAGTGCTAAGCTTGGAAATCAAGAAGGAAGGCTTGCTACATAATTAAGATCATCATCTACTCAAGAACACAAGAGGTAACCAACTAATAACCTATATATCTTCTTCATCTCAAGTCTTTAAATAGCTTTTTAGAAGTGCATGCTGGTTGTTTGTTAGGGGATTCATGATGAATCTTTATCATACAGGTGAAATAAAGAAGGTTTAGTGGAATAAATCACTAAACTATGCATGCTAAGTAAAATTATACAAGTAAAATGAAGAACATAAGAAACTATGTTAAAAGTTGTTGGTGGACAAGTTTAAAAAAATCATATATGTTTTGTTGATGGAAAAATTAAAAACCATCATATGTTAGTGTAAGAATTATGGTAATGTTCCCTTTGGAACAAAGTAAAAATATGCTATAACGAAGTTATGGCAAAATTTTTAGTAACATATGGTAATCGATGAAAAACTTAGGTTAGAACGATTTACGTTTGTAGTTAATCAATCCCGGGAATTGAGTAATTCACGAGAATAGGAAGTCGTGGACTCGAGAACGAACTCGTTTCGAGTCCGAATGAGGAAGTTATGAAGAAACAAAAATTTAACGCTAAAAACGCTAAGGAAAGCAGTCCAACGTATGACTTTTGAACCAATATTTTGGCTTGTTAAATAGTTAGAAATGATAATCCTCCAGAGGGAAGCTTTAGTGTGTGTTACGAGCTAGAGAATAGTTTAAGAGCAGATTAATTCCGATGTTAAAACGGTCAAGTTATGATGTCGCAAAGTGGGTACGTCGTTAAGGATGAACTAGCCATTTTAGCTTCAGGGGTCAGTGTGTTTTGAACTAAAGCAGATAGTTCGTGACGGCACTTGGAAGTGTCTGGATTAGTATGACGTCACTTACAGTGTGTTTTCGTAAGACCCCAAATTTTATGAATAAAGATTTAATTTTCTGTATATATTATTTTGAAATAGTAAGGTGTTGATTTGATAAATATGGTAAGTTATGGGTAGTATGTGCAAATTTTATAAAGTAAGCAAGTGGTTATAAAAATTCGTTGTGTCGGGGAATATTCGTTTGGTCGAGGAATATTCTTTTTGTCGGAGAATATTCGTACGACGGCGCAGTCATTGGTGGACCCTACAACGGAATGAATGTCGGATATAGAAAGTGACAGAAATAATATTTTTACAAAAATAATTGTTACAGTAATTACTGAAATAATTGTTATGAATGTCGGAATGAATGAATGTAGTAATTTTAATTATTGATTCTTACGTAAGAAGTCACTCATTCAATAATTGTTACAGTAATTACTGTTCAATATTTTATATTATTGATCCAATAATTGCTACATTGATATTTTATATTAGTCATTCAATAATTGTCAGTGCACAATATTTTAAATTATCAAATCAATAATTCATATTATTTGAATAATATTATTAGATAGCATTATTGATAATGTCTAGAAAGTTCTATCGAAGAAAGGGGTTAGGTTATATAATTGCGCGCCAATAAGGAGAAATCCTTATCGAAAAGCCCCCTCTTTCCTGAGAATGACCTAGTTGTCAATATTGCAGTTCTGTAATATTATTTGTGAATAATTAATTGTTGATATATATGATAAGAAAATATTTATTCAATGTGAATTTAAACGGAGAAATTTTTAGCATGTGACATTTGTTGAAAGTTGGTATTTTTATCTTTTCTGATAAAATAATTCATTCAAATATATTATTATAATATTACATTATAGTAGTATGATGTGATTATATAATAGTATAATTTTTTATAATTTGAATAGTAACATTATTATAGTAAATTCATGGTATAAAAGTAAAATGAGGTAGAAGAGAACAAATTGAATTTGAATTCTTATGATGTAAGCAATGATGTCATCGGAATGATGAGGTAAGCAATGATGTCATCAGAATGATGAGGTAAGCAATGATGTCATAGGATCGATGATGTAAGCGATGATCTCATAAATTATGACAAAAAGACTATTTTACCATTACTCTGCCAAGCCTATAAATAGAAGCTCATTTCATCATTATTTCTCACCAATTCCCTAAAGCTATAGAGAGAGAAAGTATAAAGAGAATAAGAGAGAAAGAAGAAGAGTATTCTGCTATTACACTAGTGCAATCTCCAAATTTTTATTAAGGTAAGGGGTATTATTTATTTCGTATTCATGAAAAGAGTTATTTTCTTTCAATACTCATAAGGGTTGTTATTCCATTCTTTATTTTTTTCGTTGGAATAACCTGTCTACGCGGATTACCGCATGCATGGTGAATTCCTGTTGTTATTCCATTTTTTATTATTCTGTGGGAATAACCTGTCTACGCGGACTACCGCATGCCTGGTGAATAACCCTTCGTATTCAGTTGTTATTAAATTGTAGAAATAATCTGTCTGAGCGGACTACCGCCTGACGGGTGAAAATCCAATTGCGGTTTCGTATATTGTTTTATTTCAGATTCCTAACTCTAAACTTACTACGGTAAGTATTGCTTCTATAATTCCTGAAATGATCAAAAATTTCTTGAGTTTTGCGCTTCATCTAATATCATTTCACTGGAATATTGGTCTGAAATTTCTTGTGAAATTTTTATCTTTTCATGTCGAGTTACTATTCACAAATTACTATCCACGGGGTACTATTCACAGTAAAAAAAAAATTCTTTCCAAATTATCTTTGATTGGATCCATGTTTTGAACTTCATTCTTGAATTTTTCTCCACACTTATTTATTATGGAGTATTTTTGAACTTGGATAAACTAAATTACGAATCCCTAATCGTTGTCCTTTATCTCACTGGATTCGTTTTTTAAAATATTTTTCATCATCCTCAGTCCTAAATGGTGATATAACTGAATATCTTTGGCCTGTAGTACAAAGATGAATGATTACTTGATGAATATCTTTGGCCTGTAGTGCAAAGATGATTACCTGATGAATATCTTTGGCCCGTAGTGCAAAGATGGACAGGTGTTGAGATGAACATGACCAACTGGTGATACAAATGAATATCTTTGGCCCATAGTACAAAAGATGAGTATTTGATTCGAGATGTATATTGATTGATGTTACAGGGATAAAATATTGATGAAGGACTTTTAAATCAAAGAAGATAGTTGACATCATTTTCTACTTAACTCTTCTAATGAATTATTATTTTCGCTGCAGTTGTTAATCTAAAATTTGTTGTCCATAATATTTAATCTGATTTGTTGAAGACTAACGATAATTTATTCTTCATTATCTTAGTCATAATATTCTTTACTGGGCTAGTTGAGCTCACCCTTTTCTTCCATTGTTCTCTTCAGGAAATGAGAATATCGCGGGTACTAGTCAAAAAATGGAGTGATGGTCCGAGTTAGAGCTGTAGAAGTCCTCACTATTTTTTTGTAAAATAGTGTGATAATAAATGTAATGAAGACTTAGTTTAAATGTTTATATTTTTTACATGTCTGTATTGACACTCACAGTTGTGTGGTCGTATTTTGCACGACCGTTTGATATAAAAGATTATATTTGGATTTTATTGAGTGTATTTGATGACTTAGAATGGGTTGGATTGATTGGACCAATTCTGGGGGCATCATAGTTTTGTACTAAAGCAGACACTAAAGCAGATAAGATTGAACTTTCTGGATTAGTCGACAGTCATATTAAAGCTAAAACAGACGGTTTAAACCGTCTGCTCTATAACTGAAACATAATATTTAAAATAAAACTTAGATGAATTGATTTAAATCATAAAACACGAACCACATAACATAAGAGTGGAAGAAAATGTAAGTTATAAAAGTCGTTTTCACATAACGAATTAGTGAGTTTATGTGTACTAAATGTGTAGGACTTTAAAGAGGCGATTAATGTCAAAGAATAATAATAAAATATAATGAACTTAAAGTATAGTTTAATGAATTGAATGAGTATGGTGTTAGGTTTGTAAGAAATCATCGCGCAATCAAATTGCAAAAAGTAGCGGAAGCATGGTAAAATCATAGTTTAAAATTTTCTAAAAACCAATTATCTGGGTCATCCTTTATACAAATTATTAATTTAAAACGATAAATAAGAAGTTATGGAATCATACCCTTGTAGAACTAAGCTTCCACAGGTACGAGTTCAACTCCTTGTTCTTCGCGATCTCCTTGAATCTCCGGGATTGATTCCTTCATTTGATCAATGTTAGCCACCCAAGTGTTTGGCCTCTTGAGGTGATCCACCAAGAAAGAGGAATTGTTCAAGAAGGAGGGTGGTTGGCTAAACCCTAGTTTTTATTCTCTATAAAAAAGGAGTACTCTCCAACAATTGAAATTACACCAACTAATATCTAACATAGGATTCCTCTTATATAGATATTTAGTTAACCCTTCTAATCCAATTAGAAATAGAGTTTTATTCAATTAATTAAACTCCTTTAATTAATTAGGTTTCCCAACACATTGGGAATAATTAATTAAAATCTTTTAATTAATTTGCCTCCTAATCTTATTAAGAATAAATGAGAGTACTAATATTAAATTCATTCCTAAACTCCTTTAGAAATTAAAATAATAATAATTGTAATAATATTAATAAGTCTCCTCTTATTAATTTATATTTAATATTTTTAAAATATTAAATAATAAATATTAAGCTATTTAATTTATTCTATCACCATAGATTAAATTAATTACACTTAACATATTATCACTACAAAAAAATGGACATTCGGTAACGATTTTTCAGGCAACGACTTTATAAGTTGTTGCCAAAAATACATGTTTAGCAACGAAATTTGTCATTCGTTGCAGTTTGTGAAAGGTTTTTATTTTTCGTAACGAAATTCATAGGTCGTTACAAAATTTCGTTGCCAATTCGTTGGCGGAAAAAAAAAATCTCGCTTATTTACTTTTTTGTTGCCGATATGTTGACAATCCGTAACGAAAGATTTTTTTGTTGCTATATTCCGTAGCCTAATATGGACCATATTCATTGTCAATAATTTTTCTTTCGTTGCGTATTTTGTACAATTTTTTGCAACGACTATTAAAATATTGCCCTAAATTAAGATAACCCCAATAAGCACGTTTCGCCCTTTTCTTTTATATTTTTCTCAAAAACGCATCGTTTTGCATTTAATTTTTTTTTTTGAATAACTCATTTTACATGAGACAAAGAGACTATAATTAATAATATTCACTCTTAATTTTTAACATACTCGTCTATTAATTTTATCATGAGATAATTTATATAACAAATTAAATAAAATAAAATAAAATAATAAAAATATGATAGTAATATCATACGTATATGTGTGAATATGTATATTACATATATAATTCTATAATATATATTATCTAATAGATTATTCCAATTCTTAGTTGTAAAAAGTTTTTGTATTTTTGATCATATAAAGATAGATCAATTTTTATCTTATTTGCATTTGTTAATGAGATTCTAGTTTGTCTTCTTCTTACGGACACCAAGAAAGGTACTTTAATTGTCTTCTAATTACAGTTGATCTTGCTAAGTGGTTAAAGGGCAGCCAAATCAGCCGTCCACAATAGGAATTTGTACTATTTGTTTAAATACTGAACAAGTAAATTCTAAGTTTAAATAATCAAAACGACAATGGACTCCCAACACAACGAAAGCAACATAATATATATGTAACATCTATAAATAAAATAAAGTAAAATGTTAAAATGAATGCAATTTTAAGGTGCCAGACATAAATATACCCCTGAATGTACCTTGATACTAAAGGAAATTTCTTAGGAATAGTCTTCAACCATTTGGGACTTTTTGAAGTAGTTAAAATAAGCATAATAGCAGTTCTACAATATTTAAGACTTTAATACTACTTCGCCTAAGTGCCTTTTGAAAAGTCATATTGATAGTTTACTTATTGATAAATATTGTTCTAAACAAATAAAATATTGTTGAGAAATATTGTTCTAAACAAATAAAATCAGCATCATAGATTAGAAACTTGATAGTCCTACTACTTAATCAAGTTCTTACACGAACACTATCAAGCTTTACATTGTTGATCCATCACTAGTAGTCAACAAAATCCAATATTACAAACCTGGAAATTTTTACTACAGATTTTAAATTTGGACTATCAAACTTCATCAGATGACCAAACAATCTCCCGAGCTGAACCAAATGATCTATTTCTCCATGCCAATGTTATATATATAATATATTCACCATCTCCGCAAACAACAACCAACTCTCCTTGGGGTTGTGCTTCAAGCTCTGGCAAATAATAGATTATAGTAAGTGACGCATAAAAAAGGTTCATTATGAAAAGATAAAACTATTTAGCATTTGTCACATTGTCAGGATATCACAAAAAATGACACTAGATTCATACATTAAAAAATGATATTTAGCAGAAAATTTACAAGATGAACTTAAAAATACCAACTCAAAAAGAAGAGAAGTTTTATCATAAAAATACCTTAATTAGACTCTTATACAGAAGTTAAAGTACAAATTTCTCCCTTTTCTCTACTAAAAAGTGAAGTTCTGTCTCTGTCTTTTAATTTAGTCACCCAACATACATAACTGAGCTTAGCACATCGTAGACAAAGAAATACCTCGAAGGAAAAATTTATAAGAACAGAAGGCTGAGATATTATGGATGCACATTCGGTAGTCTCTATTTATTAATAGATAGAAGCCACATTGTTTAGCATTTTCAGCAGTAAAAGTTAATTTACACTCATATGCGTAGTGTATATACCCATATGATATCGACATGGGTATGGGCGAGGGTGAGAGCATGGACTCTGTGCATACAGTCTCAGATAGTTTCCCTTGCAAGCAGAAAAGAAATAAAGCAATATATAGAATATCAGTTATATCGGCTAATACATGGGACATAAAAATAAGTGCAAGCACGAACCCAGCAAAATTTAAATAACATCAAAATTAGTTGCAAAAGAACATATAATTTAGTGGCACAGTTATGATTAAGCAATGTTTTGATATCCAAAGAGATTCAACATAAGAAGACACATGCATTGAATCTGATATACACACAAACTTAATTTGTGCAGAGTTTATTTTACAACGAACAGCCAACTCAATCGATGCTAAGCACATTTTGCACAAAACTCATCAGAAATTATATTACTTAGAAGAAGGCCAACTCACTTGTAGGTAAAGGTCACAGGTGACCAACTCTTTAACTACCAAAGGCAATCTTTCTCCATCACTAACCTGACAAATAAACTGGCAAAGACTAAAAAATATTACAAGGTTGCCAAAATCAGATAAGATATTTTATATTAAACTCAATCAACTTAGCAAAGAGAAGTTATTAAGATAGTGACTGAGGAATACCTCATAATCTGCTCCCACACTCTTAATGTTAACGGTCTGGATCTCATTATGCTTAGCCCATTTAATTTTTCCGTTGTTGTCCATACTAGCTACAGGTTCCTCTCGACCAATTTTTACCATAAAGGTTCCTTCATCATACCCAATTACAACCCTATAATAATACAAAGAACTTTTGTTGTTTTAAAAAAAATTGAGTATACACTCAAAACTGGCATGTCACAAAACTGCATAGTTTTTTTTATAACATTTTAATACAGTATGTATTTGCCGCTCTTCATCACAAATAATATATTTACATTTATAAGCCGTCATGCCTTTTTTTTCCTTTTTTCAGATAGTAACCAAACACACAAATCAAGCAAGTACTAATTATTCATCTTTTTACATGTGTATACCATGTACAATGATATTCAGTTGTAAACCACTGGAAAAATCAAAAGGTTAAACAAGATTCATCTGATTCCCAAGCTAATATATTTTAGTCCAAGTATAATAATGGCAGCTATTATAGTGAACACTTTCCACATTAGTCCATGTGTTAAATAACATAACATAAAATAGAAATTAAGCTCCAATTTATACCAAATTACTATCTTACATATTACAACTTAGATGCAGTACCTTCAACTTCTAAGGCAGCTGTCTCTATGGATTCCAAAGCTTTTCTTGATCCAACAGGAGAAAAATCCTGTGCTCAATGATAGTTGAGAAACTTCTTAAAAATAACGAGATAGCGAAGTAGCACCTAATTCAACACGCACCTTTCATCTGAAATGGTTTCATCACAAAACCTAAAATAGCAAACAGGAGCATCAGAATTGCCTCCCCAAGAATGCAGCACACCAACTCAAATGTTTTACAACCTATAAAACAAATAAAAAACTGAAGATTACTATTTGTCCCTACCAAATAAGGTTAAGGCTTTACAACTTAAAGAATATAAGCCATATGGTAATAAGTGAATTTAGAAAACAAGTTTATAGTAGAAATTACATGATAACACGCCACATATTAGACATATAATATATAAATTCACACATGATCTAAAATCTAAATATTATTTTAGATATTTTTGCAAAGAGAAACATAACTGAAGTAACAATCAAAAATATGTATTTACCAATCCACCATAAACATAACCGATTGCAACCCCAGATGGTATACACATGTAAAATGTTCCCAGCCAACATGTGACAGCCTAACAGGGAGTTCAACTTCTCTAAATAACACCAAATCAGGGAATGACACATCCAATTGATATACTTTTCAACAACTCCAGATCAACCCGTGATTCTACATAACCCAATTCAAGATAATACAATCAGTTAAAAGTTAAACTCCTCAACATCAAACTTTCCCCAAAAATAAAAATAAAAAATCCCACTTCAAAAAAAATCCCATTTTTCATTAAATATAGAAAATAAACAAGTATATACTCCTTTAGGCCAAATTCTCAAAGACAATAATGACAATGTCGAAATGAACATTGCAACTTCTATTTAGTTTAGATATAACATACTGCTAAGTTGAATTGAAGTAGCACCGTTCACAGATTAAAATCAGGAGATTCTTAAAGCATAACATAATACAATAACAAACCAATAGTGAACCAAAAGAAATAAGAAAAGTTCACACTTACAAAATATGAGACTCTAGCATTCCACAAAACAAATTTGCACAAATTAAAAAGGAAAAATAATACAAAATATAGATAGGTTTGTGTATATATTGTATACAATACCTGTAAGTGTTGGAAGGATAACATGTTATCAAGAAAACGTTCTGCAGAAACCATGCATCTTAATCCTCTATCTGCAACAAATGAAAAGATTTGATGTTGTTATTTTTAGAGTCTAATATATAACTCAAAGCATTCGCGTTCAAAATTCCCAACTAAACATGTACTTTTTCATATTTAACAACCCACTTTAATTTACTACACTTATTAAATTTATTCAAAACATTATACAGTAATTATACTTAATATATTAAGTTATAGGTATTTTATTAATTTATTCCTACATTACATGAGCTAACTATCAAAATGACCAAAACAAATCCAAAACATTCAACAAACCACACCTGGGCAGTTGCTGCAGTGCATGGCTGCTACTGCAGTTGCCTGCAGCAGCTGTGCAGTCTTGCTGCAGCTTCATGCTCAAATTGCCTACTTTGCCATTTTCCAGATTACAAACCGTAAATCCGATCAAGGAAAACTTTTAGAATGTTGTAAAGAATATATCAAACTATTTTTAGAAAATACTAACCAACTAAATCAAACCTCCTAGACCAGTTTTTTTCATGGCTTCAAACTGGCCTGCTGGGTATTTTTTTTATTCGAGTTACACATACAAGTTTCTTGAAAACAGACTTCAAACTCAAATTACCTTTCTCAATTTACTTGAATTACTTCATTAAACAAGTATAAAGAGTTTCTATATAACCAACTTGGCTAAATCCTTGCAAATCTACCCGACAGTCTCTTAGGAGCCTTAAATCAAACACCTCATACGCATTACATTAAGGAACAAAGTTTATATCTATTTATATACAAGTTTAGCCCAAAATTTCCTCCCTTGACCCTTTTTGCTCCGCACAACAACTATTCTCCTTTTCACTAAATCTCAATTACCACAGCAATAACATACTCAGTTTTTTCATAAAACAGTCGAATTTTGCTTCGTAAATTAAGAATTAGAACTTACTTTGCTATAGTGTTCAATGGGCTGAATACAATATTTGTAGTTTAGTTATTTCCCCCCTCTTTACTGCCTCTGCTTTCCGAAGTCAATTCCAGCCCAGCTCACACCTTAATTTTCTTGCCCAATTCCCTAATGTAGCCGAACAAGCCAAGCCTTGATGACCCTTCTGGGGAGTTTTCGAAAAAGTGAAAAGGAATGCAATGGAACGGTTGAAGTACTAAGAATAGGAGGAACTTGATAATGACCATGTTCCATTCTAATTTCATTTCAAATGGTGATTATAATGGCCTCCTGACTCCTTAATCTTTTGACAGCTTATGCAAAGCTTAGTCATCCACTAATTCACCCACCTCCTACTTGCTTAGCTCAATGACTCACACTCAATTATTTTGCCCTTCCCTGTATTTACCTAAATTCGGATAATCAGTCCCAAAACTTTGTTCCATTACATGTAATCAAATAGATTCCAATATAATATATATATATATATATATGTAAACATTACTCATTATTATTTTTTTATACTTCCATTTCTCATGATATACACAACTCTTTCTTTATTTATAATAATTACATATATTATATTTAAACTAAATTATTTATTTAACACATTTTATGCAAATCATTTACTTAGTTATATAACAAATATATTATTCACTATTTTCAATTAAGAAATTTATTACTACTTTTTCCCATCCTCTCTAGTGAATTTTTTGGGTATAATTTACTTAATAATATATTATGTTGGAATTGCATATTCAAATTTGATATTGAAAATAAATATAAATGCTTAAGTGTAAAGTCCTTCAATGATCATATGTACAAGGACTTAGATGATAGATCAAAATTGTTAAGTTGATCTGAGCTTTAATGTTTATCATTTATGTAAATAAATGTATAGAAGAAAAGATCAAAACTGTTAAATTGATCTATTTGAGTTATAAAAGTTAAAACCTTGACAGAATCGTAGTCTGTCAAAGGTAGCATATAGAAGACAAGGCAGAATTATAGAGTTTCAATAAAGATGTCCAGAATCGTAATATGCCAAGAAAACCAAGTCTGCAGAGGTCAAGGCAAGATTCGTGGAGCTTAAGTGCAAGTATCAGAGAATCGTAGTCTGCCCTTGGAAGCCACACTGAGAATCGTGGAGAAGATCCGAGCGCCTGCCAAGCTAAGTCAAGAATCGTAGTGTGCTCTCGGAATCGTGGAGTCTGCAAGACAAGCAAGCAGGAATCGTAGTTTTCCAAAGAGCTTAAGAGGAATCGTAGTGTTCTCTACGATTAAGTCTGAGTCAAGCCTGTGCAAGCCAACACACAACGATTATGGTACAATGACCATAATCGTAGCGTTCCTCCAGTCAACATCAAAGTTCGTAGTTCTGATGAAGGGAGGAAAGCAACAAATAAAGAAAGGCTTATAGTCGTTGACAAATTGATGGTCCCAATGATTCCATATTCATCCTTAGTCCAAATCGAAGAAGCGTATTGAAGAAGCTAAGGAAAGGACTAAACCGCCTGCTGAAAATATCTTTTCAGGTGTTAGGTGAGATTGCAGTCTGCTGTGGCAGTGGGCCAGTCGACTGTGTAGCAGGAAAGCAGGATGTTAACATCAACTGCACAGAATTGTCTGAAGCATTAAATGCTACAACAGATGCATTCAAATGAAAACATTTTGAATGGTTCTTTTATAAGAAAATCAGACAAGGATTCAGACAAAGCATGCAAGTCAACAAAAAGAAAGAATATTAAGAGAAAAGCTCAAGAATACTCAACGATCAACTCTACGATCCTAAAAGATGGAAGCTTGCTTCGCTACTCTCAGTTCTTCAGAATTGATACTTAATTACAACTGAGTAGCACACCCAAGAATACAACTATCAACTCAAGTGAAGTTCCAAGTCAAAAGGACTTGAAGAGTTCAAGAGTGAACTAAGAGAAGTACCAAGTCTGCTGGACTTGAAGAATTCAAAAGTGAACTAAGGGAAGTTCGTTGCTGGCCTTAAAAGAATCTAAGTGATTCAAGTTGTAAGAGATATTCTTAGTGGATTTCCTACTCGTGGAGTAGAAGAGTGGACTAGGAGTCTTGTATGCTCTGAACCACTTAAAACTCTTGTGTCTCTTTGTCTCTCATTAACTGACATAACTGTTATATATGTTATAATTGCTATAACTGTTTATCAAACCATAACTGCAATATCTTATAGGGGGAACAAACATATATTCCGCTGCTGTCAGTATATTTAAATACTGACAAAGTATTTTAAACAAAGAAATTTTAAAATATTTATTCAACCCCCTTGTAGATAACTAACGTGCCTTTGAGAACTAACATATTATATATCTGATATCATTAAAATATCATTTTCTTTCTCAAAACTAAATAACCATTAAGTTACTTAATATTTTTCTTATAAAATGATTAACTAATATAAGTTAATCATCTTTTACAAATTTCCTATCTTTCACTTACTTCATTATATATATATATATATATTACACAAAATTCATTACATGAATATTACCACATAAAACACTTATAATTATATTTGATTATAAAACATATATTTTCAATACAATTTTATTCTATTGACAAATATATCATACAATATTCTCGGTTATCACATAATTGTATCCTGAAAGGATGTATAATATTAATATTTGTTCTATTAATATTTACAAGCTTGGAACTCGTGCGAGACACGAATTATCTTTCTTATATATTTTTTATTTATCAAAATAATTCAATTGTAAGTTCCTTTTTTAAATTATTATTATATATATGTGTGTGTGTGTGTGTGTGTGACATTAATATTTTTATGATGTTTCTCTTACTTTATTATGACATTCATGCATTTATATGTATCAAATTATAATTATATTCATTGAATTTGAACATATATTATTATAATTATGTACTTTATATTTCAAAATTATAAGTTCATGTCCAATTTACCTTTGAAATGTCCAATCAAATTAATTTGGATAAGATCTCATCTTGACTTGTTATATACTTGTTTTGATTTATCTAATTTTTAATTATACAATTGTAATTATTGCAACTATTTAAAAAATATTACTAATTACTCATTGGAATGAGATTAGTAATAAACTATACGATGTTAATTGAGGAATATGTTTTTATTTATTATTAAAAAAAATGTTACATATTATATTATATAATTATAAATGATATATCTAAAAACAAAGATAAAATCAATAAATAGATATAAGATCATACAATTTATGAGGTAAAACTGTAAATTTGTTCAAAATGAGTATTTTTTTAAATCTTAAATTTTTTATATCTGATTCGGTTACTCGGTTATATCCGTTGTTAGATTTAGAACATAAATCAAACCCGTGAAAAGACTCGAATTTGAGATTGAATTCGAAGCTCGCGTGTAGTTTAAATATAATTTGATTCGAGTCAAATAGAATTCGAGTAATGAATATTTGAGTCGAGTAAAATCTGAGTCGAGTTTTTTAAATACAATTCAAATTCGAGTCGGATTCGAGTATGAATTTAACTTTTCGAGTTGAATCCGAACAACTCTCTCTTCAGTTTAGTTTGACTTACTTAAACTCTTATTACTAAGTAATTGAAATTGCACTTTTAATATTTAGAATTTCTGTTATAACTAATGAGTAATTTCGAGTTAAATTGCACTTTTAATATTTATTACTTAAACTCTTATCACTAAATAATATATTTGTTCTCTAACTTGTAATAGTGACATAATACGCGTGGAAGAAAACTTTTCTTTCTCTACTCCTTCCTCACCACTCTCCTTCCCATACACCATTTCTTACCCACTACCGTAGATCAAAATATCTAGCTTCTCTCTTCCTCTCTTCCTCTCTTCCTCTCTTCGTGTCCGTAAAGGCTTTACTTCTTCCGATCGCTAGTCAATTTCATCCTTACTCTTCATCGTAGCCAATCCTCTGTCAATCGGCTCACAATTAGTCGGTGTTTAGCGATTCAACTTCAATCAGATTCGAACGCCATCTCTCTCTTGATGCCCTAACTTCGCAGGTGAACTATATATCTTGATAATAACGAATAAAGGCCATGATTGAATTTCCTTATATAAATGCCAAATTGTTAGTTAGGGTTTACAAGATTTTAAAATTTCCTACTGAATGTTATATATTGAACCAAATTAGGGTTCATTTCATTTTGGAGTAGTATTTATTGACTAATTGAAACCTAATTGTACTGGTTTCCCTATGATTTACCTTAATTGATTGCTTCTGGCTTATTTTCTTATAAAGTTCCAGTTACTGAAAGTAATCTCTTTTTTATCCTTTCACTCTTCCTTTTCTCCTACTTATGTTAGAGAAACATATATAAATTATAATACTCCTATTTTATTTAAAATTTTAGTTTTGGGTTTGTGACAGAGTTTGCAGAGGATGGTATTGAAAAAAATGGAGGAAATTCAAATGACAAAGGTAAAAAGTGTTTCTTGAGGGGCCAGTGGTTTTCTTTTACTTGGCATATATAAATTTGAAGAAATACTAATCATTTGTGTTCTCAATTTCTCATTATTATGCTGTGTCTGATGCCCTTCAGCTGTTGCACTCACACCGGTCGAAACAGAGAAGAGATTGGTATTGATTAAAGCATGGGAAGAAAGTGAAAAAAAGAGAGCAGGGAACAGGTATAAATCAAAGAGAGAGAAAAAAACTAATTCTCTGATTTTACTGTTTTTGTTAGACAATTCAATTTTTTTTCCTGATTTAATAATTTAATTCATTATTTTCTGCTATAATTTATATGCAGGGCATATAAGAAGTTGTCAGCCATTGGAGCATGGGAGAACACTAAAAAAGCATCAGTAGAAGTTCATCTCAAGCAGATTGAGGTAAGCAATTTTTGGTACACTTGAAATTCAGCTTTCGATGCAAATCCTGATTAGAAAAATAACACAATACTAATATGATTTGAGCAAATAAAATCAATATCAACAGGAAGAAATTGAGAAAGAGAAAGCAGAGCAAGTAGAGAGGATGACAAAGAAGATGGCTAATATCTACAAAATGGCACCCTATCTCCTTCAATCGTCCCTCCTCTCAGCGGCGCCTCCTCTTAGCATGCGCCTCCCTACCAGTTGTCTCTCCTCTAATTTCTCTCCAACTCATTCGCCTACCCTATATTGGTTCTCCAAATCAGTCGCGGACACCCAAATCCAATCCCTATGAATATGTTGAAGCTAAGTTGAAAGTTTGGCAACTTCAACGAAGTAACTACAGATTCTCTACAATTCTACTTTTGGGTTTGTTCTCAATCCCTTTATGCTTTCATGTGTTTGTTCTTTTTCTGTTTAATTTGTTGTTGGTATACAGTAATTCGAGCTAATATTCTTCAATCATTTTGTTTGTCGGACATTTTACATTTTTATTTAATCTTCCTCTTTGTGTGTGTTTTTCAAGAACCACAGTTTTACTTATGAAGTTTTGTTCTTGATTGTTTGCCCCTTTTCCTTAAAACTTTAATGTTTTAAATCTAATTTTGTATTTTGTTGAAAATAATGTCTAAACTAGTATATGCTTCTACTGTTTCAATGGTACCTTTTCCCCTTCTCATTCCTTTTAATTTGATATTAAATTTGATTGCTCGCGATATGGCACAGGTAGGAGCAGTCATATTTTGGACAGGCTTATTTGAAACCACCATCTCCGTGGGTAATTGTCAGCTTGATGTGCCTCACTTAATTCAGTGCCGAGGTATAGTATCCTTTGAGTTTTAGTTGTGAACGTTCACTTTGAAATATGGGTGACATTTCCCATTCGGATTAGATGGTGCACAGGGATATATCTGACCTCATATTTGTTTTATTTGTTCTGTAAAAAGTTATAGAAATGTATACAGATTACTGGTCCTATAATATTATTTGTATTTTCCATGGATTATGTAATATTTAGTCTTTTGTTGTTTCTTCTCCTGAGCAGTTGTACCTTGACTTGGCAAATTCTTATAGCACCGGAAAAATTTTAGAACTCGAGACATGTATCCAGGGACATAGGGAGAAGTTTCAAATGGTGAGTAAAGTGGCCTATGTCGATCTTTCTTCAAATTGTAGTATTTAAGAGGAGGCATGATACTAAACTTTATTCGTATGAAGTTCTATAAAAATTGCTTTGGTCTACTTGAAAGGTTTTTTTTCCTAATAACATTTTCTTAATCAGGAAAACAATCTTGGGTTGGTCAGGCAGGTTGTATCATCCATGTACAAAAGAAATATACAGAGATCATACTTGACTCTCTCTCTTCAAGACATAGCCAACACAGTGCAACTGAATAGCTCCAAGGAGGCTGAAATGCATGTTCTTCAAATGGTAGTTACAACTTCTTTTAATATTGCATTCAGTTCGTGTTTTCAATACCAGAACTTTTCATTTTACTGTTTTTGTGCAATTTAAGATCCAAGATGGTGAGATATATGCAACAATCAACCAGAAGGATGGAATGGTGAGATTCCTAGAGGATCCGGAGCAATATAAATCATGTGAGAGGATTGAGCGTATCGACTCATCAATCCAAAGGTATGATATGCTATACATGAGCTTGTAAATGTGTTTTCCATTACATGAACGAAACCTACAATCAAATGAGCTCATATTTTATTCAACGGACTCGAGAGGACCTTTCACTGGTTCCTCTATTTGGCAAGGGAAAGAAATGTCCTTGCGGAAGTTGTTGATTTAAATCTCTCTTCTCCACTACCTATGGCCTATAATTAAATGAGCAGTTTAATGGAAGACAACAGATGAGACAGGAAAATGGTAATGCAATTTATTGCTGTGTGCAAAGTATGAGTTTGGCAGTTCCATTATTTTTACTGCCAAATGCAATCGACTCTTGATGTTTCTTTCCTTATCTATTACTCTCTTTTTTTTCTTTTTTCTTTTTTGAAGGAGAACATGTAGGGATGTTATATGGGTTTGGGTCCTTTTGGGAGTTTTTTTAATATTTCTATAATATCCCGCTAGAAGGATGGTTAATGTTAATGAAGATTACAACTGTTACTGGTCTGGTTTTATATTATTTCACAAGAATGGACAATTTGAGGTGTATATTGTTAATGTATATTGTACACTATTTATGGTATGAACTTTTTCTCTAAGACTAAACCAGAAAAGTCTACATGCATTTCCTCCACCTTACTATGACTTAATTGGTAGCTGATTTGAAATAGAAGTTTAGGGGCTGTCTCATTGAAGTAGAACTTTGAACTTTTTGTATGAATTTTTGATAAAGTGTATTCATAATTAGGACATGCCATAAACAAATATAACATTACTTTTTAACTGTTTGAATTCTTAGTTTGAACATATTGCAAGGGTATGAAATACTTGTTGGTTGATTTGGATGATGAGTATAACTTTAAGCTGAATTGAGTACTATATTGGAGGAAATCTATAGGGTTTAAGATCCTAACTATTTTGAAAGCTTTACTTATCAAACAAAAATTAAATTTGAAAGCTTGGTATTGTCAATTGAGAAATTGGGGCAGCAGTGCAACGCTGTGTTGGGAGAGCTATATCTCCCTTGCTAGCTAGTTATTCTATAATTCTCTGATGTGTTATTTTTTGGTTACCACTTTTCTTTTTTTAATACCCTTCTAAATCCCTTTAGTCTTTGGCCTCCATTCTTGTAGTTGTTGTAGAAATTTCCGCTACAACATATAACAAAGACCATGGGTACTATTTAATGCCTATTTTAGATGTCACACTTCTCTTCCACAATATTAAGTGGATTAATTCTAATGCACATCATTTTATTTGCTATTTACAGAGCAAACAGATGTGGAGCATTGACCCTGCAAATATTTCAAGATTGGTAAGTTGGCATTCCTGTTTATTGACTTCCCCTCTCTTTCTACTCTGAATCTCCAGCCATATGGTTTCAGTGCTTGTATGTATTGGACTAAACAGTTCTTTCCTAGTTAAAAAGTTATTTGGTATGGGCAGTTTGTTGAAGATGCCATCTTTGTACATGTGCTCGATAGTTGATCGTAAAGATAATGAATATGTACCGGATGATTTTATTTAATTAATAATATTTGTGGTTTTTGTACTTCTGTTATAATTTGTTATGGGGTCATTGAGCTACGATTTATTTTATTTGTAAAATAATTTTGACATTCGTAACATAACAAAGAAAAAAACAACAATTTTATCGTTGCAAATTATAACAATTTTTGTTGCACATATAAAGTAAATGGCAACATATAGTTTCATTGCTAATCGACAATAATTTTTGTTGCTCTCAAAAAATAATCAGCATCAAATATTATTGTTGTTAATTGATCATAATTATTCATAACAAGACTAACGACAACGAATAATCTCGTTGCAAAATAATATATGACTAATATATTTTGCACATTCAGCAACGAATATCGTTGCCAAAAAAGTATATAATTAGTAACGAAAATTAGTTAAGCCAACAATTTTCACACTGTTCAGTAACGACAAACATCGTTGGTAAAAGTGTCTCAACCGCAACGAAATTTCATCTTCGTTGACAAAAAAAGGTTATTTTCGTTGCCAATTACAAGGATTTTGCAACAAAAGTTACTTTTTAGTAACAATTTCTTAATAAATTTGTAACAATGTATTTCGTTGCTAAATGATCTATGCTTTTACACAAAAATCAACTTTCGGTGCGAAATATCTCACTTTCTGCAACGATCAAAATAATTTTGTTGCTAGACAATTAGCAACGCTCATTGCGCAACGAATGATCCAACGACCGAAAAATCGTTGCAAATGACATTTAGCAACGAAATTATATATCTTTAGCAACGAAAACTGGTTGTTACCAAATCACCATTTTTTTGTAGTGTATTACGATTATGCAATTACCTTCTTAAATAATTATTCTTCCTTTTATGGTGTGACCCTTTAGGTTCTTCATATTAAATTGGTTGTAAATAAATCAATTAGAACAATTCTAATCTTATTTAAATAAATAAATAAAACTAATAATCTATTTAAATAAATAATATTTATTCTACAATAGGTATAAGCCTCCCTAGCGATCAACGACTTTCAGATAATATAGATTTCAATATTAATCATAAAAGAACCCTTGAGTTAATAGTTACCATACAATTTAATCCTTCCACCATACAATGTCCCAATTATTATATATTATTATAATTCATTCAAATATATTATTATAATATTACATTATAGTAGTATGATGTGCTTATATAATAGTATAATTTTTATAATTTGAATGGTAACATTATTATAGTAAATTCATGGTATAAAAGTAAAATGAGGTGGAAGAGAATAAATTGAATTTGAATTCTTATGATGTAAGCAATGATGTCATCGAAACGATGAGATAAGCAATGATGTCATCAGAACGATGAGGTAATCAATGATGTCCTAGGATCGATGATGTAAGCGATGATGTCATAAATTATGACAAAAAGACTATTTTATCCTTACTCTGCCAAGCCTATAAATAAAAGCTCATTTCTTCATTATTTCTCACCAATTCACTAAAGCTATAGAGAGAGCAAGTATAGAGAGGGTAAGAGAGAGAAAAAAAAGAGTATTCTGCTATTACACTAGTGCAGTCTCTAAATTTTTATTAAGGTAAGGGGTATTATTTCTTTCGTATTCATGAAGAGAGTTATTTTCTTTCAATACTCGTAAGGGTTGTTATTCCATTCTTTATTATTCTGTTGGAATAACCTGTCTACGCGGACTACCGCATGCATGGTGAAATTCTGGTGTTATTCCATTCTTTATTATTCTGTGAGAATAACCTATCTACGCGGACTACTGCATGCCTGGTGAATAACCCTTCGTATTCAGTTATTAAATTATGGAAATAATCTGTCTAAGCGGACTACCGCCTGACGGGTGAAAATCCAATTGCAGTTTCATATATTGTTTCATTTCAGATTCCTAACTCTAAACTTACTACGGTAAGTATTGCTTCTATAATTCCTGAAATGATCAGAAATTTCTTGAGTTTTGCGCTTCATCTAATATCATTTCACTGGAATATTGGTCTGAACTTTCTCGTGAAATTTTTATCTTTTTATGTCGAGTTACTATTCACGAGTTACTATTCATAAGATACTATTCACGATAAAATTTTTTTCTTTCCAAATTATCTTTGTTTGGATCTAAGTTTTGAACTTCATTCTTGAATTTTGCTCCACAATTGATTATTATGGAGTATTCTTGAACTTGGATAAACTAAATTACGAACCCCTAATCTTTGTCCTTTATTTCACTGGATTCGTTATTTAAAATATTTTTCATCATCCTCAGTCCTAAATAGTGATATAATTGAATATCTTTGGACTATAGTGCAAAGATGATTACCTGATGAATATCTTTGGCCCATACTGCAAAGATGGACAGGTGTTGAGATGAACATGACCAACTGGTGATACAAATGAATATCTTTGGCCCATAGTGCAAAGATGAATAGTTGATTCGAGATGTATATTGATTGATGTTACAGGAATAAAATATTGATGATGGACTTTTAAATCAAAGAAGATAGTAGACATCATTTTCTACTTAACTCTTCTAATGAATTATTATTTCCGCTGCAGTTGTTGATCTAAAACATGTTGTCCATAATATTTTATCTGATTTGTTGAAGACTAACGATAATTTATTCTTCATTATCTTTGTCATAATATTCTTTACTAGGCTAGTTGAACTCACCCTTTCTTCCATTGTTCTCTTCAGGAAATAAGAATATCGCGGGTACTAGTCGGGGAATGGAGTGATGGTTCGAGTTGGAGCTGTAGAAGTTCTCACTATTTTTTTATAAAATAGTGTGATAATAAATGTAATGAGGACTTAGTTTGAATGTTTATATTTTCTACATGTCTGTATTTACACTCACAGTTGTGTGGTCGTATTTTGCACGACCGTTTGATATAAAAGATTGTATTTGAATTTTGTCAAGTGTATTTGGCGACTCAGAATGGGTTGGGTTGATTGGATCAATTCTGGTAGCGTCACAGTTGGTATCAGAGCCATAAGTAAAGAGCCCCGAACCTCTATCTAGTGACTCCCTGTGTGGGATGCACCGAAGCCAGACTCTCCGTAGGGGACGCCGTTCTGCGGTGACAAACTGATAGGTATTATTGTGAGGTGCTGTCCAAGGTTGGGACATGAGTCACAGTTGGTATTAGAGCTTAGGGATATGATCTCTGGCGGAGATCTGGGAATAGAACTAGGAGGGGAGAGACGAGTAAAATCCTTCGCTAGTGTGTGTCCTACCTAAGCTTATTTGGTATTTAATTGGTCGTTTGGAACATAGGGTTAATATGTGATATGTTAATTTGTTTGATTAACCCTTGTTTTGTGGCAGTATTTGAGAATGGCAGCTGAAAATCTAAATAATGGAGTGAATGAGACCGTTGAGACACCTTTAATCACCAACCAAGAAAACGTGCAACAGAAAGGCGATATTCCTCTTGTAAACGACATCACCAATCAAACGATGAACGATGGGATGTTTAGAAGCTTTTTGCAGTTCATGCAAAACCAGACGAGGGAGACTCGTGTTCATAATACAGGTGGAAATAATAACAACTCGCGGCTTGTCACTGCCAAGCATTTCAAAGAGTTGGGACCACCAGAGTTTTTGGGAAAGCCAGATCCAATCAAGGCAGAAATGTGGGTTAGGCAAATTATCAAGATATTTGATGTCTTGGGATGCACAGAGGAGCAAAAGGTTCCATTCACCACATTTATGTTACGTGGAGAGGCAGATTACTGGTGGGAATCTGTGAAGCGTACCCAGCTTGCCGCACTCAAGATGTCTTGGGAAGAGTTCTAGAAACTGTTCAATGACAAGTACTTTCCAGAAAGTATTCGTCATATGAAGGAGGTAGAGTTTATCAAACTGGAACAGAATAACATGAATGTGTTCCAGTACGAGGCTAAGTTCGCAGAGTTATCCCGGTTCGTATCTCATTTGGTTGATAATGAGGAATGTATGACGTGGATGTTTCTGAGAGATTTGAAACCCAAAATTTGTCAGTACCTCATTTCACAAACTTTCTTTATATTCAGATGTGGTGAACAGAGCCCAACTATTAGAACGAGATAATGATTATGTTCAACCAAGGGATAACAACCAAGGTCGTACCGGTGGCAGCAGTCATCGGAGCAATGACAACCAACGGGGTGGAAAGTATCATAACAGAAGAGGTAACCACTCTAGTGGTAATCGTGGCCATGATAATAAAAGAAGTGAGTCGGGGGGAGATTTCAAGAAGAGAAGGTACAACAATGACAACGTGAAGACGTCGGCACCAACATCAACAACTGTTTCTAGGGTCGTATGTTATAAATACGGAGAACAGGGACAGATCAGTCCCAACTGCACACAGCAATCCAAGGTGTGCTATAACTATGGAAAGGAAGGACATATAGCTCGAGTGTGTCCTGTAGCGAAACCAAGTTCAGCGGGGGTGATGATTCCTAAGGCAGTTCCGAACAAGTCAAAGTCGGTGGTTCTTAGAAGAGCGTTTGTCGTGACTGCCCAAAACGCAAGGAACCGGAACGAGGTGATCACGGGTAAGCTAGTCATAAACTCTTGCAAAGTCTATGCCTTTTTAGATACCGGTGCTACCCATTCTTTTATTTCACCTGCTTGTACTCAATGTTTGAACTTGACTCCTGAGAAATTAGACGTTGACTTATCTGTTGAAAATTCGTTAGGAGAAACCTTCGTTACATTCACAGTTTACAAATCTTGTTTGATTCAAATTGGCACCCTCACCCTACCTGTGGATTTTATATCTTTGAAAATACTTGCATTTGATGTGATTTTTTTTGAATCGACTGGTTAACCACTCATCATACCAAATTAATTGTTTCGTAAGGTTGTTAGCTTTCATTTAAACAACCAGACCACTAAAATTAATCAATGTAATTTCAAGTCATAAAGCTATTCGTTTATTGAAAAATGGATGTCAAGCTTTCTTAGCCCATGTCACTGATTTAAATCAGAATACATTTGATTTGAATGATATTTTTGTTGTTAATGAGTTTTTTGATGTATTTCCCGAAGAACTTCCTCGTCTACCCCAGAACGTGAAGTTGAATTCTTTATTGACCTTGAGCCTGGTACAAAATCCATTTTTAAAACCCCATATCGAATGACTCCTATTGAACTTCAGGAGTTAAAGGTCCAACTACAGGAGTTGTTAGACATTGGTTTCATTCGTCCTAGTACATCTCTTTGGGGTGCTCATGTTTTATTCGTAAAGAAGAAAGACGGTAGTATGCGACTATGTATTGACTATCAGGAGTTAAACCATGTCACCATAAAGAATAGGTATCCGTTACCTCTCATTGATGACCTGTTCGACTAGTTGCAAGGTGCGTAATTCTTCGCAAAGATCGATCTCCATTTTGGATATCATCAGTTAGAGATTAGAACTGATGACATTCCAAAGACTGCATTTAGAACTCGATATGCGCATTACGAATTTCTAGTTATATATCTTTTGGATTGACTAATGTCCATGTTGCGTTCATGGGCACGATGAATCGAATATTTAAGAAATATTTGGATCATTTTGTGCTTGTCATTATTGATGACATCCTAATATACTCCAAAAGCCTCAAATATTTTTTCACCCAGAACGAACTCAATATGCGACAACGACGTTGGCTTGAACTGTTTAAAGATTACGATCATACCATCCAATACCATCCTGGAAAAAGCAAACGTGGTAGCTGATGCGTTGAGTAGAAGATCGTATACGGGTACAAGTGCGATATTGTCAACATGAAGCCCATTTTGTATGACGTACAAAGGATGAAGATAGAGTAAAAAACTCGGAGACTCACGTAATGATGTTAAATATACGCGTAGAACCAGCTTTAATGGATAGAGTTAAAGCTGCTCAATCTACAGATCCAGAGCTGACGAATATGAAGAAGAAGGTGCAAGAAGATACTATTCTCGAAGCAAGAATCGATGAAAAGGGAATACTTTGAGTCAAATCCAGACTTTGTGTTCCTAATGACTCTGAATTGAAGTATAGTCATGATGGAAACACACAACACACCGTTCGCAATCCATCCTAAAAGTACCAAAATGTATCGTGATCGTCAACATACAATTTGGTGGAGCAATATGAAGAAAGAGATCGCGGAGTTTATCTCGAGGTGTTTAACGTGTAAACGTGTCAAGGCGAAGCATCGAGTGCCAAAGGGTCAGTTTGTAGAAAGTTAGGGACACCGATTTATGATTTATTGGTCCATTTAAAATCCTTGACCGGGTAGAAAATATGGCCTATAGACTCGCTTTACCTCCAAGCATGTCTCGTGTTTATAACGTTTTTCACATATCTGTGCTACGTAAATACGTGAAAGACCCAAACCACATTATTGAGTTAGAATCGAAAGAGATAGCCGAAGATTTAACATACGAAGAGGTACTTGTCAAGATCTTGGATAAGAAGGAACATATTCTACGCTCAAAGATTATACCTCAAGTTAAAGTTTTGTGGAGGAACCATGATATCGAGGAAATGACCTGGGAGTTAGAATCGAAAATGAAAGCGAGGTATCCTCACCTTTTTGACATACCAAGTACGTACGTCAATTTCGAGGATGAAATTTCATAAGGAGGGGAGGTTATAAGACCCCAACTTTTATGAATAAAGATTTAATTTTCTGTATATATTATTTTGAAATAGTAAGGTGTTGATTTGATAAATGTGGTAAGTTATAGGTAGTATGTGCAAATTTTACAAAGTAAGCAAGTGTTATAAAAATTCGTTGTGTCGGGGAATATTCGTTTAGTCGAGGAATATTTTTTTTGTCGGAGAATATTCGTACAACGGCACAGTCATTGGTGGACCCCACAATGGAATGAATGTCGGATATAGAAAGCGACAGAAGTAACCTTTTTATAAAAATAACGGCAAAACTTTTACCAATAAACTGTTAAAATACCCGGTGGTTAAAATACAGTAATACGCGGTGTTGCACAGTGGCACACGGTATTGCACAGTAATTTTAATTATTGATTCTTACGTAAGAAGTCACTCATTCAATAATTGTTACTGTAATTACTGTTAAATATTTTATAATATTGATCCAATAATTGCTATATTGATATTTTATATTAGTGATTCGATAATTGTCATTGCAAAATATTTCAAATTATCAAATCAATAATTCATATTATTTGAATAATATTATTAAATAGTATTATTGACAATGTCTAAAAAGTTCTGTCGAGGAAAGGGTTAGGTTATATAATTGCGCGTTAATGAGGAAAAATCCTTATCGAAAAGCCCCCTCTTTCCTAGGAACGACCTGGTTGTCAATATTGTAGTTCTGTAATATTATTTGTGAATAATTAATTATTGATATATATGATAAGGAAATATTTATTCAATGTGGATTTAAACGAAGGAATTTTTAGCATGTGACATTTGTTGAAAGTTGATATTTTATCTTTTCCGATAAAATAATTCATTCAAATATATTATTATAATATTACATTATAGTAGTATGATGTGCTTATATAATAGTATAATTTTTATAATTTGAATGATAACATTATTATAGTAAATTCATGGTATAAAAGTAAAATGAGGTGGAAGAGAACAAATTGAATTTGAATTCTTATGATGTAAGCAATGATGTCATCGGAACGATGAGGTAAGCAATGATGTCATCGGAACGATGAGGTAAGCAATGATGTCATAGGATTGATGATGTAAGCGATGATGTCATAAATTATGGCGAAAAGACTATTTTACCCTTACTCTGCCAACCCTATAAATAGAAGCTCATTTTTTATTTATTTCTCACCAATTCACTAAAGCTATAGAGAGAGAAAGTATAGAGAGAGTAAGAGAGAAAGAAGAAGAGTATTCTGCTATTACACTAGTGCAGTCTCAAAATTTTTATTAAGGTAAGAGGTATTATTTCTTTCGTATTCATGAAGAGAGTTATTTTCTTTCAGTACTCGTAAGGGTTGTTATTCCATTCTTTATTATTCTGTTGGAATAATCTGTCTACGCAGACTACCGCATGCATGGTGAAATCATGGTGTTATTCCATTCTTTATTATTCTGTGAGAATAACCTGTCTACGCGGACTACCACATGCCTGGTGAATAACCCTTCGTATTCAGTTGTTATTAAATTATGGAAATAATCTGTCTGAGCGGACTATCGCCTGACAGGTGAAAATCCAATTGCAGTTTCGTATATTATTTCATTTTAGATTCCTAACTCTAAACTTACTACGGTAAGTATTGCTTTTATAATTCCTGAAATGATTAGAAAATCCTTGAGTTTTGCGCTTCATCTAATATCATTTCACTGGAATATTGGTCTGAATTTTCTTGTGAAATTTTTATCTTTTCATGTCGAGTTACTATTCACGAGTTACTATTCACAGAGATTCACGGTAAAAAAAAAAATATTCTTTCCAAATTATCTTTGATTGGATCCATGATTTGAATTTCATTCTTGAATTTTGCTCCACAATTGATTATTATGGAGTATTCTTGAACTTGGATAAGCTAAATTACGAATCCCTACTCTTTATCCTTTATCTCACTAGATTCGTTTTTTAAAATATTTTTCATCATCCTCAGTTCTAAATAGTGATATAACTGAATATCTTTGGCCTGTAGTGCAAAGATGATTACCTGATGAATATCTTTGGCCCGTAGTGCAAAGATGGATAGGTGTTGAGATGAACATGACCAACTGGTGATACAAATGAATATCTTTGGCCCATAGTGCAAAGATGAATAGTTGATTTCAGATGTATATTGATTGATGTTACAGGGATAAAATATTGATGATGGACTTTTAAATCAAAGAAGATAGTAGACATCATTTTCTACTTAACTCTTCTAATGAATTGTTATTTTCGCTGCAATTGTAGATCTAAAACTTGTTATCCATAATATTTTATCTGATTTGTTGAAGACTAACGACAATTTATTCTTCATTATCTTAGTCATAATATTCTTTACTGGGCTAGTTGAGCTCACCCTTTTCTTCCATTGTTCTCTTCAAGAAATGAGAATATCGCGGGTACTAGTCGGGGAATGGAGTGATGGTCCGAGTTAGAGCTGTAGAAGTCCTCACTATGTTTTTGTAAAATAGTGTGATAATAAATGTAATGAGGACTTAGTTTGAATGTTTATATTTTCTACATGTCTGTATTGACACTCACAGTTGTGTGGTCGTATTTTGCACGACCGTTTGATATAAAAGATTGTATTTGAATTTTGTTGAGTATATTTGGCGACTCAGAATGGGTTGGGTTAATTGGACCAATTCTGGGGGCGTCACAGTAGTAATGTCACCCAAAAGCCTATCTATTACATAATATCCTTTCTAGCTAAGTTGACAATTTTTCTTTGCCCTTATCCTTTCCAGAACTCTCAGCTTTATCTTTCTTAACTGAAAAAATTTATAATAAAGCAAGAATGAGCATTTAATTGCTCAGCAAGTATAATAATCAATAATTAACATGCAAAAGAAATAAATATTTTCAGCTGATTCTGCTTTCACAGTAAAACAAGTCTATAAAGCAATTAGCATAAACTATGATGATAATCTCATATTTTTGAAACGACGTAGTGATTTAAATATGCTAAGTCGTTATAAATTCAAGAACTTGTTTTTCTTTTTAAAAGGTTTAATCAGAAATTTTATCTATGAACCGACATGGTCTTACGAGCACGATGGGTGATTAACACTTTATGCCCTGCATTGATCAATACTATCTAAGTGGAACAAATTCTTTCAGTTCCTCTTTGCCGTCCCAGGACGCAATATAAAAATAACCCCAAGTTGGGGAAGTTCTTGCTCAATTATAATCCATTTAGAAGAATAAAATAAATGGATAACTTAATTAAACAATTATATTTCAAGACTTAATATAAAAAAATTTGAAATATTTCAACTATACATGTATACTGGGTTTTATTTAATGTATACATCGTTATCGCATGCATTTTCCGAAGTTGATTAGAATAAAAAATCTATCTCTATAGCATTATATATAAACAAGAAGAAATAATTGCTTATATATAATTAAACTGGAAATATTATCCCAAATGAGTAAATTATGATTTTCATAATAACTGTTGCATAAAAGAATCGCAAAAGTTTAAGAAACTTACTCAATTTAAATATGAGAAAGTTAAGAAACTTGCCTTATAAGGAGATTATCACACAATTTTAAATTACAGTCACCTCACAATCCCTACAGAATTATATTCACATTCATACTCACGTTAGATAATAAAATATATCATCAACATGCATGTATATTTATTATTAATAATTATTAGTTCATAAACTAACATTATTTACTCCAATCTCAAATTCCACTATGATTGCATTAAGAATTTATCTCATTTTAACCACTTATTACTATTTAATGGTTCCTTACAATATTAATATATAAATATTTTACATATTTGAACTTAAACCTTGAATATTTTATCTCACGAATATTTTATAATTATTTCGAGAGATCAGGTTTATAAACAGCTCATATTTAACTTTTATAGTAAAATTTAACTTACTATACTATTTCTGAAATGATAATAATTTTTATATTATTTTATTCTGTCACAAGTCGCTTAGATAATTGCTTCATATAATTTTTTTTAATTTCTCGGTTTATAAATATTCGCGTTTACTATATATATATATATATATATATATATATATATATATATATATATATAACGTTACATGTTATTTAGCTCAAAAAGGTCATTTTAGGCCTCAGAAACCTCGAAATATCATTTTTATGATTTATGGAAATTTTTAAAGGTCCTTCGGTTCATTTTGTCTCATAAAATAATTTTATAGGCCATGCGAGTTTTTATTTCATCTAAATATATAATTTTATATTTATTATATAACAACCCGGGTCAAATCCCGAGTCCGGAACAAATCTCGGGTCAAATCCCAAGTCCGAATCAAATCAAATCCATCAAAATAAGGCCTTAAACCACTAGCCCAATAGTATCTTCTTGGGTCATCTTAGCCCACCACAGGCTCACCCTAAAGTCATGACTGAAGGTCCTATTGGTAGTAACTTATTTCCTTATATGCAGATAAATTTTTTCTGACGTCCCCGTCAAAATCAATTACACACACAGTCCAAAGATCTTTGCCTCTCTAGCTATTGTGGGATAATACTGGCTGGCTTCGTGTCCCCACCTCCGGATCTCCATTTCTCCATTGTGGGATAATACCACCAGCCTTCGTGTCCCCACCTCCGGTAACCCGATCGGGTTGTTTCATATAGTATCAAAGTCGATTCTCGAAAGCTCTCGGGATTTGACTCGGGTTGTTATATATGGTATCAGAGCCGACTCTCGAAAGCTTGGGTCGGGTTATTCGATCAGGTTGTCGGAGGTGGGGACACGAAGGTTGGTGGTATTATCCCACAATGGAGAGAAGAAGGTCCGGAGGTGGGGACACGAAGCCAGCCGGTATTATCCCATAATGGCTAGAGAGGCAAACATCTTTGGACCGTGTGTGTGATCGGTTCTGACGGGGACGTCATAAATTTAAGTGGGGAGTTTGTAACACCCCAGTCCCACATCAAAAGATAGGGGGAAAATTTGTCTATGTATAAGGAATTAAGTTGCTTACCAATAATACCTTCAGTCATGACTTTTGGGTGAGCCTGTGGTGGGCTAAGATGACCCAAGAAGATATTATTGGGCCAGTAGTTTAAGGCCTTATTTTGGATGGATTTGATTCGATTCGAACTTGGGATTTGGCCCGAGATTTATTTCGGACTCGGGATTTGACCCTGGTTATTACATATTACATATTTATATTGCTTAAATTATGCACGAAAGTTAGTTTCTTGGCATAAAATCTCATTTCCGGTCAAAACTCGCCTCGTAAGACTTTATTAACTTTATTATGTCTTAAAACTTTGCCGAAATGCGATTCGGAACGTCAAAATCGCTTGACGCGTCGACGTTCATCGTCGCCCAATTTTTAGCTCAGACTTGCCTATTCGCCTATTTTTAATTCTCAAACCACTAGGGGTGCTCAAAAAATTTGGTTTTTTCGGTTTTTTCAGTTTTTTACCGAAACGGTTAAAACTAGTACCGGCGGTACCAGTTTTTTTCGGTACCGAATTTTCAATTTTTTTATACTTTTTGGTACTGGTAGCGGTAATTAAAAGTTTGAATTCGATAAATATCGAAAAATGGAAAAAACCCCAAAAATTAAAACTTACTTCATTTACTTTATCTACAGACTTCTCTCTCTCTTTACTTTATCTACAGACTTCATTTATTTTGAGTTCTGTGACTTCTGTCTGACCTCTTCACAAACCTAAGCATCTCAAATCTAAGCATCTCAACTTACCCTGCTAGGCTGCTACTGCTACAGAGCCAGCAGCCCAGCACACAGCCTTTGTATCTCTGCTAGTTGCCATCGTCTTCGACTACCAGCACTTAGTAGGTCCGTCCAACACAGCAACACATCTGAGATTTGTTCATCAACAGACGCCGACGCCCGACGGTAAGTCGTGAGATGAGATCTGTAGACTATACTTACAAATTAACCCAGATGACCAGATCTAATTTCTAAGAACTGAAACACTAGTACAAATCTGATAGTGTAACCTGTGGTTTTGCTAGATTAAGATATATTTTGCTATGTTTATTGAATCAAATTTCTTATGCGGCTCATCTAAGATGGCCTGAAATTGAATTACAAATTTCGTTTCTAATATTGTTGCAAATTGTTATGTACCCAGTACCTTTGGTTGGTTGGTATGACCACATATTTAGTGATAATAGCCAATAGGTGTTTTGCTATCTGACCCCCCCTGTGTATGTGTTGGTTAGCTGGTTTAGCAACTAAGTAAGTATAATAGTTGGAAATGCATGTGTAATGGCTTGGAAGGAACAATTGAGTTGATTAAAGTTTGGAGACATTATTAACAAATATTTGAGAAAACTGGTTGAAATTTTATCAAGTCTTAAACTTTTAGGGAAAATTATCAAGTTAAAACAAACAGGATGCCACTCACTAAACCCAATAACCTGACATAACATACTCAAAAATTTAACTAATTAATCAAAGCAACATTAATTGTGTTCTTTTAAGTATCTTTCTCATATTGTTATCAGAAGAGAGCATTCAACTGATGGTATTAGCTAATGTTTTGTTCATTATTTTGTTCAAACATTATGAATTTTGACATAGTTTCACTGAGCTGTGCCAAGAGTTTATCGCTGTTATGTTTTGTTCTTTATCATAGTTCATTATTTTGTGAAAAAAGTAAGGCTAATTCTTTTGAGCATGTGTAGGTTATAATGGCTGAGGAGCAGTCTGAGGCACCCATCAACGTGGACTCGAATGCTGAAAATATAATTCATATTGATGAAGAGGATTTGAATGAAGGTGAAATTGAGCAACTTGATGCCGGTAAGACTCGTGCTAAAATTTGGGCTCATTATACAAGATTTAAGCAAAATGGTCAAATTAAAGCTAAATGCAAATGTTGTGGAGCTATTTTAAGTGCTGATCCAAAAATTAATGAGACTAGTGGTCTTAATGCTCACAATAGGAGATGTAAAATTTACCCCCCAAATGTGGAGTTAAGAAATCAAGCAATCTTAAACTTTAAATCTGCAAGTGCTAATAATGATGATGAGACCATGGAAGGGGAGCCAACAAATAATTGTCTTTGGAAATTTGATGTGGATCTAACTCGGGCTGCTTTAGCATATATGATTCTAGTTAATGAGCTTCCTTTTAAATTTGTGGAAAATGAAGGATTTCGACATTTTTTGTCCATTGCATGTCCTAGGTTCAATGTTCCTTCACGTCACACAATTACAAGAGATTGTTTTAAAATATATATGGAAGAGAAAAAGAAGTTAAAATCTATTTTTAACTCATCTTCTTAAAGGATATGTATTGCAACTGACACATGGACATCAATGCATAGACTTAATTATATGGTTGTGACAGCTCATTACATTGATGAGAAATGGAGATTGAGAAAAATAATAATAAACTTTGTTCTAATTTTGAGTCCCAAGGGTGAGGCCATTGGAATGGCAATTGAGAATTGTTTGATAGAATGGGGGATTAAGAGAGTTTTTACTATAACTGTTGATAATGCCAGTTCAAATGATGTTGCAATATCTTATTTAAAAAATCAATTGCAAGTATGGGGACATAGTGTTTGTGAGAATAAATTCATTCATGTTCGATGTGTTGCTCATATTTTAAACTTGGTCGTAGTTGATGGGCTAAAAGATGTTAATATTTCGGTAGCTCGTGTTCGGGCATTAATTAGGTGGGTACGGCAATCTCCATCTAGGATTAGAAAGTTCAAGGAGTGTGTTGACTTTGAAAAAATTGAACGTAAATCTTCATTAATCCTAGATGTTGCTACTAGATGGAACTCCACATATTCAATGTTGAATGTTTCTCTTCCTTTTGAACGTGCTTTTAATAGGTTTGGGAGTAGGGATCCTTTGTTTAAACAAAAACGATCTCAGGTGAAGGATGGCCAACAATGGAGGATTGGGGTAATGTGAGAAGAATTGTTTTGTTTTTGAAACACTTCTATGAATTAACACTTAGAATCTCTGACTCATTATATGTTACATCCAATGGATTTGTTCATGAGTTTGTGGAAGTCGATGGTCTTTTGAAAGAAATGGAAGATGATGATGATTATCAAATGAGAGAAATGACTATGAGGATGAGATCAAATTTAATGAAATATTGGGGGGATGTTGATAAAATGAACAAGTTGTTATACATTGCCGTGGTTCTTGATCCAAGACACAAATTCACTTTCATTGAGTTTGTATTTAATCACATGTATGGTAAAGAAAGTTATTTGGCAATCAAAATGGCTAGAGGGGCTAAAGATGTATTATTTGAGTTGTTCAATTATTATAATCTCAATCATTTATCGTCCCAAGGTCATTCATCTCAAACTCCAAGTGGGAGTGGAAGCTTAACTCAAAGTGGTGGTTCAATCATTAGTAGAAAGTATGTCAAGAAAAAAAAGAAAAATTGGCAGCTTGTTTGAACAACATGTTGAGGATGTTCAAGGTGGGGAAGTTCAAACTGAGTTAGAAATGTATTTAAAGGATCGAGTTGAAAGAAACGATGAAAAATTTAATCTTTTAGCTTGGTGGAGATCCAACACTCATAGATTTCCCGTTCTTTCATTAATGGCTAGAGATGTCTTAGCGATTCCCATTTCTATCGTGGCTTCTAAATCGGCATTTAGCATAGGAGGACGCATCCTTGATTCCTTTAGGAGCTCTTTAACTCCTAGGATGGGGCAAGGAATTATTTGTTCTCAAGATTGGCTTCGCCGAAGCAACAAACCAATTAATATCGAAGAAAAGTTGGAATCCCTTGAAGAAATTGAAAAAGGTAACACTGTAACACTTTATATTGTTTATATATTTTTTGTAATGTAGTTTAAATTCTTCTTAATAAATTATGATTTGCTCACATTTGTCTTTTAAAAATTGCAAAATTTTCAGTAGGCGATTTAGATGCATCAATCTTGGATATGTAATTGTGCAATTTTCAGCAGGTTGCTTTTCAGCAGGCGGTTTTCAGCAATTTTCAGCAGGCAATTTTCAGCAGTTGATTTTTAGCAGGTTGAGAGAATTGTGCCTTGTGGCTTGTGTATTGTTTGTTTTTAATTTATGTGGATCGAACTTTGTAGTGGTCCTAGTGGATGTTAAATTTAGATTGAATCTAGTGGAACCATGCTGCTATTGAAGTATGTCATATGTTGACTGTTATAATATGATATTCTAACTGTTGGCAGCCAACATATTGATGTATACATTTGACTTCAGTTGACATGATTCAAAGTTATCCTTTTAATGTTACAGCAGGCAGCAGCCACACTGGTCAGAGAGAGTGTTATATATAATCTGGTTTTCATTTATACAGTTATTGATGAATAAGCTATGGCCAAATTTTGATGGCTGGCAATCAACATATTGATGTTTCAATCTTATGATGGATGGCCTTTGCAAACAAACAATAGAATGATAGTCCCCAAAGCTCCAGGGGATAAAGAAACAAGAAGATTACAAAATAGATTGCTGACTTGAATAAAATCTGAGGAAGAAACTTGGGTTTAGTTCTGGGGTATGTTAGTATGTTACTGCTCCTTTTTATTTGTCCAATTCACAAAATAGCCAACAGTTTAAGTTTATTTGTGCCTTAATATAGATTTTCATGTGTTGGTTGTAGCAGGACATAATGGATTTGGAGATCTAGAGTCCTAGCGGTGTTTGGGGGTTGTGAGTTTCCAACAGATTATAAGCTTGTTATAATACTGATGGAAGAATGTGGTTTGGTGATAATGTCTCTCTTATGCGGTTTGCTTGTTTCTAAAAATTAATAGCACTAGTTCTATAATATTCCAAACTTTAAATAGGAATATTAATATAAACAGTAAATATAACTATGACTAATATCTTGTGTAATGTGTATTTAACATTATTATTGGAATATATATATAATTATAAAGCAACACATACGATATAACTGTGTAAATAGGATGTAAGGTTTTATAAGTAAAACCCTAATTTATAATAAGGAATTCTAACCCTAAGGGTTATAATAAATAGAAATTATAGCATGATACATTAATAATGTTATATATTATTGTATACATATATTTAATATGATGTATTAAAAATTTAACTGGAGAATATTGTAAGGAAACCCTAACTAGGGATTTGAAAACCCTAACCCTAATTATGAAACCCTAATTTTAAACTATAAACCCTAATTATAGGTCATAAACCCTAATTGTTCATAATTGTTTTTAAATGTTCTAAGGATAATAGGAAATGACTAAATTATACTTGCATTTACATGGGAAATTACCAAAATACCCTTAGGATAGGCAAAATGACCAAAATACCCTTATTTTGTTTTCTTACAAAACAAGATAGGAACAAATCTTTTGTTTGCAAGTAAAAGATTTGTCCTATGGCTCTACAACCTCTTGGCATGACAATACACCCTAGCACATTAATTATCTAGCCTTAGTTGTCAAAATAAGGAAGAAACACTTAAATAACCCCCACTTGAACTTTGGACATAAAGATAAGTGTTGGTACTTTGAACCCACGAATTTTACATCAAATATATATCATATATTGGTCTAGAAACCACCTCTAACAAGCCCAGATCGGGAACAGAAGGAGAAAGAACAAGGATTGATCAAAAAGGTTAAAAAACTTAACCCTAATTAAAATTTTAAATTCTGAAAGTTCAATTGTTGTTGTTATTGTTTAGATATGTTCATCAGTAAGTTAATTAGTGATCTGGGTTGCTAAAACACGAACCCATAACACTTAAAAGCATCAAAATATAGTTTTAAGCAAAACTGCCGAAGTGTCAAAACAGGGTCTGACAATGAATGGCAGCCCTTATATCTCGTTGATTATTTGATGGTTTGATGTTTTAAGAGTTGATAATCATTGCTTGCAAGGTTGTTAATAGATTAGTAGTGGTAAATTAGATCTCAGAACACTGAATTGGAATCTATAATGGGTCAAAACCCGTTGACCGCTCATTTTCTGGGTAACCCAGAAAACGTAAACCTTAGCCTGACAGCTAGTTTGACCGCTCGGATCTCTTTGCTGACAGGTTGTTTAAGTGTTAGATGCTAGTAGACTTATACCTTGACATGAGCTCTACACAACCCTAGTACTCTAAGACCCTAAATAGTCACTGGCCGGAAACTATGAACGGTCAAACCACGTTGACCGTCCAGATTCAATTTCTAGGTAACCCAGAAATGTTGAGCAGCGGTCTGACAAGATTTTTGGAGGCTTGGATCTTGATTTCTGCTAAGATCTAAACTCTGTAACTACTCAAGCCATGTACCCTTGTAGATAGTTTATAGAGCCCGATGGCTAGATCAACCAAAAACTAACCGGCCGGCAAGATATAAGACCCTAAAGGTCGTTGACCAGCGTTGTCCAAACCTTTCTGGGCAGCCCAAAAAGGAAGAACAATCTTGGGGTAGTTGGTTTGACTGATTGTGTGAACTTGTAGAGATATTTTTAAGTAGTGAAGTGACCATAGACGTGTACTACTACATCAGTACTACAACTTTATTGAATTAGATTGCCCATAAACCATTTCAGTTGATAGCTAAAGCAAGTCAAACAAGGGTCTAGCACGTTGACCAACGTGTTCTTGGCTGGGCCAAGAACACCTATAGCAACACGTTTGTCGCTAAAGGTCTTTAGCGACAAACAATATTTGAAAATTAATTTTATTAATTAAAATAAATAGAAATAAATATAAAAAATATTAAATAAATATAAAAATTCTAAAAAATCATTTTTAATTATAATAAATAATTTTCAATATTTTGACATAAAATTTTATTAATATTTAAATATTAATAATAATAAGAGTAATTAATAATAAATTACTTAAAAATAATATTAATGATTTAAAAATCATTTTAAATAATAAGAAATTATTTAAAAATAATAATAATGATTTAAAAATCATTATTAAATAAAATAAATTATTTAAAAATAATATTGATGATTTAAAAATCATTTTAAATGGTTATTAAATATTTAAAAAGTAATATTAATAACTTAAAAATCATTTTAAATGATATTAAACCATTTAAAAATTATTTTGAACATTTAGAAATTATGATAAATGATATCTAAGGCATATATATAAAATATTAAAACTTTTGAGTAAAGTTATTGAAAAACTAATTTGAGAACTAATTAATAAAGTTGTAAAGTACCGAACGGACTCCAAGATCAACACAGACACTAATATTTTAATTAGAATTTTATTACTATTCTTTCTAATGACTGTTATAATATATATATAGGTTGTGAATATACTTTCAAATAACCTAAGTAGCTGATCGTGATAAAAGGCAAGTTTTTCTAACTTCATTTAATTTCAATATTAAATGTAAGTCCTATAAATTGATATATGAAATTGTTACATTCATTGTTCGTGAGATCTGTGATTTGAAAAAGGTTATGACTTATTGTTCAAGCATAACCAAGACATATGAACTATTATTTGCGTAAAGTGTTGTTGATTTGATATCAAAGTATAGACTGTGGTGAAACTAATGTTATTTGGTACAAATATATATACTGATACTATTTATGACCGGCAGTGTTACACTGATCGGGTGTTTTATAATGACCGAAAATTTTATATTTACCGGGTGGTTGTGATAGAATGATATGCATACTTCTATTTGGTGTGGTTGGCCAAATCAACCCGGGTTACTAAGTCTATATGACTGACAGAAACTCGTAATATGTGGGGTTTGGCAGATCAAACCTCAGTATATATACGTCGAAAATACTCTAAACTTTATGTTCTTTCATTTTAGATATTGTGTGTGTATAAACTGTAATTGTTTAAAACTTGCTGAGTATTTTAAAGCTCATTCTTGCAAATATTCTTTTCTTTTGCAGCTGCGTTGAATATCCCAGAAAGTTCAGGAAATAATACTTGTGGGTAGAAGTCTGTTTATAAGAACGAATGTTTATTATAATACAAAGAATGTAATTTGGTATAACTCTGATGTAATAATTGAACGTTATGTAGTCAGATATTATTATGTGATTAAGTTATTAGTTGCATGAGGTTACTTTGTTCATGTAGAATAATATCAAGTACATTATCTATATAAACTATACATCTGAATGAGGGTATTGAATGATCTTGGGAGTTCTGTAAGCACTGAGGTCGCTCCTCAGTTCCAAGAACAATCTTATCATTTGTACTGTGAATGTCAGATAGATAGGAATTATTGATATGAAAGAAATATCTGTAAGATTATAAATCTATACATCCAAGTGAGGGTATCCAGATACGGTAATTATTCTGACGAGAACTCTTAACTGATTGGGATACTGTGAATTTTGGATTTATAGAATTTATTATCTTATAGAATATTTACGTGAGCACCAAATCTGCTACAGGCAAGGCAGAGAATTTGGGGGCGTCACAAGTTCTTTTGTTTGGTGGTTGTAGTTTGAGATGATTGGAAGGACTTGTTTTGGTCGTCATTGTTTTTTCTCATCTTTTCCTCTCATTTATATATATATATATATATATATATATATATATATATATTAATGGCCACCCCATAAAAATTCATTCACAACATACAAGGACTGCAATACAAGAAGCATCCACAAACTATTGAAACCAACCCCTACTAGAGGAGTTATGTAATATAAGTGAACAGACGGCTAAACAAATAAAATTTCAGGTGTACATGAAATTGATACAGAATGTTACAGTTTCAAGTGTACATCAATTTCACTTTCAAGTGTACATGAAATTGATACAGAATGAATAATAATCGCTTTGATACAAATTGATACTTTTAAGTTTCAAGTGTACATCACTTTCACTTTCAAGTGCAAAATCAGAATGTTACAAACTTGTAATTGTAAACTAGGAAATTTCAAGCAAAGAAAAAGAAAGAAGGGAAAATACTTAGTTTAAAAAAAAATTGTTTATATATTTAAAAAATTATTTAATTATTGCGGTATAACCGAAAACCGAACCAAAAAAATCAGAACAGACTTTGTACCGAACCGGTACCGAAATTGGTTATTCGGTACCGGTACCGGTTCTTGGTTTTTCGGTATTTTTGGTTCGGTACAGGTTTGGTTTTTTTGGTACCGGTTCAGTTTTTTACCAATGAGCACCCCTACAAACCACAAGTCGTATAACGTTGAAATTTTGGTATGCTATATAGACCTCATAGAGTAGTATTTTTATCAAAAATTAGATCGCTAAAACATTTATTGAAAACCCATCAAAATCAACCTCAAAATAGCCTACAAGCAAACTGCACCAGCAGCAGCAGCGCCTGCAGCACGCCCGCGCTCGGCCTACTGCCTGCAGTGCCCTGCTGCTTCTGCAGCTCGGCTTAGCAAAGCGGCCACTTTGCGATTTTCTCCCACGCTATACGTAACTCCGTTTAATCCAATTTTTGGATATGTTGTACATGGTATGGCAAAGTATTTTAAAAAAATATCAGGACTGATATTCGAGTACATTAACCTGTTCGAACAGAGTGCCCAAATTAACCGTTCGCACAGATTTTTCAACTTTTCGTTTAACGTTCAAAAGTCACCATAACGCGATTCAACCTAACTTTCTTACTAACTAAGCTTTAATTAACATAATATGACTCGCCTAAGGGTTTAGCTCGTTTAAATTCCAAGTTCTTGGTCATTTTTACCCTCTACGGCCATTAATCAAACATATTACATACATTCTTTGTTCCATTCGATTTCTTAATCGTTTATAAACGTTTTTTCTTCTATTTCATCCTTATATCATCTCACAACACCAATTTATCCCCAATCTTACTATTATCATGAATTCATACATATTTGATGTATAACCTCAAATAGAATATATAAACTTGAATAAGTAAAGTTTACTAACAAAACTTAGTTTTTCCATTCCTTGGATATAAAACCATTCAACCTCCATATTACACATAAATGGATAAAAATAGATTGAACACAAAGGAAATCCATCCAAGTTTACATACTAAGCTACAAAACTTCAATAATGGAAATTTAGTAAATATATTATACCATTACATAAAGTTAATTAAAATAAAAATTCAATAAGGATTTTATACCTTTAAACTCTTATCTCCAAGCTTGATAACTTTAATCCTTAACTCCAAGCTCTCTTAAACACAATTCCTTCACTTAACCATTTGAGAAAAGTTCAAAGTTTCACCACTGTAGGAGAAGAGAGGCCACGAGTTGGAGGAGAAGAAGAAGAAGACTTGACTAATTTACTAAGTCAAAATACTTGGAGCCAAAGTTTGGTTGGGGAGTAAACCATACACTTCCCTCTCCTCTCTCTATTCAAGGCAAGAAGAAAGAAAAGACTTGGAAAAGCTAGCTTGTAACAGTAATAGTTATTAGGTAATAATCCCTAATTAACTAATTTATTAATTTACTCTTATGCTAACTACTTTAATTACCACCATATTAGTAACTTACTTTAGTTAATTAATTAAGTTACTACCTACTCCATAAAACTAAATCTCTTGCAAATATATATATATATATATATATATATATATATATATATATATAAAATATATACTTTCAACTATTTCAATATATATCTACTATATACCGTAAATAGAACATAATATATCTTAATTACATAATCATTTTATAAATATAAAATAAATATGCAAAAACATAATAACCCTTGCAATTAATATAAATTGCTTACTTAAAATATTATAAGAAAATATAATATCCTTCCCTTCATTCTCATAAATTCAAACAAGAATTTATTTACCTCATTAATATATTATAATAATTATAATCTCCATTCTTTATAAAAATAATTCCATATAAGAATTTATTTTAATACCTTTGGTTATAGCATATAAATAGACATTATATATCTAAACCACCTCTTCAATTTTTATCCCAATTGTTCACAACAATTATTGCTTCATTGCTTAATAAATACATATACATAATACATATTTATTAAATCTCATTTACATGCTGCATCAAACATGTACAAACCACATATAGTAAATAAATAAATAATTTATTCACTATTTTCATATTATTATTATAACAGAAATTATAAGAAATTTTCAGGTTCTTACATTTTTCCCCTCTTATAAAGATTCTGTCCCCGGAATCACAAAATAAACTTATTCAAACAACTGCGAATAGTTAACTTTCATCTTCTCTTCTAATTCCCAAGTTTCTTTCTCAACACTATGATTTCTCCACAATACCTTTACTGAAGATATTACCTTATTCCGTAAAACTTGCTCCTTCCTATCTAATATCTGAACAGAAATCTCCTCATAAGTTAAGTCTTTCTCAAATTGAATCGTTCATATTCGATCACATGTTTATAGTCTGCTTTATACGGTTTCAAAACTGACACATGAAATACATTATGCACATGTTCCAATTCTGGAGGCAAAGCTACTTCATACGCTACCTCACCGACTTTCCTTAAAATCTCAAATGGTCCTATAAAACGAGGGTTCAATTTTCCTTTCTTGCCGAAACAAATCTTTCCTTTCCATGGGGACACTTTTAGAAACACCTGTGACCCGACTTTAAAGTCCCTCTTTTGTCTATGTTGATCCGCATACTTTTTCTGACGATCCTGGGCTGTTATAAATCTCATACATATTAATTTAACAATCTCTGTAATTAGTTGCACCAATTTCGGTCCTAACAAACTACGTTCTCCAAATTCATCCCAGTAAAGAAGTGTTCGACATTGTCTTCCATACAATGCCTCATACGACGGCATACCTATACTAGCATGGTAGCTATTGTTGTATGCAAATTCCACCAGAGGCAAATGATCATCCCAATTCCCTTTAAAATCCATCACACAAGCTCGTAGTATATCTTCTAAAGTTTGTATTGTCCTTTCGCTTTGTCCGTCTGTCTGAGGATGATAAGCTGTACTCAATCTTAATTGTGTTCCCATATGTTCTTGCAAACTCCTCCAAAAATTTGAGGTAAATCTGGAATCCCTATCTGACACAATTGATATTGGCACTCCATATCTACAAACAATTTCTTTGATATACAGCTTGGCTAGTTGATCTAGGTTATATTTAATATTTATTGGCAAAAAGTGTGCCGACTTTGTTAATCGATCTACTATAACCCAAATAATGTCTAGTCCTTTTTGCGTACTCAGAAGTCCTACCACGAAATCCATTGTGATATGTTCCCATTTCCATTCAGGGATTTCCAATGGTTGCAATAACCCACTTAGTTTTTGATGTTCAGCTTTTACTCTTTGACAAGTCAAATATTTATTGATATATTCTGCAATTTCTCCTTTCATACTTGGCCACCAAAAATACTGTCGAAGGTCTCGATACATTTTTGTACCCCAGGGTGAATCGTGTACCTCGAACAATGGGCTTCGTATAAAATCTCTTCCTTCAATTCCAACATTAATGGAACCCAAAATCTTCCTTCAAAACGGATTACTCCATTACTATCCATTCTAAACTTGGTTTCTTTTTCTTCAGAAATTTTCTCCTTAACCTCCACACATTCCTCATCCCCGAGCTGTGCTTCCTTAATTTTTTCCACCAAAGTTAAACCATCTGCCACAAAATATAATTTTTCCTGTGATCCCACCAAAATTTTCACCTCTAATTCCATTTTCTCCATTGCTACTATTAACTCCTCTCGAGCAGTTAATATCATCAATTTCTCTCGACCCTTCCTCCTTAGAGCATCGGCCACAACATTTACTTTGCCTGGGTGATAAATAATTTCGCAATCATAATCTTTAATTAATTTCAACCACCTTCTTTGCCTGATATTCAATTCTTTTTGTGTGAATATATATTTCAAACTTTTGTGATCGGTGTATATTTCACATTTTGCCCATATAAATAATGTCTCCATATTTTTAAAGCAAACACTACCGTTGCTAACTCCAAATCGTGGGTAGGATACCCCTTCTCATAATCTTTCAACTGTTGGGATGCATAAGCAATAATTTTTCTATGTTGCATAAGAACACATTCCAATCCTTTATGTGAGGCATCACTATAAACCACAAAGTTTCCCGTATTATCTGGTAGACATAATGTAAGACCCCAACTTTTATGAATAAAGATTTAATTTTTTTTATATATTATTTCGAAATAGTAAGGTATTGATTTGATAAATGTGAAAAATTATGGGTGAAATGTGCAAATATTTCAAAATGAGCAAGTGATTATAAAATATTCATTGTTGTCGGGGAATATTCGTTTGGTCGTGGAATATTCTTGTTGTCGGGGAATATTCGTATGACGGCGCAGCTATTTGTGGGTCCCACAACGGAATAACTGTCGGATATAGAAAGCGACAGAAATAACTTTTTTATAAAATAACGGCGTAGTTGTTACCGTTAGTACTGTTGAAATATCCGGTGGTTAAAATACATTAATACGCGATGTTGCACAGTAGCACACGGTATTGCACAGTATTTTGAATTATTGATTCTTACGTAAGAAGGCACTTACTCAATTATTGTTACAGTAATTACTGTTCAATATTTTATATTATTGATTCAATAATTGCATGATATTTTATTGATTCAATAATTTTTACGTTGATATTTTATATCAATAATTGCTACGTTGCTATGATTGATTCAATAATTGCTACCGTTGATATTTTGTATTATTGATTCAATAATTGTCAAGGCACAGTATTTCACATTATCAACTCAATAATTCATATTATTTGAATAATATTATTAGATAGCATTACTGACAATGTTCAAGGAAAGTTCTGTCTAGGAGGAGTTATTTAATTGCGCGTCAGTAAGGAGAAGTCCTTATCGGAAGGCCCCCTCTTTCCTAGGAACGACCTGGTTGTCAATATTGTAATTCTGTAATATTATTTGTGAATAATTAATTATTGATTTATATGATAAGAAAATATTTATTTTGTGGATATAAAAGAAGGAATTAGTGCTGATGTGTTTTTATCAATATTTTGGTGTGGAAAATCATCTGTTTATGGATTTGGGATAATTTATGTTTGAAATTTGGAAAAACTTCCTTCTATAAAGTTGTAGAGAATTAAATTTCTTATGGAAAGGACATATCATTTGTATTTTTATGATAAAAGAGCTATTTATTATGAATTATTGAAGTTTCGAAAATAAATATTTTTATTAAAAACATGGGTGGGCCCCACTTTTATTTTTTTTGTTGAAATTTTTTTGATTATTGATAGCAGCCAGAGAAAAAAAAATGAGGCGGCTGGAATTTTTATTATTAAAAAGTCTACTTTGGCATCCTAAGCTTTTTCTATAAATAGGGTGCTTAGGTTAGAATTGAAAATCACACCAGAATCAGAAGTTTTCTCTCTCTATAATATCAAGCGTATTTTTGTGAGTATTTAGATACTTTGAGTGTTACTATTCAGTGCAAGTTTTGTTCAGCCTTATATCCGATATTCCAGTCAGAGGTACTATTCTTTTAAGGTAAGAGATGTTATTTTCTTTCGTAAATGATGTTATTCTTTTCAATATCATTATACCAAAATATTGGCATGGATTTTATTATGAAATTCTTACTTTTTCCGTTGGGGTTACTATTCACGTATACGACACTATTCACGTATACGGCACTATTCACGAAAAAAATTAAATTTTCTTCTATTTGTCCAAGCTGCTTGTTATGGTTACTATCTTTGATTGGATCTAAGTTTTGAGCTTCATTCTTGAATTTTTCTCCACAAAGTATTATTATGGAATATTCTTGAACTTGAATAAACTAAAATATGAATCCTTAATCTTGTCCTTTATTTCACTAGATTCGTTATTTAAATATTTTTCATCATCCTCAGTCCTAAAAGGTGATATAACTGAATATATTTGGCCTGTAGAGCAAAGATGAATGATTACCTGATGAATATCTTTGGCCGTAGTGCAAAGATGGACAGGTGTTAAGATGAACATGACCACTGGTGATACAAATGAATATCTTTGGCCATAGTGCAAAGATGAATATTTGATTTGAAATATATATTGATTGATGTTACAGGGATAAAATATTGATGATGGGCTTTTAAATCATAGAAGATAGTAGACTTCATTCTCTACTTAACTCTTCTAATGAATTGTTATTTTCGCTGCGAATATTGATCTAAAACTTGTTGTCAATAATATTTTATCTGAATTATTGAAGACTAACGATAATTTATTTTTTATTATCTTAGTCATAATATTCTTTATTGGGTTAGTTGAGCTCACCCTTTTCATCTATTGTCCTCTTCAGGAAATGAGAATGTTGCGAAAACTAGTCGGGGGACAGAGTGATGGTCCGAGTTAGGGCAGTAGTAGTCCTCACTATTTCTGATAAATAGTCTGATAATAATTGTAATGAGGACTTAGTTTGAATGTTAATATTTTGTACATATTGGTATTAACACTCACAGTTGTGTAGTCGTATTTTGCACGACTGTGTGATATAAAAGTTTGTATTTGAATTCTATACCATATATTTGGTGACTCAGAATGGGTTGGGGTGACTGGGCCTATTCTGGGGGCGTCACAGTTGGTATCAGAGCTTAGGGATATGGTCTCTAGCGGAGATCGGGGAATAGAACTAGGAGGGGAGAGACGAGTAAATCCTTCACTAGTATGACCTACCTAAGCTTATGTGTTATTTAATTGGTCAATCGGAGCATAGGGTTAATATGTGATATGTTAATTTGTTTAATTAACCCTTGTTTTATGGCAGTATTTGAGAATGGCAGCTGAGAATGTTAACAATGAAGTGAATGAGACCGTGGAGACACCTTTAATCACCAACCAGGAGAACGTGCAACAAGAAGGCAATGTTCATCCTGAAAACAACGCTGGTCAGACGATAAACAATGAGATGTTTAGAAATTTTTGCAGTTCATACAAAACCAGACGAGGGAGACACGTGTGCAACATACAGGTGGAGATAATAATAACTCGCGGCTTGTCACTGCCAAGCAGTTCAAAGAATTGGGACCACCAGAGTTTTTGGAAAAACCGGATCCAATCAAGGCGGAGACATGGATTAAATAAATTACCAAGATATTTGATGTCTTGGGATGTACGGAGGAACAGAAGGTTCCATTCGCCACGTTTATGTTCCATGGAGAGGCAGATTACTGGTGGGAATCCGTGAAGCGTACCCAGCCTGCTGCACTCAAGATTTCTTGGGAAGCGTTCCAGAAACTGTTCAATGACAAGTACTTTCCTGAAAGTATTCATCATATGAAGGAGGTAGAGTTTATCAGACTAGAACAAAACAACATGACGGTGTCCCAGTACGAGGCTAAGTTCGCGGAGCTGTCCAGGTTTTGACCTCATTTGGTGGAGAATGAGGAACGTATGATGCGGATGTTTCTGAGAGGTTTGAAACCCGAAATACTTCAATACCTCATTTTTCACAAATTTTCTCTATATTCGGATGTTGTGAACAGGGCCCAGTTGTTAGAACGAGAAAGTGATTATATTCAACCAAGGGACAACAACCAAGGTCGTACTGGTGGCAGCAGTCATCGGAGCAATGACAACCAGCGGGGAGGAAAGTATGACAAAAGCGGTAACCACTCCGGTGGTAATCGTGGCCATGACAGTAGAAAAAGCGAATCGGGAGGAGATTTCAAGAAGAGAAGGTACAACAATGAGAACGTGAAGACGTCGACATCAGCACCAGCATCAACTGTTTCTAGGGGAGGAGAACGACCACTGGTCGTATGCTATAAATGCTGGATAGACGGACACATCAGCCCAAACTGCCCACAAAAATTCAAAGCATGTTATAACTGTGGAAAAGAAGGATATATAGCTCGAGATTGTCCTGTTGCGAAACCAAATCCAGCGGGGGTAGTGATTCCAAAGGTGGTTTCGGACAAGTCAAAGTCGGTAATTCCTGGAAGAGCGTTTGTCGTGACAGCCCAAAATGCGAGGAATCCACACGAGGTGATTATGGGTAAGCTAATCATAAACTCTTGCGAAGTTTACACCTTGTTAGACACCGGTGCTACCCATTCTTTTATTTCACCTGCTTGTGCTCAACATTTGAACTTGACTTCTGATAAGTTAGACTTTGACTTATCTGTTGAAACTCTGTTAGGAGAAACCTTCGTTACATCTACAGTTTACAAATCTTGCTTGATTCAGATTGGTACCCTTACCTTACCTGTTGATCTTATATCTTTGAAAATACTTGCTTTTGACGTGATTTTAGGAATTGACTGGTTAACCACTTACCATGCCAAAATTAATTGCTTTCGTAAGGTTGTTAGTTTTCATATTCCTAATCAACCTGTTGTGCGAATCCAAACCACCAAACCACTAAAATCAGTCAATGTCATTTCAAGTCACAAAGCTATTCGTTTATTGAAAAAAGAATGTCAAGCTTTCTTAGCCCATGTCACTGATCTAAACCAGAATACGTCAGATTTGAATAATATTTTCGTTGTTAATGAGTTTCTTAATGTATTTCCCGAAGAACTTCCCGGTCTACCCCCAGAACGTGAAGTTGAATTCTTTATTGACCTTGAACCCGGTACAAAACCCATTTCTAAAACCCCATATCGAATGGCTCCTATTGAACTTCAGGAGTTAAAGGTCCAATTACAGGAATTGTTAGACATCGGTTTTATTCGTCCTAGTACGTCTCCTTGGGGTGCTCCTGTTTTATTCGTAAAGAAAAAAGACGGGAGTATGCGACTTTGTATTGACTATCGGGAATTGAACCATGTCACCATCAAGAATAGGTATCCGCTAACTCGTATTGATGACCTGTTCGACCAGTTGCAAGGAGCACAATTCTTTTCAAAGATCGATCTTCGTTCTGGATATCATCAGCTGAAGATTAAAACTGAGGATATTCCGAAGACTGCTTTTAGAACTCGGTAAGGGCATTATGAGTTCTTAGTCATGTCTTTTGGATTGACTAATGTTCCTGTTACTTTTATGGATATGATAAACCATGTATTCAAGGAATATTTGGATCAATTCGTTGTTGTCTTTATTGATGACATCCTCATCTATTCTAAAAGTCGTGAAGATCATGAGCACCACTTGAAGTTGGTACTTCAAAAGCTTCGTGAGAACAAGCTATATTCCAAGCTGAAGAAATGAGAGTTCTAGCTTGAGAAATTAGCATTCCTTGGGCACGTGGTATCGAAACGTGGAGTATCTGTTGACCCAATGAAGATTGAAGCAATACAAAGCTGGGAGCAACCTAAGTTGGTGACCGAAGTACCAAGCTTTCTGGGCTTAGCTGGTTATTATCGGAGGTTCGTAGAGGGATTTTCTCGAATCGCTAATCCATTAACTTAGTTGACTCGGAAAGACACAAAATTCGTTTGGAGCGAGGAATGCGAGAAGAGCTTCCAAGAGCTCAAGAGAATACTTATCTCGGCACCTGTTCTGACAATACCATCTGGTTCGGATGGATTTGTTATCTACAGCGATGCTTCGGGCAAAGGGTTAGGATGTGTTCTCATGTAACATGGGAAAGTCATAGCCTATGCCTCGCGATAACTCAAAGAATATGAGAGGAATTATCCTACTCATGATCTAGAGTTGGCAGCAGTCGTTTTCGCGTTGAAGATCTGGAGACATTACCTGTACAGAGAGAAAGTGGAGATCTATACGGATCATAAGAGCTTCAAATATTTCTTCACTCAAAAGGAACTCAACATGCGGCAACGACGTTGGCTTGAACTGTTGAAAGATTACGATCATACTATTCAATACCATCCTGGAAAAGCAAACGTGGTAGCTGACGCGTTGAGTAGAAGATCATATGTGGGAACGAGTACGATGATGTCAAGTATACGCGTAGAACCAGCTTTGGTTGATAAAGTTAAAGCTGCTCAAGCTACGGATCAGGTGCTGATGATGATGAAGATGAAGAAGAAAGTGCAAGAAGGTGCCATTCCAGAAGCAAGAATCGATGAAGAGGGAATACTTCGAGTCAACTCCAGACTTTGTGTTCCTAACGATTCTGACTTGAAGCATAGAATCATGATGGAGGAACACAACACACCATTTGTAATCCATCCTGGGAGTACCAAAATGTATCGTGATCTTCGACATACATTTTGGTGGAGCAATATGAAAAGAGAGATCGCGGAGTTTATTTCGAGATGTTTAACGTGTCAACGTGTAAAGGCAGAGCATCAAGTGCCGAAGGGTCCATTGCAACCACTGGAAATTCTGAAATGGAAGTGGGAACACATTACGATGGATTTCGTTACGGGTCTTCCCAAGGTTTCTCAAGGCATATATGCGATTTGGGTTATTGTTGATAGATTAACCAAGTCTGCTCATTTTTTGCCTATACGAGAGACTTATTCCCTTGAACGTCTTGCTCATATGTACGTGAATGAGATTATGAGATTGCATGGCATGCCAGTATCCATAGTTTCGGATCGTGACCCAAGATTCACTTCACGATTTTGGATCAGTTTGCAGAAAGCTATGGGCACGGATTTATGATTCAGTTCGGCTTATCATCCTCAAACAGACGGACAATCAGAGAGGACTATTCAAACTCTTAAAGATCTATTGAGACTCTGTGTTCTAGACTTCAAAGGGAGTTGGGATAAGTACTTACCATTGGTGGAATTCTCCTACAACAACAGTTATCTGGCAAGTATAGGCGTGGCTCCATTCGAAGCGTTGTATGGATGAAAGTGTCACTCTCCAATATGCTGGAATGAGGTGGGTGAAAGCAACATTATTGGGACCGGAGTTGGTACGTATGACTACAGAAAAGATCCAAATGATCCGACAACAGATACAAACCGCACAAGATCGACAAAAGAGTTATGCGGATCTTCATCGAAAGGACGTGGAATTTAATGTTGGGGACCATGTGTTATTACGTGTTGCTCCGTGGAAAGGAGTTACGAGGTTTGGGAAGAGAGAAAAGCTCAATCCACGATTCATTAGTCCATTTGAGATTCTTGACCGAGTAGGAAATGTGGCCTATAGACTCGCTTTACCTCCAAGTATGTCTCGTGTTCATAACGTGTTTCACATATCCGTGTTACGTAAATATGTGAAGGATCCAAACCGCATTATTGAGTTAGAACCAGACGAGATAGCCGAAGATTTAACGTACGAGGAGGTACCTGTCAAGATCTTGGATAGGAAGGAGCATGTCCTACGCTCGAAAATTATACCTCAAGTTAAAGTTTTGTGGAGAAACCATGCTATTGAGAAAATGACCTAGGAGTTGGAATCGGAAATGAAAGCGAGGTATCCTCACCTTTTTTACATACCAGGTACGTACGTCAATTTCGAGGACAAAATTTCATAAGGAGGGGAGGTTGTAAGACCCCTACTTTTATGAATAAAGATTTAATTTTCTTTATATATTATTTCGAAATAGTAAGGTGTTGATTTGATAAATGTGAAAAATTATGGGTGAAATGTGCAAATATTTCAAAATGAGCAAGTGGTTATAAAATATTCATTGTTGTCGGGGAATATTCGTTTGGTCATGAAATATTCTTGTTGTCGGGGAATATTCATACGACGGCGCAGCTATTTGTGGGCCCCACAACGGAATAACTGTCGGATATAGAAAGCGACAGAAATAACCTTTTTATAAAATAACGACGTAGTTGTTACCGTTAGTACTGTTGAAATACCCGGTGGTTAAAATACAGTAATACGCGGTGTTGCACAGTAGCACACGGTATTGCACAGTATTTTGAATTATTGATTCTTACGTGAGAAGACACTTACTCAATTATTGTTACAGTAATTACTGTTCAATATTTTATATTATTGATTCAATAATTGCATGATATTTTATTGATTCAATAATTTTTACGTTGATATTTTATATCAATAATTGCTACGTTGCTATGATTGATTCAATAATTGCTACCGTTGATATTTTGTATTATTGATTCAATAATTGTCATGGCATAGTATTTCACATTATCCACTCAATAATTCATATTATTAGAATAATATTATTAGATATCATTATTGACAATGTCTAAGGAAGTTCTGTCTAGGAAGGGTTATTTAATTGCTCGCCAGTAAGGAGAAGTCCTTATCGGAAGGCCCCCTCTTTCCTAGGAACGACCTGGTTGTCAATATTGTAGTTCTGTAATATTATTTGTGAATAATTAATTATTAATTTATATGATAAGAAAATATTTATTTTGTGAATATAAAAGAAGGAATTAGTGCTGATGTGTTTTTATCAATATTTTGGTGTGGAAAATCATCTGTTTATGGATTTGCGATAATTTATGTTTGGAATTTGGAAAAACTTCCTTCTACAAAGTTGTAGAGAATTAAATTTCTTATGAAAAGGACATATCATTTGTATTTTTCTGATAAAAGAGCTATTTATTATGAATTATTGAAGTTTCAAAAATAAATATTTTTATTAAAAACATGGGTGGGCCCCACTTTTATTTTTTTGTTGAAAAAATTTTGATTATTGAAAGCAGCCAAAGAAAAAAAAAATGAGGCGGCTGGAATTTTTATTATTAAAAAGTCTACTTTGGCATCCTAAGCTTTTCTTATAAATAGGGTGCTTAGGTTAGAATTGAAAATCACACTAAAATCAGAAGTTTTCTCTCTCTATAATATCAAGCGTATTTTTGTGAGTATTTAGATACTTTGAGTGTTACTATTCAGTGCAAGTTTTGTTCAGCCTTATATCCGATATTCCAGTCAGAGGTACTATTCTTTTAAGGTAAGGGATGTTATTTTCTTTCAGTAAATGATGTTATTCTTTTCAATATCATTATACCAAAATATTGGCATGGATTTTATTATGAAATTCTTACTTTTTCCGTTGGGGTTACTATTCACGTATACGGCACTATTCACGAAAAAATTAAATTTTCTTCTATTTGTCCAAGCTGCTTGTTATGGTTACTATCTTTGATTGGATCTAAGTTTTGAGCTTCATTCTTGAATTTTTCTCCATAAAGTATTATTATGGAATATTCTTGAACTTGAATAAACTAAAATACGAATCCTTAATCTTGTCCTTTATTTCACTAGATTCGTTATTTAAATGTGTTTCATCATCCTCAGTACTAAAAGGTGATATAACTGAATATATTTGGCTTGTAGAGCAAAGATGAATGATTACCTGATGAATATCTTTGGCCGTAGTGCAAAGATGGACAGGTGTTGAGATGAACATGACCACTGGTGATACAAATGAATATCTTTGGCCATAGTGCAAAGATGAATATTTGATTTGAAATATATATTGATTGATGTTACAGGGATAAAATATTGATGATGGGCTTTTAAATCATAGAAGATAGTAGACTTCATTCTCTACTTAACTCTTCTAATGAATTGTTATTTTCGCTGCGAATATTGATCTAAAACTTGTTGTCAATAATATTTTATCTGAATTGTTGAAGACTAACGATAATTTATTTTTTATTATCTTAGTCATAATATTCTTTATTGGGTTAGTTGAGCTCACCCTTTTCATCTATTGTCCTCTTCAGGAAATGAGAATGTTGCGGGAACTAGTCGGGGGACAGAGTGATGGACCGAGTTAGGGCAGTAGTAGTCCTCACTATTTTTGATAAATAGTGTGATAATAATTGTAATGAGGACTTAGTTTGAATGTTAATATTTTGTACATATTGGTATTAACACTCACAGTTGCTGTGGTCATATTTTGCACGACCGTGTGATATAAAAGTTTGTATTTGAATTCTGTACCATGTATTTGGCTGACTCAGAATGGGTTGGGTTGACTGGACCTATTTTAGGAGCGTCACACATAACACCGGTGCGTTGCTTAATTTCCTTTTAAGTTCTTGAAAACTTGCTTAACATTTTTCTGTCCACTCAAATTTTACCGTATTCCTTGTCAAATTAGTTAACGGAGTAGCTATCTTTGAGAAATTTTCAATTAATCTCCTATAGTAACCCGCTAATCCTAAAAAACTACGCACTTCAGTTGGCATTTTTTGGTTGCTCCCAATTTATCACTGCTTCCACTTTTGCTGGATATACCGATATTCCTTCATTGTCAATTACATGACCCAAAAACTGAACTCTTTCTAACCAAAATTCACACTTGTTGAACTTCACATATAATTTTTCTTTCCTAAGTGTTTCCAACACAATTCTCAAATGTTCCGCATGTTCATTCTGCGTCTTGGAATAAACCAAAATATCATTTATAAACACCACCACAAATATATCCAAGTACGGCTTGAATACTCGATTCATCATATCCATGAATGCGGCTGGTGCATTCGTCAATGCAAACGACATTACTAGAAACTTGTAGTGACTATAATGAGTTCTGAATGCTGTCTTTGGAACATCTTCTTCTCTTACCTTCAATTGATGGTATCCAGTTCTTAAATATATCTCTGAAAAATATTTTTCTCCTTTTAATTGATCAAACAGATCGTCGATCCTAGGCAACGGATATTTATTTTTAATCGTTATTTTGTTCAACTCCCTGTAGTCGATACAAAGTCTCAACGATCCATCTTTCTTCTTTACAAACAACACAGGCGCCCCCCAAGGAGACGTACTAGGTCAAATGTACTTCTTATCTAATAACTCTTGCAATTATATCATCAATTCCTTCATTTCTATCGGAGCAATTCCTATATGGTGCTTTCAAAATTGGTGCCGTACCTGGAACTAAGTCAATAACAAATTCTACCTCTCTGTCCGGTGGAAAACCAGGTATTTCCTCTAGAAAAACATCTATAAATTCATTTACCACTTCAATATATTCTATCTTCCTCATTTCTCGTTGAGTATCTACCACATAAGCTAGATACCCCACACAACCTTTTTGCAACAACTTCTTTTCTTGCACCATTGACGAACATCGAGATTGTCTTGGAGATTTAGTACCATAAAACACCAACCTAGATTGCTTTGTAGGTTAAGGTTTACTAGTTTCTTTTGACAATCAATGGTCGCCCCATTCTTAAATAGCCAATCTATTCCCAATATAACATCAAACTCCCCTAATTGAATCGGAATCAAATCCACAGTTAGACTAAATTCCTTTATTCTAACACAACAATCCTTATAGACATGCTCTATAGGAATCACTTCCTTATTGGCAACTTTAATTTTTAAGGGAATCTCTAAATTGGATAAAGGCATTTCTAACCGTCTAGCAAATTTATGGGATACGAAAGAACAAGTTGCTCCAGAATCAAACAATACGTAAGCATTAATATTGTTGATTGAGACGATACTTGCAACTACTTTCCTTGATGCCACCGCATCCTGCACCGTCATATTAAAAGTTCTGGCGACCAGCCTATTCTGCAGAGTTAAACCTGGTACTTCTACTTTCCCGCTACTATTTTCTTTGTTGCCAGTTCCTCTTTCAGTTCCCTTCTTCGGACAATTCCTTGCTAGATGATCCAATGCTCCGCAAACAAAACAACCAAGACTCTTCTTTGGATTAGGGCAGTTTGAAGAGATATACCTTCCTGTACACATTTGGAGCACACAGTCTTTCCTTTCAAGTAAACTCCAGAATGGCTCTTCCCACAATTTTTACAAGGTTCAAACTTTTTCTTCTGCTGACCACTAGGATAAACGTTACCAGGGTTATTCCATTTCCTCTTCTTATTAATTCCTCTCCCACTACTCATTTTTGTCTTAACCATTCCATCAATCTTTCCTTTATTTTTCTGATCCTTTTTGTAAAGTTTCATTGCCTCACTACCTCCTTCAGCGATAATTGCCTTTTCAAGAATTGCACCAAAAGATCCGATTTGCAAAACAGATAATTTATTATAAATCCAAGGCTTCAATCCTTGCTCAAAATGTCTTGCTTTCCTCTCCTCAGTATCCACCTGGTGTGGAGCAAATCGAGCCAACTCATTAAATTTAGTTGCATACTGTGATACTGTCATATCATTTTGTTTAAGTTCTAAAAATCGAACTTCCATCCAACTCTGCATACCAGGAGGAAAATAATTCTCAAAGAAAATTTCTTTAAATCTTTCCCAAGAAATTACTTCTGCGTCAGCTCTTATCTTATTTGCTTCCCACCAAAAATTCGTTTCCCCTTTTAACATATAAGTGGCAAACGAAGTTTTCTGCTCAGCCCTAACCCTTGCTATTTCAAATGTTTTCTCAATTTCTTGTATCCAAGATTGAGCTTCTAATGGTTCAGTAGTACCTCAGAATTCTTGCGGTCCAACAGTTTAAAATCTTTGAAACTAGCCACATGAACTACTGGTATATTCACATTCTGGTTAGGAACATCTCTATTTTGAAAAGCTCCCACTAAACGGTCTATAAACTGTTGCATTGGATCCTCCTGACCTCCACCTTGATTATTATTATTATCATTATTTGGTTCTTCATCCCTATTTATGTTCCTGTTTCCGGCTGGTCTTCCTCTACCTCGACCTCGAATTCGTCGCAACATTATCTGTTTAATAAAATTTATTATTATCAAACTAGTGCTTACACATATATATGAAAAAAATTCATGCACATATATATAAAAAAACTCATCCAATATTTTATTAAATATCAAACATATTCTTTTACATATCTCATAGCATTTCTAGCCATTTATATAACCATAGCATTCACTTGCTATTTACATTTCATACTCTCTGTACATCAAAAGGTTTTTCATGCTCGAATCCTTAACTACCACTAAGTTAAAATTCCCCAAAAATATTCCCAATACTAATACCAAAAGTTGGGATCACCTACTGACTACCATATTTACACATATATACAAAAGTTTCTCAAACGTCACATTGTTTCTAAGAAAACCCAGCCACTAGACTCCCTCATGTCCTTCAACATTAATCCCAACACGCTCATCTTCTTCAATAGCTATCACTCGGGCACGAGTGATTGAATGCCTAAACTATCCCACCTTATTGGCATATTCCCAGACCGCTGCTTGCACCCTTTCCAGAGAAGTATTATATTCATGTCCCATTTTCCTAACCTTCCTTTTCCACATTCTCAAATTATACTCTAACTGACGGGTATACTGGGCTGACTCCTCTTACCTCTGTAATTCATAATTCCTTATGTTCTGGAGTTCATGATAATCTATCTGCAGATTCTGCACTTGACCCTCTAGGTATTGGTTCCTATTCTCAGCTACTTGCAACTTAGATGTCAAATCTATCTTCTGACCCATCCAATTATAAATTATAGCTCCTAAATGAGCTAAAGCTTCCTGCATCTCTGGCGATACATCCTCAAACACATTATCCTCTAGAGCCTCATCCAGTTCATCTAAAAATAATCCCTCATTAGGATCCTCATTTTCCTTTGGCTCAGAGTCTACCTTTACCACTGGTATTGGTATATGCACATGTTGTGGTTCTATCGGTGGTTGACCTATCGGCTCTTCAAATTCTACCTGGACCTCAGACATCTATAAGAAAATGATAATAATAATTCCATTAGTAATTATTACAGGCATACAAATAACAATTAACAATTATCTTTAATTTATTCTATTATCACTATTATTCTTATAAATAAATCCCTAACAATCATACTGTTTAACTGCAGATAATCATCTCCCTCATTTTCTAACTAATTTATCTTAAGGTTATAACCCAAGGTAACCCAACCTAAGGCTTTAAACCTATAACTTTGATACCAACTTGTGACGCCCCCAAACACAAGTACTTAAAACATGTATTTGGTGCTACACGATTCTAAATATTAACAAACTTAAAGCATCATTAAATTAGAGTTATTACATCAAAGTTCGTCTATCCAAAGTATGAAAACCTTTAAATAAGTTTTAACATGATAGGTATGTAGTAATGTCACCCAAAAGCCTATCTATTACATAATATCCTTTCTAGCTAAGCTGACAAATTTTCTTTGCCCTTATCCTTTCCAGAACTCGTAGCTTCATCTTTCTTAAATGAAAACATTTATAATAAAGCAAGAATGAGCATTTAATTGCTCAGCAAGTATAATAATCAATAATTAACATGTAAAAGAAATAAATATTTTCAGCTGATTCTGCTTTCACAAAAAATAAGTCTGTAAAGCAATTACCATAAACTGTGATGATAATCTCATGTTTATGAAACGACATAGTGATTTAAATATGCTAAGTCGTTATAAATTCAAGAACTTGGTTTTATTTTTAAAAGGTTCAATCAGAAATTTTATCTATGAACCGACATAGTCTTACGAGCACAATGGGTGATCAGCCCTTTATGCCCTGCATTGATCAATACTATCTAAGTGGAACAAATTCTGCCTCTTTGCCTCCCCAGGACGCAATATAAAAATAACCCCAAGTTAGGGAAGTTCTTGCTCAGTTATAATCCATTTAGAAGAATAAAATAAATGGATAACTTAATTAAATAATTATATTTCAAGACTTAATATAAAAGAATTTGAAATATTTCAACTATCATGTATACCGGGTTTTATTTAATGTATACATCGTTATCTCATGCATTTTTCGAAGCTGATTAAAATAAAAATTCTATCTCTATAGCATTATATATAAACAAGAAGAAATAATTGCTTATATATAATTAAACTAGAAATATTACCCCAAATGAGTAAATTATGATTTTCATAATAACTGTTGCATAAAAAAATCACAAAAGTTTAAGAAACTTACTCAATTTAAATATGAGAAAGTTAAAAAAACTTGCCTTATAAGGAGATTATCACACAATTTTAATTTACAGTCGCTTCACAATCCCTACAAAATTATATTCACATACATACTCATGTTAGATAATAAAATATATCATCAACATGCATGTATAATTATTATTAATAATTATTAGTTCATAAACTAACATTATTTACTCCAATCTCAAATTCCACTATGATTTCATTAAGATTTGATCTTATTTTAACCATTTATTACTATTTAATGGTTCTTTACAATATTAATATGTAAATATTTTACATATTTGAACTTAAACCTTGAATATTTTATCTCACGAATATTTTTTAATTTATTTCGCGAGTTTAGGTTCATAAACAGCTCATATTTAACTTTTATAGTAAAATTTAACTTACTATATTATTTTCAGAATAATAATAATTTTTATATTTTATTTATTCTATCACAAGTCACTCAGATAATTGCTTTATATAAAAACCTTTAATTTCTCGGTTTACAAATATTCGCGTTTACTATATATATATATATATATATATATATATATATATATATATATATATATATATATATATATACCGTTACATGTTATTTGGCTCAAAAATGTCATTTTGGGCCTCAGAAACCTCGAAATATTATTTTTATGATTTATGAGAATTTTTAAAGGTCCCTCGGTTCATTGTCTCACAAAATAATTTTATAGGCCATGCGAGTTTTTATTTCGTCTAAATATAAAATTTTATATTTATTACAAATTTATATTGCTTAAATTATGCCCGAAAGTTAGTTTCTTGGCATAAAATCTCATTTTTAGTCAAAACTCACCTCGTAAGACTTTATTAACTTTATTATGTCTTAAAACTTTTCCGGAATGCGAATCAGAACGTCTGTGACAACCCGAAAAATCGGATTGCCCATAAATTAAGATTAAAGAATTAATAATTAATAAAATGAATTTTTATTGATTATATTCTGTGATATATGTATATTAATCATTCTATGACATAGGATGGTTAGAAATGGGGAGGATTCTGGCTACGAGCTAGAATGAACGAGTATGAATTTTCAAGACGAAAATAAAAGATTTTCGGGAATAAAAATATTTTCGAGAAAAAGACGAAATAGGCACTATTCATGTTGAAATCCTAAGGGTTATGGTTTAATCCTAAGGGTTAGGGTTTGGACCCTAAGCCTTTCTAGGAGTTTGGAATGTCGGAATGACATTCTGTTGAAAGATTTGACGATAATATACCATGAAAAGTTAAGTTAGCCGAGAAAAGTTTTCTAGGGAAAGAAATGACAAAAATTACTATTCATCCGCTTCTGTTCAGGAATTTATTTTGAAATTTCGATAAACGCATAATGATAGGATTTTGAGACGAGATGGAATATGTAATAATATTTTATTTATGGCTCGCGAAGTTTTCGTTTGTGGACTTAAAACTCTAAGGGTTAGGGAAAGTGAAAGTGAAGAATAAAATGATTATGTGTAATAATAAATGATTATTATACATAATGAATACGCGTATAATACTAATTATTATATGAGTATAATACGAGGAGAATACGAGGAGCATACGAGAATTAATACAGCGTATAATACGAATTTCATACGAAGTAAATAGATTTAATTTGAATTAAATCTAAGAATTTAACTCGTGGGTCGAACCGGCGGGTAAATGGGTGGTTTAAACCCATGGGCATGTGAGTGAACAAGGTGGCCATGTGCTAGCATGTGCTAGCACATGGGGGGACATAGGTTGCACATGGCTCAAACTTGGGCACAAATAAAGGGTGAGGAGGTGGGAATAGTGAGGAGGTTGGGCCTAAAAGACCCTTAAGCCCTTGGTCTTGCAATCTCTATAAATAGAGGGCTTGGCCCTTCATTTTCCTTGTTTGAAATCCCACCAACAATGGAGAGAGAAGATAAGAGAAGAGGAGAGGAAGAGCTTGAGGAAGAAATTCAAGGAAGCCAAAGAAGCTATCTTAAGAGTTTCGTCATGAACAAACTCAAGAACTCAAGAACTCAAGAACACTTATAAGGTATAAGTGTTAAACCTTAAATTTTCATCTTCTTTCAATTCTTATATTGATAAAGAAGTGAAAATGATAGAGAATGAATTGTAGGAAGTATGGAGATTGATATTAGTGGACTTTAAACCATTAATAATCAAGAACAAGTGAAATCATAAGTAAATGATTAAGAAGTTAACGAAGAAATGAGTTAAACCATAATGAATTGGTTAATGAATGAAAAGTTGTTAGAAGATGTTAGTGGACAATTTGGATGAGTTATATTAACTCTCCGATGTTATAAGGTTGAATTATCAAACTTATAACGTTAGAATGCGAGAAAAACATAAAATCATAATCATAACATTTATTAAGAACGAAGAACGAACGAAGAACACGAAGAACGTAATGATGAAAGCCATTAAAACTTAGATGTTTTAGATGGTGAGAATCATAGATGAACCACCAATGGATTGATTCCATTTGGTTTGACGTAAAAATAACAAGAAATGAAGATTTGACGGAAGTTCACGCGATTAGACATTAAGCGTCGAAATCGCGAATTTTTCGGAATGAAAGTCAAAAGTCACCGTGTGATTCAAAAACATTGGTTTTCAATTGTACCACGTGTAATTATGTAAACAAGACTTGCGAGAGCAACAACGAACGAATTCGGAGTTAAAACAAAGAAACGAGCGTCGGACGTTCGCGAACGTTCGACGAACACGTAAAAATGGACTAATCGGCGAATTTCTCGCCGACGGATTTAGAAATAAATTCCGACTTGATAGGATGGTAGAGCATGTCATTTGTGAACTTTTGGCTTTGGAACGAGCCAATTCCGAGTTGTAACGGTTACGTTACGAGCTTGGGAATTTCAGAATTTTCATAGACTTAAAATTTTTTCTGAGATGCAGGGATAGCGCCGCAGCTCCACTCTGGGGAGAAATCTCTGGAGGGGTAGCGCTGCAGAACCACTCCAAGAGGAAAATCTGGCGCCGCAGGTCCTAGCATGGTAGAAAATTCTGACATTGCTAGTATGTACTTAACCTTTTGCATATCAATTAAGGGGCTAGCAAGTGATGTAATGTAAGCTTTAAACAACATGTTTAATCAATGTTTATGAGAGTTAAACGTTGAACAAACTTAATTGAACTTAAGCTTGGAAACATTAACCAAAGTTTAAGTTGAAGAACAAGTTAAGATCTCGTCGATCATCATACTTAGTGATAATTGATGAAAGTTCGAGTGAACATAGAATTCACTTAATGTAACACTTAAACAAGTGATTTAAACCTTAAGTAAAGGTTGAATGAGATTAAGAGACGAGTAACGTGAACGCATGATACGTGAACGTTTCTCGCGATTAGTATCGGTGTTGAGTGAAGCGTTCTAAGTATACATTGGTTGAATAACTTAGACGTTAATGAATGTTGGCATGTGATTGGTAATAAGCCGTAATGAACGGTAATAAGAGAATGAAGAACGTATAATGTGAAAAGCCTGAGTTAATGTTAATAACTTGGATAAACGTTCAGAGTCGTATGGACCGGACGTGATAAGGGAATGTAATGAAATAATAGGAAGAATGAAGTAAAGATTGGTCGCGTAGACGTAGATTACAAGAACGCGAACCATAAGAAGTAAAGAGAAGTATAAGAAAATGCTTAAGTCAAGTATTTGACTAATTGGATATGTGTTTCATATATGCTTTATAGGGATTGTGATGAACGATAAGGCGTAAGCAGTACGCATCGCTAAGGTAAGTTTCTAATCTTGCTCAAGTTCTACTTGATGCAAGTTCCTAACTTCATTCATTTTCATATGAATGTTAGTTTCTTAACTTCCTCAGAGGTTGAACATGAGGAAGAAAATTCGTATGTGAAAATGTGCGATATTTGTACGAGATGGTATTATGGATGAGGCCTTGTGCCATAATGTTAACACTTCGGTGTTTCTATAAAATGAACTGTTCTATGATTGAACTATTAAGTGTGAAAGAGTTCGGTTTATTCATGAACCGTACTTGTTAAGTTTGTGCTAATGATTCTAGCCAGACATAGTATGTATGGAAAAGGTAGAAGGATGAAAGTATGATAAGTATAGGTGATGTATGTTTAAAATGATAGGAATCGGAACGTATTCCTATTATTCGAACTGCTTCATAACCATTGTTCGGTTATTGAAGACTTAAAAGAACTTTAATTCTTGCTTTGGTTGTTTACTCAACTGCTATGACTTGCTGAGCAATTGAATGCTCACACTTGCTTGAAATAAAAACATTTACAGTGAACTACGGAAGTATATGTTAAAGGACAAGATGAAGATCATGATGATGGATGTCCTGTTATGGTAAGATGCTATGGTCGCGAGTACCATTAGCATCACAAGATGAAGAACTGTTCATGTGATGAACACATGTGAAGATCAAGCCAAGTCTTGTAGAATAGTTAGTTAAAACTATTCTGTAGATACAGTGAACTGTTCACATGTGTTCATCATATGAACAGTTCTTCATCTTGTGATGCTAATGGTACTCGCGACCATAGCATCTTACCATAGCAGGACATCCATCATCATGATCTTCATCTTGTCCTTTAACATATACTACCGTAGTTCGATGTAAATGTTTTTATTTCAAGCAAGAGTGAGCATTCAATTGCTCAGCAAGTCATAGCAGTTGAGTAAACAACCAAAGCAAGAATTAAAGTTCTTTTAAGTCTTCAATAACCTAACAATGGTTATGAAAATTCTGAAATTCCAAGCTCGTAACGTAACCATTACAACTCAGAATTGGCTCGTTCCAAAGCCAAAAGTTCACAAATGACATGCCCTACCATCTTATCAAGTCTGAATTCGTTTCCAAATCCGTCGGCAAGAAATTCGCAGATTAGTCCATTTTTACGTGTTCGTCGAACGTTTGCGAACGTTCGACGCTCGTTTCTTCGTTTTAACTTCCGAATTCGTTCGTTGTTGCTCTCGCAAGGCTTGTTTACATAATTACACGTGTTGCAATTAAAAACCAATGTTTCCAAATCACACGACGACTTTTGACTTTCATTTCAGAAAATTTGCGATTTCGACGCTTAACGTCTAATTGCGTAAACTTCCGCCGAATTTTCATTTCTTAATATTTTTACGTCAAACCAAATGGAATCAATCCATTGGTGGTTCAGCTATGATTCTCACCATCTAAAACATCTAAGTTGTAATGTCTTTCATCATTACGTTCTCCGTGTTCTTCGTTCGTTCTTCGTTCTTCGTTCTTCGTTCTTAATCAATGTTATGATTATAATTTTATGTTTTCTCGCATTCTAACGTTATAAATTTGATAATTCAACATTATAACATCGAAGAGTTAATATAACTCATCCGAATCGTCCACTAACATCTTCTAACATCTTTTCATTCATTAACCAATTCATTATGGTTTAACTCATTTCTTCATTAACTTCTTAATCATTTACTTATGATTTCACTTGTTCTTGATTATTAATGGTTTAAAGTCCGCTAATATCAATCTCCATACTTCCTACAATTCATTCTCTATCATTTTCACTTCTCTATCAATATAAGAATTGAAAGAAGATGAAAATTTAAGGTTTAACACTTATACCTTATAAGTGTTCTTGAGTTCTTGAGTTTGTTCATGACAAAACTCTTAAGATAGCTTCTTTGGCTTCCTTGAATTTCTTCCTCAAGCTCTTCCTCTCCTCTTCTCTTCTCTCTCCATTGTTGGTGGGATTTCAAACAAGGAAAATGAAGGGCCACGCCCTCTATTTATAGAGATTGCAAGACCAATGGCTTAAGGGTCTTTTAGGCCCAATCTCCTCACTATTCCCACCTCCTCACCCTTTTTTTGTGACCAAGTTTGAGCCCATGTGAAACCTATGTCCCCCCATGTGCTAGCACATGCTAGCACATGGCCACCTTGTGCACTCACATGCCCATGGGTTGCCCTATGGGTTTAAACCACCCATTTACCCGTCTGTTCGACCCACGGGTTAAATTATTAGATTTAATTCAAATTAAATCGATTTACTTCGTATAAAATTCGTATTATACGTCGTATTAATTCTCGTATCCTCCTCATATTATACTCGTATAATAATTAGTATTATACGCGTATTCATTATGTATAATAATCATTTATTATTACATATAATCATTTTATTCTTCACTTTCACTTTCCCTAACCCTTAGAGTTTTAAGTCCACAAGCAAAAACTTCGCGAGCCATAAATGAAATTTTATTACATATTCCATCTCGTCTCAAAATTCTATCATTACGCGTTTCTCGGAATTTCAAAATAAATTCTCGAGTAGAAACGGATGAATAGTGATTTTCGTCATTTCCTTCTCTAGAAAACTTTTCTCGGCTAACTTAACTTTTCACGGTATATTATCGTCAAATCTTTCTATAGAATGTCATTCCGACATTCCAAACTCGCAGAAAGGCTTAGGGTCCGAACCCCAACCTTAAACCCCAACCCTTAGGGTTAAACCCTAACCCTTAGGGTTTTAACATAAATAGTGCCTATTTCATTTTTTTTCTCAGAAATATTTTTATTGCCAAAAATCTTTTATTTTTGTCTTAAAAATTCATACTCGTTCATTCCAGCTCGTAGCCAGAATCCTCCCTATTTCTAATCATCTTATGTCATAGAATGATTAATATAGATATATCACAGAATATAATCAATAAAAATTTATTTTATTAATTATTAATTCTTTAATCTTAATTTCTGGACAATCTGATTTTTCGGGTTGTCACATTCTTCCCTCTTTATAAAAATTCCGTCCTCGAAATTTCTCAAACCACATTCATACCCGGATGCGTTATCCTTACAACCCTTCAACGAAGAGTTAATCTTAAATATTCTTATTATGTTGAAAAATATTAACATACAATTCAGTTAGGTATTTACCTAGTCATTCCTTCTCATTTCCTCTTCTACATCCTTCCCCCCAAGGATCATTATCTTGTTATAGTTGTCAGATGATACATATCCTGACAACTATACTTCTAAAATCTCGGGTTATCAAACCGTCGAACGTCAAAATCGCTCAACGCGTCGATGTTTGTCGTCGCCTAATTTTTAGTTCTGACATGCCTATTCGCCTATTTTTAATTCTCAAACCACAAGTCCTATAACGATGAATTTTTCGTATGTTATAGACCTCATGACGTAGTATTTTTACCAAAAATTAGATCGCTAAAACACTTATTGAAAACCCATCAAAATCAGCCTTAAAATAGCCTGAAAACAAACTGCACGAGCAGCAACAGCGCCTGCAGGGCGCCCGCGCGGCGCAGTGCGGCATGCACATGCGCCAGCGCACGGTTTGCTGCCTGCAGTACCCTGCTGCTTCTGCAGCTCGGCTTAGCGAAGCGGCCAAGCACTGCCTATAATTCCGTTTAATCTGATTTTTGGATATGTTGTACATGGTATGACAAAGTATTTTTAAAAAATATCAGGACTGATATCCGGGTACATTAAGCTGTCCGAACAGAGTGCCCAAATTGACCGTTCGCATAGATTTTTCAACTTTTTGTTTAACGTTCAAAAGTCGCCATAACGCGATTCAACCTAACTTTCTTACTAACTAAGCTTTAATTAATATAATATGACTCGCCTAAGGGTTTAGCTCGTTTAAATTCCAAGTTCTTGGTCATTTTTACCCTTTACGGCCATTAATCGAACATATTACATGCATTCTTTGTTCCATTCGATTTCTTAATCTTTTATTAACGATTTTTCTCCTATCTCATTCTTATATCATCTCACAACACCAATTTATCCCCAATCTTACTATTATCATGAATTCATACATATTTGATGTACAACCTCAAATAGAATAAATAAACTTGAATAAGTAAAGTTTACTAACAAAACTTAGTTTTTCCATTCCTTGGATATAAAACCATTCAACCTCCATATTACACATACATGGATAAGAATATATTGAACACAAAGGAAATCCATCCAAGTTTACATACTAAGCTACCAAACTTCAGTAATGAAAATTTAGTAAATATATTATATCATTACATAAAGTTAATTAAAATTCAAATTCAATAAGGATTTTATACCTTTAAACTCTTATCTCCAAGCTTGATAACTCTAATACTTAACTCCAAGCTCTCCAAGCTCTCTCAAACATAATTCCTTCACTTAACCATTTGAGAAAAGTTCAAAGTTTCACCACTGTAGGAGAAGAGAGGCCACGGGTTGGAGAAGAAGCAGGCTTGACTAATTTACTAAGTCAAAATACTTGGGGCCAAAGTTTGGTTGAGGAGTAAACCATACACTTCCCTCTCCTCTCTCTATTCACGGCAAGAAGAAAGAAAAGACTTGGAAAAGCTAGCTTGTAACAGTAATAGTTATTAAGTAATAGTCCCTAATTAACTAATTTATTAATTTACTCTTATGCTAACTACTTTAATTACCACCATATTAGTAACTTACTTTAGTTAATTAATTAAGTTACTACCTACTCCATAAAACTAAATCTCTTGCAAACATATATATAAAATATATACTTTCAACTATTTCAATATATATCTAGTATATACCGTAAATAGAACATAATATATCTTAATTACATATTCATTTTATAAATATAAAATAAATATGCAAAAACATAATAACCCTTATAATTAATATTAATTGCTTACTTAAGATATTATAAGAAAATATAATATCTTTCCCTTCATTCTCATAAATTCAAACAAGAATTTATTTACCTCATTAAGATATTATAATAATTATAATCTCCCTTCTTTATTAAAATAATCCCATATAAGAATTTATTTTAATACCTTTGGTTATAGCATATAAATAAACATTATATATCTAAACCACCTCTTTAATTTTTATCCCAATTGTTCACAACAATTATTGCTTCATTGCTTAATAAATACATATACATAATACATATTTATTAAATCTCATTTACATGCTACATCAAACATGTACAAACCACATATAGTAGATAAATAAATAAATAATTTATTCACTATTTTCATATTATTATTATTATAATAGAAATTATAAGAAATTTTCAGGTTCTTACAGAAGTGCTCGTAAGATTATCGGATTTACGGTTTATTTACCGAGAAGTCCCTTTTTAATGAAAGAAAATGGTTAACTCTAGGTTGTTTAACCATCTAAGATTCAATATTCCTATTGTGGTTCTAAAAATATTTTGACAAAGGAAAATTATCATTTTCGATTATTCTTATTGATTCTCAACTATTTGCTTAGTTATTGAATAATAAATGCGTGATTCTTGATTTTGTTGTTGTTAAACTATATACTTGCTGAACAATCAAATGCTCATCCTTGCTTGAATTATGTAAATTTCAGCTAAGGCTGAAAAGATTAAAGAATCCGGGAAGGACAAAGGGAAGGCGAAGTTGTAGAAGTAACTAGCCGATATAATAATAATAGTACTTTTGTAATAATTTCTATTATGATGTAATGAACACGAAATGGTTATAAATAACCTGGGAAAATAATTAAAATATTGTAATAATATAGTAATTACATTAATGTTAATTCAAATATATAGTAATATATTTTGAATACTATAGCACCGCGTAGCACCTTATTCAGAGTTTAAAGGTACCCAAATTTGGGGGCGTCACAATCTCTTGTAAAATCTCCTTGTTTTGCTTATTAAACCACAAGATACTCTGTGAAATATCATCATAGGAATCTTCATTCAGAGAAAGTAATAATTTTACCATATAACCATCTAGATTGCATTTTTTTCAGCTTGACTGAATACTTATTCCATATCATTAAAGACTAATTTCTTTTTAATGAAAACAGTATCAACTACAAGCTCTATAAAAATCCCTTAAACAAATTAGTTTTTCAAAAACAATTAAATATCTCATTTCAGAAACCTTGTCTGAATACCCCAAAGAAACAACTGGGAGACTTAGTACCAATTATATTAAGTTAAACTTTAAGGTCCTAAATTGAATCTAAATTCATGTAAAGACTAATTATTTACCATATTAATCTTCAAATTTTCACCTCTATGAAGCAAATAAGCAAACAACGCAAAGACATCTTATCAGAATTCTCATATGAAATAATGTAGATATAAAATAATCTTACCTCGATTTAATGATTGTCTAAATAATTTTTAAATCCAAACTCTGGACTATATAAAGAAAATACAAGTAGAAGTGTCAATACAGATAAAAAAACCATAATTCAGCTCCCAACTAATAAAACTACAACAATCGAACTTGCAGGAAATAAAAGTATAAAATTTCAATAAGATAGCTAAGCCATAAATTTATAACAACCAAGAAAAACAAGACAACCCCAATAATCAAAAACAAAGTTAAACAAAATAAATACCCATTTGATGAGAATCATAACTCAAAAAAAAGAGTTAAACAAATGAAATACCCAATTCATAATTCACAAACCTAGAAAGACTCGGTCACCTTCCCAAATCTGTAATGGAAACTTAATACCTTGTAAATACCTTGATAAAAATATGACATCCTTCAGCAGGGTTGGATGCTTCACTGTATTGGCTGGTCTCCATCCCTAGATCTAATGAGAACAATTGGAGAATAAATTATCCCACACTATAAACATTTTTTGAACCCCAAAAAGTTATTTAGGTCATTTAGAAAAGGGCGATAGAGTTTAATAATTTTTTTTACGTTAAAAGAGGGAGATTTAAAATTTACCTGCATCACACACGCGTGACAACGGCTGGAGCAACAGCTGAGGCGGGCAGAGGAGGCAGCGCCGCTAAGGAATGAGAGAAATTTGTTGGCTGGCCCTTGATCGTCCAAAAACAAATCCTCTGAAACTTTAAATGAGCCATGTGCGCACATGATGGAAAATCTGGCTAGTGAACTATCAAAGGGCAGAGACAAGAAACGATCGAGTGAAAAATTGTAACGAGCAGCTAGGAGGGCAACGAGGACTAGGAGAGAGAGGGCAGATCAAGTGAGTGAGAAGAGAGTTAATGTTAATTTGATTTGGGGGAAAATATTAGATATTGATTTGGGAAAAAAAAGGGAGGGATTTGTGAAAAAAAAAACTCTATACCAACGACCAGATTATGACCCTTAGAATAGACTATCATTAAAGTCATATAGCGATGGCCGGCCCCTGATCGTCTCTATAGATACCCTATTGCGACGGTTCCCGATCGTCGCTATAGCTCATCGCTATAGGTCGAATCTCTAGTAGTGTTCGTAGAGCTGTTTCCAGTTCTACTTAAACTTTCTCTTTCTCCTCTTGAAGAAGAGAATGGTCATTGATAGAACCCTGGACCATTTCATGTATTTATGCAAATAAGAGGTTATATCATGCAAGACAATTCTTAAATTATTAATATTAACATCAGGAGAGTTGAAGTCAAATACCTCACTGATGTTAATTTCTTGACGATCAGTGGTGTTACTGACGTCTGCTTCTATAGCTATTAAGCACAGGTTGGCCACATGGGGTCTTTCATTTTCACTTGACTTAGAGCTTGAGTCATTCTCTGAATTATTCCAAGATCTTTTGACTATAAGCCCTTTATCTTTCTTTTGAAACTTCTTGTAGCCTTTGAACTCTTTCTTTGGAGCTGACTTCTTCTTATCATTCTTCAGCTCTTCTCGCAGAGGCTTGGTGCTCTCTATGATATAATGATCTGGTTTCTTATAGTTATAGCACAAGTCTTTGACATGATCTTGATTGTTGTTGTTGTTATTATTGGAGTACCTTCTTGGCCTACTACTTCTGCCTTTCCGCATAAACTTTCTTAATCTTCTGGCCAGCAACGCAATATCTTCATCATCGTCTTTATTATTATCATCTGAATCTGCTTTGACTGGGGCTTTAGAGGCTGCTTCTAAAACTTTAAGTAAAACCCCTCTTTCTTTCTTCTTACCTTCTGAGATAGTCTCTGCTCGCTAGTTTAGCTCCTGCTCGTATATAAGGAGATTACTATAGAGCTTTTCACTGTCATCTCGTGCAGATTCTTTGACTATCGGATAGAAGTGGTTTTAACATCCCACTTGTTAAGTAAGACCCTCATAAACTTGATGTTGAGGTCCTTGTTTGGGTAGACCTTCCCATACGCTCTTAGAGAATTGAGTAACACATTAAATATCTCATATGTAGCGGTTATGTTCTCTCCATACACGTGAGAGAACATCTCATACTGCTGGGTTAACAGGGACTGCTTATTTTCCCTGACTTCTTCTTTATCTTCATGCATAACCAGCAAGGCTTCCCAGACTTCCTTGGTTGTTATGCAGTTGATAACGTTCTCGAATAACTCATCTTCTAGAGCCATGAACAAGATGTTCTTGACCCTCTTGTCTTGCTACATTAACTTTTCTTCATGTATATCCACTTTGCTCTCTGCTTTACTGTTACTTTGTTTGGATCATTTATTATTCGAGCAAGCTTTGTTGGGACGTAAGTGTCGACGCTGGGAAAAATTCTTTTATTGCGTTATTATTTTTCGAAGGCGAAATGTCCGTCTTTCCTAAGTTCGTGTTTGTTTGTTTTTACCCTTTTCATTCGCTATATCTTTGGATTTAAAGGGCGAAGTTTTAGAAAAGCGGTACCGACATGAGTGTTGATGACTTTGAAAAAGATTAAAGTTATTATTTTATGATTGGACCGAATGAGACAGAGTTGCCAGTTGGTATGGTTTAAATGGATGTACCAACTCATTCGAGTTTTAATAGTTTTTTGCAATATGGTCCAATGCGTGACTCCGAAAGATTGGTCCGAAACCCGAGATTCATGGAATTCTGGGGCTAGGTTAAGCGGGGGAAGGTGTTAGGCATCCCCCGACTCCCGTGAAAATACGGTACCGCATCTTATTAATTTTTTATGCATAAAGTGTGTGTGTGTGTGTGAGTATGTGCGTGTGTGTTTTATTTGAAAAGGTTTATTCTAAGCCTCATTGTGAGTTATTTGAAAGTAGTGTCATTCCTCTTTTGCACCTATGTACGAAGGGTCTGATTTAGCAAAAGTTCATTTTTAGACAAAATATACATTTTATATGATATTTTGGAAAAACACAAAGCTTTCAAATCCTTCGCCCGAATAGTAATCAAGGATCTGTGATACTTCCATTATTAATTTTTTAGTATATGTAATTATTACAAAAGTATTGCTGTACCTCTTTAACCCTATGCACAAAGGATTTGATTTATATAAAATTTCATTTTTAGAACACAATATATATCAATGATGTTTTGAAAATAAAGTTTTTAAAACCTTCGTCAAATAGGAATCGAGGTCCTTTGATACTTCCATTTATGATCTAGTATCTATTCTCGACCCGCTTTATTATTATTGAAAGCTCTTTGTGGTTTTATCGGAAATCATTTTGATGATATGCATGTAAAAAGCGTCAAAAGGGTCGGATCATCATCGGGCATGTAAGCCATCTCGATAAAACTGAGCACCCACAATTAAAGTTTTCACTATCACGGGATCTTGAATCCGACTTCTCGGGACTAACCCCTCGAACTCGTCTTCAAGATCCAAATATTACATATACAATGATATTTGCGCTATTTAAACATTACATCATAAAAATAGATCCATCGTGGGAATCAAGTCAGGATCCAATCGAGGATCTCAACACCGGGATTCCTAGGCTCACATTATTTATGCAAGAATACATATATACAATGTACTACGCTTTGATATTAGATGATTTCATCGGTTGAAATCACTGTTTTAAGCCATTTCGGACCACTTTCGCCTCTAGATACAAATCTAGGGATATACGGGGTAATCGGGACCCTTCAAAGCAATAAATACGTAGATCTACCATGGATCTAAATCAATCTAATATACGGGTTAAAGCGTCATGCTTATTAACTACTCAAAAGGCTAGATTCGACTTAGATCTAGGTAGATCTCGCCTTCAGACTTGATTTACAACACAATATGTACAATATAACCGATAGAAAGGCAATATCTATCAACTATTACATAATATGCTTAGAAAACAACAAGTTTAACTAGATTTAAACAATATATATCATTAATCTAGTATATTGAACAAACTTTACAAAGAACGTAGCTAGAAAGAGCGTTTTTCACCTTGGGAGACATGTGAACAAGCATTTTAACTCTCGTGGTCAACGTAGAACACTCCCGGGGCTCCAAGTGGATGCTAAACAAGATAAAATAGCTCCAAGTTGGTGTATACAAGTTCAACCCGAGGGGTTCTCTCTCTAGAAATGTTTTTCTCTCTCTAGAAATGTTTTTCTCTCTCTAAAACTATTTCTCTCTTTTTTCTTCTAAATGAGCTCAAAGTTGGTGTTTTAACCTGCCCGAGCCAGTCGTATATATACATGTGGCTAGCCGCATGAATGGATGTAGCTGGGCCAGGCGGGTCCAGCCGTCTCGAAGTGCGTTCCTTTAGTCCCGATTTGAAGGAAATTGACCTTCGCAGACCGAACTTTCAGAAAGTCTGTGCAAAATGCAACATAATAAAATCAAGCCTGATTGAGTCAGGGTCCGAGAAGATAACGCAGGTAGCTAATAGGTATCTTCTGGTTCTAGACGGTAGTTAGCTAGTTTATCTTTGATGGCACGTATTTCGAGGTTTACTGAGTTGGTTTCCGACGAACACTGTCTCAGCTTGACGATCCTCGTTCGGTTCGCGACATGTTCGGACGCCATTAGACCTTTGAATCATTCATGGGGTTGTCTCTAGGATGACCTGATTCTTTTTCCCTACCTCGGGGTTGTCTCCGAAGTAAAATTAAGCTTTTGCCCTTCTGCAAAGTTAGTACAAAGAAAACAAAATTTCGAGTGTCTACAAATGCCCCTCTTTGTCATGTTTATGCAATGTAATGGAATGAACACGACAAAGATAACTAGACACGGAGAATGCATGACAAGGTATATCTGATGATGCAATGTCATATATAAAATATGTAATGATATGTGAGATTATGATAAAGTTCTAAGGATCACGTTGTCGAGGTTAAGCCAACGCCTTCACTGGGTTGTAGCTAATGGATTACTTTATTAGGGTTAAGCCAACCTGCGTTGGGTTGTAGTCAGTGGATTTCACCATCGGGGTTGTGTTGATGCCTTCATTAGGTTGTAGCCAACGGATTACATCATCGGGGGTCAAGTCGATGCCTTCACTGGTTCGTGGCCAACAGATTACATCATCAGGGCCAAGTCGACACCTTCATTGGTTCCTGGCCAACGGATTACATCATCGGGGGTCGAGCCGACGCCTTCACTGGTTCGTTGCCGGTGGATTACATCGCCGGGGGTCGAGCCGATGCCTTTACTGGTTTGTTGCCTGTGGATTACATCATCGGGGTTGAGCCGACGCCTTCACTAGTTCGTTGCCTGTGGATTACATCATCGGGGGTCGAGCCGACGCCTTTATTGGTTCGTTGTCTATGGATTACATCATCGGGGGTCGAGTCAACGCCTTTACTGGTTCGTTGCCAGTGGATTACATCATCGGGGGTTGAGCCGACGCCTTCACTGGTTTGTTGCCTGTGCATTACATCATCGGGGTCGAGTCGACGCATTCACTGGTTTGTTGCCGGTGGATTCTGAGATGTAGTATTTCTGTTGACTGACTTTTTGGTCTTTCATTGTTTAACGTCGGGATTTCTAATCTTTTCCAAATTTCTACTATTTCGGAGGGTATTTAGGGTTTTTGAGTTTTAAAATTGACCCGAAAAGGTACCATTTTAAATAATATGACCATTCTGAACCCAAAATAACAAGTTTCGGACTTCACTATACTAATCGAGAAGTCGCGGGACCCTTCTATGGCAGCCGCATCCATACATGCGATTGGAGCATGTGTGGTTAAGGCTACCCGTGATCAGGCTTATACCCTCGGGATGGCTCATTTTCATTTATTCAACTTGAGTTTTCTCATATTCTCTCTAAAAAATCCTAGCCTCTTCTCAGATCTACGCTATTCTGGCTTGATTTGAAGTGATCCGTCACCGTACATCTCTTCTACGTACTACGGGTAACGTATAGATTCCATTTTTTCTTGTTTTCATCAGTAAAAAACTGTATTACTCTCCTTAAATGCATTATATCTAACATGTATGCATAGATAGCTTGATGGACATGTTTATAATGCAATGTATGCTTACGTATCATCTTATGGACCGTATGGATATGATATATTATCATTTATCAGTTAATCTAGACATGCATTATAGCTATGTGTTAGAACAATAGTTTAAATTGCTATTTAATTGCTTGGTTGTGATGGTATACCCTCATAGGGTGATTTAATGCATGCTTCGGGCATGTGGATAGTCCATTTTATAGGAGAGACTCTGGCAAAAAAAATTCATTAGTCAGACATCAGGGTCCTAGATATATGTATAGTCATGCCAGGATGCGAGTTAAAAATGATGTATACATATAATGGAACATGTAGGACATGCATGATGTGATGACCTAAATTATATTTCAGGGATTGAATTCAAAATTTGAAAAGGGCAGGAATATACCTGACTTTGCTTTGATTCCTACGAACTCATTATTCAGATATGGATTCTGCGGGACCTAGCCGTTCTTCATCCCAGCGGGTTTCAGCTGGAGTTCTCCGGCGAAGACCTCCCTTTGATGTTCCTATTCCATGAATTAGCAGACAGGTTCAGCGATTAACGGAGCCTGTTCTAAGTCCTCCTGGTGAGGACCACCCTGATTTGGACAAGGAGGATATCCCTGAGCCTGAGGTTCCGCCTCAACCCACTGCTGTGCCACGATTTCTTCCTGGCATTCACGTACCTATCCCTGATTTGTTGGGTACGGATCTGAGTCGCCATCCCTCTATTCACTTGCAGGCAAACGAGGTACATGATCTTTACACTAATTTATATTCATTTCTCTTCTCTGTCAATAATCGATTTTCTTTACCTTAAAGTCGTGCAGGTTCCAGAGTTTACCCAGCCTAGGGGTAACTGGTTCAACATATACTCTTTGTATCATTCGCTATAGCCAGAGTACCGGGCGGTAGTGGACTCTTAGGGATTTGAGGCTTTCTTCACCATTGTTCCCGGTCTCTGCCCCTGGGGCTATTTGCAAGCTTTATCAGAGCGATGGTTTCATCAGAGTCAGTCCCTCCATCTGCTGGACTGCGAGGTTGTGATGACACCTATGGATTGGAGGTATATCACAAGCCTGGAGTTTACTGGGGATAGAGTGCCCTTGGAGACGGGTATCACTTTGACCGCGGTGCGTACCCTTTTAGGGTTTTCTTCTCAGGTGCGGGCCTTCAAGGCCCGTAGTATTCGGTCGGGATGCCTGTACATCGATGCTACTCGAGGCACTTTATAGTGGCTGTTACCTGAAGATTTGACGAATAGGGATCGCATTTTGTGGCGTCTATTCCTGACCATCATGAGGGGTTATTTCATTACGAACAACTCCTCCAATGTTCCCTTTAGCTTGGTAGGGGCTGTTCGAGATGTAGACCGTATTGAGGACTACGATTGGGGATCTTTTATATTCGCTCTTTTTCTTCACGGGATGCGAATGCGATTCGAGGGAGTCACCGATGCCTGGGTCGGATTCTACCCATTTCTCCTAGTGAGTCATTTTGACTGAATTTCATTTGTCTGAATTTTGATTGGTTTATCTTTTCCCATGATTAATGTTGGGTTCTTTGTATTAACAGTTCTGGGCTTACGAGAGGCTTCCCTATCTTCGCTCTATCTCTGTCCTGGGCTTGGACAATTATCCTCGTGGACATAGATGGCATCAATCTACTCTATCGGAGGTCCCGGTTGCAGAGGGCTTCATCCATGCCCGTCTTCAGCTAGAGACATTGACTGCCTATAACGTAGTGTGGGTCTCTTATTCTGCAAAACACTTGTCTGAAGGCTTTGAGGATGGTCTACCGGTAGGGTCTAAGTATCATCTGTCTACTTGCCGGATTCCATTCCTGTTTGATAGAGGTTTGGAGCTCTCGGGGGTGGTGTGGGAGTGATACATAATCAATAAATAATATTTTTTTGAGGGGGAGGAGGGAGAGGGGAGAGGGGAGAGGGGAGAGGGGAGCGGGGTGGGGGTTGGGGTGGGGCAGGGTGGGACGGGGCGGGGTGGGGGTGGGGGGTGAGGTGGTGTGGGGTGGGGTGGGGTGTATATATAATCAGAATTTTTTTTAATTTTTGTGGGGTGGGGTGTGGTGGGTGGGGGGTGGGGTGGGGTGTATATATAATCAGTAAATATTATTTTTAAATTTTTTATGGGGTGGGGTGGGGTAGGGTGGGGTTGGGTAGGGTGGGGTGTATATATAATCAATAAATATTATTTTTTAAATTTTTGTGCGGTGGGGTGGGGTGGGTGGGTGTGGGTGGGTGGGGGTGGGGTGTATATATAATCAGTAAGTATTATTTTTTTAATTTTTATGGGGTGGAGTGGGGGTGGGTGGGGTGGAGTGAGGTGGGGTAGGTGTCGTGGTGGGCGGGGTGGGGGTGGGGTGGGGGTGTATACATAAAAAAAAAATATTTTGAGTGTGAGTGGGGGGGGGGGGGTGTGGGGTGGGGGGGGGGAGGCAGGGTGGGGTGGGGTGGCGGTGGCGGGGTGTTTACTTTATTTGTAAATATTATTTTTTTTAGGAGGGGCGGAGGGTGGGGGTGGGGTGTATACATAATCAAAAAATATTATTTTTTTGGAGTGGGTGGGGCGGGTGGGTGGTTTGCGGCGTGAGGGTGTATACATAATCAACAAATATTATTTTAAAAAAATAGATCGACTGATATACGGAAATGAGAAAATAGGATATTAAGAAATGGTCTAGGGATAATTTTGTCTAGCAATTTTTAATCCCAAATGGTAGGGATTATAATACCAGATAGAAGATGGTATTAAATAATCTCACATCCTAAACTATTTTATAATCACAGGATTAATAGTCCCAAGCTCAAATTTAAAAACAAACAAGTCACTTGAAATTAATAGTCCTATCCCAAGTGTAAGACTTACAAACAAATATGGCCCATGTTCCAGTGAGTATTTAACTGATAGTCATAATTGGTTTTCTACTTGGACTTCTACAGTCCGATATTGATCTATAATATTAAGTTATATCCTATTTTTGTTCTATAAGTGGAAGTGTGGAACATAATTCAAGTATAAGTTTTTGAAGGAAAGCAAGTCTTGGCCTGGCCTGCAGGCTCACTTAAGCTCAAGTTTTATTTCAATTATTTAGCCTGGTCCAGCCTTTTTATATTAGAGTCGGGGTCTATCCCGGCTTGGTCAATGGTAAAAGTCCGGCAGGCCTAGACTAGGCCAGGCGGCCTGTTTGTGCATCCCTACTTTCACACGCTCAGTTTTCTCTGAAAACATTTAATTTTAAGCAAGAATGAGCATTTACATGTCTATCAAGTATAACAGTTGTATATAAAACAACAAAAAATCAAGAATCATATTTTCATACTTCTATACCTTCAACAACTGAACAAAAGTTGTGAAGAGATCTCAAATGATAGAAAATTACTTTCTTTATTTTCAAAACATATTTTTGAAACGACGTAGTGACTTTAGCTGAGAGGTCATATGACATCGAACTTTCATTATCATTTCGAAAAGGTTTGAACAACTATTCTGCTATAAACCGTCATAACTCACGAGTACGTTGGGTGATCAGCTCTTTGTACCCTTTATTGATCTACTAAATGACGAACGACTTAATTTGCGTTATTCCTGTCACTCGACATTACATGTCGACATATAAAATATTTTCCACAATATTAGGGTTGTTCATTCTCAGACTAAATTCGTAGCAAGTAGAAATTGGTTTGGAAGCATTACTTAACATAGTGTTTGGAAGCATTCAAATATCATATTTAGATCATTAAAAAGTTTTAACACGTGTCTGGCCGATACAAATAGTGTTGACATATTTCTTAAACAGTTCATGCATATTAGAACTTGAAAACTTGAGCAATTTATGTGTTATAGCAAAGTTTTAAACATTTGATGCGTTATAGCATAGTTGAACACTTATACAACCCTTTAATGAAACTATTAACCCTAGATAACAATAAGCTCTGCTATCCGAAATTCTCCTTAGATAGTCACTCTATGAAATAAGTTCTCCATAAGATTCTAACTTTGATACAACCTAGAATAAGCTCTCTAGATTTAATATGACAAAATCATTAAGAGATAGAGAATTAGGCTAATCCAAGCAAAAACACATAAGCTCGATTTATTTAACTTGTTTTATGATAATCTTAGCAAAATATAAAAGCTTATCCACAATTAATATTACTAACTTGCTACTTTTGATGAAGAACGATATCAATTACACGTAATGTAATGGGACGAATTTATTAATCGTGATTCTGGGGACAAAATCCTTTTAAGAGGGGAAAGATATGACAGCGAGAATTTTATAATTTATTTTGAATATTTATTGAATTAAATAAATATTTTTGATGATTTATTTAATGAGTCAAATAATTAATTGATGAAATTGTGGTAAATTAATTTAATTATATGTGCTTCATTGATTAAATTAATGTGAAGAATTTTTATAGTTCAGAGTGTGAATGTAATTGAGTTTATTTAATTAAATGAATTATTTAATAAGCATAATGTTATTCTAATTAATTTAATAATTAATTAGAGATTTAATGATTTGACATAATTAATGAATAATAATTTTAATTATGTGATGATGTGATTTAATATGTAATATTTTATTTTATTTATTGAACTTAAATAAGATTATTTGATTAATTAAAGTGTGACAAATAAACTATATAATAAACACTTTAATTAAAATATTGGGAAAGGAGTAATAAAGGGGAACAAACAAACAAGTCCTTAAGGGAGTGGGTGTCAGTTAATTTGATTTAACTGCTCCACTATCCCTGACAGTTATATTTTATATATATTATATACGTATACTATCAGACCTTATATAATATATCAGTTAGTATTCATTATACCATATACATATCAGAGAGAAACGTTAACAGAGAAAAAGTTAGAGAGAGTTAGAGAGAATTTGAGAATGGTCAAAGATTTAAAAGAAAAGTTCATATCATCATCAAACAGAGTTAGCAGGGTATGATTCTTCATCCCGAGTTTTATAATTACGTTAGTTTATTTTCTCCAACAAACTCAATTTTAAGCTCTCTGTAACTAATTTTGTTGATGATTATTGGATGTATGTTTGTTTAAATGTAAATAAATGTGTATAACATAATTTATAGCATTTATAACATGTTTTAGAGTAATCAAAACCATGAAATCATGTTTTACATAGAATTTCATAAGTTATAGAGTATGAACATATGAATATGGCCCTTGTGTACAAATTTAGATGCTTTAATTGTTTATTTAACTTAAAATTGAAGGTTGATTATGAGTATGCATGTTAAAATGAACAAAATGAAATTCAAACTGATAGATTCGGTGTTATAACGAATCTGTAATGATGAATTTCATGATTTTCCTCGAAACTTTGAAAAATACCAAACAGTAAATTTAGGTGTTTTAATTGGAGTAATTATGTGATCTAAATTGTTAAAAATATGCTAGAAACGTTATATGATGTTTCTGTTGAGTTTATAACTCATGGGTAATGTTATAATTTGTTGTGTTAGTTTAATTTGGCTTTTCTCTGTGTTCTTCGCGAACTGCAGCAACTCTGCCTGCGCAGTGACGCGGCAGTGCCGCTCCAAGGCATAAGTGGAGCGCTGCTCGCGCCATGTGGCGCTGCCGCGCCGTTCCAAGGCATAATTGGAGCGCGGCCGCGCCGGTGCGCAGTTTGCCCAGAAAATGTTACTTAAGCGTTCAAGTCCAGAAATGTAGTTTAAAACTTAATATAATGAACATAATGGCATGTTAAGCATATATTAAGATGTTAAACCAAAGTATTAACTTGTTTTACATGATTAATCGGTAAGTTAAATACATTTTGTAAACCATTATTCGAAAAGTCTTATAACGTGTTCAAGATGGATGTTTGTGACTCAAAGTGTATTTTCGGACTTAGAATTAATTAGTATTGTAAATGTAATGATATGTAGGGTTAATTGATGAACGAGAATTATATTTGTATCTTGTGCAAGAGGCAAGTATTCTATCCCTAACTTATTATAATAATGCAAGTTTCCTAATTCTCACTTTTAATTAAGCAAGTTTTCTAACTTTACTTTTATTGAGCAAGCTTTCTATCCTCGAATTATTATCATGATGCGAGTTCTTATTCTTGTTTATTCAAGTCAAGATTTCAAATGAGATATTATAATTCTTTTAGAGCATGGCTTCAGTTATACAATACTTATTCGATTGTATACATTTGAGATTCATAATTTGATTTGATTATTAGTTTATTGTTGAACCTTATAAGACTAGCGAAACCTTATTGATTTGACTAGTTCATAGTTGATGAACGTTCTAAATTCTAGAACTATTATTGAGTTTATCCAAACTAAACTTCCTTTTGTGCGGACGTTAATGTCAAACTAAGATGAACAACCCTTTATAAGGGATTATTTATGCGTTAGCGTTGAGATGATGTGCACATTATGGTACTAAGGGTTGATCCCCCTGAGTACGAGTAGTAGAGTCCATATAGTCTTAGGACTGTTAAAGGTTTAAAGTAGAAATACTTGACAACTTGGGACATAGTTCTTGGTCTTATGACCCTCAGACATACTTTTGGTTCTTGTTATTCATTATTGATTCAAAAGCCGAGCTTTCGATATTTAGAACCCTTTTATTTACTCGCATGTTATTATTACTGTTATATTGTTATACTTGTGGGCAATCGTGCTCACTCTTGCATAATAACATTGCAGTCAAGAACGAAAGGATTGACGAGCCTTCCATTAGCAAAGGAAATGGCAAGATTAACAAGTGTTGAAGACTTGTTATTTTATTTGAGAATATTTGTTTAAGACTTATGTATTTGTTTACGTTTCCGCATTTGATGTTAAGGTTAGTTTAACCTGTATTTATTTATGTATTCAGATGTTATAATCCTTTAAGGGGAGGATTTCTATTTATTTCATGGTTTACATTTATTATAGGTAGATAGATATGTGTTATTTGTACAGTGAACACCAAATCCCATGGGAATTGAAGTACCCGAATTTTGGGGTGTCGCACGTAATACCAATATTAATCTAGTAGATGTTAATGATCAAACTAACTCAACTGGCCATATCAAATCAATTAGATCAATTAGCATGCAAACATTAAAAACAGATTAGCAGAATAAGTTTCATGCAAGAAAGAATAAATTATATAACTCAATTAATCAATTACTTGTAAACAAGGTTTCACCTCTCTTTAGAACTGAATATAGAAAACTAGCTTGACATGCCTTCAATTCTACAAAACTAGGATTTAAATCCAATGTTGTAGATGAAAGATGATATCCCAAAATCTAACTAAGAACATGTATTTATAGTGTTAAACGAAATCCTATGTCTATTAGAAATATCAATCCAATTCCATGTAGAAGTCTGCCAAAATCTGTCTTGAAATCTTTCCAAAAGTCTGAAAATCCCCGACAATTTCGCTAGGGCGGATTAGTAGGCTTGTGAATTCGCTAGGGCGAATTGGGGCAGAGAGGAATGGGCTGGGGCGAGTTCAAAACATGTTGGGGCGGATTGGAGCAAGGACGAATTCCCATTTCCTACTATGATGTCCTTTGGTAAAATGGTCATAACTCTCGCATCCAAACTCCGATTGGGACAATTAAAAGTGATCCAAAAAGCTAAGGAATAGCTCTACAACTTTCATCATTTATGAATTGAGAGATTCTAGCTGGATCAAGGTCGAAATTGGGCCCCAAGTGACTGCTATGTAAACGGCAACTCCAAACTTTGAGGTTCAATGTTCGTTTGGTAAAAAAATCATAACTTTTGATCTAGAAAGAGTTACGGGACGTGCCACCTATCAAATCGAAGCTCTCGACGAGATCCATAATAAAATCCAAGTTTCAAGCCAAGAACATACATCCAACTTAGTGTTAAAAATCCTACAATCTTCCCTTTTTCCTTGTTTTAACCCCAATTCCTCCTGAAATCATTAAATACCTTAATAAGCTCATATACACATGAATAATGAAATAAAACTAAACGTAAAGGAATCAAAATCATTGAATATTGAGTAATTATCAAATTCCCCCACACTTACCCATTACACGTCCTCGTGTAAATCAAATCATAGGTTACATTATCATTCAACAGAACTCTATTCAACCACAGTGTCAAAAGTTCAAGTTTCAAATCATGATCGTTAACACTGACTGACAGATATCTGACTAGCACCTCATCAATCAATGTATAACAACAACTTCATCTTTCACCATTGAACTTCTAAGAATCAAAACGTATCCACATAAGTAACTTCCCTATAATCCACATACACATTCAAATCAGTTATCATGGAACAAAAACTGTGCACACTGACTCAGAACTTAGAATAATTTTTCTTGCTATTCATTTTTTCCTTTCATAGAACCCTCTCTTCAGCACAGATGAATTCATTTTTATGTTTTGCTCACGTTTTTTTCTTTCTTGACATGTGCAATGTCTTCTTTTCTTAGGTTTTTCAGAGTTACTCATGTAGCGAACTTTCCACCAACGACTTCCAAACCAGATGGTTTTAGGGCGTTAGGTATAGAGACACCCCTAGGGCTTACTTATTCAAGTAACAAAGGCTATAAAAGTCGACTAGTCAAACTACTTTTATCCATCACACTTTTTAGCGTGAATACCGATGCTTCCTGAGGCTTGGATACCCAGTTAATTCATATAATGGACATTTAAAAAGAAGACTTTTCATCTCTTTTTTCATTCATCATTTTTTTATTCATCATTTTTTCATCACAATTTTTCTCCACAAGGTTTTGCAATAAATATAAGCAGTTAAACAGTTCTAAATCATGAAATCAATGCACATAGACAACTCCACAGATAACTTAGACAAATAAACATGTTCCTCATATTCGAATACTCATATATCAAAAATTCAATTCAAATCAATTACTATGGATCATGTGTAAGACCCCAACTTTTTATGAATAAGATTTAATTTTCTCTAAATATTATTTTAAATAGTAATGTGTTGATTTGATAAATGTTATAGTTATGGGTGATATATGCAAATTATACAAAGTAAGCAGTTATCGAAAAATATTCATTTTATCAGGGAATATTCTTTTTTGTCGGTGAATATTCGTACGACGGCGCAATCATTGGTGGGTCCCACAACGAAATAAATGTCGGATATAGAAAGCGACATAAATATCCTTTTTAAAAATTGACGATAGAAATTTTATCGTTAACTGTTGAAATACCCAGTGATAAAAGTACAGTAATACGCGGTACTCCACAGTAGCAGACGATATTTCACATTAATTCATATTACTGATTCAATAATTGCTACAGTGATAATTGCATAGTATTTCATATTATTGATTCAATAATTGTCGCAACACAGTAACTCATATTATTGAAATGATATTATTGATTAGCATTATCGGCAATGTCTAGAAAGTTTTGACGAGGAAATGGGTTAGGTTATCTAATTGCGCGTCAGTAAGGAGAAATTCTTATCTGAAAGCCCCCTTTTTCCTAAGAACTATCTGGTTCTCAGTATTGTGAGTTTATAATATAAATAATTAATGAAAGATTGAAGAGTTGTAAATAATTGATGAATAAAAATTATTTATAAATTTAATAAGTAAATAATTGTTCAATTTTATAAATGGAGGAATTTAGCATAAATCATTTGTTGAAAGTTTGACATATTATTCTTTGGAACCACAATTATCTTCTCCGATAAAATATTCATTCAAATATATTATTATAATATTACATTATAATAATATAATAGTATAACTTTGTAATTTAAATGGTAATATTATTATAATAATATATAATTTCCAGCATGTGAGTAAAAGTGGAGTGAAGGTTAGAATTTTGATTTTGAATTCCTTTTTCAAAACTTCACGTGCACTTATTTTTCCAAGTGGTGGGAGGAATACTTCTCCTGCAAATAATATTTTTTCAAATTTGTGGGCCCTCAACCAATAAGAAATGTGAGAGTTAGGCATGAAGTTAGGCAAAAAATTAGGCAGACGTTCTGAGGTTATCAAGCGTAGCACGCCACCATCCTTCTATAAATAGGTTGCTTAGTTGAGGTATGAAACTCACACCTAGAATCACAAAATTCTTTTTCTATAATATTGTGCGTATTTCTTTTAAGTATAAAGATATTTTAAGTGTAGCTAATAGTGTAAGATTTCCTCAAGATAATCTTCGTTATTCCAGTCAGATCTAGTCCCCTACTAAGGTAAATGATATTATTTTCTTTCAATACTCGTAAGGGATATTATTTTCTTTCATACTCCATATTATGCAAGTGATATTATTTCATTTCATATTCCTAAATTTAAACTTATTATGGCAAGTATTGCTTCTATAGTTCCTAAAATGATTAAAAATTCCTTGAGTTTTGCGATTCATCTAATATCATTTCACTGGAATATTTGTCTGAACTTTCTTATTAAATTTTAATCTTTTCATGTCGGAGTACTATTCATCCAGGGTACTATTCATGCCAGAGTCCTATTCTCGACAGAATTTAATTTCTTTTCCTTGTCCAAATTATCTTTGAAATATAAATCTTAAATATCATTCTTGAATTTTACTCCACAATTGGTTATCATGTTGACAATTTGGACATTCTTGAACTCTAGATAAATTAAATTATAAATCTTTAATATTTATCATCGATATCACTTTTATTCATCCTTTATATCATTGTCATCATCCTCAGACTTAAATTGTGGTGAAAAGTTATCTTTAGCCCGTAGTGCAAAGATAGACTGTTGATTGGTATGATTATGACCAGGAATTGTATATTTGTATTATCATGACCATTGGTGTTTGTGACGCTCCCAAATTCGGGTCTCAAACACCCGAATTTTGTCATCACAATTCAATACAAACATTCACCTCTAAACAACATACAATAACTAAATGCAGAATGAAATTAACGTATGTAGTTCATTCAAAAGGTATTACTAGTCCCAAGATTCGAAAACCTTAATACAACAATACATTCATGCCCTAGAATAATAATTAGGGTTCAAATTACATTGACAGTAATTAAACTAAGCAATAAACAAAGTCAGCTACTTGAAATCTAATACTTCATCTTTTCTTTACCCTTGCCCTTCCCCTTCCCTGAAGTCTCGGGTTTAACTGCAATAAAAATTACGATATAGCAAGAATGAGCAACTAGTTTGTTCATCAAGTTTAAATACAGCAATAAAGGAGATATCATGATTAACGGGATATATATAAAAAGGAATTCAACAATATGATTATCGGAAGCAAGAATAATAATTGCTTTTAGAATAATTGATAGATAAGTAGACTTTGAACCATAAACTTCCAATGAAATCAATAGCTGATTGACCCTTTGGTTACTGGCTACAGAATATGTACTTGAGGGGATCAGCCTTACGTACTCTATGTATGTGCATAACATTCAATTATACTATTTGTATCTTATACTAGATACATGGGTACTCCCCTATAATAAAAAGGGGTGTTCATTTCAGTCTAAGAATCTATACCATCAATTGGCCTGGATAGCTTTTATAAAAATTTCATACAATTGTTTGACCGAACAAGGGTTCAGACTCAATCTGAAGCAGTTCATGAATTATAAAACTTTAAATAATGTACAAGTCCAAGACTGTACTGAACTCAAGTGCACTAAGTGCGAGTATCAATAAAATCGATGTGGAATAATTGTAAAGTAATTAAACCACGTAAAGCATGCTTGGAAATAAGGTTCAAGCTAAAATAAATAACTTGCAATACAATAATATCCTGCTCGAATATAATATGAGAAGGGTTAAGAAACTTGCTCAATAAAATATGAGGAAGGATAGGAAACTCGCTCAATGTAAAGTTCGAAGTTAGGAAGACTTGCACAATAATAATACATTTGCACAAGTTAATAGAATTCATGTGAAACTTGCACAAATAAGGAGTGAAGTTCAGAAACTTGCCTGTTTACTCAGCTACAAATAATCTAGCTTTAATTAAATTGCGTTGAAACGACCTAACATTAACAAGTCGGTCTCTCGATTAGTATTATGTAGACTAGTATGAGTTCACACTTACAACAATTTGATCATCAGGTAAGTCTACCACATAATTCACGTAAGTTGATTTACTATGACTGAGTCTATAAACCTCTAACCCTGTCCTAGATTAATAACTTTAGAATATCTAGTATATATGCATTAACATAGGCTTGAACACATAGCACTTCAATTTAATCATGTAATACAGTTTAAGACACACGTACACACATGCTGTAAGGTTCTGTTCACAGTTTAAAGCAACTTGGCAAGACTGGCTACCGGCGCGGCTGCGCTGGTTTTTGCCTTAGGAGTGGCGCAGCTGCGCCACTCACTGGTCAGACCAGGAATGAAGTTTCATTTTGCTTGAATCCGAGCCTACTCTCTAGCATACAAGCTACTGATATTAATCAAATACACATGCTTATAAGGTTATTAACTTGAGTTCGAAACCTAGCATGCTCATTCTAAATCCAATTCAAAGTTATATAATTTTTATGCCCGTAACTCTTATACCTTGAGCTAATCAAGTCCATGTTACAAAGAGTCAGCTACTATAGCCATAATACCACATAACGAGACTAAACAATACTTAACATGCATGCTCATGCGTATACCACACATGTACACATTAACCACATAGTTTACACTTGAAATTTCAATTTCTTTAACATGTGTGCATAGGTAGAATCCATGTTTAACCAAATGGTGCTTATGTCAACATGTTTAGAGGAATAATGAATCTTATTATTCATGCTTGTATGATCATAACGTAACTCACACAGTGATTGATGATATTAGTTTTCAAACTCTAAGTTTTCTTCGAAAATTATACTAAGTCAACTAAAGTAACTTAGTACATGCAAAGTATCTCGAAATCATAACTCAAATGCATTTAATCACATATCTAAGCCACATATACATACTCAAATGGTCAGAACTTAAAAGGCACAAGTTTTGTCAAGTTTATTTCAAAGTTCTCAAGTTTTCTTTAGAAAATACATACTAGAACAATGTATGCAACTCATGCTATTCACAAGGACACTAGGTAACATGGCAAACCTATTTTCATGCATGAATGGACTAAACTAGCATGCTCAAAATATCAGAACAACAGCAACAAAAACTGGCAGCCAACGCAGCTGTGTTGGTTTTAGCTTTGGTAGTGGCGCAGCTACGCCACCCCTGTAGAAACTCACGAATGGCTCTGTTATTGCATGCTATCTTGCTTATGGCCTAATCATTCTTAATGCAAATTAGATCAATCACAGTGAGTTTATTACACTCATATACAATCGAGATAGTAGCATTACATCAATTAACAACTAATAACCATTCTTCAATCAATTTAACAAGAATTTAAACATAATCAAGAAGTTAGTAATTTTAAAAATGGAGAACATAGAATGTGTTATACCTCTGCTAAAATGTGATATGAGTTTGCTAAGTTTGCTGCTATATCAACTTTCCTCAACTGATTCTCTCTCTCTCTATATCTCAATATACTTATATTAGCTTCATTTTGGAATTCTTAGTAAATGAAAATAGAAGGAGGGATGCTTCATTTATAGGGAAATTATTATACAGACAATGCCTTTACCTTCCAAATCAAACCAATGGAAAGAATGAGAATTTGATGGTTATGGAAGAGTAGTTGAGTGGTTGGTGAATTCCATCATGATGCCCACTCCCCCCTCCCCCGTGATCATTAGCTATACATTGCTGATTTTGAGAAGAAGGGGGTAGACTATGTAAGACCCCAACTTTTATGAATAAAGATTTAATTTTCTTTATATATTATTTTTAAATAGTAAGGTGTTGATTTGATAAATGTGATAAGTTATGGGTGAAATGTGCAAAGTTTACAAAGTAAGCAAGTGGTTATAAAATATTCGTTGTGTCAAGAAATATTCGTTTGGTCGAGGAATATTCTTTTTATCGGAGAATATTCGTACGACGGCGCAGTCATTGGTGGACCCCATAACGGAATGAATGTCGGATATAGAAAGCAACAGAAATAACCTTTTTATAAAAATAACGGCAAAACTTTTACCGTTAAACTGTTGAAATACCCGGTGGTTAAAATACAGTAATACGCGGTGTTGCACAGTAGCACATGATATTGCACAGTATTTTAAATTATTGGTTCTTAAGTAAGAAGTCACTTATTCAATAATTATTACAGTAATTACTGTTCAATATTTTATATTATTGATCCAATAATTGCTACATTGATATTTTATATTAGTGATTCAATAATTGTCATTGCACAGTATTTCAAATTATCAAATCAATAATTCATATTATTTGAATAATATTATTAGATAGCATTATTGACAATGTCTAGAAAGTTCTATCGAGTAAAGGGGTTAGGTTATATACTTGTGCGCCAATGAGGATAAATCCTTATCGGAAAGCCCCCTCTTTCCTAGGAACGACCTGGTTGTCAATATTGTAGTTCTGTAATATTATTTGTGAATAATTAATTATTGATATATATGATAAGGAAATATTTATTCAATGTGGATTTAAACGGAGGAATTTTTAGCATGTGACATTTGTTGAAAGTTGGTATTTTATCTTTTTCGATAAAATAATTCATTCAAATATATTATTATAATATTACATTATAGTAGTATGATGTGCTTATATAATAGTATGATTTTTATAATTTGAATGGTAACATTATTATCGTAAATTCATGGTATAAAAGTAAAATGAGGTGGAAGAGAACAAGTTAAATTTGAATTCTTATGATGTAAGCAATGATGTCATCGGAATGATGAAGTAAACAATGATGTCATCATAACGATGAGGTAAGCAATGATGTCATAGGTTCGATGATGTAAGCGATGATGTCATAAATTATGGCAAAAAGACTATTTTACCCTTACTCTGCCAAGCCTATAAATAGAAGCTCATTTCTTTATTATTTCTCACCAATTCACTAAAGCTATAGAGAGAGAAAGTATAGAGAGAGTAAGAGAGAAAGAAGAAGAGTATTCTGCTATTACACTAGTGCAGTCTCCAAATTTTTATTAAGGTAAGGGGTATTATTTCTTTCGTATTCATGATGAGAGTTATTTTCTTTCAATACTCGTAAGGGTTGTTATTCTATTCTTTATTATTCTGTTGGAATAACCTGTCTACGCGGACTACCGCATGCATGATGAAATCTTGTTGTTATTCCATTCTTTATTATTCTGTGGGAATAACCTGTCTACGCGGACTACCGCATGCCTGGTGAATAACCCTTAGTATTCATTTGTTATTAAATTGTGGAGATGATCTGTCGGCGCGGATTACCGCCTGACGGGTGAAAATCCATTTGTAGTTTCGTATATTGTTTCATTTCATATTCTTAACTCTAAACTTACTACGGTAAATATTGCTTCTATAATTCCTGAAATGATCAGAAATTCCTTGAGTTTTGCGCTTCATCTAATATCATTTCATTGGAATATTGGTCTGAATTTTCTTGTGAAATTTTTATCTTTTCATGTCGAGTTACTATTCACGAGTTACTATTTACGGGGTACTATTCACGGTAATAAAAAAAATTCATGCCAAATTATCTTTGATTGGATCCAGGTTTTGACCTTCATTCTTGAACTCTGGATAAATTCTCTAATATTTGTCCTTTATCTCACTAGATCAGTTATTCGTATTGTTTTTCATCATCCTCAGTCCTAAATAGTGATATAACTGAATATCTTTGGCCTGTAGTGCAAAGACGAATGATTATTTGATGAATATCTTTGGCCTGTAGTGCAAAGATGATTACCTGATGAATATCTTTGGCCCGTAATGCAAAGATGGACAGGTGTTGAGATTAACATGACCAACTAGTGATACAAATGAATATCTTTGGCCCATAGTGCAAAGATGAATAGTTGATTCGAGATGTATATTGATTGATGTTACAGGGATAAAATATTAATGATGGACTTTTAAATCAAAGAAGATAGTAGACATCATTTTCTACTTAACTCTTCTAATGAATTGTTATTTTCGCTGCAGTTGTTGATCTAAAACTTGTTGTCCATAATATTTTATCTGATTTATTGAATACTAACGATAATTTATTCTTCATTATCTTAGTCATAATATTCTTTACTGGGCTAGTTGAGCTCACCCTTTTCTTCCATTGTTCTCTTCAGGAAATAAGAATATCGCGGGTACTAGTCGGGGAATGGAGTGATGGTCCGAGTTAGAGCTGTAGAAGTCCTCACTATTTTTTTGTAAAATAGTGTGATAATAAATGTAATGAGGACTTAGTTTGAATGTTTATATTTTCTACATGTCTGTATTGACACTCACAGTTGTGTGGTCGTATTTTGCACGACCGTTTGACATAAAAGATTTTATTTGGATTTTGTTGAGTGTATTTGGCGACTCAGAATGGGTTGGGTTGATTGGACCAATTCTGGGGGCGTCACAGACTAGCCTTTTGAGTATTCACGTGAGGAAGATAATAAGTCTCTCATTATGGGACAAGGTAAATGAAGCTCAGCAATTGGCAATGTAATACAACACTTAGGTTATACATATACACATATTATATATACTTAGGCATATATGTATACTTAGGTATTAAATTCTTTTAGAGTCACAATGTAAGTTTAATAAGGAAATAATATTACAATGTAGTAAGTAGGGGTACATATATATACATCAACATATAATCCATGTACATTTCATTAATACCGAATATAATTTGTTTGGGTATTATCACCTTACATTATCCCAACCCTATTATTATAGTATACATTAACTCCCCAAATAAAAGATTGAATTGGTTAATTAAATAAATGATCTAGTCTGTTAGTATTCAATTACTAAATAGACGATTAAATATTAATATTAATAATGCTCACATTTATTAAATAAATCTACACAATTAAATCCTTTCACTATATTCAAGTAAACTGAATATTTAATTACTAACAATCCTATCAATTCTTCTGATATACAAACCTTAGGGCTAGTCCACTGGTTTAATTAAACCATTAGTGACTCCCTTTAATTAATTCTAGCAATTAATCGCAGAGGCACTGATTCACATAACCACATAATCACACAAGGTTTAAATAAGCATACAAAACTAACTCTTTAAAATTAAATCCTATATTTAATTAATAATGGAGTTAAAAAATTCTCGGTCATTACAGTGTTACAAATAAAAGCTTATGGTGAGAGTTCTCTTTGCCCCGTAGTGCAAAGATGAACTGTTGTTTAGCATGATCATGACCACTGGTGATACAAATGAATATCTTTGGCCCGTAGTGCAAAGATATAATGTTGATTTGCATAATTATTGATTGGTGTTACGGGGATAAAATATTGATGATGGATCTTTAAATCGCAGTAGATAGTAGACACCATTATCTACTTGACTGTTCTAATAGATTATTTGTTCTGCTGCAGTTGTTGATCTAAAACTTGTTGTCCATTATATTTTATCTGATTTATCATTGTTGAAGACTAAAGATAATTTATTCTTCAGTATCTTAGTCATGATATTCTTTACTGGGCTAGTTGAGCTCACCATTTTCCTTTTTGTTCCATTGTTCTTCTCAGAAAATGAGAGTGTCGCTGAGACTAGTCGGGGAGTGGAGTAATGATCCGATATAGTAGTCCTCACTAGTAAAATAGTGTGGCAATAATTGTAATGAGGATTTAATTTGAGTGTGGATATTGTCATATTATATACGCTACAATATTTGTATTAAAACTCATAGTATATGTGTGTGATCGTATTTTGCACGACAGTTTAATAGTTGTAAATAGGAAAGTTTGTATTTGAATTATGTAGTATGTATTTGGCGACTCAGAATAGGTTGTGTGGACCTATTTTGGGGGCGTCACATTATGACTTAGTTTTCGTCATTCATCAATCAAGTGGGAAACAACCAGATTATGAAATTCAGCATTAATTTTCAATCTCTGACTTTTAACCTTTTAAAACTTAGCCAAATAGAATCATGAAACCAAAACTAAAAAATTTCAAGGCAACCTTTTTTTTAAATTATCATCAAAAATAGATCAATATTCCTATCTACCTGTTTAAACTAATAAACCTCCCCCCCACCCTCACCCCCACACTCAAACCTTACATTGTCCCCAATGTAAAAAAATTATGCAAAGAAGATAGTAACTACTAGCAACTAAAAATTAAAGGGGATAGATAAATCAAATCTGAATCTTGGGTTGCCTCCCAAGCAGCTGCCCATGTTTATTATCATTGGCTCGACATCATAATTCTCTTTCTATATAACCGGACTTGTGAACTTTAAGTGGACTAGTAACAGTTTTAATTCTAAATTAGGATTATCCTTTAGATCTTGATTTTGCTCCATTCCTAAATCTTCCTCTATCTTTCGTCCATTAGAAATTGTAGCCCTCAAATCCTTCTGATTTGTTTGCTCAAGAGATTCCTGCACTATAGAGTCAATAACATCAGTAGCAAAAATATAATTAACATTACCAAGATACCTTTTAACCTCATATATGTTGAACTGGATCTTTCCATTATCCAATTCCATGGTTAAGGTCCCATGGAGCTTATCATTCAGTGTTTTTGTTATCTCTTGCTCCTCCTAATCAAATTTAGTGTTGGCTTCAAACACTACACTTCCACATATAACATTGTTGCATGTTTCTGAAGTAAGTATTGACTCCTCTTACTGCCTTACCCCTGCACCACTTGTCAAAGTAATTGCACTCACATTCTAAACAGTTTGAGAAGGTAACCTCCCTAAGCCTTGAGATTCCAATCTACCAACTGTGGTAGCCAGTTGACCTACTTGATTTCTGAAATCCTGAACAAAGGTTCTTGTTTCCTGTTGTAACTATTGTGTTTGGCTCATGAATGCCTTGAACATATCCTCAAGAGATGGTTCAGAATTGGCAGGTACTGCTTCGTTATGTGTTTGGTACTGCTATTGACTCTGTTAAAAACTAGGTTGTCTATTATCCTTATAACTCCAGTTGGAGTGATCTCTACATCCTAAGTTATAGGTGCTAACATAAGGATCATACTGATGTGGATGTTGTCCTGAAAATGTCCCCACAACATTGCCTTGTTGAATAATTTCATCCTCTTGCAATATTGGACAAGCATCTATAGTTTGTCTTGACTTTGAACAAATTCCACAAACATTTGCAACTTGCATATTCCTTGTAGCCATTTTTCGAATCAAAGCAGTTAAATCAGAAATGTGTTGCTCAATATTACTTGTGCTTACCCTATTTATCCTTTTTGGTGTATGATCATTCCTTGTTCCATACTGTTGTATAAATTGGTGGTCATATTTGCAATCAAGTTCTTTGTAGCCTCTGGAGTCTTATCCACTAGTGCTCCTCCACTTACTGCATCAATTATACTTCTATCCATTGGCAACAATCCCTTATAGAAGTATTGAATCAAGTGTTGATCATCAATTTGGTGAGGTGGACAACTAAAACATAACTTCTTAAATCTTTCCCAGTACTCATAGAGAGTCTCTCCATTGAACTACATGATTCCACATATCTCCCTCCTTATGTTAGCGACTTTTGAAGTAGGAAAATACTTTTCCAAGAATAACATTTGCATCTCATTCCATGATTGTATTGATCTGAAGGAAGATAGTATAACCAGTCTTTAGCCGAATCTGCTAAAGAGAATGGAAAAGTTCTAAGCTTTATTTGCTCCTCTGTTACTCCTTGTGGTTTCATAGTGGAGCACACTACATGAAACTCCTTGAGATGCTTGTATGGATCTTCATCTGTAAGACCACGAAAAGTAGGCAAAAGGTGGATTAGTCTTGATTAAAGTTCAAAAGCAACATCTAAATTAGGATATTCAATACACAATAATGATTGATCAAGATCAGGAGTAGCCAGTTCTTTTAAAGTCCTATTGTTGCTTGGCACCGCCATCTCCTCTTCTTTAAGTGCTATACTGAGGTCAGGTGATGGAACAAGAGCTTCTGTATCTGCAGTTTTCTTTATCTCTTGATCAAAATTTAAGTCAATAGAGTGAGATGATTGAATCATAAAATAAAAAGTAACAAAGAATAAACAAAAACAAATAATCACTCCCCGACAACGACGCCAAAATTTGGGAGCTGTCATTTAACATTCCTAAATTAACCTTACTTTTACCTTACAAATTCTAACAATTAGCACAGTACAAGCAATGATTAATCCCATAGAGAGTAACTTGTTCTAAATTTATTCTAGTCTTTAACAGTAAGTAAAGATGGGGGGGGGGTTTGAATTTGTTTTTAAACTAAAGAAAACTGAATTAAAGTAATAAGATTAACCTAAATATGTAACAACTTCAGTTCTGCAGTTTAGTTTCACTAAATTACAGTAATCAACTAATCAAGTTATTATTATTTACCCTTCAATGAAACTATTAGCCCTAGATAACAATAAGCTCTACTATCCGAAATTCTCCTTAGATAGTCACTCTATGAAACAAGCTCTCCACCATATTTTAACTATGATACAACCTATAATATGCTCTCTAGATTTAATATAACAGAAGCATTAAGAGATATAGAATTAGGCTAATCCAAGCAACAAACATATAAGCTCGATTTGTTTAATTGTTTTCTGATAATCGTAGCAATACACAAAAGCTTATCCACAATTAGTATTACTAATTTGCTACTTATGATGAAGAACGTTATAAATTACATGTAATATCAATCTTAATCTAGTAGATGTTAATGATTAAACTAACTCAACTGGCCATATCAAATCAATTAGATCAATTAGCATGCAAACATTGAAAACAGATTATCAAAATAAGTTTCATGCAAGAAGGAATAAATAATATAACTCAATTAATCAATTACTTGTAAACAAGGTTCCACCTCCCTTTAGAACTTAATATAGAAAACTAGCTTGACATGCCTTCAATTCTCCAAAACTAGGGTTTGAATCCAATGCTATAGATTAAAGATGATGTCCCAAAACCTAACTAAGAACATGTATTTATAGTGCTAAACGAAATCCTAAGTCTATTAGAAATATCAATCCAATTTCATGTAGAGGTCTACCAAAATCTACCTTCAAATCTTTCCAAAAGTCTGAAAATCCCCGACGAATTCGTCGGGGCAGATTCGTAGGCTTGTGAATTCGTTAGGGAGAATTGGGACATAGAAGAATGGGTTGGAGTGAGTTTAGAACATGCTGGGGCAGATTGGAGCAGCGACAAATTCGTCGAGGCGAAATCCCAATTTCTGTTGCGATGTCCTTTGGTAAAATGATCGTAATTCTCGCATCTGAACTACGATTGAGACGATTCAAGATGATCCGAAAAGCTAAGGAATAGCTCTACAACTTTTATATTTTACAAATTGAGAAATTCTGGCTGGATCAAGCTCAAAATTGGGCCCCAAATGACTGCTATGTAAATGGCAACTTCAAACTCTAAGGTTCAACGTCCATTTGGTAAAAAGGTCATAACATTTGATCTAGAAAGAATTACGGGACATGCCACCTATTAAATCGATGCTCTCGATGAGATCTATAATAAAATCTAAGTTTCAAGCCAAGAACATACATTCAACTTATAAAAACCCAGCAATTTTTCTTTTTTCCTCGTTTCAACTCCAATTCCTCCAAAAATCATTAAACACCTTAATAATCTCATATACACATGAATCATGCAATAAAACTAAACGTAAAGGAATCAAAATCAATGAATATTGAGTACTTATCAAGAGACCTTATGTTAGATTAAGGGTTAACACAACTATGAGTATAGAGATACCACGTAATAATTATCTGCAACCTAAAGAGTTAGGAGAGATAATTAGAGTTAGCCACCCCAGGTTTAGAAAAAATTAAATTTGCTTCTTCAATAATCATCTCTTGGTGGATCACCTTTAGAGCGCCGCAGACACTGAGTAACTAACGTTTGATCCGGAGATTCAAAGAAGTGTGGAGGATCAAAGGATTGGAATTTGAATATCAATCAAGGAGTTAAATAATCTTCATAAGTTATATCTTTTATCCTTCTTCAATTAATAATATCGTATAAGGTAATTTATATAATTGCTAAAAAAATTTAAATTTGATTTATGTTATGTTTCAGCTTTATATACATGTGATTGTATATTTGTTCCAAATTCTACAAACCAACAATTACACCATCTAAACATATTTGACAATTTGTGACGTTTTTTAAATGATGTAATAACACTAATAAACGGGTAATGCTATGAATCTCAATTTTTGGTGTTAAAAAATATCTCAATGATATGGCATCATTACATTAGTTGGACGAATCTCTTATGATTGGTACATGTCATAAAGTACGTTCTATCTAATTCAATACCACATTATTTGAGATACATTTAGAACCAAATTTTTGAGATTTCTGGTATTACCCCTAAAGATTAAAACTATATACACAAATCATACACAAAATTATGCACAAACAGTATAATAAAGAGAAAGTAGAAAATGAGACCTACTATTAAATGTTTTATACATTTTTATCGATATGTAATATATAAGTTCAATTTTTTGTGTATAATTTGTACACATAATATTATTCTCCATTTAAATACTGAGTATTGTTGGTTGTCAGATTATTGCACAAGTCATGAACTATGTGACTAATTGGATAATAAATTTATATAATAGTGAGCTCATTTATAAATTCAAGGGACACAGTTTTAGAGCCCATACACCGACCAGCCATTTTGCTCTTGGACTCACTTTTATAGCCTAGTATTTAGCCCAACAACAATCCTGGCTTAAACTTTGAACCGGCCTGATCCATTTGACAGGTCTTATTATTTCTTTTCTTATCAGAAATTTATTTATAACTCTTTAATTCTTTACACACTATTTTTTAATTCTAGTTATACTTTTAATTTGAATATGAATTAAAGTTTCATGAATATCAATGTATACACAAGTGGTGTTAGGATCATAACATTTCATTAATAAAGTATTTATGTTGGATATCGTCATCTTTATTTTAATGACGTGTGTAGACACTCAAAATTTTGCATTCCTGTTACTAACCTTGCAGGAGGGCAAAACCGTCTTTTACCTCCCGACGACAACACCGAAAGATCTAACTCAGTCACAATACCAGGATGTCAAGTCAAGCCCCGGCAACACCGGGATGTCAAGTCAAACCCCAGCGATAGCCCCGGGAGGTACAGAAGCCCTGGCGACAACACCGGGAGATCTAACTCAGCCCCGATGGCAACACCGTGATGTCAAGTAAAGCCTCGACAACAGCCCGAGAGGTATAGAAGCCCCAGCGACAACATCGAGAGATCAAAATCCACCCCGATCACAACACCGGGATGTCAAGTCAAGCCCCAACAACACCGGGATGTCAAGTCAAACCCCAGCGACAGCCCCGGGAGGTACAGAAGCCCAGGCGACAACACCGGGAGATCTAACTCAGCCCCGACGGCAACACCGTGATATCAAGTAAAGCCCCGACAACAACCCGGGAGGTATAGAAGGCCCAGCGACAACATCGAGAGATCAAACTCCACCTCAGCCACAACACCGGGATGTCAAGTTAAACCCCGGCAACACCGGGATGTTAAGTCAAGCCCCGGCGATAACCCCGGGAGGTACAGCAGCCCTGACGACAACACCGGGAGATCTAATCAACCTTCGAAGACAACCGCAAAGAATCAAATTATCCCCAAAGACAACCCTGGGAGACCAAATCAACCTCAGAGATAACCCTGAGAAAGAACAGAGTCGGCTGGGATCAAACCTCGGAGACAACCCCGGGAAAATAGTCAAAAACCTTGCAAACACATGAGATGACCCCCGGAAGGGCAAAATGGTCATTTTACCAACTTGAAGCCAAATAAGTTAGAATCAAGCCAAATTGATGCAATGAAGGTCAAAAAGAGCCATAACATCGATCCCGAGTGAAAACAGCACAAGACAGCTTAACGGACGGATCATAAACAAATGAAGATCTCGTCATAAATCCATCTTCTTGAATTCGAAAATGGTCAAATCCCATATCATTGTGTATCTTTTGGAAAGGGATTTCCAGAAAGGTATAGCACGCCTCAAACGGAAGCCCGGATCAAAAGTTATGAAGGCTCGAACCTGACATCGCATTGCTCGGAGTGCACGTACTTCGAGACGACAGGACCCACGGGAGTGGGCCCCACTCGAGGAGCTCCATGTAGAGTCGCGGCTGTCGCGAGTGTACCCGCTACCATTTTGGTCTATAAATAAGACCCCCCACCCTTGCAATAAAAGGAAGAAAAAAAAATAGAAAACACTCTGAAACTCCGCCCATTTCGACCTTTAGCCCTACTTCTAGTACTCCAAACCTAGATTTTATTCTTTTAATACGTTTGTATATGTATATTCTACAACATATCAAAAATTAACCGGTGGAAACGTCCATTTGAAGCCCATCGAGTGGCAAAAAGCCAGTGGAGCAGTCCATTGCAAGTTTTTTACGATCAGAAGTCATTTCTTACTTTAGTAAGTATATGTGAACGTGTATATAAAGTTTCGTCTTCTGGTTTTGCCCAGAACTCAGTTCTGTGGCCTTTTTAGCTTACTTTTTGTATATATAAGTATATATATACATTTTTCTTCATTTGCCACAGCTGGATCGTTAATCAGTGGCTTTTACTCGCTTATATATATATATAATAACTTGTTCGGCCTGGATCGCTAATTCGTGGCTTTTTCAGCTTTATTATATATATAATTGACTATATATATACTAACTTTCAATTCCGTCAAGCCTGGATTGCAAATCCGTGGCATTTACTATTTTATATATATATATATATATAACTATATATATACATAATTTTTTCTGACTTCGTTTGGCCTGGATTGGAAATCCGTGGCCTTTTATTACTTATATATATATATATATATATATATACATTTTTGTCGAGCCTGGAGTAATTCGTGGCTCTTTACCGCTTATATATATATATATATATATATATATATATATATTTACATTTCTTCGTCGGGCCTGGATTGGAAATCTGTGGTCCTTTACAGCTTATATATATATATACATTTCAGTTGGGCCTGGATTAGAAATTTGTGGCCGTTTACAGCTTATATATATAATTATATATATATATATATATATTCATTGTGATTAAATATATATTTTAAATGTTCATTTGATATGCATTTATTTTAATGTAAATTTTGGCGAAGTAGATTTATCTAAATCAAGCCTTTTCTAACTTTCAAACGGCTCAAAATAGGTCCAACCGGAATCGGGAAGCTAGAATGGCTAAGATTTATTCAAATCTAGTTTTTTCTAGTTTTGTAAATATTAAAGCAACCTTGCGACCCTAGATCCATATCTAGTGGGAACGGAAAACTTTGGCTATGTGCATGCAAGGATTTAACTGATGAATCTTTTGTTTTTGCGACGTCTAGAGTATAATTTTTATTTCCTGTGAATATCTGTGCTGTGCAGGTTTTCTTGGCCATTTTCTGTGAGCCTAGGAATCATGGGATTAGAGATGACAATGATCTGAATCTGATTCCCACAATAGACAAACTCCACATTGTAAACATATCCTGCTAGTTTTTCTGTAAAATGTACATCCAAGGGACCTTAAAACGGTTATTCCGGATTTAAGGTCTCAAACATAGTGAAATATGGTTTGTAGTGCTAGAGTCACTTCGATGGCTGTCATACCTATAAGAAGACCGACACTTGTATATACATTTTGTGGTCGAGGATGCTTCGCATTCCGACAATCAACATCCAAATCGAGCCAAAGGCTGAATAGAATAAAACGGAAGTATCATTATGCTTCAAATCCTATGCGAGCGTAAGGGTTTGAAAACCACCTTTCAAAACATCATTTTTATATTATGTCTAAAAATAGACTTTTCAAACAAATCAAACCCTTCGTATATAGGTTCAACGACGTATGACACTAATTTCAAAATAAACAAACGTAGGCTCAATTACTTCCAGCATACACACACACATTGCAAATAAAAAGGGAAATATTGAAAAGATGCGGTACCGTGTTTCACGGGAGTCGGAACACCTTCCCCCCACTTAACCAAGCCCCCAAAATTTAAAATCTCGATTTCAAGGCCAAGTTTTGATAGTGTCCAGTAATTGGGCCTACTTGCAAAAAATCAAACAAAACTCGATTGAGTTGGTACAATCATTTAAAATATACCAACTGGCAACTCTGTAACCTTTTAAAATAGTCGACATGATACATGTTGGCCTTTTCCTAAAAATTTCACCCTTCATAAAATAGATAAGACAGATAAGGGTAGAAAACAAACAAAATTTAGGAAGAGGAAGATTTGCCCAAAGCGACAAGATTTTTTCCCGACGTTGGTAGGTGGCGACTCTGTTGGGGACAGTAGAGGGCTTAGGCCGCGCTTAAATCTTTTCAAAATTTCCCTTTAAATCTGCGTATGTGTGGATGCTATGTTTTACATTGAATGGATGTGAATAAATGCTTTACTGCTTTATGTTAGTGCTTCACACCATTGTCATCATTTCATAAGGTGAGACACGATGTATGTGAATGTATGCTGTGTGATTCCTCCACCAGGAGGCAAACCCATCAATATTTGATTATTGGACTCAAAGGAGACTAATCCTGCGAGGCTTCAGAATGGCACCACTCAGATCCTCTCCAATTGAAAGATCGGATTAATTTCCCCTCTAGTAAATTGCGAAGATCTGGGGACCTTCATGCCGAAAAATTGTGAGAGTAGCCTAAGATAGGTTAGCCTCTGATTAACCAAATCCGAATGGAAGTTTCTTCATGCCTTCTTCTTTCAATTCAATGTAAATTTTTCCATTTCAAATGTAAATTTCAAGATTCAATGTGATTAAACATTTCATGTCTTATAAATCCTGTCATACTATCCTGTTATCAAAATAACTGACCCTTATTTTACATGATAAGATTAGAAAACCTCAAAAATAAACACATTGCATAGCATGCATCCGGTTGATACCTACAATCAAAAATTAACACACCTACTTTTATTGTAGGGAAAATTAGTCCTATCACCAGATCAAAATCTAAGAAAGCACTAAGCCCATCTCCAAACATGGCTTCAAGTGCTCAACCTGAATCCACCCCTGTCTCTAGCGAGGAGTTTGAAG